>JARQAD010000002.1:66638559-67294392 GCA_029955455.1 Quercus agrifolia
ATGTATTTTTAGTGATAAAAAAATTCGTCACTAAAAGTCCAATTTTTCGTCACTAAGGGCCTTTAGTGATGAAATTGGACTTTTAGTGACGAATTTCATTTCGTCACTATAGCCCCGTCACTAAAAGTCCTGGTGACGAAAAATTTCGTCACTAAAATTTTGATTTGATTTTTTTTTAAAAAACTTTTAGTGACGAAAACGTTTCGTCACTAAATGTTTTCCTCACTAAAAACACTATTCAGTGACAAAAATATTTCATCACTAAAAACACTTTAGTTTACTAAATAATATTTAGTGACGAATAATTTCATCACTAAAACTACGTTCAGGTACATATAGTGACGAAAAAATTCGTCACTAAAACTATTTTAAAGAAAATTTAGGCACATATAGTGACGAAAATTTTCGTCACTAAAACCATTTCTTACAAAATTTTGCTATATTTAGTGACGAAATTGTCGCCACTAAAACAATTTTTTGTTGCTATATTTGTGACGAAAAAATTCGTCACTAAAACTTATTTTCTGTTTTTATTTTTTTCATGGCTTTGATATTAACCTGTAATCTGTTATTACATTATTAAAATCTCACATTTGAATAACACATTTATTTCAACAACACATTTATAAAAAAATATCCATACATTTCACAAGTAAAAAAGATCCATACATTTATTTCAATAACTCTACCTAAACCCTATTTTAGAACTAATGGAAGATGTCCTCATATGTCTTCAAGTAATGCCAAAAGTAAATCCCCTAAAAGCCACCAATAAGAAATCTGCACAAATATAAAAACAATACTTCGTTAAAAACGTAAAGCAAAAACATTAACTATGTTATAAAATCATCATTCCTAATGTATAAGTTGTAGAAAGCAAATAAAGTACTAACCAAAAAGTATTTTAACTTGAAGTTGAACCACCCCCATAAGTAAGAGCATCATCATAACCCTTCCTCCTCAAAAAGTTAAGAATATTATTTTGGATCTCATCTTGCTTAGTTCGTGCCTCTTGGTCCTTAGCTCGCTCCTCTTGATCTCTAGCTCTTGCCTCTTTGAGCTCAATTATCTCATTTTCTAACCGTTGGATATACTCCACCGATGAATTAGATGAGGCGGTGGTTACTAGAGAAGAGGAAGGTCTCATGCCAAGTCCTTTTACAATACCGGACTTCTTCTTAAACACCAAGTTTGAGATCTCCTCTTGTGTAAGGGGAATTGCATTAGGATCTTGACAATGATCTGCTTGCACTTTGAGAATATTTTCCTATCATTTGAAAGAGAGAAAAAAACAAACAATCACAACATTAATACTACATATGTTATAGCTTTACAAACATGATAGAGATGGAATGATACACATACATATGTCACTTCATCCTAAGGGTGTATCCACATATTTGTATTTGGATTGAAATGAACATCTTTGAAGATTTTTGCCAATTCAGGAACTTGACCATCATTATTATTTGTCTGATTAATTAACATTCAAGTGTTAGATAGATATACTTAATTATTCACAACATGCAATATACTAAGGTTTAAGAAAATGAAAAAATACGCACCTCCTCATCAACTCTAACAGTAAGTGCCTTTGTCACGTATCTATGTTTGCCTTTAGTTTTATTCCTATTTTCAGAGTTCTTTCTTGATTTTTTCTAATAAACAACATTTAAGATATTTATTAGATCATGAATAAAACAGTATACATTTACTTCATCTAAATATTAATTTAATTTGTTGACAACATAATATAGTAAACATTGATTAAATATTAATATACACATAAATAATTTACCAGCCAATCCTCATTGGTCCATCTCCCATCAATGAGTTCAGTCCACTGCTTAAGTGTGACATTCATTTGCGGGTGACTTCTTGCATAATCAGCACCATGAGATTGTTTGAGTTTTTTATAAGCCTAATGCAACTTGTAGGAGTTGGAACTCAATAATCTTCCACATTTTATATTTAATGTTTTTGTTACTAAGTTGAAATCTCCTTCTAGCTCAAACTGATCCTGTAAAATGAAGTGTATATGTATTATAAAAATAAATTTATTATAATAAATTTTGACTCACTCAATTTGACTAAAATAAAAAAGAAGTCTAGGAACACAACAAAATGTCATGATATTTTTATAATACCTTTATTTTTAGTTGTGATATGTCCTAATATGATATTTTATTTTAGAAAAATGCTACATCTACAACATTTTCACGAAAAATTTTAGATGACAAATTGTTACCAATTTTAAACTAGGCCAGTTACTGATATCACTTTTTTATCTACTTAATATTTGTTGTGAAATTATATATATTTTTGATCTATAAGGAACTGAGATCTTGACAATTGTGAAAATATTATGACAATAACAAGATGTTATAACATTTTCACAATACAATTAATTTTAGTTGTGGTTGGTCCTAGTCTTATATTTTATTATTTCATTTTGAGCGAATTATCATCTCAATAATTGTGAAAATATTGTAAGAATATTTTATGTTAGTCTAGCTATATTGTGTCCACATATTAAAAGAGAAAAAAAAAAAAAAAAGAACACAAAAAAAGCTAGCTCAAGCAAAATGGTGAGTTTTGCTTCACTAAATTGAATAAACCAAAGATTACTGTACGTAGATTAAGCTATTGGCTCTTTTTATATTGTTAGTAGATAGAGAAAATTCAATCAGAATTCAAATAGTATTTTAATTGGAGTTTAATTTTGTCCCATGTGTCTCATATAAACTTCTTAATTTTTGTGTCAAGTGAGTAAATTTAGTACAAAATACAAGGAGTTTAATATAAATGAACCATAAAAAACTCAACCATATATCTAATTATATATCTAAAAATAGAAGAAGAGATAGTTTAAAAGATTATGCTTTCCAATTCCATTTGTTTGTCTAGCTAAAAATAAATCAAATTTATGAAATTTTTACATAATACTATGAACAATCGTTATTTATTAGGTAGAAACTTATATATATGGTGTATGTGTTTTTTTCTTTTCTCTTTTGTAATTATACTTGTGCATATGCATAGAGTTTTAAACTAATGTTTTTCATGGAAACATTTAGGATTTCAAATCACCATCTCCTGAATTATCAAAAAAAGAAGGGAAAAAAAAAATCGATTCTAATCTTTCTAAATTATTATGTCTCTTATCCTTTAATGGCCCAATTGGTCACACTCACTAGCCCAGGTTACTTGGCTCAGCCCCCCACCAATGAAATTATATGCTAATCTATAGAGCTTATTATGTACCGTGACTGCTTTCTATATATTGGACCATTTACAGATAAAAACAGAGGAGTGGGATTGAAATATTGAAGTGCGGCCATACCTTTTTGAAGGCTAATTTTTATAACCCAATTCAAGTGCAATCCAAGCTTTGGTTATTTCCATGACTTGGATCACATCTGCGAAAGAAAGCCCAAACTGCCAAAGCTCGGGTTGGGCTTCAGCTGAGATATTATACGGCCAACAGAGCCCAATCTCCAAAAAATTTGATAAAGTTATATATATACACATACACAGGCTCATTAACATGCCGAACCACAACCAAGAAAGACCTTTCCATTCTGCTTGAAACTCGTCCTCAAAATGGATCTAATTTCATTTCACATTATCTGAGTTTTTTATATTTTTCGGCTCGTTATTAGAACTTGACTGAACTATTAAGATACATGACAACTATATTCACAAACACCTATTCAAATTACGTTTAACAAGCCACTTTTTAATGAGAATTAAAGTGGGAAGGATTTTTTTTTCCTCTACAATAAGTGGAATAAGAAGATTTGAACCACATTTTTATCTATAGAAAGAATTAACTGTTGTCATTGAACTACAAAGAATATTTTTGGATGGAAGGGAATGAGTTGAGAGTATAGGATAGATAATAAATATGAATTTTTTTTTTTTTGAATTTAAGATTGAAAAAATTTATAGATGTAAAAAAAAAAGGCTCAATTTTATAGATGAGTCAATACAAAATCAAACTTTGCCATTTTTCTTGCCTCACTATTACTACTAGAGGAAGCTGTATTCCATTGTATTTGCTAAAACTTCTCTATGTCAAGTCTGTTTTCCTCCATTGATTTCCATTTTCCAGTAGGCAACAAACATGGGGCAGAAGAGAGCAACTCTGTAAGGAGATTTTGGCTTGTAACTTCTGTGGCAATTCTGACGCAAAGCAAGCTGAATCCCTGCCACCATAGCTAATATCTGCCCCTCCATTGAAGTCTTTGCAGGTTGCAACTTAATGCTCTGCGCAGCAGTTACTACACCAAGAACATCCCTGATGACAATCCCAATTCCTAAGCAATTCCGTTTAGTCCACATATCACTTCAAAATTAACTTTATGAAAATTATCTTCCGGTGATATCCATCCTTTCAAGGTTTGATGAGTTTGTCTTTTGTAGTTACGCGATAAAAGTCATTGAGCCGTACAAGTTTATTCATTTAGTTTTATTTTGAATATGAGCTAAGTTCAAACTTTTTATCAAACAAGATTACATTTTTAAACTTAGCACATTTTCTTGTCGAACAAACTTGAACTTGTTTATGAGCAACTTGATTAACTTATTTTTTTCTATTATGTAGTAAAATCATGACTAAAATTTTACCCTTCACAATTTTATGAAATTTTTACTACAAATGAATTGTTTGTATCATTAATAAACTACAAATGATAATTTGATATTATATGGACTTAACTACAAACTTACACAGTTCGATTTCAAGTTTTTATATAAATATACATATAAAAATGTACTATTATATATAGTTAAATCGGGCCTTGTGTTTACGAACACATTATTATGTTTAAGCTTATTTGTTTAATAGGCGGGCCTAAATTTGAGCATGAGAGAAAGAAAAAGAATTGTGCCATTTTTAAATTTATTTTAAGAAATTTTTTATAATACAATTTGACCACTTTCCATCGCTCATAATAGATGAAAGTGAGACAAAAGGGTAAATATACCATTTTTGATAACTTATGGATTGACAATACTAAATTGAGAGTACATATCATCAGTTTAAAATTGACTCAAACATCTTGGATATTTTTTCCATTGAAAAAACTACATAGAATTTTGGAGGGGATGACCCCCTTGTTTGTAGTGCTATCTAATCCCATGACAAATTTACTTCTGTTTGTTCAAAAATATTCCATTGTAATAGGAAGGCGTAGTAGAGGTTGAGGATTGAAAATTGCTATTCAATGTACATGTTTGAAGGATTCAATCGAGTGAATTGCTTGATTAGTCTACTGACTAGAATGTTAGACATAAAGGTTTATGAGTCATTTGCGAGACATTCGGTTGGGTGAATCCTTACTATAAAATTTATGATATTAGTTTTTCATGGTTATTTTGTAGTCATTCAACCCCAAAACTCTACTTAAATAAAATTAACACTAATCACCAGAGAGGAAGACAAATACGCTAAACCAAGAAAAACCTAAAAAGAGTGATACTTCTTTGAGAGGTTCATACTTTCAAAATCCAAGATCACCATGAAAACACAAAGAGACATCAAATCTTCAAGAAGTCTTGGAGTGATCAAGAGATTAGTATTGTAGTTAGCGAATTGACTTGTGGCAACAACATTGAAGGCACAAGGCAGGATTTGTAGTTACTAGCAAGAGCAGAGAGTGCAAGTACTTAGTCTAATTACATGTGTGGTCATGTGAGTATCGTTTGTACCACAACAACATTCAATAGTGGATTTGTTGAGTCAAGCTTGGCCCTAGAGTGTTTTTAGCGGTTTGGATTTTCATTCCGTGAACAAATTTCTATCTCGATGTGGGTGTGTGTTTGTTCTTTATTGGGTCAAAATGGGCATTTGTCCATTTCGTCAAAACTTTCTAGCAAAATACCCATGTTCTGAAACTATCTAGCAAAATGGCCCTGTTTTAAACTTGATTTTCTAAAACTCGAGTTTCAATGAAAAACTCGATTTTTAGAAAATCTAGTTATGTGAAATCAAACTTAAAAAAAGAAAAAAAAAAAAAAAAAGGAACTCGAGTTCCATGTAAAATTTCTCACATTACTCGATTTTCCAAAAGTCGAGTTTCAAAACTAGAGTATTTTGCTAGATAGTTTTAGAATATGAGCATTTTACTACATCTTTTAGGCGAAAGAGGCAAATGCCCATTTTGGCCTTCTTTATTGTATTAAATGCATTTATCCATGATTTAATATTGTGATTGAATATTGACTAATTAACTACCTGATTTACGTCTTGATAAATCCTTAAAGTTGGTGGTTAGGGCTTTCTAGGGGACAAAACATAACTCTCAAATTTAACATGAATTGCATGTATCCTTAATTAGTCCCTGTCAATGAAGTTCCTCCTTTTTTCTTCCCCCAAAGGTTCAAGACCGTAAAAGGCTATCCTTTCTTGTAGTATTTGGTTTAGGTGCCAATTGACAACACAAAGAACTTGTAACAATTAAAGCTCAACCACATGAGCCTCGTAAAAGCTAAGCAAAAACCTAACCACCTTCATTCTCTCATGAACTCAATAAAAGCACAACGGTAACTTCAAGTACCTTCTATTTCTATCTGTGCCTCTTTCTGTTTTTCCTAACATATAAGATAAGAAAGAAGAAGAAGAAGAAGAAGAACAAAAACAAAAACAAGCACAGGAAAAAGAAAGAGAAACAGCAAAACAATGTAGTACTGCCTGCAAAACATAATAAGGTGTTAATTCTCTGGCAATGCCATAATTGCATATATAGTTCTCTCCCGATTCTTTTGCTCTTCCTGCTGTCTTGGCCATGATTAAATACTATCAAGGTATGTACAATACATACACTGTATAATCTTTTATATTCTGCTGCTACTTTTTTAATACCGACAGGTTATAAAATATTGGTAGCAAATTTCTTCCACAAAATTAAATGTCTTTCTGCTATTCACAACGTTGCTTTTAAATTAGGCTGCATCTATAGTAATCTATATTATGACAATTTAATATTGTTTGGTGGCACTGAATCAATGACTCCGTATACCGTGAAGGTGGCAGTGCATGCATGCAGGGCTATTACAACAGCAGCATTGTTTTCTAAAATTGCCAGTAAGTCAGTAACCTTGACCAACAAGTCTAATTATCATCTCATCTCATTGTTAATTAAATTGTTTTCAAGTGCTTTTTTTTTTTTTTTTTTTTTTGATAATTCAATAGTTGAAGGTGAGGGTAATTAAATACCAGAAGGTGTTAACTAATTAAGCTACAAGAATCTAATAAGTTCTATCAATCTTGTTCCTTATAACCTTTTATAAATCAAGATTATGCCTATTGTATTAGAATCCACTCCTTTTAAATTAGATCATTTTATGATCCAGATTAAATATTATAAATTCAAAAATATATCTAGTGCCATGTTATTTAAGATTTTAATTTAAAGATCAGATTCAAAAGTAATTAAATAATGGTATGAGGTTACATTTTCTGTCTGTTTGAGAATAACTAATATATTTAGCTTTTTGCTAAAAATGTATTAAAGTATACTTGTACTTTAAAATGTAAGAAAAAAATGAAGTTTTAGAAAACTGTATATAAAAATTAAGAAGCAAAAAACTAAATTATAAGCTAGCCCTGTTAGATCCAAGTTCTATTAGATCTAAGAGATAAAATCTTAACAGTAAAATTGATTCTCTCCATTTCAAGTGAAATGGAGAGGATTGTATTCCATGCCACTAAGCAGCAATGGAGTTTTGTGTTTCTACTCTCCATATTTGTTACCATTTATTTTTTTGGCGATACATGCTATTAATTACTGTTGCATACATTTCATCTTGTTTAAGGAAGTTGAAGTTTTTTCTGCTGAAAAGAGGTGGAGGTTTAATTTGCACAGTTAAACTTACTGAAAAGAATTGACACCTCAAAGAAGCTGCCCCTAATTTGTGGTTACTAACGCAGCATCTTGATAGTAGGACTCTAAAACCTTATCATACACTAGCCGTTGGACTTAGATTTAGACATTTTCTTAGTCAATTCTCTACCTTTCTTCCTTAAGAACTTCTGCTATTGCAACATAATAGGATATTTGAATTCTTTGGAGAGATTGCCTAATTGGCTGATGGAATCTAAGAGTTGAGGTACGAAATCAAGGACAAAAATTAAAGGCTTTGCTGAAAGTCACAAAGGTACGTAAAATAAAATCAATGCAACATTTGCAGTGATGTTCATGGTACTTATTCCCTCTCTTCGATGTTGGTGGCACAAGGGCTACACTTTTGCCAACATTACTGCTCGGGAGCAATGTAGACCACCCAACTCTGGAGAGTTCTTGCTACATATTGATTAGTTTCAACAACCCAGTGTTCTTTCCATAAAGATTGCCTTAAATATTTCATACGAGTAGTAGTAGTGATTTTGGAGCACGTCAACCATAATTATGATTATTGTCCCCCTGAGGATTTGTTCATAAGGAGGGTGAAATAAAATTTAGTGCAGCTGCAATCCAGTAGATACACTGTACACAGAACTCTTCAGTTGTTATTTTGAAGATAACTCTAGTTAAAAATGAGAATATATATACCTGGGCTCTTCCAAAAACTAAAAAATATATCATGCCTGAAATGTAGTTCTCTAGACCAACCTTAACTTGATCCTAATGAGTTTCATAGAATGATAGGAGAGAACTCATTTCACAGTTCAAATTTAATTTCCGGAATATAATTGTATATAATAAAGTATTATTTAAAAATTTAAATGATGTGTAACGGATACACTTTTTAATATGTAATATGAAATATGGACTATTTAATATCTATTTTAAATAGAGTGATCATTTTTTAGGAAAATTATTGAATACTTTGAGAGTACCATAAATGCATACTTTCCATTTTTATATAAATTGTAGGTTCTACCATGAATTTAATTAGTGGATCCTACTATTATGTGAAAGGGTAGAGTATGCATTTATAGTATTCCAAGAGTATTTTATAATTACTCAATTTTTTAAACTATGGAGTACATTTGGAAAAAATGCAATAGCAATTCATGGGACTTAATTAATTTCAAACATCATGCCTTTGTTGGCGCCATTCTCTGTATCTTTCAGGTGGCACCATGTGAACTAGAGGCAAAAGCCTTATTAGGATGTCTCTATTTTATATTCTGTAATCATCATAGTTTGCTAGTTTGCCAATTACTTCCAAAATGACAACTACATAATACATTGTACCATAGCATTCTAGCTCATAAGAACAGTTGTCTGTATTGAAATTCTTGGGTTCTAGGATCCAGCAATGCATTTTAATTTGCAATTGATTTGGAGTTTTTGGTGAAGTAAAGGAAGAGTTTTGATCGGTAAGGAACGGTTGGCTTTCTATCTCACTTTGTACTTTGATAGCGGGATTTAATTATTTGGATGAATGTTTGCTTTGTCAAGCTGTCATATTTGACTTCAAAAACGAAAGCATTCCCTTTTCAGGTTTAATCTTTAACTCTCACCACCGTTTTGAAATAGCCCACCTAAATAATTCATTAGTCAAAAATGGATTGCAACTAGTTGTTCCTTGCTTTGCTCGTTACTTTGAGCTTGAGCATTCCACCACGGCAAACCAACTATACCCTATAATTGAGATGCCTTATAATAATAGGATAATTGCAGAGAACAAGAATTCATTCATTATAAAAACTACTAATAGAGGAAAGGAAAAAAACTGATATTTGTTAGCCACTGAACTTCAATGGTCCAAGTAATGCCTCTTTTAAGACGTACATTTGAAAAGGATTAGAGATTATAAGGTAGCCCCTCCTACAAGAAAACCTAAACCTAAAGCCCTAATAGAAATTTAACGAAAGCTGAATTGGGATACTTCTTCCAACTTATACCAACAAAGTTTGGTTGTACTTTCCATCTTGTTAGGTGAAGTCAATACCCGAACCTATTACCCTTGCAAGGTGGTGATTTGCTCTTTTGCTTCTCTGCCGGAACAAACACCACAGGGCAAGGATACTTTGAGGTGCGTTCTTGACTTCTTCCCTCTGTTTTGAACATTGGATTGCACATCACCTTATTAGTTCATTTCTTCTCTTCCCTTCTTTTCTTCTTGCTGCACCATAAAGAGGGAAAGAAAGTTAGGTCCTTTCCAACTTAAGCCCTACAAGGAATAAACTAACACATTGGATACAAGATAAAACATCGCGATGATTCATATATAGATGTTAATATCCAAATGTGTTAGCTTCTATTTGTTGTACAGACATATCTAGTATATTTACATTTCTATTACGCTATTCCAAAAAAAAAAAAAAAAAAAAAAAAAATCCACAATGATTTAAATACTCTCTGGTCAACAACAACAACCACCACCAATTTAAGTTGAAATCCGATACTAATGTAAGGGGAAAAATAATAAAGAACACTACCAATAACTATAATTACCCATAAAATACTTAGGCTCACAAAAGTACTCCTATTGTAAGAAACGCTTTATAAGTTTATATATAAAATGAGTTTGAACATTTTGTTCACCTTATGTGTAAGGCTTGTGGATCATGCATTGTCACACATGACTGCAGCCCTTATCCTTTCAACTGTGCACTTTATTAGACTGTTAACTGTCGCCACTGATCCGAGGGAGAGCTTTGCAGTTGGAACTGAATCTACTAAGATCTGAAATGCAACTGTCAATAGAGAGCCACCAGACCCAACCTCAACAATTCCTCCACCATTTAGACCAGGCCCATCAGGAAGTACAGCAAAACCTGATGGTAGAAGGGCAACGTAATCTGGATCCCCACCACTTAAGACCACATTCATGGCAACAATATCAACTGGAGCATAAATTACATATGAGCCGGTAGAATCAGTGCAACTCTCTTGTAGTATCAGCATATTGCTCTGGCTTGAATTTGCACTCTACATTTTATATTGACACATAGAATTCCAATTATACAATGTTAGCTTCAATTTGGTGAGATTAATTTTCAGTTAGATTTAAGCAGTAGATATGCGCAACACAGCTAAAACTTACATTTACCCGGAGTAAAGAGACACAGTTGCCTGGATCGCGACCATTAGCTATATGTGCCATTTCTTGAACTAGTCCACCATTTGAAAGGATATCCCACTGTAAACAATATAAAAATTTGTAAGCTAGTAAAGATTCAACAACTTCAAAGATAAACATTCAAAATACTAATATTTTTAAGATGGTACAGAAATGCATGTTCTCTGAAGGACAGTGACTAGTAGGATACTTCAATTTAAACATACTATATTGGCTGTGAGCTACATCACATAATTTAATCTACTTCAATTTAAACTTTTGAATTTTTTTTAGTAGAAGAAATACAACAATTTACCAAGAAACATCATCTATTGAATTAAAAATGTATCATCAACAAAATCAGCAAGATCCTTTAACATAGAAGGAGAATGGTATGCAAATTTCTAAAATCTTCATATACCTCACTCCGAGAGTTCTCATCCCGAAGGAAATCAAAAACCCTCTTTGGTGGAACTGGAATCCAAAATGAAGTTGCAGCACTCAGCACAATACCAGGAGGCCTGCCTGGATCATCCATACTCTTCCTGGTCATAACCCTTACATCATCCGAACCAGCTGCTGATAAGGTTGTCCATGCATGTGCAGTAGAAGCACCCACACCAGTACAAAAGCTCACCGCCATTCTTTCTGCCAGCTTTAACATACTCTTCCTTCCTTCTGCGGTTGTTATTACTGAAAATTAGAAATGATTTAGAAAGGGCTGGACAAAAAAACAGGGTGAATGAATTTTCTATTCTTGTAAAATGAAAGTTTATAGGCCAACAAGCTCTAACTCAACTGGAACCTCCTTCACTTATAAGTGTTTGGTGAATGAATTTTCTATTCTTGTAAAATCAGAGAACAGTTCTTACCACATAGATCTCCTGCTGGAATATTATTAGCCATTGAACTTGCAAGACGTTCACATTTTCTATCAAGGGTAGCCACCCAACGTTTTGCTCCAAAAGCAATACCAGAATTAACTAGTGGTCTGTATATATTGTGAACGGCTCTGTCATCCACCTCGACATGTTCAACCCATACAACCTAAAGAATCAAGAAAAAATAGTACAATTAGTTTTGACTACATTATTTAGTATGAAAAAAGTGCACTTGGTAAGTGATAATTACTTTTGCATAACCATTTGGCAATTCTTGGATTAAGCAACCAGATGGCCTTCGTCGACTCCTTGAAATTGGACTAGGGCGTAGATTATCCAAGGAAACATCAACAACTGCCCATGTTCCATCTGCATGCTGTTTACAATACCTCACAAAGTAATTTTCACGAGTTGGGACAAGCGGTGAAGGGACTTGAAATTCAGCAGTCATCTGTAGGAGAAAAAGTTAATTAGGTACATATCTTCTCTTGCTGAAATCACTAGCTTTCTTTCCAGGGAAAGCCAATTAGACTCATTTCAACCATAACTTTAAGAACAAATGAAATTCTCAAGTACCACTTGCAAGGCTCCATTATAATTCCCTGCCACGCCGGTTGATAGGACTTCTAAAGTCATTGCTCTTGAAACAATACCGCAAAACACAGATGACCATCGATTCTGAAAATAACATTAATGTAAAAAACATTTCAAATATGTTTATATAATCCAATAATCCGATAAAAACTATAGGAAAAGTTCCTACCACATCCATTAGAATCTCAACAAGGCTAATATGATTCATTATAACCACCACAGACTCCCTTGAAGCTTCTGTCTTTAGCCCCAAAGGTTTTGGGCCTATTCCTCTAGGGAAAGTCCTCAAGTATTCTTCTTCATTTAGTATCTCAGTTGAGTTGTCACTGGCAACCCACAAAGGCTCTCCAGCCTGAGTCATTCTTACTAATTCTTCCATTGCTGCAACAGCAAGCTCAACAATCATGGGCTTTTCAGCATCAGTGGGACCTGTAATTGACCTGAAAAGATCATTCCCTCCATACATCTCCCCCACAAAGCCTGACTGTACCCCAAAATTCCCAACCCCAAGATCAAGCGAGCGGGAAGGCACATGAGATGAAAGGTGAGAATATGAAGTCAAAGGCTTGCCAACATATTTTGCTGCAATTCCAGATATCCTATCAATCTGCAACCAAAAAAACAAAAAAACTCAAAATCACAAGCCTATGACTAAAAAGAAACTCCAAGAAGTAAACACGTGTGTCCATTTGTGTAAGATCTTTTTTCCCAGCTTTTTTAGCTTATTCATCTTATTTAGCTCATGTACAACTTTTTATAGCTTTAATTTTCCCAAGTAATTTAGGTACAATTATACCTTTATCAACTTTTTAAGCCCAATAAGCTAATGGAAATAAGCTCTCCTAAAGACATTTATGCTGGTTACCTCTTCTCTTAAACGAGCATTCTCGATCCTCAAATGTTGCTCGTCAAATGACATCTCACCAAGAGCTGCAGGTCCCCCACAGTTAGGACATGTAGCATTGCTCAAGGCTTCCTTGTACCTATTGTTCTCAGCACGAAGTTTTTCATTCTCCGACTTCAAAATTGAATTCTCATGACGTTCATGTTGGGCCTATAATGGAGTAGATTTAGTCATTCACAACTCAGTAATGCTACACAAAATATATCAAAACCTTTTCAACCAGTATAAGCTTAAATGCTTAACATACGCCTATGATTTAATCTAGTAATGACAAGTCCTTCAATTAGAAGGGGGAGTCCATATGAACTTTTTACACACACCCACATTAAATATACATTGGGAATCACATAAAGAATCTGAAAATTTATACTTTATATATATATATATATATATAATATGTGTTACCTTCATTTGGGTCCGCTTATTTTGGAACCAAAACTTCACTTGTAAAGGCTCTAACCCTAACTCACGGCTAAGCTCTTTCCTTTGCTTGTCATCTGGGTGAGGGCACTCCTTGAAGAATCTGATATAAACCCAAGTTACAAAAATCACTAAACAAGATGATATATATATCAGACATCAAAAGGACTTTCATTATGTAATAGTGAGAATGTTTATGCTTACGCTTCCATTTCCTGGATTTGACGCTGTGTATGGCGGTGGTACCGCTTCTTTTTGGAGCGTTGGTTGGGGTCTTGATCATCCCCAGATGGAGCTTCCATGGTTTCAGTACCAGATTTAGTCTCAAAATCATCATCTCTAAGCTTTCCCAATTCATCATCATCATCATCAGACTTGTGTGACGTATCCAACAAATGATGGTGAGTTTCGAACATATTTGGCTGAAACATTTTACAAATCTTCAAGATTTTGAAGCTAAGATTTTTAACCTGCGAGGGAAAAGAGGAACTAAGTGATTATGTTCACACATCGAAAAAAAAAAAAAAAATTTCTGGAACAGTGGAAACGATAATTAATATCGTGATAGTAATATACTATAAAACTCCCTAAAAAAGAGTACAGGATCTGAGAGAAAGAACAGAATCCCATATTATTATTAAAAACTGTGCACATAATAAATAGGAGATAAAATCAACTTGGACAAGTAATCTGTTTCCCACTGTCAAAGTTGATAAACATGGAGTAGAAGGTAAGGCTGTGATTGTAAACCATTAAAAATGTAAATCATTAATACCACTCTCTCCCTCACACTCGTTTCTATCGACACAAGAATTTTTCTTCAACATTATTACTATCATATTGCTTAGACACTATATTACAACTCTAATAGTTAAATTTTGTATATCATCTAGTACTAAGCAAATGAGGAGGGGAAAAACCCAAAAAAGAAAAGAAAAAAAAGAAATAGAAGAAGATAAAAATAAGGCCAACCTGATTGTTGCTTAGCCACGAAGAAACTTCTCTATGTTCCCTTTAACTTAATCACCAGAAGCATTAATCCGGTTGGCATATTTGACTTTCACACAAACCCTAGACGCCATACATTTGTTCTTTTTCTCTCTGTGAAGAGGAAGAGGTTTTGGGTTTGGTTTCTTGTTGAGGTTAGTGGGGTTGGTTTTAATAGATTCTCTGGCACTGTCTGAGAGAACCTAATAAGAAAAGGACATGTAGCAAGAGGCCAGAGATGACTACGGTTTTGGGCTTCAAAAGGGGACCAAAAAGTCTTTCAGCCTTGGTGCTCTTACGTGCCAAAAAAGAGTGTCTTTTGGACTAAAAGTTGATGGAAAAGAGTTGACAATCAAAGGAGACTTTTTGACACCCCAAATTTCAACACAAACAAAGATTTATAACGCTTACTAGGATCTCGGTGAGCTCACCCAACAACACACACACACACTCTCTCTCTCTCCCTTCCTCTCTCTTGTGTGAAATATAACGGAAAAAATTGTTTGAAAATATGGTTCAAACAGACATATATGAGTTGTTTTGAGCTTGAAGGCTTGAAGCACAAAAACCCTTTTGAAGCTGTAAGGAGAGGACCACGAGAGAAGGGTCAGATCTGTAATACTAATACTAGTACAAAGGGTTTAAGAAGAACGCGGCTAAGTAAGATATGAGAGAGAGAGAGAGAGAGAGAGAGAGCGATAGAGTGAAAGAGAGAATAAAACGGACGAGAAAAAGAGGAGATAAAATCAAAAGTAAAAGAAGGCCTTGAAGAGGGTGAGAGAGAATGGAAGAGAAGAAAAGGGTAGGGAACAGGTGGAGAGGATGTGGCAGCAGCGAGGAGTTATTGCAGAGCGTATTGAGAGGATGTAATAGCATTTATGGAGAGAGAGAGAGAGCCTCTAGGGTATGGTGAAAGAAATTACGGCTTCTTAATTCCATCAACCTTCAACCGTTTCACTGCCTCAAAAAGCTTAGAAAATTGAGAAATTATTCACTCTTATGGTGTGTACGGGACTAGAAAAAATGGTCCAAACCATTGCTTTGCTTTTTATAAATGAATAAGTTTTCTTTTGAGAGGATCAAATTTCAAGTCATACAATAATATTTATTATAACATACACGAAAATTTCAACTCATAAGTATTACTGTTTATTCCAAAAAAAAAAAAAAATTCAACTCCTACATCATCAAACAAACAAACAAAGATATCAATTGAATTTTGGTTAGGACTGTAAAGAAGTCGAGTAGTAGTTGTTTAAGCTTGGCTTGACAAAATGTAAAATGTTCGAGTTCGGCTTGATCTCGAACCAAGCCTAAAAATGATGTTTGAGCTTGAATTTGGCTTGGCTTGACTTAATTTATTAGTCAAGCTAAGTAAAAGTTAAATATAAAGCTCAAACTCAAGCTTTTGAACAAAATATCCAATACAAGTACAATATTAAGAATATATCAAGTTTATTATCAAACTAATTTGGTTTAGACGAGTGATCATAGCTGCCAATTATTTAAAGTTTTAGTAAGATATGAGTTTTATTATCAAGTTCATATCAAACTTATTATCAACCTCATAAGCATGCCTAGACTCAACTTATTTTGTATCAAGTCAATGTTTTTTATTGTGTTCAAGAACAATTTTTTTTTTTTTTTGGGGGTTAGCACTTGTTCAATAAACAAGTCTAAATCTAAGGCTTAAGCTTGGTTTGTAATATTATATATGCCCAAAATATTACTTCAGTTTAATTAGATTTTAATTCTATCATCAACCATAAAAAAGTTTATTATTCCTAGGAATGTTTTAAAAATAAAAATAAAATGTGTATATATTTTTCAATCTATGTTAAACATCAACATTTTCATATTTTTATTAAACTCTTAAATATTTTTTTTATCTATTAATATTTTACCATTAATATTACACTCTTAATTCGATCTAAATTTCATACACACACACACACACACACACTCTTATGTGTGTGTGTGTGTTTGTTTGTTGAATTTTAAATAAACAAAAAATTGATTCATTTTTAATTATAGTACTATGAGATTATAAATAATCCAAGGAAGTCTCAATTAAGTTACAATGCTCTTTATTTTTTAAATTATATTTAAACAATATCAATATGCAATTAAAATTGAAATATGTTAGGACATATGTGGCACATGTTACGAACATATGTCATTTAGAATTAACTAATCTTTTGACAAAACACACTTTACTTGTAATTAAGATGTGTTTAATACTTCAAGAAATAAGAGTTCAAGTCCAAATATTGAAACTATGGAAATCTATCTAAGAATCAAGTGAAGAAGTGCGGTGTTTTAAAGTTCGACAGATGTATCTATCAAGATTTAAAATGTGAAGCTTGATAGATAAGCTCGACAGCTATATCTATCGAGAATTATGAAAATCAGTTTTTCAAATCTGATTTCACGCACATCTATGTGTATTTGTAGAGGGTTTCTTTTCTCACAACTCTAGACATATATAAGGATTATTTTAAAGGCCATCTCATTTGATGATAAAACTTGATGCAAAGGTTTTATGCAAGCATATTGTGATTGGAGATATATGCCCTAATTTGTCTTTCTTTTGAAGAAGCTGCTGCGTTTGTACGCTGTAGGGTTTTGTAATCAAGGAGTTTCTTGATCTTTTTCGTTTGGATAAATTGAAAAACTTTGCAGCTAACATCCTTTTCAAGTTGGTGTATTAGTCACGTACTTGGATCCATGCATCGATTGGTTAGTCACGTATTGGGAGTCGTGTATTGAAAAGCAAAGATTGTCATTATATTACAAGTCTAATTGTGTATTGTGGTAAAAGTTCAACTGCAGGTTGGTATGGTACTGAGATTCCTTTATTTGTAGCCGCTTATTTTGATAATAGTGGATTCTCAGGAGTGATGACCTTGAATTCACCTGGTGGGGTTTTGTCTTGATGGTTTTCCTATTTGTAAACAAATTATCTGTGTTAGATTAAATTTCCGCTACATTTAGTTTATTTGGTGATTTGTTTGTGCTACCATGTTTATTGCATATAATTGAATCTAATTAATTAACTTGGTTAATTAATTGATTAATTTACCAAAAAGGTCATTACATTCTTGACCTATCAAAATATAATAATATAAATATGCTATATATATAACCATTCTTTTGGTCCCAAAATTTTCAATTAAATTCGTTGTATACCCATGTGTATATCTACTTTCATTTTCGTTTTTTATGCAGTTTTTTTTTTTTTAATATTTTAAAATTTTTAAATGAATAAACATGCACGTACATATTCCAAATCATATATAATCAGTCTGTCCATGTATTACTAATTATGCTCTTAATTGAGTTATTAAAGTGTCTAATTTGGGATTCAATCATGGAAGAAAGGTCTAATTTGATAAAAAGTTGTTTATGTGACTTGTAGTTAACTGATTGTGAACACAAGCGATGACATAAAAGAACTTATTATCCCTTCGTCTCATTCATTTATTTTTATTAATCCTTTTTTTTTATGGGAAAAAAAAAATACAATAAGATTTGAACTTATAATGTTTTCTCCATGATAATTATTTTTACCATTAGGACAAGACATCAATTAATTTCATTTTGATTTAGAAATAATTTGAATTCAAATTCTTTATTTGATGACAAGAAACTTCACAAATTAAGCTAATTAAAAGTAGCTTTGTTTTCATAATCAAATGACTATATGTCACTAGCTGGTAGAAAACAAAGGCTCTAATGAACGCCTAATGGCCTAGGAGTCAAAAGCAGCAACAAATACAGTTACAACATGGTACCACTACACTTCCTTTTGCTACAAACTTGAATGAAGATATCAAGGAGTAACAAGTGTGCATTGCAGAAGTTTGTAGATATCACAGGGCTAAAATGTTGTTTATATGGGCTCAATTTGTGTCCTTGGAAGCCCCCCTAATTGCAGAGGCGCTTTTTGCATAGTTTTATAAACAGTGAACCATGTTTTTAGGGAGAGCAAAATTACTTATAAAAAAGGTTCTAGTATTACTTATAAAAAAACAAGATGAGAGCAAAATTAGAAGATTGTATACGGCTGGATGACATTATAATGCTATGTATTTTAAGGCTAAGATGATAAATTTTAATTTTTAATAATCATATTAAGTTTTCTGTGAAATTTAAGGGTGAAAAAAAATTGAATTTTCTCTCAACAAAAATGGTATAAGGTTTTGAACATAATTATTAGGCACATTATGATGCTTCTTCATGCACATGTCACGTTCAGGCATTGTGAAAGTTGTCTTAATTGACCTAAAGAACCTAGGAGCTGGAGGAATGGTAGCCTTTAGGAAAAAGACAAACTACACCATTTAACAGCTGACAGCTATTACCAGCAGTATTAAAAAAAAAAAAAAATAATAAATAAAAAAGAAGCCTACATTCAAAGTTTTCTCATTGTAGGGTCAACAACAACGAATCTTTAACTGTTAAAATTTTAGGATCAGTTATGGGATCTTAATCAACTAATTATGATCAATGTTATGTGATTGTAAATAAATAACTCAATGTGATTCATACTCTCATAATTGAGTATGAATCACATTGAATTAAATGCAACTAGTAAGGGGGTGTTTGGTTAGTGTTTTCAAACAATCATTTTTAGTTTTTAAATAACATTTCACACATTTTCATACATATTTTCACCCACACGTATTTTTACAAATGTTTTTAAACAATAATTTTCAGTTTTTAAACACATGTACCAAACGGACCCTAAACATTTCATCAAAAAACTTTATTAAAAAAAATGCAACTTGTAAACACTTCCTAAATCACATAATTTGATCCCAATAAAAGAGGTTGGTTGATACTGTCTTAAGTTTTAGGCAATTTATGATCGTGTTGCACTTTTTGGGGGTCAAAATTCTGGAAGGAATTTGTCTAATCCAGTCATTAATATCTTCTTTCTTAAGACAAATTTGATTGATATGGCCCAAAAGATATCAAAATTTTATGAAAATATCATTTCACTTTTGCTTTGTTTGTTTAGAAGTAAAATATTTCCAGATGTTTGGTTTAACAAATGAAAATTTTCAAGTTAACCACAAAAACCAATGGTTTAAGACCAAAGTCGTTGGTGCCATAAGTTAAATGACTGGACTAATGGAAATGATAATTAAAGCAGTGGCTCTGGCGATCGGATTGCCAACGATCACTATTGAAGTGATATCTTTGGGGACCAGACCGTTGACACCAATTGATGAAATGATGTCTTCGACTACCAGACCTTTGGCATTGGTTGCGGTGTGGCTTCTCTGGCCATTAGATTGCAAACACTGGTCGTTGGTGTGACGTCTCTAGCCATTGAACTACTGTCACCGGTTGCTGGAATGGAGTCATCAACCATCAGATAGTGGCACTGGTCATAGGAGTGGAGTCTCTGAACATTGGACTGGCACCACTGTTGGGTTTATGGAGTCTAATTATGTTTGATCTGGTTGACGATTCGACCTAACCCGAATAATGTTGCGTGGTTTTTAATGGGAGATTTTCTGAGGCTTAGTCCATGAAGCGGAGGCTTAGGCCGACAGGCTAAAGCCGAAGCACTTATGGACAAGTCTCTTAGGGGTCTGGGGACAACGCCTCTGGGAAAATTTTTTGACCTGTTTTATAGCCTATTGTGAATTCTATGCGCAGGATGTAAAACCGTTTTTTGGTGATTAGGGTTTTGTATTGTCATTGTTCTTGAGAGATTGAAATACTGTACTGCCGCACTTTGTATTTTTCCTTGATAATAGTGAAATTCCTGCAATTTCGTAGATGTAAGCAAATTGCCGAATTACGTAAATACTGTCTTGTGTGTGTGATTATTTTTTTTTGACGAGTGTTTTTTCTATTTTTTGTCTTTTACAGGTTGGGAATTTTGGGTTAATTCCCTACAACCACTAGTTGCTGAGCAAAGTCATTGGACTTCGAATTGCTGTTATTGGTCATCGGAGCAGAGTCTTAATTTGGCCACTAAACCGCTGACACTGGTCACTGGAGTGGTGTCTCCAACCACTAGATTAATGACCTTGCAACCAAATGGGAAAGGGGAAGCCACTGTGTGTTTTTGGAAAATGTTTTATCAAATTTTCAAAAGTAAAACATTTTACAACTTTTTATATGAGATTTTATGGTTAATGAAAAATATTTTACAATTTTGACTATATTTTACTTGCAACAAATAGTTGAAAATGAGAAAATATTTTATTTAAAAACAAATAGAGCATAAATTGAAAGCATATCATATATATAGAGAAAGCTGAATTAATTAATTTACAAAACAGGAAATAAACGAAGTTTTTTCATAGGCATGTAAGAGGTTGAGAGAGAGATTATCATAGTTGTTAATTGGGGACATATTTTTGATGAACTAGACGGAGGTTGTACAATTGCAAAATATTGTAATTTAAGTTAACCTTCCATTTATTTTGCTATAAAATATGTTTTCCTTCATTTTACTTTATTTGTTTCATTCTAAAATTTGGTCAAATTTGATATTGCTTTTCATTAACCATAAAATCTTCTGTAAAAATTTGGTACTTTGAAATAGGGGGCAGTTTTACTATTGGCTGTGTGCAGTAGTTTCAACCTTTGACTTTGCTACTTAGTTGCTGAGATTTTTTTTTTTTTTTTTAATTTTATGTGGGTTGAACAAAATTATTTTTTTAAAGAATTTTTTAAAAGGCAGAGTTATTTATTTTGGATAAAACTAGTCAATTGAGATTAATTGTTTTTTAGTTTTACTGGTAATTTTTGTTGTTGAGCTTTTTTTTTTGGCTTGTATATTTTGTTTTTATATTTTAGATCTATATATATATATATATATATTTTTTTTTTTTAATGGTCACTAAAATGAGGAAACTTCTAGAGCTACAAGTTAAAAAAAAAAATTATTAATGTTTTAAGTAGTTACTGATAAGTAAAAAAATGATGTGAGTGGTAGGCTCATATGTGAACTAATAAGAATTTGCTATCAAAATAGTTTGTGAAAAGTTATAAAAAAGTTTGTGAGTATAACATTACTTTTAAGAAAATTGTTAAAGGGAAACAAAATGTAATTTTATAGAACAAAATTACTAAAATTTGGGGGGAAATAATATATAATAATATTTTTTTAAAAATATTTGGGGGGAGCCATTGCCCGCCTTGTCCAATGGTGGTTCCGTCCATGGTAAAATGTCTATAAAAAAAAACTTGATAAAGTATTTTATTAAAATTCACAATGTTTAGAGCTGTTGATGGTAGCTGAAAGATACCGACTTTAGTGATTTGTGCTTGAAAATATTTATAGCATACTAAACATTTAAAAATGTTTTTACTGAAAATATTATTAAATGTAAAGTCTTTTACTAAAAACATCTTGTAGTCATCATTGGTACTTGATGTCAAACTCTCACAATTAATTTGACCGATAATTGTACAACTGTACAAGTCATCCTGAAGTGTTTAACTTGTGCAAGTCAGTTTTTGAAGGGCTACTCAATCAACACTACCATTGTTTGTGCATGTAAGCACGGTGTAAAATTCCTTGCTACTGTTACTAAAGCGAATGACAAATTTTCAATCTTCAAGTTCTGCTTTTCTACACTTATCAATCATCAGATTGTGTAATTTATGGGCTTTTACATTCCCTTATCAGCTTATCTTTTTGACCTGATTGAACTCACAGCAGATTAATGACATAGCTTAAGTCTAGGTACAACTCTACACCTGACTTTGTTCGGCTAATTAAGTAGGGGTTTACAGAGGTATCCCTCTAGATTTGTGAAATCTTGCCGATTTTTTTGTCAAAGTTTGAGATGGTATATATGTAACATTAAGAAAATATTAGGGAAAAAAAAAAAAAAAACAAACAAACAGAAACAATTACATAGTTCGGTCACTAAGATCTATGTCCATAATACCAAAGGCCAAATGCTACATATTGCATTCACTTGATTGATAATACCTTACAAAAGAACCCATATTTATAATGGAATGTACAAAATTTTAAAATAGGTCAATGATTGATTTATTCTAAATAATCAATGCCATGATTTTTTTTTCTTCAATTTGTGGAGAGTAAATCATACTTTCCAACATTTTTTTGTCCATTAGAAAGCTTTCCGGAGCACTTTAAAGAATAACAAACATTTTTTAGAAGAGTCCAAACGGTTGGGAGTAAATAATAAGGTCACATGTATAAGTATCTACTAGAGATTAGGGATATGAGTATATCCCAATAGTAAAGTTCAATTATAAGTAGTAAAATTCTTTTTGAGATTAGGGTTTTTCCTCCATAGTAGTTTTTCTTGTGAATGCATTCATAGTTTTTTCACTTTGTCACCAATCACCATATACTCATGTTATTTCCTTTATTATTTTATTTGGTGACTTGTTAAATCTATGGTTATTTTTTGAAAATCAATTTGAATACATAATTGGTTCATTTTTGAATTTGATTAAATTCCACTTAAAATCAGCTAAGGGGTCAAAATTTATTTTCAACATTTATGTCTCATATGGATATTTTTGTTTTTTTTTTTTCCTTTTTCTTTTTGTGTGAATACATTTTCACTAGATTGAAAGTACAAGAGGTCGTCCTTTGGGACTACTTCATGATCACTACAAATAAAGGAGCATGGGAAATTTTGTATATGGTTCAGTTTGCAAAGTCATAGCTAGAAGATCCATCTGATTAGAGAGAAGGGGGGGGGGGGGGGGGTCACTAATAAGAGGCAAAATTATTGAAAACCCAGTTGGATTTGGTGGTGTAAAGTCCAAATATTTGATGGTCACGGGCCCAAACTGCTAGATAATTTCAATCAATTATCTAGTAGTTTGATTCATCCAAAAGTTGTTTATCTTATTTACAATTCGTTTCAAAGTAATTTAGTGTTAGTGCAATTTAGTAAACTTGAATCCTTTGGTTTCCTGCAAATTACATTCAATCGAGATGATTAACAGTATTTTAATTAGTTCAATTTGAATGATTTGCTTTGAGCTCTTTAATTTCAAGATAATGCATTTCAAGCCAATTCACTTTGATTAGGCACAATAACTTAGTCAATTAGGAACTTAAGCCACTTAAAATTTCTTATTCTCATTATTAATTTGTGCATTTATAAAAAAAAAAAATCCTATTAATTTATATGTTTTCGAACCCTATACCATAGTTTAAGAAATCAGATAATCACTTCGATCTAGTTGAAGCATCTTGAAGTTCCTTTGGAGTAACTTGTAATCACAATTAAAAAAGGACAAGGGTAATATGTATATTCTTATTAATTATTTTTCCCCTTTTAGATTAATGTTTCAAAGGAAAGTGATGCATGGTACAAAATAAATTGGAAAAGCTTAGTATAGGTGGCGTACACTGAATTAGGGCCCCGTGAAATGGATGGAGCACAAAACACGAGACAGAATTTTACTCCAAATTTAACGTTGTATCTTAAAAAGGCCTTAGGCTGAAGAGGTTAATCCAAAATTCATGCACGAAGTGAAAACATCTCTTTCTCGATACATCCCTATCATTTTACTTTTGCCTGAAAAGATCTATGTTTGACGCTAAGATTATTGGATCTGGGACCATTTGCTAGTTGCTGCCTTTGCCTACAATATTTGAAACAGCACGTAGTTGAAGCGTTATCGATTGTAAAGTCGTCATCGTCATCATCACTCCTCTTGCTCATCATCACCCAGATTTTGTTGTCTTCAACATTTTTTTGATGTACATGTGATATTTAAGCTATGGTTCTCTTAAATATCTTTCTGAGACATGTTTGTCATTATTTGCATAGAACATTAATTGACGGTTGGTCTTTATGTCACGTAAATGTAATAAAGACGGTTGATTAGTGATGAAGATGATGGGATGGCCCACAAATCACTGGAGCTCTTTGAGCAGATCATCAGACGCACTTACCATGTGACCCCATCTCCTACCAGAACTCACCATAGCTCTTCAATGCGTTCATATTTCCAATTTTGAAGTAGAAACAAATAACAATGAATAAATATTCAGGAAAAAAAAAAAAAAACTTTAGTATGAGCATTAGCCTTAGAGGTTAAAAACTCCTCAGTTGTTATTTTTACTCTCTTAAAAAAAAAGTTGTTATTTTTACTAATTAGGGGTCTGTTTGGTACATATGTTTAAAAACTGAAAATTGTTATTTAAAAATATTTGTAAAAATACGTGTGGGTGAAAAAGTGCGTTGAAATGCGTAAAATATTGTTTAAAAACTGAAAATGGTTGTTTGAAATAATTAACCAAACACCCCCTAAATCCCTAAAAAACATGCTACATTTAGGGTGAGTATCTAAAAAGTTATACCATCCCCGAATAATAAGGTTGTATATAAACAACCCTACTATTCATGGGTTGTAAAAATAAAAACGAATATTTTATTTGATTTGTTTATAATATTTTGAAGTAGTAAAAAGAGGGGAGAGAGAGATAGGAGAGAATTGATTTATTTATATTATTTGTAGGTATAATTTATATTATTTTAATGAGTTGTATGTAAAAATAAAAATTAAGATGTTGAGTGAGTTGTAAAATGAGATAATAAAATAGATTAAATAGGTTTTGAAGATGTATAATAGAAACTTTTTTGCATCTCTGAATACTAGATTAGTAAACTATTTTAAGAAAATTTTTATGAGAAAAAAAAAAAAACTAACTTTGACATAAAAAAGTTTCCAAAAAATAAATGACTAATGTAAGGGCATACATTAATCCAACTCATAAAACAAAAGGAAAATTAAGGAAGAAAAATTTGGGGTTCATTGGCATTGGGCCATACAGTTGGCCTAAGCTAACACCCATATGGTCGGGTGCCCATTGATGAAGTTCTAGCATTTAAGGTTATATAAATATTGTTTCTAGAAAGTAAAACCTGTATGCTTTGCTGAGACAAAGTGGCCACCCTATAGCAAAATTCAAAGTTCTCATGTGTGTATAATGGAAGACAAATGAACCTCGGCTTCTTTCTATGTTCTTCAAGCATCACACCACAAGCTCTATAAGAACGTGCACTTCACCAGTGTCCACAGACCAAGTCCAAGGACATTATTTATGATGACGAAGCCTTAGAACTCTTGGAAAGAGAGAGGAGAGCTCTTAGAGGTTAGGGTTCATGACTACGCCCACAGGGTGTTTACTCTATCTTAGCACATACAATGACGAACACTCTTAATTAAGCTTTTTATTTTTTATTTTATTTATTTTATTTACCTTCATGTTTGGGCGGAGGCATTCTTGGACAATAGGGGGCAATGGCCCCCACAAATTTTTTTTTTTAAAATTTATTAGTATATATAGGTATTAATTTAAGCAATTTTGTTCTGTAAAATTACACATTGCTCTCTTTAACAAGATCATTAATTCTTTTAAAAGTAATACTATAGGCACAAACTTTTCTACATATTTTTACAAGTTGTTAAGGTAGCAAATTTCTATTTGTTTACATCTAGGCCCACCACTTATATTATTATTATTTTTTACATAACAATAACCACTTACCACATTAACAATTTATAAAAATATTTGTAACTCTACCATTTTCCTCCTTTTAAAGGCTATAAAAAATTTATAGATCTAAAATCTAAAATAAAATATATAAGCCTAGAAAATTAGTACAGAAACAAAAATTACTAAAAGCAAAATAGTATATATAAAAAATTAAATCCAATTAACCAATTTTAAACAGACTAATTTTGTTCTTACCCAACTATATGCATCAAAGACACTAAAAAAAGAAGAAGCACTTAATAGCTAAATAGCAGAGTCGGAGGCTAGAGCCACTATATGCAGCTAATAGCAAAGCCACTCTCTAATTTCAAGTCCTGGTTTCGTCCCTGCTCGTATTAATTGTAAATGTTTATGTAAAATAGTAGATGTAAACGAATGTAAGAAGATTTTTTTTTCCCTTTGTTTTTTTTGTCTAAAATAATGTCTTTATGAGCTCCTACAACAAAACCTAGGACTAAGGTTTCACTAGTGAATTGCCCATATGGATGCTCTTTTGGCCCTAACTTCCTAAGTAGGGCTTAACAAAATATATGAGAGAGAGAGAGAGAGAGAGAGAGAGAGAGCAATTTAAGAGGCTAGGGTTTTCACTATGGCTGGTTGTAAAGGTGGCCACTCTGTCTGAGTACACCATTTTTTCTATGTAGAAAAGAATTGCTTCAACTCTTCTTGTTCTGCAATTAATTCCTTAGCTGCATTAGTTGAATCTCCAAGTTGCTTCACTGCAACTACCTTTTTCTTTGGCTTTGATAAAATCATTCAATACTTTTTTTTTCCCGCATAGAACGTTGCCTTCATGCTGTTCCAGTTAATGGGTGAGAGGTGGACCGTACCTTTTGATGAACAAAAGCTGCAGAACATATTACTAGCATCATCGTAGTCACTATAAGTACGTACCTTCCATCTTTTCCATTTTTCTATGGTCGCTCCGAGTGCAATGAATGGTGGACCTAGAAATAAGTACAGATTGCGATTTCACAAGCGTGTAAAGAATGTTCGTATTCAAATATATAATGGAAGGTTAGCTGATAACCGAAGAGAGCCAAACAAAGAAAGAATGCTGACTTTGGACCATGGCGAGGTGCATGATTACTAACCCAATGTTGCCCTACTCCAATTTAAACTCTATCTTCAATTAACTTATACTGTACAATTATATATAAATATATATATATATATATATATATATATATATATATATGAAATACGTTGACAAATAAATGAAAGTATTAACTTTTTGCTTGTTGTTCTCTTGCCACATAATTTTATAAGATAATATTTTACCCTTCCTAAATATTTCACCATTGGATCCCTGAAAAAAAAAAAAAAACCATTAAGAGTGTGTTTGGTTGTGATGAAATGATAGAGGGGGATAGAAAGGAAGAGAGAAGAGTGTTTGGTTGGAGGAGAAGAAGATGGGGAGTGGGGGAGTTTTCTCCCTTGGCCCACCATTTAAGAGGAAAAAGTTTTCTCCCCAATTTGGGAAGAAAACTAGAGAGAAAAGTGGAGAGCAGCTAGATTTAATGTGAAACAATCCATTTATCCTCTTTATTTATTTATTTATTTTTAAGGAAAATTACTGCTGCTACACCACACAATTTTTTTTTCTTCAAGTATAGACAGTATAGTAGTGCACACGTTTTTTTTCTCCTTTTCCTAGGTGTAGGGACACGTTTTTGACACCTAAATATAAAGTGTAGAGGGATGTCGACCCAGTGAGCATAATACAATAAATTTGTAGAGGATGGGCTAAAGAACTAGGTCCTAATGGAGTTGACAACAGCTAGTATGGACTTGAAAGTTGATCAAGCAAGAACAAAGAAAGTAAAGCCAAATAAATTCCCTATCCGAGGAGGTATTTGTTTTATGCAAATCAAAAACAGTTGGATACAAATATAATTTTGGTTACTACAGTATTCTTTATCTATTTTTCCGATCCCTTTTTCATGGAGGGCCTCTCACATTATATAGCTCGCTTTGGACCATCTTAATCCTACAAATGTTGATCATTTGAGCCCTTACTTGAGTATTTGTCTCATTAAACACTTTCTTTGAATTTCTGTGAGTTGTGGTAGTTAAGGTAGCACTGTTTAGAAGTCTTTTCCACATAAATGCGGCCAGAAAAGTAGCTGCAGTGTATTTAATGCGGTGGTAGCAGTTTTTCCTTAGATATTTTTGGGTTTTCTTCCTTCTCGTATGTTCGTGAGGCACGTCCTTATCATTGTAGCTTCTTGGAGGATCACTCTAATTGCTGGAATACATACTTGAGCTGCATTCATCATATCTAAGGAAGAGTTCCTCATTGGACTACCTTCCATTCGTTCCTTACTCATGAGATTTTAAATTGGAACTCCTAATAACTATTTGTCCCTTCTCGGATTATTCAATGTCCTCAGACAAAACCCAATGCCTAATATATGATTTTGAACCCTTATCCCTACACTAGGTATAGTAGTGCATGTCTTTTTTTTCTTTTTTTTTTAATATCAAATGCAATTTTTATTAGCTTTTTTTTTATTGGCTTTCTTTTTTTTTTTTCTTTTTCTTTTTGCTAGATGTTTTAATAGTTGTGTTGGTTTGAAATAATTAAAAAAATTAATTTTTATAAACTATTAAAAAATTGATTTTTATGTACTAGGGGCATGAGAGTAAATTTA
This sequence comes from Quercus agrifolia, assembly GCA_029955455.1. Classification (NCBI taxonomy): domain Eukaryota; kingdom Viridiplantae; phylum Streptophyta; class Magnoliopsida; order Fagales; family Fagaceae; genus Quercus; species Quercus agrifolia. The sequence goes on from JARQAD010000002.1 coordinate 66,667,546, forward strand.
CACAAACTATATTTTCTATCTTCCCACTTTTCTACTCAACTAAATAAAATAGTTTTCTATCTTTCTACTTTTTCACTCTCTCAACCAAACACATGGAGAGAAAACTAAATATTTTCTATCCACTTACTTTTTTGCTCCTTTCCTATTTTCTATTCTCCAACTTTTTCATCATTTTAGCCAAACGGACCTTAAGAGACGAATTACCTTTCAGTTAATATATATATGTGTGTGTGTGTGTGCGCGCGCGCGCGCATTGAGCTATTTTGTCAATTTCTTTAAGAGTTGTCTTAACTCCTATAGCAATATGATGATCATAATAATATATCCAAAGATACGTCCATGCAGTTTGACAGAACTTTTTTTTTTTTTTTTAATTTGTTTTCTTTCCACTCATCTGTTTAACCAAGGCTGGCTTATAAATTATAACCTTCCCCTCCAGTCCACCCCATCCAAACCCTGGTAGCTCATAAAAGTTATGCATGACCTTTAGACGCTCCATTATGAGTTTTTCTTTCAATTTTCGAACTAAGATCTATCATGAGACCTTGAGTGCCTTTGCTTGCCATTTTTTTACTGTCATAAATTAATAGTGCAGTTCTCAATTTTCCACATTAGGTAAGGGGGAGCACGTAAGTCTTGTTCATGACTTATGGAGAGATCTTGAAACCCGCAGGGAGGTAGAGACTTACATGAGATGGGGAGATAGTTGGTTGCATACGTGTGAGTGAGGTATTACATTAAATAATGATAAGAAAAATGAGTGGTTAATATAACATTGTTGAGCTTATGTCTATTGGACTTGAGCGTTTTCGGTTAAGTGTGTCTCTATATACTATATTAACTACTCAAGGAGGCTCTCCAAGTTGTTTAGAGTCTTTAAACACCGTTTCATGGTTAAAATCCTTCATCCTACCCCCACCATAACCACCCAAATATATATATATATATATATATATATATATATATATATTTATATTAATTAGTGAAGGAATTTGACTCTAGGTTCTCCTCACATAGGAGAATTAATGTACCAATGAATTAAAAAATTCTTGGTATAAGTATTTATATCGTATCTAATAATGTTTGGGAGTCTTAATCATATGAAAGGCAAAATAGAATATCGAAGTTTATTTCAATTCCTTGTCTTTTTTTTAGAAAATTAATGTGTGCACATTGCCTGTTAAATGATAAAGAAAATTTTACATATATAGGTTGTAACAATAGTTTGTGCAATTTTATTTCAATTCCTTGTCTTTTTTTTTTTTTTAAAGAAAATTAATGTGCATGCATTGCCTGTTAGATAATAAGAAAATTTTACATGTTTATAGCTTGTTTGGATGGATGGAGGAGTAGAGAAGAATAGAGTAGAGAGAGAGAGAGAGAGAGAGAGAGAGAGAGAGAGAGAGAGAGAGAGAGAGAGAGAGAGAGAGAGAGAGAGTAAGTTAAATTATCTTATTTAAATGTTTTTTTATGGGAGGAGGAGGGAGGGATTTGGAGGGATTTGGAAGTGTTCTAACTACTTCTAACCTCTCATTTTTAATTCTCTAAAATTGAAGAGATTTGGAGGGAGAGTAGAGTATAGAAATGCTTGATCAAATGAATTACCAAATTTACATTTACCATATTCACAAAATTACAAACTATGAAAATGCTAATTATTCATCTTTCCCTTACTTAATTTTAAAAACATCCAAACAAGATGGAGTATAACCATTCCTCTTAACTCTCCTCCCCACTACTTTTCTCCCCTCTACTCTCCTCTTCCTCCAAGTTTCCAAACATAGCATTAGGTTGTAACAATATTGTAGGAGGCAAAAATTTGTCAAGCCAATTACAAAATGCCACATCAAAATTTAGTGGCAAATTCCAAATTAATGTCATTAAATTAATTAAATTAGATGACGACATGTGTCATCCAAATTGGCATCACATTGGCATATCAAAATTTGCCACGTGTCATTCGACTTACAGGATAAAGATAAATTTCTTATTCAAAATTTATGAATAATTATCTTTATAAGTAAATAAAATAAAGATATATTTTCTATTCAAAATTGATAGATAATTACCTTTATTAAAATAAATTAAATAGAGATAATTATTTATCTTTATTGTTTATTATCTTTATCAAAATAGATAAATATAGATAATTATCTTTAAGAAGAATTTGGGCCAATCAAAAGTTTACTAAATACTTTCAAGTATATCAATTCAAAGTGGAGCTCATCCTCCAAAATCACTATAAATAGAGGATATCCCCTCTCATTTTCGGGACCAGTTTTTAAGAGGTCCAAGCTTTGGAGAAATTCTGTCTCAAGAATCTTTGAAGAACTTAAAATATCTTTGAAGAACTTGAAGAACATTCAAAGGGCTTGAAGAACTTGAAGAACAACAAATCTCTAACAAGCTCCAAGCTAGAGATTCGTTGAGAAGACCGTCCAATCCATCTTCCAATCAAAATCAAGAAGATCTCTTGTTCGAGTTCTTTGAAGTTCTATTGGAATTAAGCTAAAAAGCCTCCATAAACTTCAACAAACCCAAATTTTTGAAGCTCAACGGATCAAGCCTCTAAAGCCTCGAAGAATTTCAACCTACAAGCCTTCACATTCGAAGACTTGAAGAACAATAAATCTCTAATAAACTCAAAGCTAGAGATTTGTTGTGAAGACTATTCAATCCATCTTTCAACCAAAGTCAAGAAGAGTCCTTGTTCGAGTCAAGTTCAAAGAAGATAGAATCAGAGGGTATTCTTTTGTAAAAGAATTGAAATAGAGATTGTACTCATTATACATCAATACAAATTTATATTTGCAAACCATATTTCTTTTCAATTGTTTGATTTTCTGCAATTGAGAAATTTTGTGTTTACAAATATATAGTTTGTTCAATTTTAATGGATATGCTTTTGTCATCTTAGGCTCTTAATTAGCTTACTGCAAGTCTGATTGTCTGTTTCAAAGAAAGTTTATCATCTCCCCCTTTTTTTTGGCTGGCTGAGCGTTTAAGATCTGTTTTGCATGTATAAATTAAAGTTTCTTTTCCGTCCAAGACAATTTTCAATGTACGTTACAAAGATAATTTGTAACATCAACATGCAATTATGTTCAAAATTATGCAAAAATATCAAAACCATTCCCTTGAGATGTGAAAGTCGATCAGAGACATTTATGTGCATTCAATATCAAAGAAGCAGGCTTGCTACAAGTGGCCCGATCGTTGGACTGAATGGTGGACCATATCATCTACCATGCCGCTTAATTTCTATGAAAGATATCTCCCATATCGTTGTATGCAGCACAGGAAATGCCCTAACCACACAAATTAAAGGCACTGGTATGCGTTGTGTTGTACTATGGAATTCTTCTTGAATACATATTGATCTTTAAAGTTTAGCACATGACCAAGTTTAGTTCCTAAAAATTTAAAATGATTGTTGACACGAGATTATACTCAAAACTAACACTTCTTCACTTTATAAGGACTGAAAGTGATGACTTTAAATTTTAAAGACCAAAATCACTTATGGACTAAAGATAAATATCATATATGGGAGTTATCACACACCTATGTAACACCTTTATAATCCAAAACTACAAACAAATTCAGATAATCAAGGAAATACAATCTTTGATCTACTTCTAGCTATATGCTGCGTGTAGCAAAATTAATTAGGGGCACTTTAATCTTTGTTCTACTTCATTCGTTTGTTCCGGTATATATATTGCATCGACAACAATATTGACTTGTGGATCTGTTCGTGGTCCCTAAAAGAAGAGCTCTCGTTTTGTACAATTTGTACTCAGACCAAATTGTTGGGAAAAGTCACTTTCATCAATTAATTTTTTCTACGTATCTGAGACCAAGTTTTGAATATGGTTTGGAAGATTGAAGTAATTGATCTGATCATCTTAGCCCATGTGGGAACGTACGTACCAACATTGTCTTTAATTTATTACCCAGTTTGATCATTTTTTTGTCCCCCTGGTTCTTTTTAGTCAGATGCTATTTTGCATTACCTCTGTTTATTTTCTTGGGGTTCTTTGTTTTTTGAGGTCCCCGCTGGGCCTTGGCTATGGAGTATTCTTTTGCATGATTCAATCCCACAATTAGAGTTTTTAATATCTCCTTATGTTTTCTTTATTCCCAACTTATTTCTTTGATAAAACTGATAAGAACCTTAAGAGAGAGAGAGATAGAGAGAGAAGACTGAAGGAAAAACGAAATCTAGGATTCTCATCGGCACACCAAAATCACAAGGGCCACATGGTAACAAGTCGAGTAGTGTTAATTACGTGCACCAATTTGTAAATACATCTATACACATATATAAAAAAACAACTGAAATCATGTATTAGTGTGTTGATTTTAGATGTTTTTCATCTGTATGTACGAACGTGTATACAAATTGGTGAACACACGGTTTAAGTTGTTTTCATTTGTGTATACAGACGTGTGTGTAACAAGTTACATTGATTTGAACTGAGTTTTTGTTAGTTGGGGCCCGAGACGAAGATTGAAGAGCTGATTTGATGTTTGGTGAGATGGTAATGACAGGAGCAGGACATTTACCAACAAAAACAAAAATTTATATTTTGAGAAACATTTAGAACCAGTTTAGTAATATTGTTCTAGTAACATTATTTGTATTTTTTAAAAATATTTGTGAGTGAAAAAATATATAGAAATATTCTTCTCAACAGTTATTGTTCTACACATGGTTTATTAAGTCACATCACAAATAGGCCCACTGATTATAAGCCCTGTTGTGGTCCTTATTCTTCCTTAACAATGTTACATATATATTAAGCATTTTCTCTAACGGCAAATTTTATTATATAAATCTTATATTTTGATGTGTAAATAATTATAAAAAAATAAATCAAATATTTATTTATATAGTAATTGAAATCCAATAAATCAAATATTTATTTATATAGTAATTCAAATATTTATTTATTATTTTAAAACTTTAGTAGAGTATTTTAAATGGTGTAACTTAAATTCTTAAATTAAACCCAATCATACGATTGCATTAACTAATGTAGTAAAAAAATATCATCTTCCTCTAGGGAAAATTGAATTCAACTAAGTTACAACAACTAAGATTTGTTCTTTTACACCCCCTCTCATTGGACAATTTATGGTAGTCCTGGTTTAATTCTTTCAGGTTCCTAAAATATAAAACTCTTCATCTTGAATCCCTTAGATTTTTCTGACAATTTCTTTGTGTATCCCAACATGTAAAATTGTTTATCTCCAATCCCTCAACCAATGGACCTTGTTCTTTTAGGTTTGACACAAAACTCATGAACTCGAGTTTACTTAACCAAGTTAAGTAAACTTGTGACTCAAGTTTACTACTTAACTTGTATTCACAAGTTAAGTAAATTAAGCTTAACTTGTGAACAAGTTAAGCTTAATGTTAAAATTTTAGGATTGGTTATTTCAAACAGAGTCAGGCTTGAGCTTACCATCAAGTTAGATTACATATTTAACCTCAATTTGTTTTTATGGTAGTCAAACTCAAACTTGTTCACAACTTACTTAATGAACTTATTCTTTTCTTATATAAAGTAAATACAGTGACTAAATTTTCTTACCCTTTCAAAATTTTATGACAACAATTAATGGCAAAATTATAGTTGAGATTATATTAGATAGAATAATTTTATTTTTTGAACTTATAATAATATAACTAACGAACCCTTATTATTAAAATCATATATATATATAGCTACGAAATCTACTAAAATTTGATTTATTATAAACTTATTTACAAGGGAATTCAATCTGTAGTCCATATATAGAGTCAAGGCTCAAGAGTTTTGTAACTTAATGAATTGACACTTTTTTGATCTTTTCAAGATCAAGAGATCCAGGATTTCAATCTCTCATCTCCCATTATAACTATCAAATTAGAAAAAAAAAAACATATATATATATATATATATATATTACAAATAACCATATAATATTATATATCCTTAAATCAAGCTTTATACTTATGATTTTCTTTATTAACATATTACTATATTTGAGGTTGACTTGTATAACAATTAAGCTTAACAGTTCTATCCAAGACCTGCATAATGGTTGGGCTTTGCAGGTTCTGGCTTTCTATCTTAAAGACAGAAATCATCAAAGATCTTCAGGTATGGACCTCCGATGTTGCTTCAATAATGCAATGCTAAATTAATATTTCGTACATATAATAATTTCTCTATCTGAAGCAATATCGCTCTTAAATTTGAGAGAATCAAATGGGCCAGTTTGGAATTAGAAATGTGAGTGCTACATATTAAATTTACACCATGCTACAGATCCACAAGTACTTTTAACAAAAAGAAATTGAAAGCAACAACAAAAGTGTATTTCATATTGGCTTATATCAGATAATCAACAAAAGAATCCCCAATATAAGTGGTGTGTATTACAAAACAAAGACAAAGATCAATGAAAATTCAAAATTTCACAGAGGATTTGCAATCAGAATGAGAGCTGATGTTTCCAAGGAAGAGAGAGGTGTCACATGTGCAATCACTGGTAGCTTTCTTCTTGAATACCTTCAATATGATGGCCTTGCCATGCAAGGTGGTTGCCGAAGTAAAATTCAAGGTACCTAGACCCCATTTAAAATCATCCAAAAATTTCGGATTTGTTAGCAACTTATATTATGTTCTCGACGAGTCGGAATTGTATCAGATTGTATTGGAGCTTCAGCCACCACATCTCCACGATAAGTAACATAAGCAGTACTGTTTTGGTACTCGAAGCCTCCATAGTTACGATTATTAACCGTGACCACTATGCCTAATGAAACATTTAGCTTTAAGGCTGGTAATACCATTAATTCAAAGTGTTCAAGGACTACAGGCTGAGAAGTTATTTCGGGGTTCTTAGGCTTTAGTATGGTGAAATACAAGATAACCATCACCACTATGAAAGTGATTAGGAGAATAGCTGTGACACCAAAACAGATTTTTAGGCCTTTACGAGACCTATTTCCACATATCATAATTTTTTCTTTTCTTTTCTTGCTATGGGATATGGCATAAATTTTTGGAGACTTCGAGAGTGGTAAAATTATACTGGAATAATAATTGAGGGGGGAAACTGTATTGAAATAGTGGTGAAAATGGGGATCATTACGAGGAGTACGTTTTGTTTTTTTGTATATATATATTTTTCGTTATTTCACCAAAAAAAAGGGGTTGTCAATATTTTAAATGGGAATAGGTTGATGGTTGTGATTAGTATTCGTTTACTATTACCTTTTTTTTTTTTTTTTTTTTCATTTGCATTGGAGATGAAAGCAATGGAAGACATTTTTTTAATTGATTAGGGAAGCCGGTTTGTCATTCTTGTTTTTGCAGATACATAGCATAAGTTTGGCTTGTCAGGGCTTGCTGCATCGCCTGCTCAAATATAAGAGAAGTGCTAGTTTACAACATTTTCATAATACTTTCACAACAAATTATAAATAATAAGTTAATATTGGTTCTAATTTGAATTCATAACTTAAATTACCTTTTTATTCATCTGCAACAACCAGTTACTTAAAATATGTTATAAAAATATTATGGATATTGTATTTTTTTTAATATAATTGTGTTTTATAGACCATTTTTTCATGGACCGGGTGGGTTCACATAAAGCCTGATCCCAAATCTTCTTTAAAAGAAAGAAAAGAAAAAAAAAAAAAAATCCTTCTTTGAAAAGGAGGCCACGAAACTAGTTGAAATTTTTGTCCAAGTTTCTCCCTCCCAAGTTGGACAAAAATTTCAACCATACCGGGCTTCTTTTCAAACAGATTGGGCTGTTGATCCACAATATTTCTACTTTACCGTTTTCAGTTAATTTTTCTTACTTCATCAATTGGGCTCACAATTCACATCTTTTGAGGATAACGATTAGCCTAACGGGTTAGACTCGTGGCCCATGTTTTGTCTACTTCACAAGTTGGGCTCATAACCCATAATTTACTACTTCACAGAGTAAGCCCTCACAACCCAAACGCTATTTCGGGTCTGTTTGAGATCCACTTATTTTACTAAAATTGAAAACTTTTTGCTGAAAGTACTGTATATAAAGATAAAAGTTAGATCCATGAATAGTATTAAAAAGTGCAGTGAGACCCATAAATAGTAGCATAAATAAGTTGAATAGTAAAATAGAGGTAAAGAGGTTCATATAAGTACAAAAACTAGCTTTGAAGGAAAGTGTCCAACTTTAAGGTGTTTGGTGAGACAATTGGATTATTTGGTCTACAAGACCTATGAACCCCATTAGTATTCTTGAAAGACCCAAACCTTAATGGGTAGAATATGCATTTGGATCAAGGAAGTCAATACCGTACCGGAGGTTGTACCGGTTTGGCCAGCAGTACGATATATTTCGGATATCGATTAATACCGGTATACCGTTTTGAGTTTATCGCTATATATATTATTTATATATTTATTAGTCAAATTTTATAAATATAAAATTTTACCATAAAATATTACATCAATTCAGAACAAATTATTCATGGTTTTAGACTTTAGCATCAATTTAAAAAAAAAAAAAAACACTATAAAAAATAAAAAGCTTAATTGTTCATTGCATATTGAAAAAACAAATAATACTAATAAGTTACCATATTTACAATAAACAACAAGTGAAGGAATGAATTAAAGCAAAAAAAAAAGAAGAAAAGAAAGAAAGATGGACACGTGATGGCTCTAAAATAGCAAAAGATATACAGTAAGTGCATTAAATTGTCACACCACTTCCACCTAACTATCTGACATCATTGACTAAATATTAGATAAGAAAATTTGAAAGACACAAAGCTGAAAGCACACAGTTGTAGTGCATTAGCAGTGAAGAAACCAAAGACGCAGGAAAAAAGAAGAAGAAGAAGAAGAAGAAAGAGAATAAAGAAGTTGCAGTGGCAGCTACATTGGAGAGGAATGAGATCTAAATTAGAAAAGGGTGTAGAAGGGAAAAAAAAATGAAAGATTTGGAGCACAGATCTCAGTCATTAGGCACCAAGTCAGTGAGTCATAGACCCATTTTTCTCATCTTCTTCTTCCTTTTCTTTTTCTTTTTTCTTCTTGTTTGTACCGGTCCGAAACATCTTTACTGGCCAAAACAGCCGAATTTCGCCCGTATGGCCAGTATTTTTTCTGGTACAAAACAAGGGGTCTACTTTGTATCGAGGCATTGGTTGGTACGGTATATATTGGTCGTACCGACCGGTATGGTATGGAATTGACTTCCTTGATTTGGATTGATTGGACACCCAATTTTGTCAAGGACCACATTATAATAGAGGACAAAGTACTGATAGTTGGGCGCATAGGAGAATTAAAAACCCACCCAATAAAATCAAAGACCTTTCAGCTCATTAAGCACTCACTATCTTGTTCACTTGCCATGTCAAGATCACTTTCTTCATATAAAAAACAAGACCAATTGCATGGATATTCGGTTAAAGCTCAAAACACCATGGCCAAACTCAAGGAAGAAGATTTCTCGTCACCCATGACCCTTTAAGAAGGAATATCACTTTCGAACTTTGACTCATATATGGTAAAAAAAAAAAAAGTAATAATAATAATAAAAACAAAAACTTTGACTCATGGTTTAGCCCATGAGTTTCAAATGGAAAATGTTGTATATGAACCTTGGCATATTATCAATGGCCATGTGGGCACCTAAAAGAACTGGTGCACTATAGGGTTTTCATTTGATTAAAATCTTTGATCTCCCAACTGGGCTTTGAAAGAATAGGTCTTCTTCCTCCCTAATTACCTTGCTTGTGATTTGAAACTTTATTGCCTTGCTTTTCTTGGCCGGAGACTAAGTTTTTGTTTGTTTTTCCCCCCTTTGCTTGACATTGTTTACACTCAAGTATTGGTGTTCAAATCTTCATTCCCTTTGTTATAACTATCAAAATAAATAAATAAATAAAAAAGCTATACCAACCTCCACATCTTTATGTGCCTTGCCAAGGCTCACTCCCTAAAAATAAAAAGTTCACACATTTGGTCGTTAAAGCCATGACAATGTGTAGCCCCTTATTTGACCCCATAAAGCATGCAACTCATTAAGAATCATTTCTATATTAACTACTCTAGGACCAATAGAATAGGAAATTAATATTTTACAAGTAAAAGTCATTTTTCACTCTTACATATGAGGCCATTGAAATCAATTCTTGTTTTTTTTTTCTTGGAAGAAATCCATTACTGTCTTCGAGTGAAAGGAAGGGCCTTTATATCATTATATGCAACTTCTTCTTTCAAGTATTTGTCACAGAAATTCCTCTTCTTTTTTTAACTACTTCAAATGTGCAACATTCTCTCAAGTTAAATAATGAATTCTGCCATACTTATGATTGTGAGAAGACCTTTGTTTTTGCAACCGGACACAATGAATTTTGTACTGCTATGAATTATTTAGCTAATATCTGAACTAAAAAAAAAATATAAGCCTGTTTTTTTTACAAGTGACTCTAGCTACTGGTATCTAATTGAACAGTCTCCCAAAAGCATAAGTAATCAGAGAGCAAATGCAAAACCTAATTGCTTGTCAATGGAGATTTTCCAATAGCAACAAGGTCATGATTAAAAAAAAAATTACTTCTACCGTATTTACATGATATTGATTCCCATTATTCATCATAGGAAATTTTGTAGGAAGTGAGCACTCCTCCCCATTGAAAAAGACCCTTGAAGGAAATCCATCTCCTTTTGCTATTGTAATACCCGGGGTTTGTGTCTTTGTAAAGGAAATGACAGATTGTTGCTTTCCTGGTACTCTTGGATCTTTTGTTGGGTCTGATCCATTTGTCTCTCCCATCAAAAAATTCAAGCCCGGTAAACCTTGAAAGATGATGGTATAGTTGAGCTTTGGAATTAATGTCCTATTGAAAGAATAAACTTTTTCGTAACCTCGATGAGCTTTCTTCATTTGAATTGCAGTGAACCAATTCTCAAAATTCATTTTTTCCCAATTGAATAGAGTCATCCGGGCAGTCCATCCACTCATGTAGTCTGTGTTGACATGCCAATTTATGCTAACCCCACAATTGTCACCACATGGTAATGGCTTAGGAATGTTGTAGTGCTTTATTTTGGCCCAAGCTAATGCCTTTTGTGTCCTATTCTCAAAGGGAAGAAGAAGAGCTTCTGGAGGGAGAAGCATAGACGGGGCATCCGGATTGCATCTTTTATTGTCACCACAACCACAGGCACATGTTTTTCAAGGTATAACAGAGTTATTGTAATAGGCAGAGAAGGAAACACAACACCTAGAGTTCCTTTTGGCTGGCCTTGTGATGTTGCAGACTATTTGCCAAGTTGCAATTGCTGTGGTTACTGCCGAAAGCCCACTAGCGTCCGGAAATTCTGTTGCATCCACTCTAATTGGAGGTCCGCATTTATAGTCTGGATTAAGAGTGCCAAGAATTTTCCATTTCTCGGGGGGGATAAAGAGCTGTCCGATTCACATCAGGCGAAATTTTATACACCTGAACTTGAAAAACTGACTTTGATTTGCTTGGATCTAGGATGGTTGGCAAAAGACTTCCATTTCTGCAGCAATAGGGTATTCTTCCTACTATTGTGTCGTTTGCTTTCTCGGCAGGCAAGTCACTGATGACTGGCTTCCTTTCACAATTCATGACTTTAGAAAAATCCATGTTTGTGTAAATTTCACAAGGCACCCCATAAATGCAATCCGCATAGTCTATTTTATGTGTGTAAGCTCCTTTCATTGTGCTTATAAATTCCCCTCTCATCCACTCCAAGTCAAGTTCCAATGATCAAGACGTCCTACAGGGTTTTTATTCTCCATGGCCAACTGGGCAATATAGTTATTCCCATAGGCTTGAAGAACATCATAGGAAATGGTAAGATCTCCATTCTGGCGAGGTAAGAACTATGTTTTTAGAATTTTGACCTTAAATTTTGGGTTCCTAGCGCAACATACATACATCGAGGTCTCTGCAGAAATATATATAATAAATTTAGATTGGTAGGAGAAATTAGAGGCATAAAAGAAACAAGAGCAATCAAGTACTTACTACGACGAATTGGTGCTGGGTACTTGTATCCATCATTAACAAGCCTTATTGTTTTAGGCATTGGAATCCCAGGTGGTTTCACTCCAAATTGAGTGCCACTTAACTGAATTTTGACTTGAATTTGGGTAGGATCTCCAGCAGTGTCAATTGAGGTCTTCAAATCTGCCTGAGGAGATCCGGAAAAATAACTCCCATTCCCAAGAGCAGCTGGGAAATCATCACCATCCATTAAAACTGCTCCTCCAGCATTAACTAGAATCTCTTCGTGTTGAAACCCGATAAAAATCTTCCATGCTTTGAGCTCGAATTTGCCCGTGTTCAATACCGATGCTGTGGAATTGAAGGCCCAAGATTGTGCAGTTGCATTCTTCACATGTGGAAATTCTTTCGTCCGAGAGAGGAAGTCATAGGACAAGAAAATCCCATCACAATTTTCTACTGCAGGTGGCGGGCGGCGGGCATTTCATCATAATCTTGGTTTTTACTCAAACGAACTCCAAAAGACAAGAAGAAAAACACAAATGTTAGCATTCCAAATGCCCTTTTCATGTCTTTCTTTTAGGACTGCGGCCACGAAGATCTTAGGATGAAAGTATATGTATTTGAGGATATCACATATTTTTTGGTTGAAAATGGTTGCAAAGATTCAAAGGAGCATAAGAAGGAATTGATGAAATTGATCCAGATTGATAGCAACATACATGGTAGAGTAGTAGGGAGAGTGATTGAGAAAATGGGTGTAGACTGTAGAGGAAAACTCAAAGATTGACATTTGGGATTGTAGTGAGCTAAATTGGTGGAGAAAAAGTCAGCTGAAACCTCCTCCTCTAAAGTCAGCGATGTATTTGGCGGGTGCTAAGAATTGACGGTCATTTGAATTCTGTACTTTCCGGTATAATAATTTAGAACGAAGAAAACACCACAGTAGATGATGTGTTTTGATAATAATTTAATTTTATATATTTATATCATTATTAAAAAGCATTATTATACTTATTTTGAGTTAATTCATGCATTTTATATTTGGATTTGGAATAATGCTGAATAATCAATTTTATGCTTAATTAAATTTTATTACGTGAATTTGTCTTTTGTAGGGGAATGAAATTAAATAAGTGGATTGTTGCAATGAAGAAAGCTAATGGACTTTACTTTTATAAGGGCCATGATAAAATTAAAGAAGGTCAACCTAATTAAATTTAAGTCTAATTAGAGCAAAGAATCAAAATAAATTTGCACAAAATCCAAGTCCAATTCGGATTAGGATTCCAGCCTGCACATCAATTAGTATTTTTAGCATAACTTTTGGCTCAAACATCCAATTGAGATGATTCAAGTTGGGTTAGAAAGTTAACTTAAAGAGCTACAATTTTGTAGTATACCAGAAGTATGAATTCTTATGTTAAAACAGAAAATTTGGGATTTTCTCCAAACGGGAAATCAACTTGTAATAAGATTCCTTGACCTATTTAAAGGCTCTTTAAAGCAAAATTTTGGGGAGGCTAGTGCTAGGACTGGGATGCAAAACAGAAAATTGGAGCAAGGGGTAGTGCCGCATGTGGCTTCTTTGTAGCTTTTTTCCATGATAGCATTGTGATTATTTCTCTCTATTTTATTTGTCTAGTTTAATGTTTAGTATTTTATTTTTGTGTTTTATTTCAATTACCATGAATAGCTAAATTTATAATTAGGGTTGAGGATGAAACCTTGTTTAGGATTATCAATATTGTTTATGTGATTTGATTTTTCTCACAATAGTTGTTCTTTAATGATTTAAATTGTTTTTGCTTCATATCAATTGACTAAGATGTGATTCTAGATATGAGTTCAATCATATTTTTCTCATGATTTAGGATTTGTTTTAATTAATTGAATACTTGATTTATTATTTCTTGATTTTAAAATTGGATATCTCTTATAATTTGTTTGGCTACAAATATAATTGATAATTTGACTTTATACCTAGGAAGCGAAGAAGAGCATGCTTTAGATATTTAAATCGAAGTTTTAATGATAATATTTTCCATGATAGTAAGATTGATTTCTAGATTGATTATCATGCAGTAGTTGGGAAAAATTAATAATCATAAATATATCCTGATATGATTTATAAGGTGGATTCCAAAACCTTAATTCCTTTCTATAGATTGTTTACATCTCTTTACTACTTTATATTATATCTTTGCTTAGTTTAATTATTTTCTTAGTATATTTAATTGTAAACAACCAATTTTTATTAAACTAGATTAGGATTAATTTGGTTAAGATTTGATTAATTTTCCTACATTCATTCAAGTCCCTGTGGGTTCTACCTTATTCTTGTCAAACTATACTTTGGTATAATTCGTACACTTGTGAGTACTTTAAAATTTCAAAACAGTAGACAATTTAAACCTCTTTGTACTTTGTACCATAATCCAATTGTTCTGTAATTTTAAGCCAAAAAAAAAAAAAAAATTGTACCATAAATATTAACCTCTATATGTAAACTTAAACCATACGTTGATTCTTTATTTCTTTGTACTTTGTAGTAGGGGTGGCAAAATTTGACACAACCCACGAACACGACACGACTCGATATAAAATTAGTAGGTTATGGATTGAGACTTAACATGCTCATGTCATATTCGGGTTGACACGAATAAACAGGTCGGGTTAGTACCCAACTCATGGAACCAATTTCACCCGTCTAATCTATTTAATTAAATGGTATTTTACCAATATACCCTTTGAACCCTAGGTATATAAACTTATTAGTTGTTGTGGTTTATTTTCCTTAACATATTATGATCTATTATTTATGATATTGAGATATGTTTTAATTTTAAATGATTATTTGTAATGTATTTAATCATTAGTTTTGTATTTTATATTTAAAAAAATTTATTTTTTTGGTTTTTCATAATTTAAATCAATTTGGTTAATTTTAAATTTTTTTTTTGCTTCACTTTGATAAAATCTGATAAATGGGTCGACACAATTGACCAATTTAATAAATAGGTTGTGTTAGAATTGATGAATCTTGACTTATTTAATAGTGATGTTAGGTTAGTTTTAACCCATATAGTTAAATACTCATCAGTTGATACGACACAAACCCAACAGGTGAACACAAATTACCACCTTTACTCCGTACCATAATCCAATTGCATTGCAAGGATAGGATACAACAGTCATATAGGTACAATTTTAATGAAAACGGAAAATGAAAATTCAGCTGAAATGAATTCATTAATACAATCGGTGCGGTTCATAAAAAATAAAAATAAAATAAATGCAATCCATGTGATATGTTAGGTTATGGCCGGGGCCTCAAAAATAACTTGCTTTTTTTAGGCTTTGATTTGCAAGTTTTGCACCATATATTTTTTTCCTACAGTCATAATTAGCTAATTGCTATTGAAACATTTTTCTAGTATTCAATTTGTTTCTATCCGACATCATTTCCAATTTCATTGAACCTTTCTTGTACCTTTTTGCAGCCTCTGTTGTAAGTTGTAAGTTGTAAGTTGTAACTTGTACCTTATAGCGTCTAATTGAAATTTGAAGCACCTGGTTAAACAATAAGGGCCGTTTGTTTTGTGAGTTCTAACTCACTATTTCATATTTCATATACATTTACACACATTTTAACACATTTTTTCACTCATACGTATATCAAAAACACCCAAAATACCTTATTCAAACTTAGTTACCAAACAGGCCCTAAATGTTTTTTAGTTTTTTTAAAAGTATACACAATAAATGTTTAAGGATTAGTATTAAAGATTCTGACAATTATTATTCACACGTATATCAAAAACACCCAAAATACTTTACTCAAACTTAGTTACCAACAGTCCTAAATGTTTTTTAGTTTTTTTAAAAGTATATACAATAAATGTTTAAGGATTAGTATTAAAGATTCTGAAAGTTATTATCCACCAAAAAACACAGCATCCGAAGCTTGATATGATGCACTTTTAATGAGGGTGGATAGAATAGGAGTAAATAAAAAAAATTGAATGCAGAAAATTGGAACTTCCATTAATTACATTACGTATGTTACTAATCCCTTACAGCTAATTTATAGGTCCGTTGGGGTTAATAAGTGGGCCTTCTCATTTGTGGAATGATGGGGCTATTTTGGCAGTCTACACCTTCATGCTGCTTGGGCCCAGAAGGTCGGTTCAAAAATCAAATTTTATTTTATCTCCCAACCCAAATAATTTGGAAAAAAAGAAAAAAGAAAAAAGGGAGAAGAATGGATTAGATTTATTAAACATAAAATGTGTATTTAAAATTTAACATAAATACCAAATTTATAATGTATGAATGTATTTTAACCCAGAGTAGACCAAAGAAATTGTTCAAACTTTAAACATTTGTGATTGACCTTTAGTTGAGAATGTGGCACACTAGGTTGCAGTCATTAACAAAACTAATGCATTAACTTTCCTCATTCATTATCCAACATAATCTCGCTCTGATTTGATTTCTAATCGGATCTATTATTAAAAAGATTTCAACTTGATCTGGGCATGCCGGCATATCTCACTTCTGAACAAACAAAGACAATGGGAATGTCGTGCTTAGTTGTTAATAAATGTGCAACCACTAGTATATTTCTAAATTTACTTCATGCCCCAGTGACACAGGTAGGAGGACCCCTCTGAGATTCACTAGAAAAGACATGTATCTGATGCTATTTAGTTATATTCATGTCATTGTACAAAATTTTCCAAATGAGCCAATAAATTATGAAAATTGTTAAAGAATGCCCTAAGGATATTAGTTTAGAAATTATTTTTAGAAATATTTTATGGGAAAATGATAAAAAAAAATTTGTTGACAGTTTTTTATATTTCTCATAAAAATGATGTCAAAACATTCTTAATATAGTTTATTAACAATTGTTTTAAGGACATCTATTAACATGACCTATAAAATATTACGTGGATGTTAACATTTGCAATTGACATAAGCCCATGTCAAAAGAAAAGCAATGAATGCACAGGAATCTCATGGTTGTTCTATGAACAAATAGTATCATATAATGTTCATGATTCATTACTCAAAAAATATCTTCATGATTAATAAAAACATTTACCCCGATTTAGTTTTGTTTATTTATCAAGCTCATACCTAACTAACTTTTTCTATAACAAAACAATTAAGCACATGCCTAAAATATTTAATCTCATGTCAAATGAGCCTTGCTTATTGAAGTTGCCACACCTGCTGCCTCATCAGCCTTGCTAGGTTCAACCATATCTTTATGCCAAGTTTTTTTAGGATTATAATTTTTGTGCTATAACTTTTGTCACAATTTTGACGTGACAAACTATAAATATAGTCGCCTATTACTTTTTTATGTATCTATTACTTTTTTCCTTTTATATGTGCCTACTACTTTTTTCCACTAGTTTGTTTATTGTTATTACGTACCTCTTATTGAGTCATATGACTCATAGTAGCATAGAATTTTGGTCCAATTCGGCCAATTTGGTATGGTTTGGCACAGTTTGTTCCACATCGGTCCATTCGGTCTAGTTCAGCTAATCAATTCATTTCAGTCCCATTTGGTCCATTTGGTCTAGTTTGGTTCGGTTCAATTTAATCCATTCCATCCTTTCTCCCTTTTATAACTTTGGTTTATTTTTGTATGAATTAATCCCCTTAGTAAGGAAGTGAGAATTTGAGTTTATATCAAAACACAATCTATATGAGGGATAATTGATAAGTTGTGTCTATCAATTATTTGAGTAATATCAATTATAATTATGTGATAAGTTTTGATTATTACAATAATCTTCTTAAGAGAATGAAACGTTAGAAACTTAAAAATTTTACTTGTATCAAAAGAAATTAGGAAAATATAATACATAATAACAATAAGTAGAAGAATACGGACAATTTCAAAAAAGAATAATATCAATCAAAAACACCGAAAATAGTAAAAATTATATATTTGTAAAAATAGAGGCAAAAATTACTTTTAGAAATTGTTTAATTTTTAGGATGAACAAATTATGTACAATAAAATTTAAAGAATAAATTATACATTGTACATTTCAAAATAATTATATATTCTCACACATTGCATGAGTTTGCAACTAGTTGCAATAAAAATTGTGTCAATAAATTTTCTCCTTCATGCCACATCATCATAGTTGCCATATCATTTTAGCTACCAAATCATCTTGGCATACCTTACATCGTGGCCAACCACTTCATGGCTTGCATCATAAATTATACATTGCACTTCTCTAAGTTTGGTTTTGATGGCATACGTTTATGCCATCAAAACCAAACTTAGAGAAGTGCATGCACTATAGGTATGTATAGCTGTTTCAGGGCATAACATATCTTGATATCAAGAATTTTGGTGCATTCCTTGCACCACAACATCTGAGAAACAATATTGGTATAATTGAAACTGCAACTTGTACAATCTAGTATCAGCAAGAATTAATTTTACATTCTAGAATTTGAGAAGAATTTTCAAGGTTGTCAACAAACATTCTAGCTCAAGGACCATTCATAACTAGGAAAAGAGCATCACCAACTGTTAAATAGAAAATCCCCTTGTGTTCTTGTTTAAGTTCAATCAACTCTCCCCCACCAGCAGAGCTTAGGAATCCAACCATATGCATGATTCTTCCTCATTAAACCAAAGTTTGCATCTTCAAAGGTCTTCCTTGGACATTGATCGTTCTTTCTTCTTTTCACATCTGTTGCCACCACCTAATTTCCATTTTCCTAGAAAAGATGATTTTCAAAATTTACACAAGATTTGTTCAACCTCCTATATTTTTTCTAGACATTTTAAATAACCTTAGTAACGAAAGGGGATTTCATAATGTTTACTATGCACATCAACGGTTTTTTTTTTTTTTGGGGGGGGGGGGGGGGGGTGGGGTTTCCCTTCTCCCACCAATTTCATAATCTTAATCCGTTTTTAAATTTGTAGGTTTGAAATTGTATCCATATCATTGAATGCAGTCTTCGACTTTGACCCTCGTGAGGATCTAGATGAAGACAACTTTGGAGAAGAACTTGACCTGGACTTTTTTCGCTTCTGTTTCTTTGGAATATTTGGCAGATCTGTGGGTGGAATGTCTTTGAACATGTCACATGCTTGTTGGCGTCCCATGGCCTGATCAAAATCTGTTACAAGAGATCAAAATATAAGTAGGTGAATTACCATAAACTAAAATGAATTGGCTACACCACTAGAATCCAGAAGAACTATGTTATTTCTATAGATATTTATAGTATTTCAAAATTTACTTGCTAAAAACTTTAGGTGTGGTAAAAAATGGTCCGTTGATGAAAGGGCATGACAAAATTGTTCAAATAAATTTTCTTCATGAGTGATCTATTGGAACAAATCTAAAATTTTGAACATTTTACACCCTTATTCTGAAGAAGGGGAAGTAATCAAAATAAACAGACTAAAACATTACTCATATGTGCTCTAAACTGTACAATCAGCCAACAAGAAACTAAAGCGATTGATGGTATGTACCTCTCTCCAATCTAAAACTTAAATTCAGACAATAAGAGGAACCACCAAAAGGTTAACCAGTTGATATGATACGTACAAAGGCATAGGTATTAATGAAGCCATTATTGAGAGTGCTTAAAAAGTAGAATAAGATACTGTAGAGAAACATATATGCCTCTTTCTCCATGTAAATGTGTACAAGTATAAAATCACACTTTGATATTCAGTAAAATAATTTAATCACTTGAGCATTGCTAATTTTCAAAAATGGTCAAAGCTTATGCCATAAACCCTTCTCATGTTTTAACTTATTCCCTACCTCTATATTAAAAGGTCAGATCCTAACACTCAAATGTATCAAATACACACCTAGGAATATCCTAAAAGTATTTAGGAAATGAAGAGTTTCATATATAAATACTCTGAATACATTTATGACATATCATGTCATGGGAAGGATAAGACCCAACATGATTATCATGTTGAATAAACCTTTTATGATAAGCTTCAACATAGTACCCTTCTCTCTGTTTTGGGCACTTCGATCATTACAGACATAACTCAGCTACATGCACTAGCCATCCTAGTTCTAAAACTATTTAGGCATCTACAGCTGTAAGCTTTTTCATGGGACTGTCTACGCACCAAAAACTAGTGTCAAAACAAAATTTTGCCCAAGCTAAATTGAAATATATTACTACAGAACCTATGTATAACAATTACTCCAAGCATCTCATTCAGTAGAGACAGTAAATTATCCATACTATCCCAATCACATAATTTTATACACCCCTCAGGAAAGTCTTTACAACAATCTTAATTATTAAGTTCCATCTATTTAACAGAAACTCTTAAAAACTCAATGTAAGCAAAATTTTCCAATCAATGAACTTCAGGGGTGGACCACTAAAAGATGGTATGGTCTTTTCGCCATGAGACATTAGATTCCTCTTGATACTCGTGACAGAACAGCCAAATTCATCTTGTCTGGGGCAAAGAATATTGAAAACTTTCCATAAATTAGATTTTAACTCCCATACAATAAAGGAAAAGTTAATCTATGTTTTCGTCTTATACTACCTAACCTGTGAAAAGGATCTGTTTGTACTTGTCTAATTAGTACAAGTGCACATGACATCAAGCAATAGTTTAATAGAGCAACATTTGCAAGCATTAAAATAACTTAAGCATTAATCAAAATGACACTAAGGACCAAGCAATCTCTTCCCTACAGAATGTGCTACTTTATAGCCACAAACATATATACATACATACATGTACACACGCGCACACAAATTTATATGCATATACGAAAACACGCATGTATGCACACATACTATGTGTGTTTTGTTACCGAAACAGCTGAAACATACCACGAGAGGACCATGTGGAAAGAGCCATAGAGCTGGCATCTCTAAATTCGGCAAGGCTACCAAGCGAGGTGGAGAATTCAGATGTTGCCTTGAAATCATTCATCTGCACAATCCCACCCAATTGAAAATTTTAGTAAAAAATACACACACACACACACAAATGTTAACACTAGGAGATTAAAATAAACAAAGAACCAGAAAACATAGAATGAGGAATATGTGGACTGCATACCCAACTAGGTGCACTGCCAGCAGCAGCATCCAATCCTATGTGTGCCACATGCTTGACATCTGTGGGGTACCCAATTTCCATCTCACGCTCCTTCACAACTACAACAACACTCAATTCCCATTTTAGCTCCAAATCGTCAAAAGCCATCAAAAATATTCTCAGGTAAAAGCATATAAACATACATAAAGTCATAAACGCATTCACAGTACATATCTATGTGTGTGGAGAGAGAGAGAGAGAGAGAGAGAGAGGCATTACCAAATATTTGGGAAATGAATTTGAAACTTTTGTAGATCCCTTTCATCCTGGTTGCCATGGTGGAAGCAGCAAGACAAGAACAAATGCAACAGAGAGCCTTTAAGGAACGACACAACACAATGGGGGAAGCAGAAACACAAAAAATGTGAAGAGATGGTTCTTTTGCCTGCAGAAAGTAGATGTACTTAGATGGGTCACTTTACTTTTCTACCATTTCAAAGCCATGATAAAGAAAGTATAGAGTAACAAAGAAGTTCTATTGCATGTGATTTTAGGAACATTCTTTTTCCTGTGAATGAAGATTGGTATCAAACATGGATTATAATAACTATCTATGATGCACTAATGAGCAAAAAATAGTAACTTAGAAATTAACCAAACCCAAAAAAAAAAAAAAAACAAAAAGATTAAAAAGACAGACAACATA
The DNA here is from genome assembly GCA_029955455.1 of Quercus agrifolia. Lineage (NCBI taxonomy): Eukaryota > Viridiplantae > Streptophyta > Magnoliopsida > Fagales > Fagaceae > Quercus > Quercus agrifolia. The sequence continues at coordinate 66,689,395 of JARQAD010000002.1, forward strand.
GTACATTAATAATAAAACAGAAAGTGAGGGAGTTTAAAAAAGCAAGCAACTTCACCCCCAGCTCCTTCAACTACTGTTGTACAACTAATCTTGATGAATGAACAAGAATGTACAAAGACCTTCTCTTGGGTCAAGAGGGGTTGGTGCATTCATAACTCCATGAAAGCAAAACCATATTAAAGAGTGAAAGACAAATGAGAAGAGAGAAAAAAGGGTGTGGATATATGGGGTTTTGTTGAAAACTGAGATACTGGTGGTGACTGTGGATAAGAGTTGGAAAAGAAAAATGAGAGGAATGAAAGAGCCTTAGAAGGCTAAGAAGAAGAACAGAAAAGAAGATGGGCAGCCATGACAACTTCCAAAACTAAAGGGTGAAAGAGAAGGCTTTGAAAGACGTGACAAGGAAAAGAGTGGGACAATTATTAATTGGGTGGTTTCGTGCTTACTGCACAAAACAAATAGATTTTTTTTTTTTATAAATTTATATTTGGAAAAAAAAAAAAAAAAGTATAATTGTATGGTGCTTCTTGCTTTGTTTGCTTGAAGAAAGGGGCATTCAATCTTTCTATTTCCTATGCTATCTACTTACTATCTACGGAGTATCATCTATGAGCTACGATGTGCTGCATTGTCGAACGGATAAAGAGCCGGCTTCATATACTTTTTCACTCGTTATTTGTTGAGTTCTTATTATCACTTTTGTAAGGAAAATAATAAAGTTTTTATCAATTTTAACATTAAAAATGTTTATAAATTGAGGGTGTGGTAATAGATATAATTGATTTTTTTTTTTAGAAAAATAAGTTAATACCATAATAAATAAATATTTGAAATAAAATTTACAGTTGGCCTTTTTTGTTGGGGGGTGGGGAGCAAGGCTGGCTTCTTTCTTTGAGTGAGATAATGTGATTTATTTATTTATTATTATTATTATTTTTAGAGCAACTTTAACGTTAATGCTTAAACTTAGGTAAATCTCATATGACTACCTCATGTGATTAATTTTATGATTTCTGTCCTTTTCGCGGCTTTTGTTTTTGGTCTTGTTTCTTTTCTCTGTGGTCTTATTTTATTGTAGAGTATAGAGTGGAACACAATATATGAGACAGAAGATTAGTTATGTGATTAACTTTTTGATTTCTGTCTCTTTCATAGTTTCTGTTTTTAGTCTTGTTTCTTTTTTTTGTGGTCTCATTTTATTGGTGAAGTATGGAGTAGGGCATAATATATGAGATAGAAGATCTGGACACAAATAAATATAGTTATATCAATTTTACTAAAAGAATTTTACAAAATTAATGTGATAAAAAATGTTATTAGTGTCACATGATTAACATCATAATTAACGGTTTCTTAATTATTTTGTTATGTTGTGCTAGTAAGTTGACAAAAAAATTTGTAACGTTTGTGTTTTTTTTTATTATTCTTTTTAAACGAGTTTCAACTTGTGGCGTCCGTTTCTGATGATGCTCTTTATTATCAGACTAAAACACCAATCAGTTTTTAGTGTGGGTGAAGATTAAATTCTAGATCTCTTATTCAACTATCAAGTACTTTCCCATTATTAATATCACTCTTACTTTATTGTAACTTAGTGTGTCGTCATTTTGTAAAGTTAATGAAATAAAATCTGTAGTACACGTATCCCTTGCATCACTATCCTTATGTGTACTTTAAGTGGTTAGTCTAACAGTCTTTTTTAGGCTTCATATGATTCACGAGATCTTGCGTTGAGTTTCTTTGCACTTAGAGGCATCTCAAAAAGGTTTTTTTTTTTTTTTTTCTTTTTTTTTTACTCAGATCTGTGGAACAGAGAGATTATACTTGCTCAGAGAATTGGTCAGGTTCTTTATAAAATGTGCATGAGAGAGAAAGAAATATGTTTATAAATTGTACAGTGTCTGACAGTTGGAGTAACCTGGTAGATATGCCATCCTAAACTAGTTTGTAACTAAATAGGAATTAACTGGAATTAACATGTGTTAGATATTGTTTTAAGACTTCTTTTACATGGAAGGACAACCAATAGTAGATACTTTCTTGTGTGACATTTGTCTGCTAGCCTGTGAAGGTGAAGATGATCCATCATTTGAGGACCGAATTGGCCTGTGAACTAAGACTATGATTGCCTGGGCTCCACTTTTTTCTATGGTCCCCAATTGGTCAGCTAGCTTGGCCTTAAAAAAATTAGATTTGATGCAATTATTGCTTTAACACCACAGGGATGGAATTTAAGATTTCATTTTTTGGGTCCCCACTTTTCTCTATGAAGCCCAGTTTTGCGTGGCTTTACAACATTTAGACTTGGTACCAAAATTGCTTAACACAACAGGGTGAAATTTAAGGTTTGATTTTTCTATTGTTGCAAAAAGAATAAAAGATTCATGTCATTGATTATTTTATTTAAAAAATTAGTTGGGTAAGATTACAATTATATCATTAAGAGACCGGTATGATATCTTAGTGTGATGGTAAAAAACACTGGCATGAAAAACGTATAACATAAGTTCAAATCTAGATAAGTAAATATGTATAGAAAAAAAAAACAGTACTTAACAAAATAGGCTAAAAAGAAGTTGAAACGCATCCTTGAATAGTTTTTAAGGCCAGAGAAAGGGGAGGCAACTAAAATAATGGGATCAATTTAGGGTCTATTTGAAAACAGTTTATTTAGCTGAAATTGAAATTTTTTTGCTTGAAAGTATTGTAGATAAAACTAAAAATTAATTAAAATAGTACAGTGGGATCCATGAATAGTATCAAAAAATGCAATGAGACCTATAAATAATAATAAAAATAAGTAAAAATAAGCTGAATAGTAAAATAAGTTGCCGAGTAATAATCTATCCATTGACAACCTTAGTGTGTGTTTGGATTCCAAGTCTGCGTTTCCAAGCTGCGTTTTGTTCTTTTTTTTTTTTTTTTTTTCTTTTTGGTTTTCACGCGTTTTGGAGTATTGCGGTTACTGTTCAATGAACAGTAACCGCAAATGTTGACTTTTTGTAATAAACAGTGCACATATGCACTGTTCACGGACCCACAAATTTCATTTTTTATCAATTTTTCATTAAAAATAAGTCCCACAGCACTATTCACATATTTAAAAATTATTTTGCTATAGTGTTTTCAGTTTTCAGTTTCAGCAAAATAAGTTCTATCCAAACACACCCTTAATCTCAATAACTTTGTTTATAAAAATTTGAGAATGGACAATTGGATAGCATTGGGTAGAAAATATAATCCCACCATATCGATCCTTGAAATAGTTGACAGATTACCATTATTTTATAACTTGTTTGCCAGCTTTTGGTGAATTCTATTACAGCTGGGCCGAACACTTATAATTTGATTGTGATTTTCAATATTCTCTGCCAGAATTCATGAAAGCTCTTTTTTATATTGGTAAAATTATTTCTCTTTGATCAACATAATACAGTGTGGAGTACTAGTTTAAAATATTTCTCAAACCCCATAAACAAAATCATGCAGTTAATTAGATTCAGTGAGAGAAACTGTATCTTCATAACTGTCAAACATTTTTTTTTTTTTAATTCTTCCATGCCATTTGAATGGATAAGCAAAAACTTTCTTTACTTTGTTTATATTTTATACACAAATGGCATTTTACTTAGTTTAAGTCTGATTTGTGTCAATGTGTGACCCTTACTTTGCTTAAGGAATTTTTGCCTTCGTACTATTATAATATGAAAAAGCTTGCGTGCATATTGTCCTATAATCTATTAACATTAAAAGCCAATATATGTTTTCTAAGCAAAATCACACAAAAAAGTTAGGTAGTGTTTGATGATTCTGCAGAGGTTTTTCTTCCATGATTGGAGGCACGTTTGGTTCAGAAGTTTCTTTCAGAGAAACAGCATCGAAATTTCTTGGTTACCTAATAAGATGGAAATGTGCCCTGCACCTTAAGACAATGTTGGAGCTTTCATAGTAATGAGGATCTTGACATATCTCCAAAATGCTCCAAATTTAGAACTTGGAATCCATGGTACAATTTTGGAATAATTTGATGGCACTTTAATTATGTATTGCAAGTTTATTAAAATAATGAGGCAGCAAGCATAATTGAAAAGGAAAAAAATAATTAGATGGTGGAAGAGAAATTAGATTAAATTTAGGTCAATGCTGATTGGTTTGAATTAGGATTAATATAGTGGAAAATGAAAGTTCAATTGTCAAATAATTTAAAATTTATTTGTCAACAAGAAGATATGTCCTTTTCAGATATCTGCTTTTCATTTGGGTCTTTTTCAATTATAAGCTGGAACTTGCTGTAAATCGTTTTCATTTTTTTTTTGTGAAACAGAGTTATTGGTCCAATGGAATAAAAAGTCCATATGTATCTTATAATTGTAGTACTTCTTCTATGTAGGATGGGATGTTATTGTTAAAATTAGTAAGGCCTTTCTTGCCGGCAACGTTGCCGTCCACAAATAAGCCATAAATGATACATGGCTATTTCTCTTCTTCATGTTTTAGGCTCTTGAACAGAAAGTCCCTAGTTTTCTGAGGCTGGATTTTGTTTTCCTCTGCAGTAAAAGTTTATATGGTTGAACAAATCTAATCAAACTCAACTGGAAGTCAATTGATTGACTCGAATTAGAAATTAAAAGTATTGGAAAATGGAATGGACATTCATTTTCAAGACAACTCATGACACTAGAAGAAAATATGGTCTTCTCAATTTGGAAAAATGTAGCCTATTATGTGCTGGAATTTGCTGTATATCCAGTTTATTTATTTGACAGTATTTGAGTTGGGAGTGGTTATTTTTCCAGTTAAGTATAGCTTGGATATTTCAAAATCCTTGATGTATCGTCTCAGAGATACTTTTGCATGCGTGTTCTCAACGCGTTGGAAGAAAAATAATTATTTAAAAAAAAAATTCTTTAATTTTGAAAAAAATTATGAGATTAAGCAAAGGGTTTTTATTTTTTATTTTTAAAAATATTCTTTATGTGAACCATAAACTCACTAGTAAATTGTTGTATAAAGAAACAACATTTCACATACGAACACAACATTATAGAGATGAAAATAAGTCTAGGCAAAGGCTAACAAGCTTCACCTTATGAAACACAAGAGGAAGCCATATTCACAGACCTTCTGTATAAGCCACCCCAGTGGACTTCAACCATGTTCCTCCTTGTATCAGCTCAGCTACTGTGAACTTTTTGGCTTCCTCTGCCCTAGTAATGACATGATAACCAGACCATTTCACTCGCTTACTAGTACCAGCACCTGGTCCCTTGTTATTATATTCCCCATAATACAACGTTTTTAATGCAAAATCCTTATCCCACACAGACCACCCAGTTTGATCAATATGATCACCAATGTAGGATTGCATGACAACAGTTCTTGAATACTCTTTCCAAGGCCGGCCCAAATATGATCGGATCGAGCCCTTTACGGGCTCAAGATCTGGGCTTGCTATAATGTCACAATTTTGAATGGAAGTCCCAGTGGCTTGGTTTGGATCAGTTCGACCTTGGGCCGTTACCATGTTGGCTTGTCCACTCATGGGCTTTCGGGCTACTAGTTTGCAATTTTGGAACACAACGGCTGCATTTCCAAATATGAAATCGACGGTTCCAGTGATGTAAGAATCCCGGAAGAATTGCCGGTTTGAGTGGACGTAGAGAGTGTCTTGGTAAGCATCAATGCGGCAACGATTTATGACGGATTGGTCGGCCCCGACGCGGAGTGCCACTGCTTGGTGCTTCTTCGGCCCAGCTGTGTTTTGGAACCAGATATCTTGGGCTATGAATCCATCACCAACTGCAGCTGTATTTGGTAGATCATAAATTGGTTATTGTTTTGGAAAGCAACTTTCCTGGATGTGATATGCACCTAGCCCAGATACTACTGGTCAATTCTGAGGTGCTAGTGTATTATTAAATTAGGCCCAAACAAACAAGTACATGACCTTTTCCATGCATTTATTTTTGACCTTATCCAACAGGCCCATTACTTTTTTGCTACAATAAGCTGATTTTTTGCAAGGCCCAAAGGCCCATTTTTTTGCTACGAAAAAAAAGCCCATATATTTTTTGTTAAGGTCCCACTGGCCCATTTATTATTTTTCTAGGTCCAACATGCCCATTTCTTCTTTTCGGCAAGTTCCAACGGGTCCATTCTATTCCCATCCAAACTAAGGTCATCGTATAAGTTTTTTACACTAGCTTTATTTTGGTGTAAATTTAGTATCTAAAAGGCTTACAAAAAAAGGGAAAATTATCTTATGCACTAGACAAAATGAGTGCGCCTCTTACAAGTATGTGGACCTTACGACTCTAAGTGCAAGCTCAGATACTTGTGAGAGACGTGTTCCATATATCCAGCACAATATACTAGCTTTAAAATAAATAAAAAAAAATTCGAGTATCAACTATTGGCCCATTCTTTGCATACCAAAATGGCTAAATCAAATAAGAGCATAATTTCAGGAAGGTAGCAAACCAGCTACGACTTCTTAATTGTTCCACTTTAATAATTAAGAAATAGTAAATTTAATTATTTAATTATGATTCTAAAGTTAAGGTCCCGAAGACTATAAAACAATTGTTAAACATTTTTTTTTTCTCACAATAAATAGGACAGGGGATTCAAAAAATTAGCTTATCGTGAAGAACTAAATAATGTATATGAGTTAAAAACTTAAAATACTCTAAATGAAATGTTAACAGTTATAACATATGGATTTGATGCATTTATCTTATAACAATATTCCTAATTCAATCCAATCTGATTTTGCCTTTTGTCAATTGCAAACACTTAAAGAAGACTAGTGATAAATTTCAAATCTTGACTTAAAAAAGGAATAAGGATCTTTACCTACAGTTGCAGAATTGAAAGTTGTGGTTCCGTCAACAAAATTCAGGCTACCAGTGATAATGGTTGAACTCATGCCATCACCAACTATCATCAAGTTCTTTTTACTCTTCCCAACCTCAACATTCTCTTTATATTTCCCTTTCTTCACATAAATAACGTACCTAGTTTTGCCATTATTTGGTGCCGAGGCCACAGCTTCTTTCACAGTCTTGTACTTCCCACTCCCATCCTTAGCCACCACAACGTTGGCCTTGATTTCCTTAGGCAAAGCTTGTAAAAGTGTCCTGTCCCTACTCGTGACCCATGTAGGGAATTCTCCATTTAATGGCTCATCAATCATTACTTTGGTTTTCAAGGGTGAAAATGCAACAAGCATGGCTAATGAAGTTCTGGCTCTTGATATTAAGTCCTTGAGCCCTAGCTCCATTGTGGTCCGAGCTGAGCCCTCTAGTCCATCCAAGCATGTGACATGGTTAGTGAGTACACTACTTAGCCATGCATGTGCATCTTCAATGGAACTTGTAGTCATATTTTGAAGAGCCACCTTCGAGTCAAAAACTCTGTCCATGGACAAGTCCATTAGCTCCACACAATCAAGCAAAGCCGCTTGTTCCCTAGGATTATTGTTGATCCTTTGGTTGACATTTTTTGCTGTATCCATTGCTTTTTGGATAGCTGAGGTGGATTCTTCTAAAAACATTTGCAACATGATTGTCTTAGAGTCTTTGACAACTTCTGAGACCATGGATATGCATCCTGCTTGGTCATGGGCTTGATCACAGATGTGGCTGTGTAGGAGGGGATTAGAGGAGCTGGGTTTAATAAGATGGGTAGCAACAAGTGCAGTTGAGAGTATGATAGCAGCAAAGTAGAGAATTAGGTAAAGAGTACTCTTGCAGTGAGAAGTTTTGGGGTTCTCTAACAGAGGTTGATGGGTTGCCATGTTTGGAATTTATGCAATAGTTGTTTTCTCCAGTAAGCTTATCCCTTATCTTGTCTTATGGCCCTTAAATAGAGTATAAGAGATATAGCAAAAGTTTATTGGCTTCACATCAAGTGTTGAATTCCTGATAGGATTAGCATTATTTTCCTACTTTTGCATTTCATATTGTCAATTTGCTAATCAATGATTGACTTTAAGCTAGTGGGATTATTAGTCTTGAGGTTTCTCAATTCACTGTTTCGTGAAAAGTGATATTAGAGATATAACTATATAGACCTCACAAATTATTCTGATAACTTTTAAACAAAAAACAAATAAGTGATCAAAATCATATATATTATATTAGTGTGTAAGCTGAGAGAAAGTTTAATTTAAAAACCAAATTAAATTCTGATTGCACACTAATTTTGTGCTAAGTGTCAATCTAATTACCCTATTATATTTATTTGATGCCAAGTGTCTTTATATTTCAAATACACTAAAATTTCACACAAATTTTTATTTCTATTGTGCTTTAATTGTGTGTCGATTATGTTTACATGTAAATTCATGTATCTAAACTTGGGAAATATGTACAATTGATTACTTATTATTAGGTACACACACTGCACCCTTGTGCGCGCACACACACACACACTAAAAGTTAGTTTTTTTAGCACCGGTCGTCATTGCTAAAATTTCACACAAATTTTTATTTATATTGTGCTTTAATTGTGTGTTGATTATGTTTACATGTAAATTCATGTATCTAAACTTGGGAAATATGTACAATTGATTACTAATTATTAGGTAGACACACTGCACCATCGCGCACACACGTCATTGTGAATGCTGTAACCTAGTTTAATTTAAAGTGTTTAGATTAATATTCAGGGTCTATTTTGTGCTTGTTTGGTTACTACGATTTGAGCAACAAAATTACGATTGCAGTTTCAAAACGTGATTTTTATAATGTCTTAATTTACAAATTGTGTGTTTCTGGGTCCAATGATATGATTTTTTATGTGGCATTAGACCAACTGAGTAGTAATGATAAAAAGTTGTTGACACAATTTTATAAAGCTCAACCAAACGCTCCAGCGCAGAGTGAGATATATATATAGAGTGCTGTTTTTGACATTTCTTAATTAGGTAGCTTTACATAAAGGCCAATGTTTGTTGTTTTACTGCTTTTTTTTTTTTTTTTTTTAGAATCGAAAATAAAAATGGTGCGTTTATTTTTTATTTAAAAGAACAACACGGCAACAAACACCAATTAATTGCACCATTGTGAATATAGCTTCAGAAAGCGTTTTTACCACTTCACACCCAACTCCTTTAGTTTTAATTAACAACTCATAAATTCTAGAATGATATCTTTGATGATACAATTAACATAATGCTATCATTGCTTTTTACTTAACATGACACTCCAAAGGAAATTATTTATCATATATTGGATATATGTATCCACTCTTTTACTTAGAAATGGACTCACCCCTATGTAAAAGGGTAGTTACATGTAATACCACTTTACTAGGAAGACCTTTCATATAATTATAAAAGTAAAATTTGCTTATCAATGAAGATTATGTCCATTTAGGAATTACTTTTTGGGTAAAAAAATTAAAACTAGTTTATTTAAAAAAAAAAATTTTAAGTTATATTATTTGTAAAAAAAATTGAAACAAAAAAAAAGCAAAACTTTTTTCAACCATTCTCAAAAGCAACTTAAATATCATCTTTACAAGGAGTATTGGTAAAAAAAATTACAGTATTATCAAGATATTGTTGAGAATTATTCAAAAGTTGGTAAAAGCTAAAGTCTTGGCCTCAATGATAGTATATTAAGATATTGAAACAATAGGTCATAAATATATTGGTTTCACATCAATTAATGAGCAAAGTCCTAAATTCTTGTCTTATTTTTTTACTTTTTTGGTTAAAAAAAATTAAAACTAGTTTATTTAAAAAAAAAATTAAAATTATATTTTTTATAAAAAAAAATTGAAAAAAAAAGGTAAAACTTTTTTCAAACAATTCTCAAAAGCACACTTAAATATCATCTTTACGAGGAGTAATGGTCAAAGATTACGGTATTATCGAGATATTGTAGAGAATTATTCAAAAGTTGGTAAAAGCTAAAGTAAAGGCCTTAATGATAATATATTAAGAAATTGAAACAATAGGTCATAAATATATTGGTTTCACATCAATCAATGAGCAAAGTCTTGAATTCTTGTCTTATTTATTTTTATTTTTTTTAGTAAAAAAAAAATTTAAAACTAGTTTATTTAAAAAAAATTTAAAGTTATATTATTTATAAAAAAAAATTGAAGCAAAAAACAAAAACAAAAAAAGTAAAACTTTTTCAAACAATTCTCAAAAGCACACTTACATATCATCTTTATGAGGAGTAATGGTCAAAGATTACAATATTATCGAGATATTGTAGAAAATTATTCAAAAGTCGGTAAAAGCTAAAGTATATGCCTTAATGATAATATATTAAGAAATTGAAACAATAGGTCATAATTATATTGGTTTCTCATCAAATAATGAGCAAAGTCTTGAATTCTTGTCTTATACAATGATAACCATATCTAGAATTGACTTTAAGCCGGTGGGATCAATAGTTTGAAGTACTGTTTCAAGAAGAGTAATATTAGATATTTAGAAGTATTATAAATCTTCAATTGCATTGATATGTAACTTTTGTTCTCTTTCAAAGCACATAGCAGTAGAAGAAAATGTCTCTACAAATTAAAGAGAAGTAATTTCTTATAAGTATATCTACATGTAGCTGTGATTTGTAAAAATCACTTTACCCACCCCCATGTTGAATTTGTTATGTAGCTGATACTCATCTAATCACTTTTACTATGAAAAACAGGAAAAAAAAACATTAAAAAAATACAAAAAAAGTCAAGATCTAAAAATTAATGTTTTGTTACTTTTGTATAAATTAATAATAAATAGAGAGTAACATGAAAAGAAGCAAAAGTCATCATCAACATCCTCTAATACACACAAGCAAACAAATAGAGAAAAACGGGAAGAGAAATGAGACATAATCAAACTTTTTTTTTCCTTATTTCAAGATGGCTTTTTGTTTTGTCTCTCTTATCGGTGGGGTAGCTAGCTACTTGCCACAGAAGGATCCGAAGGCTTTGATTGTGCTGCTCTCAAAGTACGTACTGGTAGAAAGCCGCTGCTGCTAGTGCTCCCACAAATGGGCCAACCGAGAAGTTCGACTGCACTAGGTTAATATCAGTGCCAATGATTTTGTTTTGATTAAATGTTATTGTTGCAAGGAGTTATGGAAATGAAGTTTGAGTTTAAGATATTAATTTTTATAAAACCCTAATATTTAGATCTTTATTTTTTTATTTTTAACAGTGAGATAATGATAAAGGTAATGGCTGCATAATAGATCTAATCTCGGATGAGTAAAAACGATATTATTCAAACTATGGGTAAGTAACATTAAAAAGGACCTAAATTTAAAAAGGCAATTTAAAATTATCAGTTTTAATAATTTAAATAAAATTGTTAGACTAACATAAACTCAAATTTTAAAATCTGAAATGATATCCAAATAATTGTTAAATCAGAGCAATTTTTATCATCTCATGTTCTTCTACCCATCATTAAGTCACTTGTGTTTGGTTATAATAATTATCAGATTAGAGCTCATCCAATCCAGCCAGAATTAAGTGAATCTAGAGCCTTGAAGAATTTTGATAATTAAGAAGAGCTTGAATGAGGCTTAAGAAAGCATGAGTGTGACAGTGTGCACTTTTTTTTTCTTCCCCTTCTTGAGAACAAAAGAGTACTGTACTTTATGTATTCTAAATAAGTAGAAAAAGATACGCAAAGATCTGTTTAACTTTTGTTAGGAAAAGATGCAGCAATGGATATAAGCACCGCAGTACACTTTTGGAGTCACGTTGTTGTTGTTGGGTAAAAAAGGAGATAACAATAAACAAAAGAGTAACAAGAGTATTTGCACGACTCTTTTTAATATACAACCCATACAAATCGGACTTATTGGCTTCACGATAGCAATGGTTTATCAGACTTGAGGACAGGGCTAAGAATTATAAGTCATTAGACATGAGTTATATATATATATATATATATATATATATATATATATATATATATCAAATTTAACATATTATAAAATCAAATAAGTATATAAAATTGTTTAATTTGCTATAAACATGTAACAAAATATAAAAGAAAGAATTTAGCATCTCTCATTAAACCTATGCTCGATGGTGATTCTTTATATAATAAAATTGATCTATTATCATTTCCACATGTAACTTCTTTGCAATTTCCTTTTTCAAATCTTTGAAGAAAAATATACCATATTTCCATTGCAACCCAATCTCTCTTTCTTGAAACAAATCAAATTCTCTTCCAAAAACAATTTAACAATGATAAAGTTTAGAAAAATATATAACTTTGAGGGAAAAAATGGGGATGATGAGGAAAATATCAATTTTGATTTAAAAAAATGATGATAATAGAAGATAGAAAAAAAGAAATGAAGTTTGAAGATTAAGAATGTGAAAACATATAAAGGAACTCAATAGTTTTTGGATAAATAATTATACAATGGAATTTCAAAATTTAATACAGACACAATGCACTTTTGTTTTCTTAGAAAAGGAAAAAAAAGAAGGGAACTTGACAGCTTTGGATTTATTAGCCTTTACTAAGTTTCTTTTTGTTTGTTTGTTTTTTTTTTTTTTTTTTTTTTTTGGGATGAAGTACACTTGAGAAACTGATACATTGGAATTGAAAAGCCGGTGTGAGATTTCAAAGGGAAAATGCATAAAAGCAAATACGAACTGGGCAATGTAAAATCATTTTTGGGGGGCCAATCATTATATGTACAAGGGCCCAACTTATTTTTATATAATATTACAAAGAGATTTAAGAGTATTGGGGGAGCCATGGCCCCCCAAGGTTGTACGTACCTCTGCCCCTGCTTGAGGAATCATCCATGATAGAAGAGACAATAATATTAGAGTAGTTTGCATTAGCTAACAAATCAACAATAGCTTTTGCATCTAACTCTACTTCTATAGCCGTAAGATTTAAGTTTTTTGGAGTTCGTCACCTGTATCTTTCTTTTCTCCGTCGTGCTCTTTTATTTTTATTTTGTTAGATTTTTTAAGAAAATAAATAAATCCTAGGGTGGTTCTAATTTTTAAATAAGAGGAAAGCTAGGAATATTAAATTTTTCATAACATTTTTTAAAATTTTAAATGTTTATTATTATTATTATTATTATTTTGCTAGCAATGTAACCGTGACTCCATGAGGGTTCCTCAACCGACTATGAAGGAAGATTAAATATTAATTAAGCATTTCTCGCTTGGGCAACGAACTTGCACTAACCAAATACAATAAGTTGGAAAAAAAAAACTATAATAATTTTTTTTTCTTGTTTGTGAGCAGTATAGGACTAAGGTCACCTCTTAAAAAATTGCAAATGCTTGATGAAGGCTAACCAGTAATACGTTTCAAATCTTGACTAGAAAGGAAGGATCTTTAGCTACAGTTGCAGAATTGAAAAGTTGTGGTTCGTCAACAATATTCAGGCTAACGCTGATAATGGTTGAATTCATGCTATCACCTACGATCATCAAGGTAAGGTTTTTTTTTTTTTTTTACGGTTCTCAAAAAAAAAAAAAGTTCTTTTTTTTACACTTCCCCGACTCATCAACATTTTCTTTATCAAGTTCTGGCTCATGATATTGAGTCCTGAACTCTAGCTCCATTGAGGTCCGAGCTGAGCCCTCTAGCTAGTTCAAAGGAACGTGTGGTCTTATATATTTTGAAGAGCCACATTTGAGAGAAAAATGCGTTTTTGTGTGAGATCTTCATACCAGTCCGGTATTTGTCATGGTACGCTCGAAACAAATCTGGTATAATTAGTATTTAAACCGGAAAGAAATATCAGTGTTTCTATACTAGTCTGAGTTTTTGTACGAAAAATTCTGACGTTACTGGTCGATATGGTACAATATTAACTCTCATTTAGTAAACAGTAATTTTTACCTTTTACATACTTAGTTTATCAAATATACTTTCTAGTAGACTTTTTATCCTTATCGTTTAAAATAATCATTTTTATTTTTTTATTATTTATGTATTTCTTTTAACTTCTTTATTGGAGAGAGAGAGAGAGAGAGAGAGAGAGAGAGAAGCATATGTGGCTGAATTTTCTATTCCATTAAATTCTTTTGCTAATGAATAGTAACATTCTAGACCAAGAGAGTTATTGTCCACTAGCAAAAGTGTAAAACACTTTTTGAACTTTAATTTGGAGAGATTGTTAGGAGCCAGATTTGCAAGATTTACTATCTAAAATGGAGAAGATTTTTGTTTTAGCTCATCTATTGGAAATGCTCTAATCAGAGTAACAACTAACAACGCTTTTAAATAGGTCTACTATTAACATCACTTTTTTAATGCATCATTTGTATCAAGTCAAATCAACAATTATTCAAAAATTATGAAATATTTTGTACCACTAAATTTATTATTGAAATAAACACATGAGAGATTGCCGATTGTGGATCAATGATGAAGAATGTGAATTAATATTATAATATCATCACGCCAATAAAATTATGAATATAAAGTCAAAACCATTCAACATCCCTCCCCCTCCCCCTCCTACCCAAAGGCAGAGAACAAAGTCCACTAACTTTAACTTTCTTTTTGATTAGGTCCTTTTAATGTTGGTTTTTATGTTTTTGTTTTTCAGTTCTATCTTTTAAGTGTAATAATTTTTTTTCTTCAATTTAGTCCTATTATCTAGTTTCGTCAAATGTCCCTGTTAACGTTATTTACAATATTTTTCACTTTCAAAGAAAACATTATTTTGGGTAGACTTAATCCGTGCAAATTGGATGGAGGTGGATAGAAGAATTACATTGAAAACGAAAATAAGTGAAATGACAAAAAAAAAAAAAAACACCCTTTGATTATTACACAGAGGACCTATTCTCTTTGGAGCCATATTAATTTTGTTGGTTTTCCATAATATATAAAATCAAGATTTGATAAGAAATTATTTGGAGTATGGTTTTTTATTTTTCCGACTACAAGAAATTAAGCTTACCCCATAAGAGGGAGTTGATATTACCAGTTATGGCTTCAGGAATACTTTTTAGGGTGGTCACTATGGAGAATTCATGACCACAATATTTTTCTTGGTACTGAGTTTTAAGGAAAAATGAAATTATAGATTATTTTTATGTAATGGGTTGAATGAGTTACAAATTTGAATGATTAAGGAACTTTTTTTTTGGTTTTCGAGTAGGTTTTTGGTGGATAATTTGTTCACTTGTTGTTTGGTTTAGTTTTGCTTTTATTTGGGTTTTTATTTTGGCTAATTTTTATTGTATTTATTAATCTTTTTTTGGAGGGGGGGGGGGGGGTGAGGGTTTAAGGGGTTAAGGATTATATTTGGGGCCAAAATTATTTTTGGAATAATTCCATGTTCACAATATTTTCACAACAAATCTTATACGACAAGCTATTATTGGTAGGTTTAAAAGTGATGTTAGTGTTTGATCCAAATTAGAATCAGTAACTGCTTATTACATAAATTTTTTTGTGAAATTGTTGTATATGTTGAATTAATTTTATTTTTATTGAACCTAAATTATTGTGATTTTCAAGTCAGGGTGTTTAAAATTTTTATTAGAGTGGTCACAATAGGTTAGTTTTTTTTTTTTTTTTGGGTGGCAAATATATATGTGTGTGTGTGTGTGTTTGTTTTGCAAGTCAGGGTGGTCATGTGACCATCATGGCTATGAGATGAAGCCGGCACTGGATATAATGTGAAACAGTTGTATGTAACATCCCTCTCACATAGGGTGGTTACACACTTGTGGGATTTTCACAAGTAAAACTCACCCCATATCCCATATAAGATGAATGTTGTATGTAATGGTTACATAAAGTAACATATTCATAGTAGGAGTTGAAGAGTGGGACCTAAATGCACAACTCCTCAAAAGAGGAGCAAAAGGCACTACTAAGCCAATATGTATTTGGCTTATTAGGGGTCGAATTGAACTTGCTGTAACTAATGGCTACAATGACAAAGAAGCAACACCACCACTAATCATGGACAAAGAAACATGCATTCTACTTGGCATCGCTCTGATTCACAAAAAAAAAAAGAAAAAAGAAAAAGGATTATGTTTGGGTGTAGAGAAATCTTGTTATTTATGATTATTTCAAGAACTATAAAAAGTACCCCACATCGCCAGTGGAGTGTTTATTGAGTCCACGAGATTGATGAGGAAGTGATAAGGTATAAATACTACTTGATATCATTTTTTTTTTTAAATTTTATATTACATCGGTATAAAAATGTGTAATTTTATGTCATTATTGTATTTGATTATTATTTACACATTTTATTTATTCGAATATTTATTCTAAATTTAAATGTCTTCTTTTGCTAGAATTTATTCACATCTTAAGTTGTGGCTCAAAACTGCTTTTAAAAAAGTAATTAATAAAATTACTAATTATAGGATTGTCACACAAAACATGGTCAAATTATCTCTAGATATTGAAACTTTATTAAAGCTTAGAAATTTTGAGCTTAAATTTTGTTTTTTTAATAGAACTTTGTCCAAGTTTCTCTCATATAAATAGTCAGAAATTGATTTCTATGTCAAAAACAAAGGAAAAGGGGTATGAATAGCCAATTCAAATGTTGACATAAAGAATAACATATGTTTGTGGGTTTAAATATAACAAACATATTATTTTCATGTTTATTCTTATTTGTATTATGTTTTTATTTAATTTCTATATTTAAAAAATAATATTTCTTAATTAATATATTCATAGCCCTTTTAGATCTTTTAAATTAAATATAAAAAATAAACTAGTAAGTTTGCATTTATTAGTTGTTGTTATCTCTAATTATATGCAAGGAACAATAATAAAAATGTAAAGCAAAATAAAACAAAATAAAATAATTATATTGGAATTTAATTGCATTGTGAAATGCAATATATATATATATATATATATATTATATTTAAACAGAATGCTTATTATTATTGTATGCAATTGAGATATGAAGTAAAGAAGTGTATGCTTGGTCATCCGAATCTGCGGTAAAAGCAACACTAGAGTATCATAGAGTTTTGTAACTCTCCACTTATTTGGAGCTAATCTCGGTATCGCTACGAAAAAATAAAATTAATTCTGATAAGTACTTATATTATCAAAATAAAATTAAGCTTCAGTGATACTGAACTTTTAGTTTCTAATCAAACTTGTCTTGAGAAGAATTGTTTCCGTCTTTCTTTCTTGATCCTTTTGCCTGGTTCATTTTTTGCAATGATGCTTTGGACCATTTATTATAAAAGAGAAAGTTCTCTAGATAGGACATAATCAAAGTTCATGTACAACAATTAATTCTTCAATTTGTAACCAAGGAAAAAAAAAGATTATTTGTGCAAAAAGTACATAATGTTTTTTTTTTTTGCTAAAAAAAGTACTGAAACTTGTTTAGAGTTTAGAAACTTTGAACCTTAGCTTCTTTCTCAAAAGTAGTAAGAAAATAATTTGTATCTTAAAATGAAGGAGAAAAGGATATGAACAACATTAAAAATTCAAATATTAACATTGAGATTTCTATATTTTTATATGCTTCTATTTGAATTAAGAATAATATATGTTTATGGGAACAATAAAACAAAAATATTTATTTTCATGTTTATGTTTATTGTTATGATAATTTTGTTTGAGTGTTATATTATAGCTGTAAGGACCAAGTTCGAATTCCCTAGCCCAAAGGTTGGTGGACTTGGGCCCAAAAAGCTCAAAACAATGAATTTGTAGAGAGTGGGTTGGAAAAACTGGGTTTTAATGATTCAAACCAATACTAAGGTAGGTTGAAATGACAAGAGAATGAAAACAGACTGGTTTATGTTGAAGAAAAAAATTCTCGGCAAAAATTTAAGGAGCACAACTCTTTTATATTGCTCTTAGGTTTGATTACAAGATTGGTTCCTGATTGCTACAGTATTTTCCCCTTCATTTCTACATCTTTTTTCCATGGTGGTTTCCTTCTATTATATAGTTCCCTTTAAACGATCTTGGCCTTCCACTTGTTGACCATCTAGGCCTTCACTTGAGTGCCTGTCCTATCGGACACCCCCTTAGGTTCCTTTGTGCATTGGGGCGGCCAATATAGCCCTATTCAGGGGTCTTCTCTACATTAATGCAACCAGAAAGTTAGCTACAGAGATTTTAATGCGGTGGTATCAGTTTTCCCTCTAGATATTTTAGGAGATCCCTCTGCACTTTGATTTTGCAATGCTTATCCGTGCATGCAAAATTTTTGGAAACGTCCCCCTGGATGGTATATCACCTATTCGGATCTCGGCTTTGCTTATCTGAGGTGACATTCGTCCTCGGCCTATACTTCCGTGCCATTATGACCAACACCATCCTCGTCATCTGCTAACACGGACTCCCCTCATAACGTTTATCCTTTCTCAGACGGTCTCAGTCCTCAGCTCAAGCTTTAGGCCCAGTTTGTACATGGGTAATGGGCTCCTGGGCCCAATATCCCTACAATAGCCCTTTGATATTCTTCTTTTTGGCTCATCGGGAAGAAAGGAGGATCTCGATATTACTGTAATTGCCTTGAGCTCATCGCATCTCACTCTTACCCATGAAGACGCCTTTTTAACTGCCCAAGACACGTTTCTGGTGTTTAGGCATTCGAGACGCACCTTCATTAAATTTCTGCGGCTCCTTGTCCCCCACATTCTACAGGGTGATGCAAATCCAACGGTTAAGGTTCTCGTTGAAAATGGAGAGGGAAATTTCCCGCTTATGGCTATCCCATTGATATAAATATTGCCCCAATCAATCAGTCTTCTCACTTTAGCATTCACTTCGTTCTAGAGCTCATACATTGAACCTACAAATTCTTCTAACTCACTCGTTCTTTTACAAATACTAAGAGTCTGTTTGAGGATATTCTTATTCTTTCTGTAAGTCTTCTTGAACTCTACTCTTTATTTTTCTATACGCTTTTCTTTCCCTCATCTTTTCTTCCTCGGCTCCACTCTCTACTCTCAATCTTTTTAGTTTACCCCCACCTTTCCAAGAAATGGGTAGATTCAAAACTCTGGTAGACTCCGAGGAGGGAATAGAGAACTTTAGGGTTTAGTATAGTATCCTTCTAGGAGTAGGTATTAGGTATTGCACAAAGGGGCAATGGCACGAAGATAGGCAAGAGGGAGAAGTTGTAATCCCAATAATTGCCTTCATAGAAGGGGGGATGAAAATCCCTATGGGGATCGTCATCAGGGACTACCTTAGGACCCATAGGTTAGCTCCCACCTAATGTGCACCTAATATGTTTAGGATTTTAGGTTCAGTAGTTGCCCTCAATGAGAGGATGAGATTAGGGCTCACTTACCACGATGTCAATTGGGTTTACAACCTCCATCACTTAAAAGGGTAGGGGTACTATCTGAAATCAAGGTACCCCGAGGTCAGGCTTATTTAGTGCATGCCTAAATCCAACAAAGGCTTGAAAAAAGATTATTTGATCGTGTTAAGGAGATGACACAATGACCTTCCCTGCCCGTCGAGAGAGGGGGAGCTAGGTGGGGTTCTAGGGTTAGATTCTCAGTTTTAAAGCCATCCCCGTCTCCTTTTCTTTAACTTTAGCTCATTCCTAAAATCCTCTTTGATTCACATTTTGCTAATGATGTTTTTCTGTCTTTCTTGGTGATTTTGCAGACCCACGCGCTGCTAAGCCCAACTTCACTCTCGTAAACCGAGAGGGTTTGGACAAAATTCTGAAGGTTGAGGTGTTCATTCATATGGACGGTCAACTCAGGGCAGCCCATCTAATATTGGGTTACACTCCAATATCTAAGAGTTTCCAGGCGCCCAAATGCGTCATTAAAGCTCGGGATCCTCGGCTGCAACGGATCAACGTAGTAGCCCCGAGTTTTCTGCTCTTCGGCCTTATTCCCGAAGGCACAGTTGCCATTGTGCTCATACCTGAGGGTATAATGATGGTAGCCTTGCCACTATCACAAGTCACCGGAGCAGCCACTTCTTCCTACATTGCTAGCACTGAAGAGGAAGAAATGGTTGACGTACCTGACTCCAAGGTCGAGTTTGAAGTCTTCAACCGAGCTTAGTCTCCAGAAACTTCGTCTTTTGATTTCGACCACCCATTCAGCCCATTAATAGACGAGATGAGGATCCAGCATAAGCCGAGGTCCAGTTTTCAGGATTTGCTGGAGTCCCAACCGGGGAAGGACGTGCCAGGGAAGGCTGTATAGACCAAGCCCCCCGTTCCTTAACTTGCCTTGCCTCTCGAACTTGAACCTACTGGATTAAAGAGGAAGAGGGAGGCCAATGGTAAGGATATGATAGAGGTTGAAAAGAACCACCACCCCCTTCAGGAGGAGGAGACCCAAAGAGTGGCCAAACAAGTTAAGATAGGGCCAAAGGGGGTTGAGATGAGGGGTGAAACTCAGGATGTGCCCCTAACTTGGCTTCTTGCCCCAATGTTGAATAGGGAGCCGTTGTTAGCCATTTCCTCCAGAAGAGATTTTTAGGGAGGAACAGCTGGCTACGTGGCCAATGCACTGGAGCAGGCTTTGTTGCTTCATAAAGATATGGCTGAGCTGTGGTCAATGAGGAGGCATGAGGTCTTCCTCAGCCTCAAGAGATATCTGGGCATGGTATGTTTTCCACTTAACCCATTTTATTTTCCTTCCTCCCTTATTCCTTTTCTAAACCCTTTTTCTTTCTTTGGCAGGCTGTTCAAGCCTTCTTCTGAGTAGAGGAGATTACCAGTTACTACCATTGGCAGATGAAGAAGGAGGAGGGCAGGTGTAACGCCACCGTGGAGGCCTTAAATCTGGCCGAGCAGAGCAATAAGGAGCTCAAAAAGCAACTGCTAGAAGAGCAGAGAGAAAAGAAAAGTGCAGCAGCAACTCTTGATAATGTTGAAAAACAGGCCAAAAGCCAGAGGGTGCTTCTTCGTAACACCGAGGATCAGCTGACCGCCTCTAAAACTCAAATTGTCGAGCTTAAGAAAAAATTGGAGGAGGCCAAGAAGGCGAAGGTCCAAGCAGAGAGGGCTCGGGATCAAGCCGAGCAGGATGGGTACGACGCCGGAGTGGCAGAGACCGAGGAAGCCCTCAGGGTTGAGGTCCCGGGGGTATGTAGGACTTACTGCTTCCAGACGTGGTATGAAGCCCTCAACCAGGCTGGGGTTGAGACTTTATCTATGCTTAGGAGGGCAGAGAACGCCTACTATCCCTTTGCCATTCGTCGGTCTATTCCCTCCTTTCCGAGGATTGATGGCAAGTCTGAGGTGGCAGAGGTGAGCAAGGACAGCACAACCAATGTTACAACCACCTTTGTCATTCTCTCCAAGGAGGCTGAGAGGCTCGGGGCTACCAAGAAGGAAAAGAACTCTAATCAAGTGGTGGATCCTGATGCCATGAAGCCCCCAAGTACCTCCTAGGACCTTCCTATAGAAAAAGAAGCATCTAAAATAATGGAGATTGTCCTGGCTTTTCTGCCTTTGCCTACCAAACCTGATCTTGCGAGCAAGGGCTCTAAGGTCTCAGAAGCTGCAACTGCTCAGCCTGCTGGAGGCCTTCCAAAGGAAAAAATTTGTAATAAAAAAAGAAATAAACTAATCTATGTAAGTAACAGACAAGTTACCACGCCTTATATGGTCAGCTGTAAAATAAGTTAAAATCTACTAAGTCCATTACCTTGGCTAGGCATAACTTTAACTTTTAAGAACATTCACAGTAATATAATCTCTGTACTGGTTTAAACCTACTCCGCTCTTTACTTCTTGATATGTTTAAAGTAGCAAAGGGATAATAAACTATTAAACAAATACTGGTAAGCCTGTAAATGCTTCAAGTGATGTTCATGAATATTCAAGTGGGTTTGTTACCACCATGAAGATATTTGTTGTTTAGAAAAGCTAATCACACTTGACAATTAAGTAATTCACAAGAAATACTTGTTTTACCTTAGGTATGTGATCCGAGGAGCCGAGTATGACCAACGTTCTATTTGATATTTAGATGGATGTCAGGGAGTATTAATTTTCCCAAAGCATGTGGTTTGAAGAGCCATGCATAGCTAAGGTTCTGTTTAATACATAATACAATGATTAAAAGTTTTCAATTTTCCCAAGGTATGTGGTCCGAGGAGCCAAGCATGACCAATGTTTTGTTTAATACTTAAATAGATGTTAGGGAGTATTAATTTTCCCAAAACATGTGGTCTGAGGAGCTAGGCATAACTAAGGTTTTGTTTAATACTTAATACGATTAAAAGTTATGAATTTTCCCAAGGTATGTGGTTTAAGGAGCTATGCATGACTAATGTTCTGTTTGATACTTAGATAGATGTTAGGGAGTATTAATTTTCCCAAAGCATGTGATCCGAAGAGCCAGGCATAGCTAAGGTTCTATTTAATACTTAATACAATGATTAAAAGTTATCAATTTTTCCAAGGTATGTGGTCCGAGGAGCCAGGCATGACCAATGTTCTGTTTGATACTTAGATAGATGTTAGAGAGTATTAATTTTCTCAAAGCATGTAGTCCGAGGAGCTAGGCATAGCTAATGTTCTATTTAATACTTAATATAATGATTAAAAGTTATCAATTTTCCTAAGGTATGTGGTCTGAGGAGCTAGACATGACCAATGTTCTGTTTGATACTTAGATAGATGTCAAGGACATATGATGCTCAATATAACAAACCCAGATAGGGTGAAGAGAACCTTCATTAATAATAATATCTTCTAAGGTTATGTATATTCCAGGGGCGTGGTACAACCTTTTCCTCAAGATCTTCAAGATAATATGCCCCTATTCTGGCCACCGATGTGATACAATATGGCCCTTTCTAGTTGGGTTCCAATTTTCCCTATGTCGGGTTCTTTGTAATGCCTAAAACCTTTCTTAAGACCAAGTCTCCAACTATCAGTGGCCTTAGCTTTACGTTGGCATCATACCCCTGCTTGAGCTTGTGTTGATAGTAGGCCAATTGGACCATGACATTCTCCCTTCGTTCTTCAATTAAGTCCAAGCTTTTCTCCAATAGCCTATCGTTGCTGCCCGAAGTGAAAGAACTTGTTTTCAGCATGGGGAATCCAGTTTTTAAAGGAATAGCAGCCTCGGCCCCATAAGTCATTGAAAGGGCGTCTCCTTAGTGGACCTACAAGGAATAGTCCGATATGTCCAGAGGACATATGGCAACTCTTCCACCTATTTTCTCTTCGCGTCATTCGATCTCTTTTTAATTCCACCTACTATGACCTTATTGACAGCCTCGGCCTGTCCATTCCCTTGTGGATAGGCCGGAGTGGAATACATGTTCTTTATTCCCAAATCACAACAGTATCTTCTGAAAACTTTACTATCAAATTGAAGTCCATTGTTCGAGATGAGGGTGTGTGGGATTCCAAATCGTGTGACAATGTTTTTCCAGAAAAATCTTTTAGCATCCACGTCCCTGATATTTGCCAATGGTTCAGCTTCAATCCACTTGGTGAAGTAATCTATGCCAACCAATAAATACATCTTATTCCTTACTGCCTTAGGGAAAGGGCCTATAATATCCAACCCCTATTGAGCAAAAGGCTAAGGGTTGCATAGAGGGTTGAGGACTCCTCCTGGTTGATGAATTAATGTTTGGCGCAAATTTTTGGTATTGGTCGCATTTCTTCACATACTTCTGTACTCCTTTTTGCATATTTGGCCACCAATAACCTTGCGTGAGGGCCCTGTGAGATAAAGATTTGCCCCCCGTGTGGCTTCCACAAATCCCTTCATGTAATTCTTCCAAGAGCAGCTAAACTGCTTCAGGGTGTACGCATAGCAGGTATGGTCCAGAGAAGGATCTTTTGTACAACTTCTGGTCCTCGGACAGCCAAAACAGAGGAGTTTTTCTCCGTACTTTTTCATCCTTGGACTTGTTCTCAAGCAAAACATTTTTCTTGAGAAATAGTATGATAGGGTCCATCCAGTTAGGACCCACCCTTATTTGATGAATGTGAACTATATTTCTTTTTACCTCAACAAGATTATATAAATCCTCAACAAGGATTACTTGAGGTAAGCTCTGTGCCGAAGACATTGCCAATGTGGCAAGAGAGTCCACATAGGTATTTCTACTTCTAGGAACTTATGATAAATTAAAAGACTCAAACTCAAACTGTAAATGTCTAACCTGGCTTAAATATTCTTGCATTCTGAGATCTCTGGCTTTTAATTCTCCTTGGACTTGGCCCACTACCAGCCTTGAATCAGAGAATACCTCTACTGCTTTTACCCTAACTTTTTGAACCATGGTCATCTCCACCAATAGAGCTTCATATTCAGCTTCATTGTTTATAGCCGAGAAGCCCAATCTTAAGGATTTCTCAATCGTGATCTATTTTGGAGATACCAAGACTAGCCCCACTTCAGATCCCCTGTGGTTCATTGCACCGTCAACATAGACCTTCCAGGGCAAAGGCTCTTATACGGAGATTACTCCAACCGATTTTCCATCCATGTCCTACTCCTCTACCCACTTTTATGTCGGGGCTTCAGTAAACTCAGCTACCAGGTCGGCAAGGACCTGACCTTTGACAGAGGTACAAGGCATATATTTGATATCAAAAGCCTCTAGAATCGTGCCCCACTTTGCAATTCTCCCTGTGTAATCTGCACTTCAAAATAGAGACTTAAGTGGGAGCTAGGTAAGGACAACAATCGTGTGTGATTGGAAATAGTGGGAAAGCTTGTATGTAGCATGCACCACTGCCAGAATGGCCCTCTCCAGCGGTAAGTAACGGACCTCGGCTTCATGTAGTGACTTGCTCACATAATAAACCGGCCTCTGTACACCACTATCAACCCGTATCAACACCAAGCTTACTACGTGGGAGGCCACGACAATGTAAGCAAACAGAACCTCGTCCACCTCGGGCCTGGACATAAAGGGCGGCCGAGAAAGGTACTCTTTCAACTGTTGGAAAGCCAGGGCATACTCTTTGGTCAATTCAAATCCCTTCCACTTGTTCAACAACTGAAAGAAAGGCCTACACTTGTCTGTTGACCAAGAGATGAACCAGTTTAGACCAGCAGTCATCCTAGTTAGCCTTTGGACCTTTTTTATTCCGAGGTGGTTGCAGATTGTTGATTGCCTTGATTTTGTCAGGGTTGACCTTAATTCCGCAGTGTGTGACCTTGTAGCCCAAGAACTTTCTTGATCCGACGCCAAAAGAACACTTGGAAGCATTAAGTCACAACTTATGTTTCCTCAAGATAATAAAGATATTTCCGAGGTCATTGACATGCTCAGACTCTACCTTACTCTTTACCACCATATAGTCGATATAAATTTCAATGATTTTTCTTAACTGTAGCTCAAACATCCTAGTCATCATCCTCTGGTAGGTAGCCTCTGCATTCTTCAAATCAAAGGGCATCACCTTGTAATGGTAATTTCCAATAGGAGTAACAAAAGCTGTCAACTCTTGGTCGTCCAAAGTTAAAGATATCTGATGATACCCTTGAAAGGCATCTAAAAAACTCATTCGAGGATGGCCCACCGTTGTGTCCACTAGCTGGTCAATCTGAGGCATAGGGAAAGGGTCCTTTGGGCAGGCTTTGTTCAAGTCTGTGAAATCTACACATACGCGCCACTTCCCAGTCTTCTTTTTTACCACTACGGTATTAGCCAACCATCCAGGGTAAAAAAAACCTCTTTAATAGCCCCAACTTGCTTAAGTTTCATCACCTCGTCTTTTACAGCATCTAAGTGTTCATTGGACGAATACCGAGGTGGTTGTTTCCTGGGAGTGACAGATGGATTGACATTCAGATGATGGCAGATGAATCTCAGATCCACCGTTGGAGCTTCATAAGCATTCCAAGCGAAAACATCAACGTTCTTCTTGAGAAACATCACCAACTCTTCTTTCTCCTGAGGTGGTAGCTGAGCTCCAACCTAAAAAACCTTTTTCAGATCATCACCTATAGCGAATTTCTCTAAATTTTCACATTTGGCCTCCTCGGTTGGCCCCTTTGCAGGTAATTTCGGAGACTTTGACTGCTATAAACCTTCCTTAACCGAAGCCGAGGACTCAGCTATTGATTGATGCAAAATTGTAGACACGAGGACTGCCTAGCCATGGATTGGTTCCCTACCAGCTCCTCAATCCGTTTTCCTGATGGATACTTCACCTTCTGATGCAGAGTTGAAGAAACAACATCCAAAGTATGAAGCCAGGGTCTGGCCATAATGGCCGTGTATCATCACTTACAACGAATTTCTCTAAATTTTCACATTTGGCCTCCTCGGTTGGCCCCTTTGCAGGTAATTTCGGAGACTTTGACTGCTATAAACCTTCCTTAACCAAAGCCGAGGACTCAGCTGTTGATTGATGCAAAATTGCAGACACGAGGACTGCCTAGCCATGGATTGGTTCCCTACCAGCTCCTCAATCCGGTTTCCTGATGGATACTTCACCTTCTGATGCAGAGTTGAAGAAACAACATCCAAAGTATGAAGCCAGGGTCTGGCCATAATGGCCGTGTATCATCACCTACAACGAATTTCTCTAAATTTTCACATTTGGCCTTCTCGGCTGGCCCCTTTGCAGGTAATTTCGGAGACTTTGACTGCTATAAACCTTCCTTAACCGAGACCAAGGACTCAGCTGTTGATTGATGCAAAATTGCAGACACGAGGACTGCCTAGCCATGGATTGGTTCCCTACCAGCTCCTCAATCAGGTTTCCTGACGGATACTTCACCTTTTGATGCAGAGTTGAAGAAACAGCATCCAAAGTATGAAGTCAGGGTCTGGCCATAATGGCCGTGTAGAGGGAGTATGCATCCACCACTATGAAGTCCACTTTCACTGCAGAATTTTCGGGAACGTCCCCCTGGATGGCATATCACCTATTCGGACCTCGGCTTTGCTTATTCGAGGTGACATTCGTCCTCGGCCTATACTTTCGTGCCATTATGACCAACACCGTCCTCGTCATTTGCTAACACGGACTCCCCTCATAGTGTTTATCCTTTCTTGGATGGTCTCAATCCTTGGCTCAGGCTTTAGGCCCAGTACGTACATGGGTAATGGGCTCCTAGGCCCAATATCTCTACAATAGCTATTTTAGATTTATATATATATATATATATATATATATATATATATATATATAAAATAAAAAGCACATACACAAAACTAAACAAGTAAGTTGGCATTTGCCAATTTATTCACAAAAATAAAAACAAGAAAAAACCATAGGCCCACACTAAATTAAATTTCTAGTTCCGTCCATGATTCTAATTCCAATGCCAGCATGAATGAGCAAAACACTTCAAAATAATGTACGTGCTTCTTTTTATATAAAAGAAGATATGGGTTTACGTAGATATTAGTGTGATTTCATACAATACTCATATACCAAGTTTCAATATAATTCAACGATTGTCCAACACTAAGTAATTAGTACACCACCTTAGTGAAAGAGATGCCGGTGGAAAAGAATTTTTAATTGTCCAACTAATGCTAATGAATTAAATTGTGAATATTTTCTATTTATATACGCTTAATTGCCATCTCATTAGATAAGAATCATAAGATCAACCTGTACTTTACATTGCTATATGTCAGTGAAATTGAGGAGTGCCTTCGTTTTCATTTTTGTAGTGGGAATGGCTATGTGGCATTCTGAGATTTTGCTGCACCAAACTTTGTGGATGAGATATAGCTGAGTCCTTGGAAATTAAAATGCTTTGGACAAGTGCTAAGAAATCGCCGACCAATTTGATCCACACTCAACAAAGTGGAGACTAGTGGCTGATTTTTGTTGCACACGTTTGTACTCTTCATATAAATTAAGGTCCTTAGTTATCTAGCTTCTTAAGTTGCCAGCATGCATGACAATACTAGATTTTAAGAGACTTAAAAAAATGGTAACCAGATGCCTAAAGCTAAATGGACAAAACACTAATGCTGGAATGGAATTTGAACAGGCTCATCGATCAAATTCTCAACATATAACTCTGTATATCCCTGTGGTACATCCACGAAGTGAAAACTGAAAACACCAGCTTTTGTGATTGAGCAATCGCATAGTTAATGAAAGTACTATTACTTTATTTGCCGGTCAAATTTTATGTATAATTCCTTAAGTTTTTTATTTTAATTTTTTATATATAGATATTTCTATTAATTTAAAAATATTTTTTAATTATTATTTTAAGAATCAAACACAAAAAAATGTTATTTTCCTCAAGAACATTTAAATTTAATACAACTATACGTTTAGATTCAATTAAGAAACCTAATAAACATCTAAAAATTAACTGTACTTATGTTTTACCCACATTTATCTACTCTAAAGAACTCTTGATTGAATTGTCTAAACTCCTCAAAGTGAAACAATGAGTGTCGCTGCTCTTGCAACTTAATTATATCCTTTTTTTTTTTTCTTTATAATGGAAACTTGAACTTTTATTAGATTAAAGCATAGGATACATATGCATGTAGGCTAAAACTTATTATGCGTGTGTAAAACATAGTGCTCTAAGCACATGATAAATCCGCTGCCACTTGAAATCATGGGTTGAACCCACCTTTTCAATTATAAAATGCATGTGTGTATACATAAACGTGTATAACAAATAGTGCTTAAACAGTGATCTATGCACGTAATACATCCGCTAGTGGCAGGTCAGTAACCCAAGTAGAACTGTCTTAAAGCCATATATGCATGGCTGAATACAGCCTCTCCTATTGCGAGTTTGCAACTATTCTTGTGCCTTGCGGTTGACTGCTTTAGAAATTTTAAATATGTTAATTACATCAATTTTATTCCTGCTCTAAAAAATTTATTGCTCATGCAAGTTTTAGAGTTTGCTAATTGAATAAAAAAAATTAAAGTATCTTTTTAAAAGTACAACAGTACTTTTACATGATAAATAATATAAACTAATGAAAATAAGCTTTTCCAAATGCATATAATAGTCTAAATTATGAATATGTTATAAATGTATCATCATTGAATTTTAATTTGAGTGTTAATCTAATCATTGGATTTTCGATTCGAACAATTAAGCAAACATTAGGTTAGTGACAAATAATCTATTAGTATGTTTGGTTAAATCATAATAGATTTAATCATATGATGCACATAGATTTTGAAACAACATCGTTGGGGACTTTTTTATGCATGGCAATCTGTTAGCGGCTAAAGGGTTGGCATTGCTAGACCCAAGTTTGTTTTTATTTGTTAAACACAAAATTCTCTCTTTGGAAGAAGAGTCTCGATCTAGCTATGGGGGTTTTGTCTGAACTTAAGAAAAACATGTCCAAGGCTCAAAAACTCAAAGGATGATTAAGAAGATATATGTCAATCACAAGACTTCACCTCATAATCTAAGCTCATGAGTTTTCATGCGGAAAACTTGGGACCTGTGGTTTGGAGGGAATAAGTGTATTTAGTAGCTTTAGTAATTTGCAGGACTTAACTGCACATGAAAAGCTAGTGCACCATAAGTCTCTCATATTCCAATATCATTTGCCAACCAACAATGGTTCTGCTATCTCTCCCTTGTAAATACACATTTAATGTTTCTAGTTCATTCTGCCGTTTATACTCCAAAAAAAAAAAAAAAAAAAATTCTAGTTCATTAAAAGAACAAACTTGGTTTCTCTTGTTGGTGTCCCATTTGCCTAACAAGTTTGTTTTCATTTGGTTTTTCTGTTGTCCCCAATGGACTACCTTTTATTAAATGGATTCAATGCTTTGGGCCTTCAGGATACATGTATGGCCTTCACAAATTTAGCCATTGGATAATGCTTTTTGTTTTGTTTTGTCTTTACCCATTTCATGTAAAATAAGGGCTTTTATGGGGTAGTCCATCATGGAGCAATGAAAAGGATGAAGTGAGCCTTTGAGCCTTGGGTTTCTTTAGGAGAAATAACATGGGCTCCAAGCCCAATTCATAAGGTGAGAGAAATACAAGTCATGAGCCCACTGTGTGAAATTGGCAATATTATTGGCCGCGAGCCCAATTCATGAAGTAGCAAGATTAGTGTTTTGAGCACTTTATGTAAAGTGATAAGATTCGGACTTTGAGCCTATTTTGCGAAGTGAGAAAAAATAGTAGGTCATGAGTCTAATTTATGATAAGGAGAAAATATGGATTTTAGGCCAATCCGTGAAGTCAAGAAATGATGTGGGTTAAGTCCTTGAGGAATGTATATGTGGGCCAAGTATATGTGTTGTCAAGTGAAAACATTTATGGGTCATGTACCCAACCCAAACAATAAGAAGGTCTTTGGGCTCATGACCCATAACATTGCCATTATCAATATGTATGTCATTGCTTAGAGCATTCATCTATCAATACAAAATAGAAAAATGTATCAATTTTACATATTCAACCTCTAAAATCACTTGCTACA
The DNA here is from genome assembly GCA_029955455.1 of Quercus agrifolia. Lineage (NCBI taxonomy): Eukaryota > Viridiplantae > Streptophyta > Magnoliopsida > Fagales > Fagaceae > Quercus > Quercus agrifolia. The sequence goes on from JARQAD010000002.1 coordinate 66,719,723, forward strand.
GTAACTGTATAAATTTACACTGACACTATTCACTTTGCATATTTTTTTTTTATTCTTTCTATCCCAAAACTATTAGAAGAGAATAGATGGTAGTTGTGTGTAAAAAAAAAGAAAAAAAAAAAGAAACAATTAAAAAAATTGATATTTTAATATAATATAGTGTAAAATAGATAATCTAATGTGAGGTATTTTGAAAAGTGAGTATATAAAATAGAAAAAAGTAGGTTCTTATACTAAAATAAATGATATTCACTCAATTTGGGTCCACCACAACTCAAAAGCATAAAAAGGGTGTGAAAAATATTCATCTATAGTTTCGTCACTATTGGTTGGTGACAAAATGAGTTTCGTCGCTAATACTATTCAAAGCAACATCAATAGCAATGGAATATTTCATCACCAAAAATCTCAACTTTTAGTGACGAAATATTTCGTCACTATAGATTAATTAAGTTTGCGCCTAGTTTTTCCCTATTAGTACTCTTGTTTCAAATCAACAATAGCGATGAAAATTACTTTTTGTCACTAAATGTTATAATTTTTTCATTATTAGCGACGAAATCCATATTTTATCGCTAAATTTGTAAATTTAGCGATAAAAAAAATATTTCCTCATTAAGTTTCATCACTAAAAATACATTTTATTGTAGTGATAGTAGAACTCACCCCATATCCCATATAAGATAGATGTTATATGTATTTCTCAAAAAGATAGATATTATATGTTAACGGATACATAAAATAATCAACTCATAGGAGGAGGCCTCCTCAAAAGAGGAGTCAAAGGTACTAGTAAGCCAAGATGTCTTTGGCCGATTAGGGATTGAATTGATCTAGTAACTAATTCTTTTATTTATTTTTTTTTTTAAAATAAAAATCCACTTTTATTTGAACATGCATTCTTTGTTTTTAGGTAAAGACACGTATAAAATGTTGAGAGAAGAAAAAAAGGATTTGTATAATTATTAGAATATGTATTTTAAAATAATTTAAAGAGATTTACACCAATAGCCTTTAGGCCGATTGCATGTCTTGCTCCTCCATGGGATGGGCCTAGGTTCAAAACCAGTTGGAGCAAAATCCTATTTTACGTAGCCAAAAAAAATAAAAATAAATTGTTAGTAATTCATGCCGTTCTAACCATTTATAGTTAAAACTTAAAATGGTGCTTCAAAGTTTGCCACATTATTAATTTTTTAAATAGATGATAAAATAGTACAAGTAACAACTCCGTTGTAATTTGTGAAGTTACTTTAGTAACTCTAAAATACCTTAATCTAATTAAAACCTCAAGCATAATAAAATGGACTTATTTTAGGCCAATCTTAAAGGCATGTATTAAGAAATAATTATTTAATATCTCGTCATTTTTATTATATTTTTTTTCCTTAAATTCAAAAAGGAAAATTCCTTTTTAATTATTATGGGGGGGGGGGGGGGGGGAATCATTCTTTGGCCATGAAGGATGAACTTCCGATTCCATCCTAGTTAAGTGAGAGAGTTTGTTATTAAATTATAAAGTTGGACTAGCCAAGAATTAAAATGACATAGAAAAGTTTATAAAAATTAACAATTGGGATCGTAAATCACAATTATCCTTCAAGACAAACAATATTGATCAAACAATTATCCATCTCTTTCACCCTCTGCGTTTGGAGGCTATGGATGGAGATAGGGCTGTCCCTTCTCCTTTGTTTCAATAAAATCATAATTATTCAGTGAGAAAAAAAAAAGAAAAAAAAAAAAAACTAATTATCCATAATTGAGGCGGAAGATGTCATTCTGCACAAAGAAGCTTCCCTGTGGCGTAGGAATCAAGTGAAACATCTGCATGATTATGACATTTGAAAGGAGTAATCAGATTTCTAATCAATGGCAACATGCATAAGCAAAACACTTCAAAATAATGCATTTGCTTCTTTATAATACATACATACATACATATATATACATATATATAATCTCATACCAAGTTTCAACATGACAAGTGTATAGCTTGTAACACCAACTTCGCACTGGCTACCAACAAGATTACCCAATTTTCATGAACACCCACCTCCTCTCTTTTTTTAACTCAATTTTTAACCATAAGTGGAGGAGGTGATTCAAATTTTGGTTCTCCTCATAAGAAAGATCAAATAATATCATTGACTTATAAGACTCTTGATCCAGAACTAGTTTAATAATTGAAATGAGTTATTCATTACTTGCACGCTAAATGATAACAAAATCTTAAGTATTTATTATTTGCTAATTAGTTTTTGTTGATGAATGTGTTTAGGGTAGTCATTAAGGTTGCATTACAATTTCCTTCATTTAGATGAGTGGATTTTGCAAGTAAAATGACACAGATATTTCTCATTCTTTATTTTCTCTTCTACCTACCCTTTCAATTGCATGTCAATTTGTCCACAACCCCCCCCCCCCCCCCCTCCTCTCTCTCTCTCTCTCTCTCTCTCTCTCTCTCTCTCTCTCTCTCATTAACATACCATTGCCCAAATTGGTCCAATCAGACCAAAAGGGCCAGCTTCAACAACATTGACATAGCTAAACGGGATGGCTTCCAACTTCCCATGGTGATGTCAAAGTTATTCTTAACCGTAGAAGACTATCCTCCCAAAGAACTATGACATAAAGGTGGAGTGCTGATGTTAGAGGATCTAAATACCCGCCATCTCCACCATGTAGATCTTCCAACTAACTTAGAAGCTCAACTACAAGTTTGATGGCAAGATCGTCTGACAGTTCGAGCATGTCATTTTCTAAGTCACTGATACCAGCACTATTGACTATTGTCAATGTCAACAGCCATTCATTAGTGTGGTCGTAGTTGGGTATAAGTGGCGTTAGTGGTTGTGGAGAAGAATAAAGGACCAGTGCGGAATTAGGCTTTTTTATTTTTTATTTATTTTTAAACTTAATTGGGGATTTGACCAATAAAAATATTGTATTAGAGTATTTTAGCAATTGACAATAAAATTCAAAATTATTTTGAAATTTGTGTGGATGTAAAACTTAAATGAGCATTCATTACTTTTAATTAATTGTCTTTTGAGTTTGTCTTAACTAAAGTATTAATATGATAGTTGATCGTATTCATTCTCTTTCTCCCCTTTTATCTTACAAGAAGTAGTGAAGAGAGATTCAAACCTAGGTTCTACTCCGTAAAAGAACTAGACAATGTCAATGAGTCACAAGACTCTTAATCTACACTTTAGTCATCTTAAATATAAATTCTTGACTCTAGCACCTCTGAAGGACAATGAGTTGGTATGTGGTGGATATTATGGACAATACCAATACATTCTTAAATGAAACATATGTGTATGTGTGTGTTGTGATAGGGGGGAGAGAGAGAGAGATGTAAAGAATAACCTGGCTAAATCTTAGCTGGTGCTCCTCTCCAGGCAACTGAAGGCTGCCGCTGACAAAGACCATAATGCCACCCGAGGAGGACGAGGGCTGTGAATCAATGGTGGTAATCAAGTGTTTGGATTGATCAAATGGCAACTGATGAAGCTTAGAAGATATATCATCCACACCTACTATCTTCTGGCCCTCAAAAGTCAGCATAGAAGTTGGCTGGTAGAGAGAAGATAGAGCAGCTCTATCATTGTCAAAGAGATGGTAGTAATGATCCACAAATGCCCTGCCCACCATCTCAACCTGTTCTTCCATTCTCTCCCTCTCTATGATCAAGTTTCCTCTTCCTCTACTCCCAAAGCATGAATTATAAGGGATGAGAAAAATGGAATAAAGTACGTAGCATGTGAGCTAAGGCACTAAAAAGGGAAAATGTGAAGCATTAGATGACTACCATGCCCTTTTGCATTTTGCTTATATAAATGGTGCTATGATGAAAGAGAGGTTACTAGGGTAATTGCCTAATGTCAAGGTGGGAGAATCGGCAGCGCTGAGTTTATACGCAAAGGTTTTTTAGAATTGAAATAGTAAAAAGCCTGTAAAGCATAAAACTGAAATAGGTTGAGGCCACCTCACTTCAAAGCTTCTTTCCAGCCGTCCAAATTTGCTTTTTTTCCATTAGTTTCTGTGATTGTTAGTAAAAAATTATGTGGATCACATGCTATAAAAAAGAAAAGACCTATTGAGAGTATTGGGGGATTTCTAGATGAGGGAGAGATTGAAAATGCAATTTTATTTTAGTGGGTCGCAGCTTGTTTTTGCCGAAAGGATGTTGAGTATGGAATATATCCTCTTACCATTTTATGCCCAGTACAGTCAATTTCCATTTGTAGGATCAGGAATAAATAGCTTTAAAAGGCCAACATGTAGAAACGAAGAAAGAGATGTAGTCATGTATGTCTGCCCAAATATTCACGACTAGCTCATAATGGATCTGGTTTATTGAAATTGCCACAAAATATATACAAGGTTTTTTTTTTAAACTGTAGCGTTCTCATAAACTTTTTTTTTTCCTTTAGGAATTTTTTTGTTATCATATGATATGTAGTGGCGTAACTTATCACCATTTACATCACTTTTTGCAATTGTGAATCTTCACAATAATTATTAATTAGGTTGAGGTCCACAAAAAAAACCCATTTCTTAAATCCCAAGAGATCGAATCCTAAAAATTTTGTGATATCCATGAAGTCTGAAGTCTAAAACCTTTAACCAATTTTTTGGGATTACCTGATTTCTTCTTGTAATAACCAAATGTGGGTAATACCGGAACTATACACGTCCCCGAAAGAATAGTTAGATGCTCAATGTGCTCCTAGATATAGTCATATCTAAAGAAAACAAAAAGGGTAAAAAAAAAAAATCGGCAAAAGCTGAGAAAGCAAAACAAACTCCAGAAGAAAAGAATATGCCTAGTGCTTGATGCATCAAAAGCGTGAGTGAGACGGTCCAATAAACATGAGGCACAATTTACAACTGAATAATATTAAGCTAAACAACACGGGCCTTTGTTTGACCCAAAAAAAACAACAACAACAACAACACGGGCCTTTGTAGTTTGACTCGTTCGGCCATGAAAACAAATCCTCATTCATAATTCTGGCCACAAGCCAAAAATATTTTGTAGGTAATTCTGCAGTAAATATTGACTGCGTAATTTATGCCAAAAGCCTTATAATTCAATTAATTGACACCTTTTAACATTTTCAATGGAGACATTCAAAGTTCAGATATTTCATTTTCCATTGTAACAATCAAATTATGAACAACAAAAATGTTGGCAATTTATTTTAATCCAGTGTCCTCTTGCATGTCCATCCAGATTGAAGCTCCCCAATTTGAAAGGGAAAAGGACGCTAATAAAACCAATAATAAAAAGTAGAAAGAAAGAGACAAACCCATAGTCCTATTACGTACTCATAAAGGCACAAATCCTTTTTACTTAGCCGAAAGGACATACAAATTGTTAGAGTGTGCATTTGGATATCGCTTATTTTACTGAAAACTAAAAATAATAAAAAAATCATTTTCCCATTACTGATCACTTTTAAAATTACTGTTCACATGCCTATTTGCACTATTCATGAGAGGCGCTGAGCTGGGAAAAAAAAAAAAAAACCAAAAACGAAGCAGACGCAGACGTGAAACAAATGGACCCATAATGTCTCCAAGTCCTTGTTCTAACAAAATTATATCATAACCAGTCATCTGAAAAAACAATTCAACCTAAAAAAATTGAAATATTCCTATCATTCCTTTAGTGTCTCATTTGAGGGTTTTAAAACTCAGTCTGTAGCATCTCACTTTCATTGGATGTAAATTTATGAGTTAACTATATCTATTCACCTAAATTAAAGGGACATTTGCAATATACACATTAAAAATTCATAATTCTGCAACCAACACTTTAATTCAACATAAATCTGCAATGTCCACGCTACCATCAAATCGGTGTCTAAATTAAATTATCAAGGTATTTGCAATGTGCTACAAATATTTTGTCATCAACACCCTAATTTAAGATTAATGTACCCACTAATCTAATAATTTGGATACTAAATTAGATGGTGGATGACATTATAAATTAATCTCAACTTAAGGTGTTAATTGTAAAATTTTGTTTTTAGGATACACATTACAAATGACCCATAATTTAAGTAGATAGAAAACAAGTAGATATCAATTTCACTAGTTGCAAACCTTCTAAGGACCAAACATGTTCAGCACTCGTCTTCAAATTTAATACTGTTTTGATAAACAAGATAGAAAACTTCATCAAGAACATGTTTGGGCCAATATGGCCACACCATGAACTTGATTCTGTTATTCTAATCACCTACACTAAAATTCCTTCTAAGTCTGATAAGAAAAAGGTCTCTGCCATGAAACATACTTTGCTGAACACAAGCTAGAAGGGATGGCTATTTCTTAGAAGAAGGAACTTCAAAATTTTTTGGAATAAGGCCTTCCCTAAGAAGACAGATTAGGGCAGGTAAGATGCCTTTCAAAGTTCATAAACCTCTAACGAATCAAAGGTGCATACCCAATGAAGTTCCTTATATTACTGCAGCCTCCTCCAGAAACAGTTACAATACTATAAGATAAATTACAAACCATCAATAACAACAACTAAGCCTTTGTACCAAAATTTTTCGAGTTTGCTATGAATCCTCAAACACATGTACCACTTTCCTTCATTCTATTCTATCCGAAGTAATACACTCTATAACCTCCAAATTTTAGACCATAGAAGAGCTTAAATAAAGATGGGCACCAACTAGGTAAAGGAGAGTTTCCAGGAATTTCCTCTTTCACTATATGCTTTAAAGATGAAATAATCTCTTTTTCTTTTGACCTTGATCAAGTCTCAATTTTCTTCCAAGCCTGTCCTTCAGATTGGGTTTACTACCTCAAATTCAATATAAACTGAAATCTGAACTCAGACACATAACCAATCACCCAGAACTCTATTCTCAGACTAACCTCCTTACCACCAAAAAAATAAAGGGGGGAGAAAAATGAAAAGAAAACAGTTCTCTTTTCATTTTCCAAACTTACTATACTCATCATAAATACAAAAGGAAGGGAAGTGCATTTGGCTTAACTTGTTTGTTAAAAGGTGAGATAAAAAGTGACTTTAAGCAAATAAATCAGCTTATTTGCTTAAAGCCACTTTTTGTCTCACCTTTAAACAAATAAGCACTGCCAAAGGCACAAATATATATATATGTGTGTGTGTGTATGTGTGTGTGTGAGAGAGAGAGAGAGAGAGAGAGAGAGAGAGAGAGAAACCAAAGGAGAAATCCATCCCTTAGGGTGCATTTGGGAGAAGGGATTTGGGTGGAAAGTAAAGGAATAGAAAATACTATACTGACTTTTTTTTCCTTTTTTGTGTGTATTGGGGAGAAGTGGTTTTTTCACGTGTTCGGAAGAATCTAAAGTAAGGAAATGACAAGATCAGCAGGGAACATAATGGTAAGAATAAAAATACTTTTCCTTTCCTTTACTCTCCCCCAATTATCAAATATATATATATACATATGAACATCGAGACAAGAGAAGGGGCAATACCTATACTTCCCTTCTCTTTCCTTTCCCTATGGATAGGTCTTATTCTTTCCATTCCTTTTGCTTGCAAAATCACAAACATGCTGTTAGTTTGATAGAAACCCAAAAAGGTGGGTGGGTGAAGTGACAAGTGATATCTACAGGGGCCAAAAAAATTCACTTAAGCCCATTAAACGTAGCTCATAACAAACGCATAATTACTACGAAATGATTATTCCTCAAATTCACACATACAGGTAGTGAAACTATCCTATTGTTGTCCACATACAATTATGACAATAACACCATTTTCACTGCCATGGCTCATACACAGCTGGACAATGTCGGAATTATGCATTCCTAAATGTGAATTACCAACCAAATACCACAGAATTTTCAAGGAACGAACTCCAACAATGCCAATGAACTTAGTTGAAGTGGCACTTCCTCTTCCCAGATTATGGGTGAAGAGTAAATTATATGAATCTATCTTGATCAATAACCAGGTGACAAAAAAAAAATCAAGCAAAATACTGCAAGGATCCTCGTAGTGTAGTAGGACAAGAAAAATAAATAAGTGGTTCATCTAGAAAATGTAGGGTTACAACTTAGTCTATCACAACCTGAACACATTCAATCAGAACAAGCATCCAACTATTATAGGACGTTAAATTAAAACAATGGAGTTGTTGAAGCAGTGTCATGGAAGATAGCAACGTAAATGGGAAATGATTTTCAAAATAGCTGTTGCTAAAGGCAATTTCATTATATATGGTTTCATACAAACTATAAAAGTCGGGAAAAAAATGGTGATATTGGGATTGCTATAGTTGTCGATCGAATGCTTTCATGGGTTTCTTAAGTTACATCTTAAGCATATACATGGTGTTCGTGATTGTTCCAATTGGATATATATCAGTCACAATTACAAAGCAAACACAGACAAGATTCTAACTTGCAATCAATATCACAAAAAAATTTAGTCCAGCAAATGGGTTATCAACCAAAAATTTTAAGCCTTTAATTCAAGTAGCAACAGCAATAGTCATACACTATTAAAACATGAAATTATCAAAATCCAACTTATGAATCCGAAAATCACAATGCATTACTCTTAGTACCTTCATTTCCAACTTGAAGGCCAGAATCCATGAATCCCGTAGCCGGTCTTCCAATTGTCCAAATACACGACCTTCTTCACCGCCCAGAACGAAACGAACAGCGTCACGATCATAACAAACCTCTGCACATTCAAATTCCTCACCTTCACGAGCAAATGCGTCACGAACGCTAGCAACAACCCGACGATCGTGTACAAGAACCCGATCGCGAACCCTTCAGCCCCGAGCTGCATCCCGGACCCTTGGTAGAAGAAAATCAGCTTGTTCGGGTCATTCCGATCGGCCAAAAACATCGGCATTTTCCGAATTATGTTGTGCATCGCGCCGGAAACGCTGAAGAAGTAAATGAAAACGGAGCCGGAGAGCCAGAGCTTGGGATCGTGAAGCAAGGTCTCGCCTTTCACGATCTTCTTGATCGCGAAAGGGATCCAAATCAGGGTCGCGAGCACGATGAAGGCCAATTGCTTGGTGGAGAGGAACGGAGGCCGGTGAATGGGACCGACGTTGAGCTTGGTCTTGGCCTGGACGAAATCGGCCATCGACTCGGCGAGTCGCGAGAAATCGCCCTGGTCCATCTGCTCCGATTGCTTGGGGGAGTGGTGCGGAGCGACGAGGCGGATGTGAGGGAGGGCATTGACGCCGAAGAGAGCGAAGCTCTGCTGAGACTCTTTGAACTCGATGTCGCAGAAGAAGAGGTTGGGGTCGCTGGGGCTAGGGTTAGGGTTGTTGGTGAGGAAGGATTGGGCGAGGAGAGAGAATTCGGAGTGGAGGGTTTTGAGCTGGAGTTCCGACTTGTCGTGGAGCTGGGTGGCGTCGAAGAAGATGAGGAGGTAATAAGGTCTTGGGGTTTTCGTGGAGGTGAGGTAGCGAGAGACGGAGTGGTCGTCGAGGTGGATTATGCCGGTTTTGGATCGGGATTGAAGGGATTGGAGCTCCGAGACTCGGTCCGAGTCGGAGGAGCCGGTTGAGGTTGAGATGAGAAGAAGGGAAATTAGGAGGAGGAGGAGGAAGGGGAGAGAGTGAGTGGGAGACATGGTTGTGGGTTTTTTGGGGTTACAGAGAGAATGAGTTTAGTTTTGTTTTTGTTTGGAGAGGATGGAGTGTTTTTTTGGGGAGGAGACTTTGACTTTGACTTCTGGACTTTGTTACCAATGGCTACATGTCGTTTTACTTGCATTTGTGGTAAGGGAACAGGAAAATGGTCCGGTTCTTAGTTTTAGAGCAATTACATCAGTTTGTGCATAAGATTCCGTCTATTTTACACTTAAAATCTAATTTTTTTTATTTTACACTATCATTTTTACAAAACATTTACATCAGTTTATCTATTTTACAAGATATTTCAATAAAATATTCATTCTTCTCCATTTTTTTAATTATTTCTCTCAACTACCACTTTATATACGTGCGCCCTCTCTCTTTCTCTACTTGTTTTCTAATTTGTTGCTCTCTCTCTTTGTACCCATCTCTATACCGGGTCAAATCTCTATACCCGGTCAGATCTCCATAGATAGCTTCACTCCTCAAACAAGACCCAATCTCCAAACAAGCAACGATCTCCAGCAAGTCTCATCTCTCTACCCATCTCTATACCAACACAGATCATCTCTCCCTCTTGGTCAAATCTCCCTAGCTCCGATCAGGAAAGACCCATCTCGATCAAGCTCCGTTCAAGCAAAAGACCCACGAGCTAATCGTTCCACAAGCACCAATCAAGACGAGCTCCAGTCAAGCACCGATCAAGACCCACGAGCTCCGATCAAGCACCGGTCAAGACCCACGAGCTCTGATCTGTCTCTCTATTAGTTTGTCCGTGTGGGTTTGTTTGTGTGTGGGTGTGTTTGTGTATCTCTATGTTGATTTGTCTGCGTGGATGTGCTTGTGTGTGGTGTGGGTGTGGGTGAGTTTGTTTGTGTGCATTTGAGGAAAAAGAAGATGAGGAGAGGAAAACTGAGTTCGTTGGTTGTGCATGGAGAAGAGAGAAAAAAAAAGGTGCGAACGGAAATTAATAAAATAATAAATACACATGCTACAATAATTGTGCATATATGCACGGTTACTATAGCAATTGTGCATAAATGCACAATTATGCACAAGCTGGTGTGGGTGTTTTTTTGCTCAAATTGTGTAAAAGTAGTTAGTTATTCCATTTTGCACAATTATGCCCAAGCTGATGTAATTGCTCTTAGGAGTGTGAAGCAAACTCGCCAACTCACCAAAATTGACCCGATCTAACCTAACCCGCGGGATTATGTCACTTTTTAAGGGTTGGTGGATTGAATTGGGTTATGAAATATTTTTTAATAGTGGGTCAGGATGGGTTCAAGTTATAAGACTCATGAATTCGCTTAACACGACTTGACCCACCTATATTTAAATATATTTAAATTTTTAAAAAATATATATTATATAATTTTTATTTACTTTTTTACCATTTTTCCTAAATAAAACTCTTACCCTAAGTTCTCTTTGTATAGTTTATGAAGGGATTTAAGGCTATAATTGTTTATTTAGGCTACGTTTGGATTGGGCGTTTGGCATTTGGCGTTTGGCCTTTTTTTTTTTTTTTTTGGCATGCGTTTGTGAGACTTGCGGCTACTGTTCATGCACTGTTCAATGGACAGTAGCCGTAAAGTTTGACTTTTCTATTTTTTCCACCCAATCAGTGCACATCGTGCACTGTTCATGGACCCACAAATTTCACTTTTCAGCAATTTTTTCATTAAAAATGGGTCTCACGGTACTATTCACACATTTAAAAATTATTTTGTTACAGTATTTTTTAGTTTTCAATTTCAGTTTTCAGTTTTCATTTGTATCCAAACGGACCCTTAATCTATGTAAGTCTGTGTAATCCTAAATTTTATTGAAGATTTGCCTCGTGTGAAGCCTAAAAAGCTCTAAACAACACAAATGGCAGAGCCTTGAGTTGAGCTCTGTAACTATATATAGTAGTATTAGGTAGATTAGACATTAGATTAAATTAGATTTTAATTTTTTTGAAAGATTTGAAAAAGATGTCGAATAATTAAGATATATTGTGAAATTCAAATTTACTTTTACAAATCTTAATTATTTATCTATTTATTCATTGTGAATGGATAGATTGGATTGGCTCGATGTGATGTATGAAGAGGCCAGACCATGTGTGCCATGTTTCATCATTGGAGAAATCTCCAGATGGTGCAACCATGGCTGCAACCTGCAAGTTTCTTTGATCATGTCACTCTCCCTTCACGTTCGTGGTCCATGAGATGATAACAGATGATGAGAAGGTGACTAGGTCTAACATAAATTTTTTCAAGCGGACCTAGGTCCATAAGGATAAAAAATATCACCATTTTGTTGATTAGTTGGTGTGGACTCACGTTTGGGACATCGATCTAAACGTTCTTTGAATTGATGAGAGCAACTGCAACCACAATTGGATTTGAAATTTTTTTTTTGAATAAGGCGGTTTTCATGCTCTCAGATGGGATATCGAAAAACTCTTGGTGTTACATTTAAAAACTGAATGGAAGCCCAACAATGACATCGAAAGAGAGAGATGTTACTCGAGCTTGAATGGAGTGTACTGTTGCTTCATAGATTGGTTCAAAACCATCTGGAATGAGGTGGATAGGATACTCTTCATCACAGGTGTTCCTGCTATTGCAAGGTTGACAGCAATGGAGTTTATTTTTACAACAAATTATGATAGAGAGATTTCCTCTCTTGGTTGTCCAATGTTGATGCTTGAATTGTAAGACTGAAAGAAAGAGATTGAGATGCATAGCATTTCTCCATAGATACCCACAATGAATATTATTTGTATAAAATGAACTTCCACTTAAATTATATATGTACGACATACAAAATTCCCTTAAGGTTCTCTTATGGAAAAAATAATAATAATAAAATAAAATAAATTGATGTATATTATTTGTACCAATGGTATGAAATATTCATTCAGTTTCATGAATATTGACAAAAGTTTTAAGATTCTTGTGAAAGTGTTCAAAATGAATATATAACTCCAACATGATTATGTCAACAGCACATGTTTTTTATCGGCCTTGAACCATTGTAATAGTAACATTATTATCAGAGCATTTTCTTTGTCTGCGTTGAGAGGACTTGGTGTCTAAGGCAATCTGTCTTTCAATAAATGCTGGCTGCTTTGGATGAGGCAGATCAACAATCTCACTTTTAAGCATGGAAATAACAACAGACACAATCGGCCTATCTTTGGCAAATTCTTGCACACACAATAGGCCGACATGTATGCATCTTAAAATCTCGATTTGAAAGCATGGCTCAGATATGATTGGGTCTATTAAGGCTACAATGTTGTCTGCATTCCACAATTTCCATGCCTAGAAACATGAAAAAATTATTGAAATTCTTAGCATCAATACTAAAACTTATAAGAAAAAAGCATTGGAGGTATATAAAAAAAATAAGACAATGAGATAAAGATGACTTACAAATCCTAGAAGACTTATGGACTCCTCATCATGATAAAAACTAGAGTTTCTTCTTCCACTCAGTATTTCTAGTAACAACACCCCAAAGCTAAAGACATCTGATTTCTCTGAAAATCGTCCTTCCATTGCATATTCAGGAGACATATAGCCACTAAATTTCAACAAAAAAACACATTCAAATCTTGTCATCATATATTAGCACTACTATCCAATTAAATTGACCAAAACCAAAGGTACTTACTAAGTTCCAACGACCCTATTGGTATTGGCTTGGTCTTCATTACTTCTAAAAATCTTGGCCATTCCAAAATCTGATATTTTTGGATTTAGCTCTTTATCTAATAAGATGTTACCTGCCTTTAAATCCCTATGAATAATCCTTAATCTAGAATCCCGATGAAGGTAGAGTAGACCTCGACCAATTCCTTCAATAATGTTGAACCGTTTTCTCCAATCTAGTAGTTTTTCTTTGTGTGGATCTATAAAGTTTAAACAAAAAGAAATAAGAGAAAGAAACTCACAAGGTAAGTGAACATATAGTTCGCATTTTGCAAATGAAGTTCATGTGGTGAAGTCATAAGAAAATTAGAAAAGTCTGTTTCAGGTGAAGTATCACAACAAAGAGTATTGTTCCATAGTCTACAAAATCATATTACACTGACTATGTTTCTGGCAGAAAAGTTAACCATGTATTGTATTTCTAATATAAGAAAGGGTATCAAAATTAACTGACCAAATAGGAATGCATCCAAACTTTTGTTTGGCATGTATTCATAGACCAACATTTTTTCCTCTCCTTCAACACAGCAACCAAGGAGCCGAACAAGATTTCGATGTTGAAGTTTGGAAATTACCACCACTTCATTCATAAATTCTTGTAACCCTTGTCCAGAGGCTTTAGAAAGTCTTTTTACTGCTACCTCTTGTCCATCTGACAATGTTCCCTGTAAACAAACGTCATATGGTTAATTAGATATTCAAATTATTAGACAAGAAACCTTTAGTAAAACATGTAGCATTTTAATATTATATAATTAAAATGAATAAATATAATAACATAAATATAAAGCTATGAGAGTTAATATGTAAGATAAAAAGTTAATGAAATGTTTATTTCTACATTAAAAATGAGAAAGACTCTTTTATTGTTTTTAAATGGAAATTAATGGGCTGAAAGATATTAGAGTAGATATTGAGTCAAATACATGAGGAAGGATCCATTACCCTGTATACAGGACCAAATCCACCCTGCCCAAGCTTGTTAGATAAATGGAAGTTGTTTGTTGCCTTAGCCAGCTTCTCAACATTGAATAGCGGTAACTCCTGGACTTTGACTTGGGCCAGGTTGTCACTGTCAAAATTTTGTTGTGCTTCCCCTCTGTTGAAAAATAAGATCTCCATCGCTTCCTTCTTCCTTGCTATTGTTCACTATAGTAGTGAGTAATGTAAAATATATATAGCAGCATTTCCTAGTCCACTGAGCTATTTTATTTTAAGTGTGAATATAATTACCTTTTTGTTTTGCCATCCACCTCGACAGTAAAAAAGTGCAGATGGAAATGAAAATTGCTCCTATGATCACACTGATTGTGACAACTTTTTTCACATCTTCCACTTTATCTATAAATCAGAAGGGTGAAAAAAAGTATAACACTTGTTCAAACAAAACAGATTGCAAAACGGTGTTAAATAAATAGTCTTTTTACAACAATTTCATTATCATGGGGAGCTGGGTTGTAATGGGAGTTCGGTTGAAGTTGTAAGACTAAATAACCTTGCAACTGGACCTGAAATGGATAATTTTCACAAAAAACAAAACAACTCACCAAGTTCTGATAGGCCACACGAACGTGTGTGACTGTGTGTTAAGAGCGCTTTTTTTTTTTTTTTTTGGTAGGTTAAGAGTTTTTATTCAACAATCAAAAGAATATGAATTCTACTCAGCAATGTTAAAAAGAAAGTTCATAGTTTACAAATAATGGGATAATTTTTTCAACCAATATAAATTAAAGAATAATATATATATAGGGGTCCTCCTAACAAAAATTCTGGCCCTGTTACTGGAACCACATAAATCATTACCTATATAATTTTTTATTTTCTTTTTCCATTTCTATATTATATAAACTCAATTTTATTGGCTGCACACAACAAATAATTATCAAGACCTCAGCTATCTATCAAGTCTCAATACAATCAAAAATAGATTACTAAAATATTATTATCCTTTTCTTTTATTTGTTCAAATAAATTTTATGTTACGAGGATTTCATTAGCTTGTGAGCAGCGGCAGCTCAACCATTAGGCCAATTAAATGGGCTAAAGCCCCAAATGCAAATAATAATAATAATAATAATAATAACAAGACCGCCCACCTGGCAAATTTAAAAAAAAAAAAAAAAAAAAAAAAAAAAAAAAAAAAAACATTAAAGTCATTCTATTGGTCAATAGAATGCATTTTCTATCTCTTATGGTGCAAAAATTTTTATTTAATGAAAATTATTTTTTCTTCAAATATTGTGCACCCTGTTAATGTGTTTTAATCTATTTATAGAAGTTTAAGAGCTTAAAAATTTTCAATCTCCCAAATAATTGGAGAAGTGGAAAATGAACAGAATTTTAGGGAAATTACACTTTACCACCCTAAACTATATCTCATGTTATATTTTGTACTCTAAACTTTTTGAATGCACGTTTTGCATTCTAAATTATGATTTCTGTTACACTTTGCACTCTGCCGTTAAGTTTGTTGTTAACTTGGATGAAAATTCAATTAGGGTGCAAAGTGTAATAAGGAGTATAATTTAAAATGGTTAAGTATAATTTATCTTTTGTTTTTAAAGCATTGAGAAGATGAGCAAATATATCTTTTCACGTGATGTCATATTTTCCACTCAAGTTAACAGCAAATTTAACATTGTTAATGTATATTGTGTTTTGTTATGGGCTTTAGGCCCAACTGCTTTACTTGTATAGCACACTTATACTTGTATTACACTTTACTTGTACCGCACACTTATGCCTCCTATATAAGGCACTGATGTATATTCTTTCATTAAGAAATACAATACAATCTTCCAGTATTTCTAACATGGTATCAGAGCCACTACTCTGACTTTTTCTTAGCAGTCTTGTCTTTATTGGTGTTACTCCACTCTCAACATCGCTTCCGCCATCACAACAGACGCTGTAGCCTCTCGCCGTTGAACCTCTGACGTCTTCCATCGTTGCCTTTGGGTTCCGGACCTGCAGCCGCTGTCGTTGAGGAGTCCAACACCGCACAGATCACTGCACACGTCATTCCGCCGTGACTATTGCTCCGATCAAATTTCTGGTGATATCACTGAGATCGTCTTGAAACGATCTACTCGTCGGTGAAAGCCCTGTCATCATCGGAGCTGCCACGCGCTCTCACGCGCCGCCATAATATTCTGCACAGGATCTCACGCGCTCCACGCGCCTCCACGCGCCGCCAGGATCCTCCATGCGCCGTCACGCGCCGTCACGCGCTTCCACGCGCTGTCACGCGTTAGTACCTCTTGCTGACGTCAGCCCTAGTGACGTCATCACTGCCACGTCATCTGCTGAGCGTTGACCGTTGACCGTTGACCGTTGACTTTGACCGTTGACTTTTTGCCAGAGTTGACTTTTTGCAGTCCAGGTGCTCCTTATCCAGTTTTTCGCGTAGATTTCATTTTTGCAGTCTATTTTTGCATTTTTTGCTTCTAAATGAAGAATAAGGACAGGTCTTCTTCTTGTTGCAATAATTGTCATCGACAATCCAGCAAACGTTTTTGCAATTTTTGCAAACGTTTTGGCCACAGTATTGAGACTTGCTATCGTCGCAACAAATCAGCTGTTACAATTTCTGCTGCTACTGTTGCTAACACTGAGAGTGTCCAACCAATGGCCCCTATCTCTGCACAGTCTAAGTCTTCAGAACGCACTTTCACCATGTCCACAGATGACCTTAAAAATATCATCGCCAATGTCATTCGTATGGTTGGTAATGCATCTTACTCCTCTTCTCTCTCAGCTTTATCTGGTATGTCTCCCTCCTCTTGGCTTATGGATTCCGCTTGTTGCAATCACATGACACCTCACTCGTCTTTATTTTCTGAACTCAAACCTGCACCACACCCTCTTAATATTCGCACAGCAAATGGTTCCACAATGTCTGGTCATAATATCGGTTCTGTTTCGACTTCCAACCTTTCGGTTCCTGGGGTCTTTAATGTTCCTGATCTTTCTTACAATTTATTTTCTGTGGGACAATTAGCTGAGTTGGGTTATCGCATTATATTTGATTATTCTGGGTGTATTGTGCAGGATCCGAGGACGGGACAGGAACTTGGGACCGGTCCCAGAGTTGGGCGTATGTTTCCCGTGGATAACCTTCGTCTTCCACTTGTTGCTCCTGTTTCTGTTGCTGCAGCTGCTGCAGTCTCTTCAATTCCTTCCCTTGCACTTTGGCATGCTCGTCTTGGTCATGCATCTTCCTCTCGGGTACAACAATTGGCTTCTAGAGGTTTGTTAGGTTCAGTGTCTACAGAAAATTTTGATTGTGTCTCATGTCAGTTAGGAAAACAACCAGCTTTGCCTTTCAATTATAGTGAATCAATATCCACTGATATCTTTGACCTTATTCATTCTGATGTTTGGGGGCCTTCCCCGATCTCTAGTATTGGTGGATCTCGATATTTTGTTGTCTTTGTTGATGATTATTCCCGCTATAGCTGGATTTTTCATATGAAACATCGTTCTGAATTATTGGAAGTATATTCTAATTTTGCAAAAATGGTTGAAACTCAATTTTCCAAACGTATCAAAATTTTTCGATCTGATAATGCTCTTGAGTACACTCAATATGCTTTCCAAGCTATTTTGCATTCCTATGGCACTGTTCATCATCTAACTTGTCCAGGTACCTCTCAGCAAAATGGTAGAGCCGAACGAAAACTTCGTCATATTCTTGACACTGTTCGTGCTCTCCTTCTCTCTGCCAAAGTTCCTGCTCCTTTTTGGGGCGAAGCTGCTCTTCATGCTGTTCATGCTATTAATCGCATTCCAAGTCCTGTTATCCACAATCAAACTCCATATGAGCGCCTTTATGGGTCACCTCCAGATTATCGCCATCTTCGCTCCTTTGGTTCTACTTGTTTCGTTCTTCTTCAGCCACATGAGCATAACAAACTTGAGCATCGGTCAAGGCTTTGTTGTTTTCTTGGCTATGGCGAAACTCAAAAGGGGTATCGGTGTTATGATCCTGTCTCTCATCGACTTCGAGTCTCCCGCAATGTTGTATTTTGGGAACATCGCTCCTTTGTCGAGCTCTCTCACTTCCGTGCCTCCCTATCTTCATCCTCTGTCTTAGATCTTTTTCCAGATGAGGCACACATTCCTTCTGTAATTGCTCCTGATCCTCCTGTAATTGCTCCTGATCCTCCTGCAATTGCTCCTGATCCTCTTGTAGTTGCTCCTGATCCTACTGTAGTTGCTCCTGATTCCCCTATAGACTTCTCTGTCCAACCACCAGATAACTTTGATCCCTTTCCTAGTTCACCATTTAATGAACAGGTGGAAGATGAACAGGTTGAAGACGAGCTACCCAACCCTGAGCTTGGGTCCCCTGCTCTTGCTCCGCCTGACGATCATGCACAAGACATTCCACCTTGTCACTCAACTCGGGTAAGATCCATTCCTACACATTTACTTGACTATCATTGTTACACTGCCCTTGCTACACTGCACGAGCCTCACACTTATCGTGAGGCTTCCACTGACCCTTTATGGCAGATTGCAATGAGAGAGGAGCTTGATGCATTATCTAAAAACCATACTTGGGACTTGGTGACTCTCCCCCCTGGGAAATCTGTGGTTGGTTGTAAGTGGATCTATAAGATTAAGACTCGCTCTGATGGGTCCATTGAGCGCTATAAAGCTCGTCTTGTTGCAAAAGGTTTCACACAGGAGTATGGGATTGATTATGAAGAGACTTTTGCTCCGGTTGCTCGTATCTCATCTGTTCGTGCCCTCTTGGCTGTTGCTGCTGCCAGAAAATGGGACATTTTTCAGATGGATGTCAAAAATGCATTCCTTAATGGCAATTTAAGTGAAGAAGTTTACATGCAACCTCCTCCTGGTCTCTCTGTTGAATCAAACAAGGTTTGTCACCTTCGACGTGCACTTTATGGCCTTAAACAAGCTCCACGAGCTTGGTTTGCCAAATTCAGTTCTACCATCTCTCGCTTGGGTTACATGGCCAGTCATTATGATTCTGCCTTATTTCTTCGTCGCACTGACAAAGGCACTATTTTACTTCTCCTGTATGTGGATGATATGATCATAACTGGTGATGACCTTAATGGCATTCAAGAACTCAAGGTTTTTCTCAATCAGCAGTTTGAGATGAAAGATCTTGGACATCTCAGCTACTTCTTGGGTCTTGAAATCACTCATTCTACAGATGGACTTTATATTACTCAAGCCAAGTATGCTTCTGAACTATTGTCTCGAGCTGGACTCACTGATAGCAAGACTGTTGACACTCCAGTTGAGCTTAATGCGCATCTGACTCCCACAGGAGGGAAACCATTGTCTAATCCTTCTCTTTACAGACGATTGGTTGGCAGCCTAGTTTATCTCACAGTCACTCGTCCAGACATCTCCTATGCTGTTCATCAGGTGAGCCAGTATCTGTCTGCTCCACGATCTACTCACTATGCTGCTGTTCTGCGCATTCTTCGATACCTGAAGGGCACTCTCTTCCATGGCCTTTTCTACTCAGCTCAGTCTCCTCTTGTACTCCGTGCATTCTCTGATGCTGATTGGGCAGGGGATCCTACTGATCGCAGGTCCACTACAGGTTATTGCTTTCTCCTTGGTTCTTCTTTAATTTCTTGGCGAAGTAAGAAACAAACCTTTGTGGCCCGCTCCAGTACTGAAGCAGAATATCGTGCCCTTGCTGATACCACATCTGAGCTCCTTTGGCTACGATGGCTTCTTACGGATTTAGGTGTGTCTACATCCTCTGCCACTCCCCTTTATTGTGATAACCAGAGTGCCATTCATATTGCTCACAATGATGTCTTCCATGAACGGACTAAACACATCGAGATTGATTGTCATTTTATCCGATATCATCTTGTCCATGGTGCTCTCAAGCTTTTCTCCGTCTCCTCCAAAGATCAACTTGCAGATATCTTCACCAAGTCACTTCCTAAGGGTCGCACTCGTGATTTGATTGACAACCTCAAGCTGGTCTCACATCCACCTTGAGTTTGAGGGGGGCTGTTAATGTATATTGTGTTTTGTTATTGGCTTTAGGCCCAACTGCTTTACTTGTATAGCACACTTATACTTGTATTACACTTTACTTGTACCGCACACTTATGCCTCCTATATAAGGCACTGATGTATATTCTTTCATTAAGAAATACAATACAATCTTCCAGTATTTCTAACAAACATTATGGGGCAAAGTGTAACAAGGGTTATAATTTAGGGTAGAAAAAGTGCATTTGAAAATTTTAAGATGCAAAGTGTAACATAATATATAGTTTAGGGTAATAAAGTATAATTTCCCCTCAAAATCTTCCCTTCTTAATTTCTCTATCAAAATTAAAATATGAATTAATAGATTTCCAAACAAATTCATTACAGAAATCCAACGTCAGCAAGAGAGTCTGCTCTCCTTTCATCTTTATTTAATTTTGAAAACTTAAAATCTAGACAATGATAACAAAACTAACTCACCAAGTTTTGAATAGGCAACACGAATGTAAAGATCAACTCCGCCGCTGGAAAATTTCTGTATGTCAATTAAGCTTCTAGTCCAAGACATACAACCAGTGCCACCATCGTATGCATAAGCTATACAAGAACAATTCTCTAAACATTGTTGTCTGCAATAGTCTTCACTTTTAGTAGATGAACCTCCAAAATTTTCATGAGCAGGTGATGACTCTGCAAAGTCTGGCACCTTCATCCTCTTCAGTTTTAAAAACCCATCCATTTTGACGGCTTCAATGCTACTGTTCACCACCGCACACTGTGACGATGGTGTCCTCCTCACACATCCACTAGTCCAATTTCCTCTGTTCCATTCTTTTGTGTTCTTTGGCTCAAACCCAGGTAAACAGCTGCAAATTGGCGAACTTTGTGAATTACAGCTTCCAAATGCCCCACACATACCATAAACATCACACTCACTCTTCAAAGCATTCCACAAGATCCCCCAATCGTCCTTCTCATAATCCCAATATCTTGCCACTATATCTCCTTCTGTAGTCATGACGTAATGAAATAAAGAATTGCTCACATAAGAACAACTGAAATAATATGTTCCATCTTGATCCTCTGTGAGACAAAATCCGTCACGATATATAGAATTCATTTCTGGTATTCCAATAGAGCTCCTGGAGTTCCACGGGCCAATGCGCCAAAATGGGCTACCGTCTTTCCAAATGAATATTTGAACAAGACTTTGAGTTTGAGGTTGAATACCAGAGGAGAAGCTTCCAATGGATGGATCAGAAGGGCTTTTCCATGATGAAAATTGCACTTTCTCACCTGTTCTTACATTAGTACTAAATTTCATCCTTTGCAAGAGTGTATCAGAAGCATGTTGGAAACTCTCCCATACGATTTTCCCTTCAGTGCTTTCTCGCAAGATTAAGTTCCCCGAATCTAAAAGCTGTGCACTTGAATTGGCAATAGAGTTTGTAACATTTGATGACCAAAGAATCTCCTTTTGTCCATCTAATATTACAAGATTTCCGTCCTCAGATATAGTAAGAACCCCAGAAGAATCCTTGAGGGGTTTCTCTCTGTTAGCTACCCATTGGGCAGGTAGAACAGACTTTTTATTATACCATATTCCGAGGTAGCGGTTGGTAGAATTTACAGGGCTGAAGAATCCCAGTTTGAAAGCACTCCCATTGGAGATTATGTAGTCAGAGTCTCTGATGGGTTGAAAAGATGTAATGGTGTCTGTGGCAGAGCCAGAATCTAAACAAAAGCAACATAGCAAAACTAGAAGAATTGACATGCTTGTATTCCGAACAAGTCCCATAATTTGTTCAATGCTTCTGGCTTGTGCGATTTGGAGGGGATACGGATACCCCAATCATCTATTCAAACCATTATAGACGGCTAATCGACCATGGTGGGTGAGGGGACCTTTAATAGGACCCAATGAAAAAGGGCACGCTAAGGATTTTGACTCCACGAGACAACAAATCTGAACAAACGAACGGGTCTCCTAATGTTGATTTTGGATGACAGGAGCAGTCATTGCTTCTTTTCCCCATTTCCCACATAGATCTTACAAAGATTCTGGTTTGTGAGAATCACGATTGTGAATGCGAGGAGCAGTTATTGCTTTATTTACCTCTTTTCCCATACATTTCTTTGAAGTCTCTCGCAAGACCTTTATTGACTGAAAGTAAAAGGTACTTGAGATTGACTATAACTTGAAACATTTGCATCCCATGATAAATCACATATGGACGGCTAATCACATATGGTTTGAATCATCTATTCAAACCATTATAGACGGCTAATCGACCATGGTGGGTGGGGGGACCTTTAATAGGACCCAATGAAAAAGGGCACGCTAAGGATTTTGACTGCACGAGACAACAAATCTGAACAAACGAACGGGTCTCCTAATGTTGATTTTGGATGACAGGAGCAATCATTGCATCTTTTCCCCAGTTCCCACATAGATCTTACAAAGATTCTGGTTTGTGAGAATCACGATTGTGAATGCGAGGAGCAGTTATTGCTTTATTTACCTCTTTTCCCATACATTTCTTTGAAGTCTCTCGCAAGACCTTTATTGACTGAAAGTAAAAGGTGCTTGAGATTGACTATAACTTGAAACATTTGCATCCCATGATAAATCACATATGGAGAGTCTGTTGCAGAATTGCCCCAAGATGAAAGAGAGTTTTTTAACCATTCAATTTTTTTTTTTTTAATCTTTTTACTCTCTCTCTCTCTCTCTCTCTCTCTCTCTCTCTCTCTCTCTCTCTCTCTCTTTATTCAAATATGGGATTACATATATATCCTGATTTTGTAATGAAGTCATAATAGTTGTAGTGTACGTTTGGATACCGCTTATTTTGCTGAAAACAATAAAAAAATACATTTTGGTTACTGTTCATTAATAAATTTATTGTTCATTGGCCTGATTGCACTGTTCATGGGACATGCGCTGGACTTAAAAAACGCCTGAATCAGCCAAACGGAGACATGAGAAGCACAAAACGCGCTTCCCAAACACACCTGTAGATTCTAATTAGCTTGGTTAGTAAAGTTTCTTGTCATTGAATAAAAGATATAGGGTTTGAACCCACCTCATTCCAACTTATGCTTGCAAAGTGAGGCCAATATCAACAACATACTAGATGTTAAGTGCATCATAGCACCATGGGTCTAGCCCACACTTGATAAAACACCTCACTAAAGAGGAGGTTGGACAAGCCACAAAAGTCAGCCTATTTTCTTCTTGTAGTGACTTAGAGCATTCACATTGGGTCTTCTATGGGTCCGTTTGGATTGAACTTATTTTTGCTGAAACTGAAAACTGAAAATTGAAAATAGTGTAGTAAAATAATTTTTAAATGTGTGAATAGTGTCGTGAGATCTATTTTTAATATATATTTTTTCTGAATAAAGTGGTTGTAGGTCCTATGAACATTGCATGAACAGTACTGCTACAGTGCATGAATAGTGCTGCTACAGTTGTGAACAGTAAATTTTGTCTCCCTAAAACGCGTGAATGAAAAAAGAAAAGAAAAAGGAAACCGCTGAAATGAAAATGCAGACGCTGAATTAAGTGCAATCCAAACAGGTACTATATGTCATATGTTAGTATATATTTTAGCATTAAGACACAAAAATTATCCATTACCCGGTCTTGCAAAATCTTATAATTGCAAAAAGATTTGCAATTGTGTTACTATGCCATCCTAAATGTAGGATGACACTGTAGCACAATTGTAAACCAAAATATTTATATTTATTTCACTTTTTGCTTCCACTAATATATATATATATATATATTTTTTTTTTTTTTCAGTTTTGATTCTCTCATTCAATCCCCCCCCCCCTCTCTTGTCTCTCTCTGTGTGGATTGGTGCCCGTGCATTGGTGTATCTTAGAGCATACGGCATGGGTCAGGTGGTGCAATGGTGTCGGCAAGTGGTGCGGCGGCATGGGAAGGTGGTTGCGGCGGTGTGGGTAGATAGTTGTGGTGGTGTGGGTTTGGTGGCTTCAGCAGATCTCTTCCCTTTCTTTCTTTTTTTTCTCTCTCTATTTTCCTTTGAATCGAGCCTCCATGGGTCTCATAGTTTGGTCGAGCACATGGTTTGATGTGGCAGATTGGGGTGGTGCCGTGGTGGTGGATTAGGGTGGTGCCGTGGTTTATTGATTGGGGTGGTGTTGTGGTTGGCCTTTTGTAATGAGTCAGATGCCAAGCTAATCTCAAAGATTTTATATTCTAAATTGTAAGTTTAAACTGTGCTTAAATTGGGAGGATGTTGTGTTGATGATGGTTGGGTTGAGATTTTGTGCTGGGGGTTTGTTTGGGGTTTGGGATGAGTTTCTGTATTGGGAATTTTGGGTCTGGGTTTTAGGTGGTGATGACTGATGAGTGGTTGA
Organism: Quercus agrifolia; assembly: GCA_029955455.1. Lineage (NCBI taxonomy): Eukaryota > Viridiplantae > Streptophyta > Magnoliopsida > Fagales > Fagaceae > Quercus > Quercus agrifolia. The sequence continues at coordinate 66,744,447 of JARQAD010000002.1, forward strand.
GAAGGAGAGGAAGAGAAAAATGATGGGATGTTTGGTGTATTGTAAAATGGTATAGTATAATAAATAAAGTAACTTTTAAGATAATAAAATTGGATATATTTTACATACGAAATGTGAATGCCCTTAGAGGCGTGTTGGACACGTTGAGGAGAAAAAGAAAAAAAGAAAGGTGTTGATGCATTAAGGCTATTCGGCCTAAGGGAGAGCTGAAGAAAAAGAAATTGGTTGAAGCAAAAGTCAAGGCTTGTGTGCTTGCATTTACTGTGACTTGGATGTGAAGCATGTGGGAGAGAGAAAAGAAGAAAAATGTGAAGGAATAAAAGGAGGCTATTCGGCCATTTGGTGAAGAAGGGGAAACAAGAAGAGAAGTCCCAGAGTGTGAGGACAGTGCAATCTTGGGGAACTGGGTGAGTGAAAGCAAGCAAATGAAAAGAGAAAAATGGAGAGAGTAAGAGAAAATTGTGTGAGATACACAGTGAGAAAAAGAGCCGTGAGTGAAAAGAAAAATAAAGTTTTTTCTTTGCTCAAGTTGTATCTTTAAGTGTTGTAATCTCTATTTAATATAGTGAAATTATTTAAAATTTGTCCCGTGATTTTTCCCTTTAAGGAGAAAGGGTTTTTCACGTAAATCTTTGTGTTCTTATGTAGTTATGCTTCCGTTGTGTTTGCTAAACGTTATTCAGACTTATATAGAATTTTTCCCAATACTGGATTCTTAGAAATAAATATATTCGTTAAATGAGTGCAACTAAAATAAGAATGTTAAGATAGATAAGTAAAAATACACTAAAAAATAAGATTCATAATGAAGAAATCTGCTTAAAGATGAGTAAAGCCCCTCACTTGAGATGGTTTAGTTATGTTCAAAGGAGAGCGATTATTGAACTAATAAGAAAGAATGAGTTGATCCAAGTTGATGGCATAAAAAAAAAATTGTAGCTATGTTCCTTTCCTACTTGCACTGCAGTTTACTTTGTGTGGCAACCGTTTTTATACATACATAACTGTTCTTGTTTAGGGCAAAGATTTACACGTACATAATTGGAGACAGCATCCTGGGTTTAAATTCTAGGAGATGCACATATAATTTAAAGTCACTTACGAATCTGAATTCTAATTTCAACATAGGAAAAATGAAGTGATCATTTTGCAAGTTTTTCTCCTGGATAAGAGGAAGGTATCATATACAGCAAATAATCCGAGGTTTATCAGTCTCATTGAGTGATTTTGAGCATGCCCATATTTGTCCCAACAGGCAATGAATTAAGCAAGAACCAGAGAGAGCAAGCTAACATGTGCCTCACTTGGTACTGCAATCATGGATATATACAGGAACCGAGGAAGCGGAACTTTTCATTCTCTCTTTCTTAGAATACATGTACACTTCTTTGTCTCACATCTCAAGAGATGTTTGGATATTTTAATTTGAATCTTATGGGTGTTCCGGAAAAGAAACAAAGAGACTCATGGCAATATAATAACTATAGTCCATGGTCTGCAGATTATGCTGGCCAATTTACAAGGGATGGTTACAATAAAATTGGTACAGACTCCAACCATAATCTAAAGAACCAGATTAATTGCAATGTCTTCCGAAAGAGGTTGTTACTTAAACCCCAATGTCTTCCGAAACAGGTTGTTACTTAAACCCCGATATCAAACGCTTGTATGTTGCTCGAGCAGGTTTAAGCCCCATGTTCAACATTTCGTCATGAAATTTCATGGCTTTTCTGAGTTCCTTTCCACGACAAAGCCCACGAATCACAATTGTAAAACTTTCACTGCTCACCAAATTCTTCCCTCTCATGTGATCAAATACCCTGACTGCTTCTTCAATCCTCCTCACTCTGAAAAGTCTATTGAGAAGCACATTATAAGTTGCTATATCCAAACTCACATTCAATCTTTCCATCTTAATATGCAATGCAATAGCTGAATCAATTCGTCTGCTGGAGCAGTAACGCCTCACCAACAAGCAACAACAAGAAGAATCCAGTAATAACCCTTTATCAAAAATTACATCCACCAATTCCTCTGCCTCTTTCCACCTACCTTTACTACATTGTGATGCTACAAATTTAGACAATTCCAATGAACAAGTACTACACCCTTTTCTTATGACATCCCTTAACAATTCACAACCTTCCTCCAACTGATCTTCCATACAAAGAACATTTAAAAAGGCCTGATAACTCTTATCATTCACTGTAATACCCCTTTCTGAGACCAAACGATATACCGAAATTGCCTCCTTTGCTCTCTCTTCCTTAGACAATACCCTTAACATACATCCATAAGTACCATCCTGTAATCCAATCTTCTCAGCACAAGCTCTCTTATAGAACATCTCTGCTGCAAAAGTCTTGCCCAAGTCACTAAGCTTCTGAACTATTAAATCATATTCCGATGAAGGAGTCTTTGGAAGCAGCTCCTTCTCCACCATAATGCTCATTATCTTCTCAATGACTTCAGCATTCTCATATTTACATGCCCCATCTAGAATTGAGCTATAAGTACTAAAACCTGGATCAATTTTTCTTTCACACATCTGATTCAAGGTAGCAAATGCAGCTCCAAAATCCCCACTTTTACTATAACAATCAATAACAAGATTATAAATAACAGAATTATAAACACCCAAATCTAACAATCTAAAAACTGTCTCAAATTTCCCATTTTTACACAAAATCTGAGCAACCAGTGACCACATAGACCGGTCCAGCAAAACCCCACAACGAATTATAGCACCATAACAACACCAAGCAAGTTTAATCTCATTTTTTCGCAATAAAGCATCAAGCAGTGCATTGCAGGCACAAACTGAAGGTGTAAAGCCATGAACTTTCATTTCCCTAAACACTTCTAACCCCTCAACAAACAAACCCTTTTGAGAATACCATTCAAGAACAAAGCATAACACTTTAGACTGAGAATCTCTACCTCTACAAACTCGAATCAGACACTGTACAAGCACTGATGCAGGGTGGGACTGAATCAGAGAATCCAAGAGGGTCTTCACGGGTTGGACAAGACCCGAGCTGAGCGAGAGTTGGATGAGCTGGCAGTGAGAGTTGAGGTCTGGTTGAAACCCAACATTTGATTTGGCCCAATTGAAGAAACTGAGAGAGATTTGAGGGTTGCTTTGAGTTCTGTGGAGGATTTGGAGGAAGAGAGATGGGGTTAGTCTGGAGAGATTGAGGTCTTGGAGAAGAGGGACCCAGTTGTGCCTTTGTAAGAGAATGGATGAGATTAGGGAGGCAAGCTGGTTTTGTTTGATTTGGCTTCTCCAAGTGAGAGAAGTTGTTGAAGTTGAAAATGGTTTGAGGAGGAGAGGGTGAGATCTGTGAAGAAGCATTTGAGTTCTCATTACTTTGGTCTGTTCTGCTTCAAATGGTTTTAGGAAGTCATGTTTTTAATGTAGTTCGGACTTCAGATAATTGGTTGGGCTGGTTAGCCCAGGCTCACTTCTTGCACTCTAGTGGTTGTCCAACCCATCCGGTGTTGGCCCACTCGAAGGTTCAACCTCTCTTTTTATTTTTATTTTTTCTATACATTTTTTGAAATGAAAGACATAAACTGATAAAAGATATAACTTTTATTAAGATTAAAAAAAATTGGCTACATTAGCCAGAATTACAAATTGAAATTTTGGAACAACATCTTCCCCATCCACACATAAAGGCCTGGTTCCACATCATGTTGTCTATTCATTTCAAAAAACAAAACAAAATAATACAAGAAATACCCATCATATTGTTTGTTGGTCAAATACATGAATCAGATCATGGTTGTCAAAATCACGATCTGGATCGTAGGATCGCACGATTTTACGATCCCACCTCACTAAAACGATTAGAATCGCACTAGGATTGTAAAAATGGTAGGATCGTACGTAGGATCGTGTAGAATCGTAGGATCGTATGGGATTCTACCGATCCTACCAAAAACATAATTTTTTTTGTTTTTTGTTTTTTATTTTTTTGGGATAAACTTTTTTGTTTTGATGAAGCTTTAAGGATTTTTATTTTTTCATGTTGTGATGGTATGACTTTTTATTTTTTTATTTTTTATAAAATTATGTCAACCTAAGCAAATGTTTTCTAGTTTCAAGTTCATTTGTAATGAAAATGAAAGAATGTTTCATCATTTCTAAATGAAGAATTTGACTTGGCTTTGTTGCATTTTAAGCTATAATATTGTTAAATTTGTTTGATCAATATACTAATTTGTGTTCTAATATTACTAAAATATTTTTGTTATATAATTTTATCAATTATGCTTGTATTTGTTTATTGATTGATTGATTTTTTTGAGTATACTCTTTAATTGTTGCTGAGTGGTATAACTTGAATAGTTGAGTGTAAAATTGTATCTTGATATCTTTTACAACTCTAGTATACAAATATATAATGTCTACTTATATGATGAAATTGATGATGATGATTAGGAATTTAGGACGATGGTTATAAGAACCCTAGAATGGAAATAATTAAATGTTCATTTCACCTTAATATTTATCTTACTTTTGGATTTCATATTATAGTTAGCTAGTTTCTATTTGCTAACTTATTTTGGATTTCAAATTTGGAACTTAGAATTTAAAAATATTTTCCTTATGTTTTGATAAATATTTTGGTATTTGGTTGCTAATTAAATATTTATTGAACTTTTTAGATACATTAAGTCAAAACTTAAATATATTTATTTCGTTAATATAGACTTAGCGATGTATGACATACAAATTACATTATATGATGCAAATCTAAGTTTTTTTATAGATGAATTTATAATTTACGTGATTATTCAACATACAAAGTCATTATCAATGTATTTTTTGCTTTAAATATGAAAATATGTAGGATCTTACGATTCACGATCCGATCCTACGATCTACGATCCCACCTACCTTCAACGATCCTACGTAGGATCCCGATTTTGACAACCTTGAATCAGATCTTAAGATTATTTTTTTTAGTCCTCTTGTTACAAAAAGTTATTCTCTCATACTACATCATCACATACATTTAACTTTGACGAATAGTTTAATGACTTAATCTCATGACTTTACTACTTTTTCAAACTTGAACTCAAGGAGTAACACAAATGCAAAACTGAGAAACAAGGCCAAGACCTTATAAGTCGAGTTGAAGGGGACAAACACCCAAACCCGCGCGCAAAGGACCAAACATGACAACCGAGAAACCATTGCCCCTATTATGAGAACTAATAGTAGCGGTTATATATTTGGAATCTTAGGCATGATGGAAGTAATTATACCCCTCATTATAAGCCCATTATGACACAATTTTTTTTTTTTTTTGGACAAAAATCAAAGAAAATTTCATTAGAGAATGTATATAAAAAAAGAGATCCAAATTTGGAATAGGTATGAGAAAATGTTATCTCAATTTCGTTTAATTGATCCACCAAAATACACCACTAACTTAAGCATCAAATCGATTAGGTTGATGCCACATTGATACTCATACCTCTTTGAGCTGATCTCTTCTAACTTTTGTAGACATTCATTAACTAGTCAACTATCTAATCAGCTAATTCATCACCTCTACTTGTTTTGTATAGGATCACTCGTAGACAGTAAAGTTGGAAGGCTTTTCATTTTGGATTCATTAGAAGTTTCATAGAACATTGGTGCAAGATTTACGTGAAAAACCAAAAGGCAATCAGCCTACAATGAAAACAAAACATGTGTATAGGTATATGGATCAAAACTTTCAGTTGGGTCTGGTGTTAGAATATTAGGCCATTAGCCGAATGGCAAATGGGCTTTTTTGCCCATTGTTGTAGGTCTTTTATACACAGTTATAGTACTTCTACAACACACATTATTTACTTACATACAAGGCAGATTATTGTACTTTAGTTTACACAATTTAATATACAGTCTCTCAAACTTTTACACACTAAGGGTATGTTTGGTAACTGCTTTTCCCCCTTATTGCAACAAAAAATGGATATAAAACTAAAACTGTTCTCAAAACTTAATTTGTGAAGGAAACTGAAAACATGCAAAATGTTGTTTTTAGTTTCTAATTTTCAAAAATTAATGAAAATACACATTTAATTTAATGAATCTGTCCTATTTAATAAGTTAGCATTAGAGTTCAAATCCTAGTAACAACATATTCTCGTATTTTTTTTTCCTTAAAAAAACTGTTTTTTTTTTTTTAATTTTTTTTAATTTCAACTAATCAAACATGTTTTTGATTTAAAAAATACAACAAAATTGTTTTTTTCTTTATATTCCCAAAAATAAGTTTTTGAAAATAGAAAACAAAAATTATTACCAAACATAACCTAAGGGTCTGTTTAGATATCGCTTATTGCTGAAAATTAAAAACTGAAAACTGAAAACACTGTAGTAAAATAATTTTTAAATGTGTGAATAATGCCATGGGACCCAATTTTAAAGTTAAATTTGCATTTTTTCCAAGTTGCGGGTCCCACAAACAGTGCCCATGGACCCATAGAAATGAAACGCATACGCATTGGATAGCGCAAAACACACTACCCAAACTCACACTAAGATTCAAATTTGACTGCCAACCTCAGTCAAAACCACCCATGGCCTATCGGATTAGACCAAGTCGGTCGAGTGGGTCAGGTTTTTTTCGAATCTATGGTCAACTCTAGTATAGGTTATACATGGGTCATAAACAATTCTTTTACAAAATATTTTTAAATGAACATATTTTATAGAAATAATGCATTTTTCGTCTCTACATTTTCACATATTTACATTTGGTCCCTATTTTTTCATTTTTCCACTTTTAATTCCCAAAATCTAGACCATCCGAATCCAACTTTAAGCGACCTTTGCATGTCCTATGGAGTCCTGTGTTTGCAAAGTAAGTTTGGACTGCTTGAAAGGTTGCTTTTATAGTTATATAATATACAACAGTGACTATATTAGGGCTCTTTCCTTCTAGGTTTGAATTCTTACCTTTTTGTTATGAAATGAGGAAAGGGGCAACTAAAATAGGGGCCAGCTTTAGTATCCCATGAATGAACTATATTTGAAATTAACAATAGATTTGAATAATCCATTTGATTGTTTAATCAAAATTGAGACAGGTTAGAAGTAAAATGAACTAAATAATAAATTAATTTTAGCTTGGTCATTAGAGAATATCAAGAGTTAATGAAGACTTTGGCCATTTTTCTAACTATTACTTACAGGATGCATCCTTCTTTTTGACCCCCTTAGAGATACACCCGCGGAGGATCGGGTTGTGGCATTTGAAATGTCTTACTAGCTAATCAATATATATATATATATATGTGTGTGTGTGTGTGTGTGTGTGTGTGGGGATCATTTATCTCTGGAGTATTGTTGAGGCTGTATGGACTGGGCCTATGGCCCAATGACCCAATCCGAGGATGCTAGCAGGTCCGAGGATGGTCAACTAAGGTAGTAACAGAAATATCATTGAAGGAAGAACTGAAAGTTATTTATGAGTCTCAAATCTATCTGAGGTGAAAAGTCACATCGGAACCTTTATCCAAGGTGGTTTGAAACCTTCCTATCCTCTTGAATACTATTTTAAGGGAACCTTATGACGGGGAGTCGAATATTAGATAAGGGATGAGGGAGGAGGATAACAAATATCTACGAGAGCTGTTACCTCCACATTAAATGCTTCACAGCTAACTCTCTGGCCGGATTAATGTGGAGGTGATACCTAAACAGTGAACAAGCAATCTTACAACTAGTAGTAGAGAATTCAGGGAGGTGTGAGATGGGACAAGGAGAAGCTCCTAGAACCAAATTTACACGCGTATGGTAAGAATGATACTAAAATCATGGTATATAACATGAGAAGGTCGCCAAAGAGGAAGGATCGAAAAACCTAGAGCAAAAAGACTAAGAAACAAGTCACTAAAAGAAGAACTCTGGACTCTTGATTAAATTATTACGACCGATTTACTCAGGCTACGCCGGAAACGATTTTTATATCTTATACTCTCAATATTTCTTCCAAACCACCCATGATCATTACCTCATTTCTAAAATCAGGCTAGTTCTTTTTCCCACGCTTTACAAATTTATTGTTTGGACTTGTTGGGCCAAAACCCAATCCTGTTTAGGGTCCAAGCCAAAAATGGTCCTTACAATTAGTGTCGTCTGTGGGGAGAACTTGATCTGATCTGAAGGAGATTTTGGTTTAGCGTTGGAAACGGAAGAGTTAGGTTCGCACCAACTGACGATTGGCCCATATCAGGATGATGCTAATCTGCACCAGGCAGAATCGGGGGGCTCTCAACATAACAATTTAGTTGTAAACCCTCAACAAAGGGGAGATCATGAGGGAAGCATGCATACCACACATACCAGCAAGAGTCAGTCACGAGGGAAGAGCTATGTCTCCTATGCAAAGAATGAAAGAGACATGCAACAAGAAATTGATGAGTTGAAGAAAGAGTTGCGTCGCGCACGGTGAAGGCACTCATCACCTAACTCTGACCTGTCTTCCGAGGAGACAGATGATGCTACATATAGGTGAAGATCCAGAACTCCGCCCAGTGAGACTTTCTCTAGCGACGAGGAATATCACCATAGGCGTAAGAATAAGAGCCCAACCCATATAGGCCTTGGGATCCCCTTTCACGTGAAGCATAGAGGGTGCGTGTCTCCCTCGGCGATTTCATCAACCCACCTTCTCCCTTTATAATGGCCGAACGGATCCAGTGGAGCACGTCAGTCATTTTAGTCAAAAAATGGCCGATCATTCTAGGGATGAGGTTTTGATGTGTAAGATCTTTCCATCTAGCCTAGGTCTGATGGCAATGAGATGGTTTAATGGCTTGAAGGCAAACTCTATTGATTCCTTTAAGAAGCTTACACAGTCTTTTGGTACTCGCTTTATCACATATAGCAGGGTTCTACTGCCTTTAGGATCTTTGCTATCTATGTCCATGCGAGATAGGGAAACTCTGAAAGCTTATTCAGATAGATATTGTGAGATGTTTAACGAGATAGACGGGAGCTACGATGATGTAGCTATCAGTATTTTTAAGGCTGGTCTACCAGCTGAGCATGATTTAAGAAAATCTCTCACTGGCAAACATGTTACCAATGTACATCTACTAATGGATAGGATTGATAAGTATATGAGGATTAAGGAGGATCAGTTACAGGGAAAAGGAAAGGCGAAGGTGATCCCCTAGGAGAGGAGAGATTCCAGGTCGGATCGGATCCAAAATAATCGACCTCGGAAAGACTTTGCAGGGCAGTCTAGATCCGCCAACACTCAGGCGGTTAATGCTGTATTTCGAGAACCAGTGCAACAGGTTTGGAGAAGGTTAAGAACGAACCGTTCTTCAGATGGCCGAATAAGATGGTAGGAGATCCTGTGAATCGTAACCAAAACCTTTACTGCCAATATCATCAGGATCATAGACACACTACTGAGGATTGCAGAAATCTGTGGGATCATTTGGAACAATTGGTCTGAGAGGGGAAGTTAAAACATCTCTTGCATCACTCCAGTGGCCGAGGAGGTCAAGCGAATTCGGCGTTTCGGGGAAATGCTACTCCGATACCTCCTTTGGGCACCATAAACGTCATATTCGCTGCTCTAGGGAGAACCGGATCCTATCCCTCCAGGATAATGTCAATATCTTATTGCTCAGGTGAAGATTCTAGTTCAATGCCGAAGAGAGTTAAGATGAATGTCCCATTGGTGTTGAGCTTTTCAGATGTAGATAAAATGAGAACCATACAACCACACGATGATGCTTTGGTAGTCACGCTTAGAATTGGTGGGTACGATGTGAAGAGGGTTATGATTGATCAGGGCAGTGCAGCTGAGATTATGTATCCTGACCTCTATAAGGGGCTAGGCTTAAAACCTAAGAATTTAACAACCTACAGTTCTCCTTTGGTGAGTTTCGAAGGCAAAATGGTCGTTCCTAAGGAGTAGATTAGATTACCTGTGCAGGTTGGTACAGATGTGGTTGAAGTGGACTTTATTGTGGTAGATGTTTTCTCTCCTTACACAGCCATTATGGGCAGACCTTGGCTTTACACCTTGGGCGTTGTTTCCTCCATTTTTCATCAGAAGGTAAAATATCCCTCTGGGGACCAAGTGCTTGAGATAGTAGGAAGCCAATCTGTGGCTAGGCAGTGCTTGGTAGCAGCTATTTAGCACAAGCCTGAGGTTTACACCTCGGTCATTGCTGAAAATGATTTATAGCAGCTAAAAACTTCGGCATCTCTCTTTAGTGAACCAGCTGACGAAGTGAAATGTGAAGATCTAGAAAAGGTGGTCGTTGGGGATGATTCGGGGAAATTCTTTTAGATCGGAGCTCAGATGCCCCTACTGGAGAAGGAGCAGTTAGTCGATCTTCTGAGGAGAAATGTAGACGTGTTTGCATAGGACGCCTATGAAGCCCTTGGGTAGATCCAAATTTCATTTGTCATCATCTGAATGTTAATTCGTCCATTACTCCGAGAAGACAACCACCTCGGTGTCTGTCCAAGGAACATGTAGAGGCTGTCAAGAATGAGGTAACAAAACTCAAGCAAACAGGGGCTATCAAAGAGGTGTTTTATCCTCAGTGGTTGGCTAACACCGTAGTGGTGAAAAAGAAAACAGGAAAGTGGCGTGTGTGTGTGGACTTTACAGATCTCAATAAGGCTTGTCCCAAGGACCCTTTCCCTATGCCTCGGATAGATCAGTTGGTGGATGCGACGGTAGGTCATCCTTGGATGAGTTTTTTGGATGGCTTTCAAGGATACCACCAGATACCCCTGACACTAGATGATCAGGAGAAGACAACTTTTGTTACTCCTGTAGGGAACTATCACTACAAGGTGATGTCCTTTGGCTTGAAAAATGCAGGGTCAACTTATCAACGAATGATGACCAAAATGTTTAAACCACAGTTGGGCAAGAATGTTGAAGTCTATATCGATGACATGGTTGTGAAGAGCAAGTTGGTGTCTGAGCATATAGGAGACCTCACAAGTATTTTCGAAATCTTAAGGGAGCATAAGTTGCGTCTGAATGCGTCCAAATGTTCTTTTGGAATGGGCTCAGGAAATTTTTTGGGGGTACATGGTGACCCACAGGGGAATTGAAGTAAACCTAGACAAAATCAAAGCCATTAATAACTTGCAACCACCTCGAAATCCCAAAGAGGTACAGAAACTTACTGGAATGATGGTTGCTTTGAATTGGTTCATATCTAGGTCAGCAGACAGGTGCAGACCTTTCTTCCTTTTGCTGCACAAATGGAAAGATTTTGAGTGGTTCGATGAGTGTGTTATGGCATTCCAGCAACTTAAACAATATTTATCTCGCCCACATATTATGTCCAGTCCAGTGGTGGATGAAGTTCTTTTTGCCTATATAGCAATAGCCCTCTATGCCATAAGTTTTGTACTGATACGGGTGGACAGTGGCATATAACAGCCAGTCTATTATGTGAGCAAGTCACTTAATAAAGTCGAGGTGCATTACTCGCCGCTGGAGAAGGCTATATTGGCGGTGGTGCATGCTACAAGAAAACTTTCCCATTACTTCCAAGCACACACTATGGTCATGCTCACCCAACTTCCACTTAAGTCAATACTCAGAAGTGCAGATTATACTGGAAGGGTTGCCAAATAGGGCACGATTCTAGGGGCTTTTGATATAAAATACATGCCTCGTACTTCTATAAAGGGACAGGTCCTCGCCGACCTGGTGGCTGAATTTACTGAATGTCTTGAAGAAATGAATGTGGAAAAGCATGGCATGGATAAAAAATCAGTTGGCATAATCTCTGTCCAATGTTCCATGCCTTGGGAAGTGTATATGGATGGGGCAGCCAATCAGCGAGGATCAAGAGTAGGGCTAGTTCTAGTGTCACCTGAAAAGATTACCATTGAAAATTTTTTGCAGATGAGTTTCTCGGCTACGAATAACGAAGCAGAGTATGAAACTTTGCTGATGGGAATGATGATGGTTCAGAAAATGGGTAGAAAAACGGTAAAGGTTTTTTCAGATTCAAAGCTGGTGGTGGGCCAAGTAAGAGGTGATTTGGAAGCACGAGTATACAAACAAAATTTGAATTCTTTGAATTATCGCATATGTGGGGCTATTGTGGGGACCAGTTATCTCTGGAGTACTGTTGAGGCTGTATGGACTGGGCCTATGGCCCAATGACCTAATCCGAGAATGCTAGCAGGTCTGAGGATGGTCAACTAAGGTAGTAACAGAAATATCATTGAAGGAAGAACTGAAAGTTATTTATGAGTCCCAAATCTATCTGAGGTGAAAAGTCACCTCGGAACCTTTATCTGAGGTGGTTTGAAACCTTCCTATCCTCTTGAATACTGTTTTAAGGGAACCTTATGACGGGGAGTCGAATATTGGATAAGGGATGAGGGAGGAGGATAACAAATATTTACGAGAGTTGTTACCTTCACATTAAATGCTTCCCAGCTAACTTTCTAGCCACATGAATGTGGAGGTGATACTTGAACAATGAATGAGCAGCCTTACAACTGGTAGTAGAAAGTTCAGGAAAGTGTGAGATAGGATAGAGAGAAGCTCCCAGAACCAAATTTACACATGTATGGTAAGGATGATACTAAAATCATGGTATATAACATGAGAAAGTCGCCAAAGAGAAAGGATCGAAAAACCTAGAGCAAAAAGACTAAGAAACAAGTCACTAAAAGAAGAACTCTAGACTCTTGATTAAATTATTATGACCGAGTTACTCAGGCTACGTCGGGGATGATTTTTATATCTTATACTCTCAATATTTCTTCCAAACCATCCATGATCGTTACCTCATTTCTAAAATCAGGCTATTTCTTTTTCCCACACTCTACAAATTTATTGTTTGGGCTTGTTGGGCCAAAACCCAATCCTGTTTAGAGTCCAAGCCAAAAATGGTCCTTACAATTAGTGCCGTCTGTGGGGAGAACTTGATCTGATCTGAAGGAGATTTTGGTTTAGCGTTGGAAACAGAAGAGTTAGGTTCGCACCAACTGACGATTGGCCCACATCAGGATGATGCTAATCTGTAGGAGATCATGTAGCTCTACCGTGTGGCATTTTGTTAGAATAATTTTTCATTTACACATGACATCGTAAATTTTCTTTAATATTTCCATAAGTCAATTAAACATTAACATTATATTATTAAAAAAATTAATGCTAACTCCAATACATTGAAGAAACGAAAACTATGAATAAACAAATAATCAACTTATTACACCACAAAATAACTAATTTCTAATTTAATGACATTTACTTTATAGTCTAAATTCTTTATCCCCTTAATTTTTTATTACATCATTAATTTAACAAAAACTTATTCATGTTATCACAACATTACTTCATATTGTTACTTTAAAATATTTTGAACATTTTATATAGAAATTCTCACATGGCAGCTTACAGCATTATTCGCACATCGCGCGATCCCATTGCTAGTTACTTCAAATTTCGTTTGCAACCAATTAAAATTTAAATTGTGTTCACAATAAATAAATCATTACTAGACTTTTTTTTTTTTAAATTGTATTTTTATTTATTTAAAGAGATAAAGTCAACTTATACAAATTTTATAAAAGTACTTTCAACGAAATTTAAAAAAGTACACCACCAGTAAAATCATTTATATGATATAAATTTAAATTGTATTTAATATTTTATTTTATTATTAAAAAAAGACAAATCAAATTGTGTAACACAATTATAAATTGTGGAGACCATTTTTGTGCAAGGCCAAGAGTTACAGTTATAACCAAGGCCTAGGATCCCACATCGAAGGAAAACCCCCCCACTTGCTACCTTATAAGCTGTGAAGTTAAGGGAGTAGTGTACCATTACAACTACAAGTGGGGGGGTTTTCCTTTGATGTGGGATCCTGAGCCTTGGTTATAACTGCAACTCTTGCCCTTGCGCAAAAATGGTCTCCACAATAAAAGGGGAGCTCGTAATGGTACACTACTCTCTTATCTTCACAGCTTATAAGGCAGCAAGTGGGGGGGGGGGGGGGGGGGGGGTTTCCTTCGATGTGGGATCCTGAACCTTGATTACAATTACAACTCTTGGCCTTGCGCAAAAATGGTCTCCACATAAATCATTATTTATTTTTATATTTTGAAATAGTACAATTTTTTGATAATTAAATATTTAATATTTTTTAATGTGTTTTTATAGAAAGCTTATGGACTTTAGTGGTTATAACTATGGGTATTTACGATGCAATTTAATACAGTTTTGGGTTATATTTAGTATCACACCATACGGTGCAGTGTGGTTTTCCCAAAACCCTCACAGGAAAGTGTGATTCGGTGAGGTTTGATCGGTTTTCTTATATTTTACAAATTTATAGTCAATGTATTAATATATGCTAAATGCCTATTAAATATATATTTAATATAGGTTAAATATTTATAAAAACTATATGAAATATAAAATAAAACTTATAATTAATAGGTGGGGTGCAAGATAGTTTTTTTTTTTTTTGTGATTTTCTAAAAACCTTAAAACGGCGTGGTGTAGTACGGTTTTAATATATAACATATGTAATTAATATAGAACTAGCCTCATCACACACGTTTCGCCCGTACGATGAGGCTCTTTATTTATTTTTTAGATTCAGTTTCATAATTTTACAGACAGTTGAAATTGGTTTTTGCTTAGATTTTTTATTAAATTTTTTTTTTTATGAGATGGGGTAGTTTTTATTTATTTAAGAATGTGGGATAGTTTTTTATTTTATAGAACGTGTGGTATTTATTTATTTATTTTTTTGGGATAGAAGGTGGGGTAGTTTTGGTTGTGTACATGGGGAAGTAACTTTTTGTGATTAACATCTTGTAGTTTTTTCAGAATAGGAATGTGGGTAGTTATTTTATTTTATTTTTTTAATAATTTTTTTTTTTTTTTGGAAGTTGGAAATGTAATTTATTGGAATGTCCTCCAGTTTTGTTCAGGATTTAGGAGTATTTTTGAACCAAAAAACTAAGGATCCCAAACAGGGAAAGTTTCTTAAATAGTAATATAGATAAAACACACACACACACACACATATAAATGGGTGTGGTACATGTGGTTTTGTGAGGCTTTCTTAATAGTAAGCCGCAAATTGCACCACACTATGTGGTGGGGTGTGGTAACTCCATTTTCTAAGTGGTTTTGGTTGATTTAGATGTGGTCCAAGTGGTTTCATGAACACCCTTAATTATAACATTCTCTTAGTTTATTACTGTGGGGTCACGTCCCCAATTAATCGGATTTATCCGCTTTGGGGAGCCAGTCCCTCACGGTTTATCGGCTCGTCCCCGAGTGTGGGCAGGACCAACCAAGGGCTAGACCTTGTAGTTGTAATCGCAAGTCCCACATCGGTTAGAGTTCCCTCCCACATATGGTTTATATGCTTCTGGAGCTCCCATATGTGTACCACCACCACACATGTGTGGTGGTGGTACACATATGGGAGCTCCAGAAGCATATAAACCATATGTGGGAGGGAACTCTAACCGATGTGGGACTTGCGATTACAACTACAAGGTCTAGCCCTTGGTTGGTCCTGCCCACACTCGGGGACGAGCCGATAAACCGTGAGGGACTGGCTCCCCAAAGCGGATAAATCCGATTAATTGGGGACGTGACCCCACAATTACTGTATCTTGTTCCAAGTAACTACTATATCTTTTATAAAAATAAAAATAAAAATAAAAGTAACTACTATAAATTTAACTTTAAAAAACTTATATAAATTGATATAGTAAGATTATGATGAGTGCTATTTAATTGGTACAATAAATGAATATTTTAATTTTTTTTTTAGTGTGATTGGTTACACGAGTCTTCATTTATTTTATTTTATTTTTTTGGAAGGGAATTACACATGAAGTTTGTGAAGTTTTTGTAATAAATTTTATAATATTACTCTATCTTTATCTATATATAATGGGAAATGCTAATAGATGCCCTTAGGGTAATAGTTAATAATTCATTTAAAGAAAGTTTTTGATTGCTTTTTTCATTTCCCATAAAAGTGATGTCAAAACTTTCATAAAATGGATCATTAACCATTGTCCTAAGGACACCTGTTAGCATGACCCCATAATAAATATCATATATGAGGGCAGTGGATCAATTTTTTATTCATTGGAATGTGTTATGGGTGAGTAAATATCAAGAGATATACTCTCTTTTGACAGGCCGGCCGTGTGTAGAGTTGTGATTTGCTATGTCAATCATGCATGTCAGTTTGCACTTTGCAATACATGAGATCATGAACCTCATTGCTTAATTAGGCTACGCTTCGTGCAAGAATTTGCTTCTAAACAGTGGTGGAGTCAAGTATTTATCTGGAGGGTGTCAAACAATTTTTTTTTTCTTTGTATATATTAATTATATTAATATTATGTATAATAGTTTCAAATAGTAATGTAATTACAATTCAGTATACAAGTTAAATATTTTATAACTCAATGTGTGCTAAAAATATGTATTTATTAAAATCAAACAATCAAGAGACAATATTAACAAAACAAAAAATGAGTCAATAGTTTTTAATTTGCCCATAAACCTAAATTTTCAAAATAAATTATCAACATAATAAAGTATAATGATTAAGATAAAAAATAATAGTAGATCAAAAAATGTTAAATAGTAGACAAACAATAACTCAAATTTTAATACTAAAAAAAAACTAATAAAAAAAAACTAATTACATGTTATATTATTTTTTATATATATAAATATAAATTATATGATATATAGTAGTATATTTTTATCAACTTTACTAATAATTTATTATATTATATTTATAATGTTATATAATTTATTTATTATTTTAATAACAATTATATATATATATATATATATATATATATATATATATATATATATATACACACATATGAGAAGAAAAGTCCAATCAAAAGAAGATGTAAGGAAAGAAAAAAACCCCTTGGGATTCTAAACTTGTGCACTGCCTTTTGTAGACATCTCCTCATAATCATACATGTGGTGGAGCTCTGGAGATATTATTAACTAATTGGATGGTTGGACTAAAAGTGCGAGTGTAACACACTACTTGCTTCATAAATAACAGAAGAAGTAAAGAGGAAATATAGTAAATTAAAAAGCAAATCAGTTGATTTGAGACACAGGAGATAGAGAGAGGTATTGGGCCGTTTGGTAATATTGTTCTAGTAATGTTATTTGTATTTTTTGGAAACATGTGTTGGTGAAAAATGGGGTGTTTGGGAGAAGTATTTTAAATAACTCAACACAATACGTATTTCCACAACACTTTTTCACTCACACGTATTTCCACAACACTTAAACAACGTTACTAGAACAACATTACCAAACGAGCTCATAGTGTATGAAAATACATGTAATGTTGTTTAAACACTGTTTGGGGCCTTTTTCGGTTGCCTAGCAACGTGTGGTCCGTTGGAGGGATGATCTTACTAGGCCCGGGTTCTATTTAGGGAGTTGCTTCTAGAACTCAACATTGGGCCACGTGGTCCAACGGCTACCAGCGTATTCTTAAGCCTACAAAACCATTAAAGTCAAAGTATAAGAATCATGATAATGGTCGAATAAATATATAATATGCGTTTGATATAATAGCTTTGATTAGTAGTTGTAATAACAGTTGAAATAAAGTAGTATTTTTTTAGAGGTAAAATAATCATATACTCAATGATGTAAATTTAAAGATATAGAAACAAAGTCACTTTTCTTTGTATGGTTTATAGCTCCAACTGTGTAGCATCAGTGAATTGATAGGATTTCAGCAGAATGTCAGTGGTAGAGGCTAGTTAAGCTTGCCCCTCTTATCATGCATTTAAATGAGTTTAAGCCTTGGTTAATAGTTGTAATAGTAGTTGAAATAAAGTAATATGTATTTAAATGTGAAGTAATCATGTATTCAATGACGTAAATTTAAAGATATGGAAACAGAGTCACTTATCTTTGATGGTTTGTAGCCCCAGTGGTGTAGCATTAGTAAGTAGATAGCATCCCAGCAGAGTGACTCCAGCAATGAAGGGGCAGTTTGCCATGATAACTTCAAGATTGAAAAGGAAAAATTGGTGCAATTGGAGGGAGAGAGAGTATGCCCAGCTGTGTGTAGGGGCTGGTTAAGCTTGCCTCTCTTATCATGCACTTAAATGAGTTTTCCCCTTGACAATGCTCTTTTAGTTGTTGTGAAGTCATGAATAGTGTTGCCTTCCATGAGCAGAGCTTTTGTATAGAGTACTTGTGCCTTCTAAGAAAAGGGCTTTATATAAGATGGATTTGTGCCTTTCATGAGAAGGGCTTTGATATGAGATCTTGGTGCCTTCTAGGAGAAAGGCTTTAGCATTAGAAGTTTATGCCTTCCATGAGAAGGGCTTTTAGTATAAGTGTTTGGTATCTCTTGAGAAGTGTGGAGATGGTAAAGATATAGATGTTTTGTGGGATGTAGTATTTATAATATGTATGATATATGAAAGTATGAGAGACATGGAGGTTAAAGATAGTAAAAATATAGGATTATAACCATTGGAGAAGTTATAGAGATTGCTTTCCAAAGGGAAAGATTTTATAAGAGAAGGGTATGGAGATGTGTTTAGGTATTTGTAGATAGGAGCAATAAGATAGGTGTAGAAGAATATTGAGATGTGTTTATGGGCAGCAAAACAATAGAATATAAGAGTGGATCTTAGAAGAGTTGTGGTGTGTTATAAGTAATGGTGTAGTAAGTATGTATGATATTGTGTAAGAGAAATGAAGAAAGAGATGTTTAGAGATATGGGCAACAGGATATATGTATTTTCAGAATATGCAAAGTGAGATAATGAGTATAAGAGAGTAATAGTATTGTAGTATGTTTAGCAAAACTGCTGGGATTGTATGAAGGCTTGTGAATGAAATTTATGAGCTGAGGGCTGAAAAGTTTAGTTCCTAATTTAGAAACTAAAAAAATCAGAAGCTTAGAACTTCATTAAGAGCTTAGGAAGATAATTAAAGGGAGAAAGAATAGGGAAGTTTATGAGAGAGTTGTTTTTCTCCATTGGTGTCCCTCCTTGAGGTGTTGATGAAGGGTCCTCTTTAGAACTGACTTTAAGGGGGGGTTTTTTAGCAAATAATCTTAGCCAAAATCTATCCCAAATAGTAATGAATTTTCAGAGAATCCATCTTAAAATTTGGCCAAAAATGGTATGTTTAGTTTTAAGGTATTTTTTCTATTTTGGGTAAGAGTTACTGGGGAAAGAGTAGCAGAAAAGGAAAGTATTTTAGCAAGAAAAAGGTAGTTTCAATAGTTGGTTTTGGTTTTAGCCAAATGTGGAAAAATTAGTAATGCTCAGGCTGTTGGGCCAGCTATCACAACTGTTCTGAAAAAGCTGTCTCAGTTGTCCCAGCTGTCAGGATAAAGCTGTGACAACTATCTTGAGACAGCTGTCATAAGACAGCAAATTGCTTTGGACAGAAGCAAATGAGGTCAGTTAGGTGATTTTAGACTGCTGGAGAGGACATTCAACATTTATTTTATGAATTTGGCTGAAAATGATAAGATCACTTTCAAGGGTTTGCTATTTTGGGTACAGCAGCTGGCTGCTAAGATTTGAGCATTAAATTACTGATGATATCACTTCCAGCCAGGTGTTAAGTGCTAAATAAACTACTGGGGTTCAACTAGAAATGTTTCCTTTTTCGGTTGTTTGTGTTTTTGGTGCAAGGTTCCATTACAACACATTTCTAGTAAGTAATAGAATTGTGGGTTGAAAGTTAAAGAAGCTTTAGAGATTTAGTCAAGATCTCTATAGGTTGTGACATAATCTTGGTGAGCAAGAAGAGTATTTAATGCTCTGCTCTAGCAGCTGACAAAAAAATATATGATCTGATTATGGCAGATAGTAGTTGGGTATTGAATGAACAGTTATTTTCTCAACAGTTAGATGGCTAGATATATTGAGTATTTGTCACATGATGAATATTAAGTTTTAGGAAAAGAGCAATGAGGAATATTATCATCTAAAGTGTTATGTGATAAGAGATGCTTATCATATGTTACCCGCTATATAAGGACTCGTCAGAGTTCAGAGAGTTGGAGAAGACACGCCAAGCGACATGTCTTTTTATCAACTTTAAACCGCTGGAGGTTTACTAAACATATTTCTTAGCCCTCCAAACCATTACTCTCAAAGTTTCCCCAAAGAGGCTTATGAGCTTGGATCATAAGTCGAAGATAAGATGATGTATCTCAGGTTTTGTTGTCATTTTGTATAAATATGAGCTCTTGTTGAAGAAGCCGCTTGCCATGAGTGTAAGAGAGGTAATATGAGCCGTAAGCTTTGATTTATTACTTAAGCCTGATCTATATGTTTATGTTGATGATGTCGTGGGGTTATGATCCCAATTGATAAAGAGAAAATGTGGACCATGAATCTGCCTCTTGAAGTAAGGATCTCGCGAGCCATGTGAACCCAATCCATGTAATTGAATGAGATATTAGCTTATTTTGGGCTTTAAAGAGATTTACCCAAAAAATCAATAATATGTTGATGTTGGCATGGGTTGCCAATGAAGTAATGTCATGTGGGCCGAAAAAAGAGTCTTTAATAAATACTAAAAACTGTTGTTTAAACAATGGTAAAAAATGGGCCCAAAATGTCAAAGAATCACCTATGCCAGAAGAACTCGATAGTGTTTGTAACTGCATGGTGGTGCAAATAGGTACCCTTTCTATGAAGATTTTAGAGGCAAATCATAACCTCACATTGTGAAGTTGAATGCAGTAAGACCTAAAACTATTTTTTAACTATAATTTTTTTTTTTCTTTTATTTGTTGAAATAATGGTGATTGGTGAATGTTTAAATATATGTTCAGAATTTGAGGGAGCCAAAAGCATAATTAGTCTTGAAAATTGTTTAATTGGTTGGGATAACTCATATTTCAATATATCTATTTTTTTTTTCAAAAATTTTGGGCGGCCAT
Organism: Quercus agrifolia; assembly: GCA_029955455.1. NCBI lineage: Eukaryota > Viridiplantae > Streptophyta > Magnoliopsida > Fagales > Fagaceae > Quercus > Quercus agrifolia. The sequence continues at coordinate 66,765,423 of JARQAD010000002.1, forward strand.
GGCCTCCATCAGCCCTAACATGGGCTCTGTCACTGCTTCCAAATAATGCTCAGTGCATTATGCATTGATTCTTAGCCGACAACGAATATTCTCCACAATCTCTCTCTCTCTCTCATAGTAGTAATTCCGATTCATTTGATTTGAGCACATGCAAAACACCGACAGACTATAATAGTTTTGTGGATCCAAACCCACAACATTAGTTCAGTAATAATTCCGATTCATTTGATTTGAGCACATGCAAAACACCGACAGACTATAATAGTTTTGTGTATCCAAACCCACAACATTAGTTCTCACACATCCAACTCCTCAATAATGCAGCTTTGTTTTTGTCTTTCAATCATCAATTTACCTCATCAAAACCCACAACCTTTGCATTCGTGTGAGTCTTTGCGTTCTTGGTTTCCCGTATTGGTTTCTTTGTAATGGCGCTTGAAGGTGCACCCATCAGGTTTTGTGCCACAGCTACTTGTTCTGATTTGGGGCCTAGGAATTCTGGGCTTGCTTTCAATCTGAGGTTTCGTTTGGAAAAGTTTCGCAAATGGGAATTTTGTTGTCTGTGTGTTTTTGCTAAGAGAGATACCTCTCCTGTGGAAGATCACAAACCGTACGTGCCTGGGGTTGAGTCTTCTAGGACCATTGAGCAGACTCAGCGTAATGAGTCCAGGGGGAATCACAAGGCGTTGAACCTTCTTCCTAGTGAGTTAACTCAATCTCCAAATACTTTGTATTTTAAAATAAAAATTTTGACAGTTCTTTTCTTTAAGTTGAAGGACATTTTTTTTGGGCTAAATTTAGTTAAAGGATGTTTGTTTGTTCCACTGGAATAAAAAGTATGATCATACGCCAAAAATCAAATAATGTATTGGCCAGCCCGATTCTAAAGAGCAATATTACTAAATTGAAACTCTGTCACAATATCTGAATGTTAATATATACTTTTCTATTTTTCTAATAAATTTGATAATTATAACGAAGAAGAAGGAGAATTTGAAATTTTAAAACCTTAAATGTTTTTTATCGAAAACCAAAAAATATCAGTTAAGTTATAAGACTTTGGCAAAAAAAATTTAACCTTATATTTAAAACAAATTAAACTTTATAGCTTAAAATTTTTAAATTAAAATCTAAAGTCAAAGGGCAATGTAAAACATAATCTGTTTTTTACGAGTTTTTTCTTCAGTGTTTGTTTGGCAAAAATCATTTTTGCCAACCTATTTTACTATTTAGTTTATTTTTATTATTATTCATGGGTCTCATTGCACTTTTTGGTACTATTCATGGATCTCACTGCACTTTTTGATACTATTTATGAGTTTCGTTGTACTATTATAACTAATTTTTACCTTTATTTATAGTACTTTTAACAAAAAATTTTCAATTTCAGCAAAATAAGCGAATCCCAAAGGGACACTTATTAGCTTCCGTTTGGATTGAAATGAAAAATAAAAATTATTTTACTGTTCTGCTTATTTTTGTTACTATTTATGGGCCCCACTGTATTTTTTGGTACTATTCATGAGTCCTACTGTACTATTTCAACTAACTTTTACCTTTATCTACAGTGCTTTCAGTAATAAGTTTTTACTTTTAGAAAAATAAACGGTATCCAAACAGATCCTTAGTCTTTTAAGTTTTCAGTTTCAGCAAAATAAACGGATCCCAAATGGACACTTATTAGCCTCCGTTTGGATTGAAATGAAAAATGAAAATTATTTTACTATTCAGCTTATTTTGCTACTATTTATGGGCCCCACTGTACTTTTTGGTACTATTCATGAGTCATACTATACTATTTGAACTAACTTTTACCTTTATCTATAGTATTTTCAGTAATAAGTTTTTAGTTTCAGCAAAATAAACGGTATCCAAACAGACCTTTAGTCTTTTAATTTATCTATTTATGATTTTGTCTAGATATAACTATACTTACATCAATCTTGACAATTAAGCTTTCAGTAAAAAGGTTATGTATTAAACACACTAGACTCTACTTCATGCAAGTGAGGAGAAAATGGGCAAATGCCCCTTTCAAAAAAAAATTCGGCATTTTGTTCCATTTTTCAAACTAATTAGGTAAATGCCCATCTTTTGAAACTCGATTTTCTCAAAATCGAGTTTTAAAAAAAAAAAATTGGAGCCTTATAGTAGCGTTTTAAGGAGCCTATAGTGACGTTTTAAAGACTTATAGTGACATTTTGTAACTTGATCTTTATGAAGTCGAGTTACATGCAATTTTTTTTTTCTTTTTTTTGCCTATAACTCGATTTCAAAGAGCTCGAGTTTCAAAACGCCACTATATGTCCTTAAAACGTCACTATAAGCTTCTTAAAAACGCTACTATAGGGCTTAACTCGATTTTGAGAAAATTGAGTTTAAAAAGAAGGACATTTCTCTAATTAGTTTGGAAAATGGGACAAACTATTGGATTGTTTTTTTAAAAAGAGAAAAGGCCAATTTTTTCCTTGCAAGTGATCGTTTTTTCCTAATTTCTTCTCTTTCCGTTTTCCTTTGTAATCTCATGGCTTATATATGAAAAAGTTGCAGGACGGTTCAGTGCAAATGACCATTCATCTTCTACAAGCAATGATTTAAAAGTAATGGTTGCCCATCAGGTACACACTTCTTGACAATTCTTCTCCCAAGTGGCTATAGCATTCTTGATTTCTTATTATTCTCATTTCTCATATCAAAAAATTAAAAGAGAACAAATTTTACAATATTTTTCACAATTATTAAACTAACATATTATAATTGATGTACAATAAAAATGACGTTAATGATGATCGTTTTAAAAATGATGCCTCATTAATCACAAAGCTACCTCGTGAAATTATAAAATTTGTTGTGTGTAGTATTGTTGTGCTCTCATATTGGTTGTATTTTCCAATATGTAGGGAATACCAGGAGCATATAGTGAGGCTGCCGCTCTAAAGGCATTTCCCAAATGTGAGACTCTCCCATGTAAAACGTTTGAAGGAACACTTAAGGTTTGAATAAATGTTATACGAATAATAAATTTGTTTTGATGAATAAATGTTAATTATTAGATACTTTATTGGTATTGAATTCATTAAATTTATTTTTGTATGTTTATTTGTCTTGATTTTAAAATAAAATAATTAAAATAAGGACAAAGTTTAGTTACAAAATTAGTTGTAATCTTAGGTTTCTACCTTACTCAATAGTTTTTTTATTACAAGTGAATTTTGACAAATCCACCATTGTATTACATCTTCTTTTTATATTCTCTATGCTTACAAAATTTCTAGAAAATTAAAGATTAATAGCTATGTCATTAATAAATTGTTTAAATTGTAAGTTTTTGTAATTTAAAATTATATATAAAATATAAGTTTATAAATCATATAGTAAATAATATCTTATTGAATTTGACATGTGTATTAAGATCATAAATAACATGCAATTCAATGGTTAGATTTTCAAAATATAAAGTAATGTTTATTTTATTATGTAAATAATGTTATAATCTTAGGTTACAACCAATTTTGTAACTAAACTTTGTCTTTAAAGTAATTAAAATTTTATTATAAAATGCATAAAAACTGGCTTGTGAATATATGATTGATATTAATTCAAGCTAATACATAAATATATGATGTGATTGGGGACATGTCCATTTGTAAAAATTATGTAATAATACTTACAATATCATTGGCATTACTATTTTATTTTATTTTATTTTATTTAAAGCTGAAGATGTATCTCGACGAATTTATTTACCTATTATTGTTACCTTGATAGAGCTGGATTCAATATTTCTCAGGCTGTTGAAATGTTGTTAGTGGATCAAGCAGTTCTTCCCATCGAGAATTCTATTGGTGGAAGCCTTTACAGTCACTACGACTTGCTCCTTTCCCATAAGCTAAACATAGTCGGGGAGGTGAAATTGCAAATTAACCATTGCCTTCTAGGACTACCAGGCGTAACAATGGAGGAGATAGTAAGTGTTACGAGCCATCCTCAGGTCAGTGATCATTTTGTTTCTTTTTCATTATCTTTCTTCCTAGAGTTTTGTTGTGAAGGAGAATGTAATGTGCCTGTTCTGTACGAGGGACATGAGTGCTAGGCACTTTCATCTATGGCAAAAGCTTTAAGATATATGTTGCTCAAATAGGAAAATTCTTTTCAAAAACCATATAGTTTAATTGGTTAGCAAATCTTGTCCCATTGGGAACAGCTTATATAGCTGAAATTGAATTTTTTTTACTAAAAATACTGTAGATAAAGGTAAAAGTTAGCTGAAATAATATAATGAGACCTATAAATAATACCAAAAAGTATAATGAGATCCAAAATAGTATTAAAAATAAGTTGACTAAAATAATCAATGTCATTATCAAAAAATAAGAGACATTTGGGGTTCAAATTCCCTCACTTCTAACTATAAAATTATCAAAAAAACATTGTGATTGGTACTGCATCAATAACATAATAATTAATTTTCAATTTTTTATTATTTATTTATTGTTTTAAAAGTTGACACCTTATTTTGTATGTTTAATGTAATAAAATTTGTAATATTTGTAACATAATTTATTAGTTAGTATTTCATATGGGTAAGATTGAACTCCAATATACTGAAGCCGACACGATATGGACACATGTTCGATTTTTGTCACATGTCCACGTCATGTCAGTTCCAGACCCAGTGCATTAAAGCACTGGAGCTAAGCCATATTCCTTCTATACAACAACAAAATTTTAGTCCCACTATTTTGGGTTCCACTAGTCTTTTTTATGATTAATAGTCAAATAGGATGGAAAGTAGTGGTAAAAATACTAAAAGTTAGTTAAACAGATATTGATACAAAACTTTAGCCATCTCATTTTTTTTGGTTTATATGCTGCCTTTTGGAATAAAGCTGTTTGTATTACACAAATATTAACCTCATTTGTGATGGAAGACAAAGTCCCCGACAGTTCTCTCTGTTGCTGTTTTAAGAATCTCCTCACTTGCAGGCTCTTGCTCAATGTGATATGACGCTAAGCAAGCTAGGTGTGGTCAGAATTATTGCTGATAATACTGCCATTGCTGCTCAGGTTATCTATGCTAGTTCAGTATATTCCATATATATTGTATTTGAATTTCTTTTATATCTGTATACATTCTCTGATGAATAGATTATTTGGACAGAAGGTGGCTTCAACTGGGCTAAGAGATACTGGAGCTGTTGCAAGTGCTAGAGCTGCAAAAATATATGGGCTTGACATACTCGCTGAAAAGATCCAGGTAAGACTTCCTTCTCTTCAGATTTGTAAGACTCGAGCATATAAATCAAACAAACAGCTGATAACCCTAGACCAATCTTCGAAAGCGTTGTCATCACTCATCACCAAACATCTCCACTTGACTCTTTAAAACTTACAGTCACAATCAAACCATTGCCACCACAATATAGTGTTAACCAAACACTTTTCTTTGCAATAGCCAAATGTTGGGACGAGAAGAGAGAAAAAAAGAGTGCGTTCATGAGGAGAACCAAAATATTTTGTCGTACATATACTATGTTGTTCGTGTACAGCCCTTTTGGCTGAATTATTGTCTCCAAATTAAATTTTGTTAGGCCATTTTTTTATGTATTGACATATTTTATGACAAAACACACTTTACTTGTAATTAAATAGATCTAAGTGAGTTCAAGATTATTATGACAAGTGGTTTTATTGAAGACATGAACATTACTCATGGACTACTCAAGAAAAGCTGAACCTATAGGTTTCGATACCTCCTCAATACTTGTCGATCTATCGAGCTACGAGATTTCAGAATATAGCTTACAATATTTGGATTCTAATTGGCTATTTTTTATGAGCTTGTGTAAACCTAACAGGAATAGAAGAGCCTATTTAAAAGGTCTATTAAGCTTCTATATAAATAAGGTGGTAGAGAATTAACCCTAAAAAGCTTCATAAGGTTTTTTTATTGAAAACTTAGCCTTCTCCTACAAAAGAAAGAGATCTTACTGCGTTTCTTGTGTGCCTTTGGGTTCTGTAACCAAGCAAAATCTCTAGCACCAATCATTGAAAATCTTATTCGTGTTTCTATGTAAAGCCGTTGTAAATCAACTACTACAATCAAAGGGTTGATGTAGAGTTAGTTACGTACTTGGATTTGTGCAAAGAAATTAGTCATGTACTGGGATCCATGCAGAAAGAAAGAAGTCTTTATAAGATTAAGTCCAATTGGAGATTGGAGTGAACGGTCAATTGTAGGTTGATACTTTGGGATAGTCTAGAGTAGTTGTAAGATTCCTTGTATTTGTAACCGCTTAATTCTTAATTAGTGATTCTTGAGAGTGGTGACATAAAAATCACTCGGTGGGTTTTTATCTTGCGAGAGATTTTCCCCATTAGTTAAAAAATCACCGTATTAATTTATTTTCTATTGTACTTTATTTTATTTGGTGATTTGTGTATGCCTTCACGATTTGCATGTAATTTAACCTAATTAATCAACTTGGGTAATTGAATTAATTAACCAAGATCAATCTATAAGCTAACAAATTTAGTATTAGACCACAGCATTTTCAAAGGATATGGTTTCAATGTTATTGATCACATCCATAACTCTGTTATTGTTCCTCACTGATCTATCTCCTCCATTATAAAGGACATTAACACCGCTGCTTTTTTTTTCCCCTTAAAATTTTAATTTTGCTCCATTTCTCACTTAGTCAATTCTGCAAATCTTTTGGTCCACCCTATTGCAGCTTATACTCCCTTTTGTATTGCTCTGGTGCCTATCCATCTCCACTCTGCTAGCCAATGATTTACTCGTGGAAAAGATAGATGGGTTGTGCCTATGATCTTTTCTCTTAGAATATAGTATTTATCACCCCCTATTTTATTTATATATATATATAGCTGCATGTGTACATGCTCACCCTAGTTCTACATTATTGGGAAACATGCCTTGACTTATGATACATCAATAATTACTCACTAATTTGAAATTTCTACATGGAAATTTTGCTTAGATGTAATAAGTAATAACTACTTTGGCAGAAATCATGCTTATGTTGAATGTCCTTGTCAGACTTTGTCTCTTCCCATTGTTATTGTCAACTATGAAGATTGTCAAACTGTCATGAAATGTGCCAAATGCAACATGACTAAATTGTTCCCACCTTATACTGGCCAGGATGTTGACAATAATATTACTCGTTTTCTGATACTCTCAAGAGAACCTATAATTCCAGGATTTGATGACAGGCCCTATAAGGTATAAACTTTTGTTGCATATTTACATGTCTAAACTGTCGTTGAACTGACGAAATATTTGTTAATTTTGTCCACATAGACAAGCATTATTTTTATTTTAAAAGAAGGTCCTGGTGTGCTATTCAAAGCTTTGGCAGTGTTTGCTCTCGGAAATATTAATTTAACAAAGGTAACTACAAGCCCAAAAAGTAAATAAATAAATAATTGGTAACTTTTATAATTGCATCAATAGAATTTTTATTATTATTATTATTATTATTATTTCTAAAATTGTATCAATAGACTTTGATTGACTTGATCTGCTTCTGAGAAATTTCAGATTGACAGACACCCACATAATCAGCATCATTTGATGGTTGATGATGGTTCTAATGAAGGAAGCATCAAGTGAGTTTTATTATCTTTTGAATTGGAATTTGGAATTGCAATATTGGGATTTGATAACTATTAATTTATTTTAACTTATCAAAAATATTCCATTGGAATATATATATATATATATATATATATATATATATATATATATATATATATCCATAATATTTACCATCCTATTTTCTTCATTAAATTTGGGAAATGACCATTTCAGTTTGAAATGAATTAATTTCATAATTCGAATTAAATTTTATAAACCTCTATTTGAAATTCATATGATACATGTGGCATTTTATGTATTAGATACATGTATCGTATCTCTCACAATGTGTGTGTGAGAGAGATGCCACATCTATCTATCAAAAGTTATATGAAAAAGAAAAATTGTAATAATTTTTTCCTTTTCATAAAAATTTGTATTTAAGCAATAAAATTTGAGATTAATTACAAATTATAAGGAAAATTTTGATTTTAGAAGAAGGGGCATAATCATGCCAAAAATAAATATCCTCAACAAATAAACAAAATATAGTAAATATTACATCTTTGTGAGTTCTTTTACATTAATATAATATTCAAGAATGATTTATATTTTATATTGCTCAAGTAAATTATATATATATATATATATATAGAGAGAGAGAGAGAGAGAGAGAGAGTGCTTGCAAATATGTGCATGCGAATTTTATCTTTCCCTAATGTCAAATCATAGCTCCGACATTTTCAGCACAGTATTGACTCGATTGAGATATCCTTTTGTATTGTTTATAGTTATAGACCCTCAATGCTAAAGTGGTAACTGTTTTCCAGTGGAAGGTACATGGAGAGAATGTTTTACATGGACTTTGAAGCTTCAATGGCAGAGCCTCGTGTCCAACAGGCGCTGCTACATCTGCAGGTCAGTTCGTATGTCATGACTCATGATATGCTTTTCCCTTGTATAAAATCTCTCTTCACCTTACCTTTCTATAAAATTATGGTCAAAACTATGAAACAGGTAATTAAAAGGATTGAATGATTAGTGAAACATTCTTTTATTTTGGCAGGAATTCACAAGATTTGTACGTGTCCTTGGTAGTTACCCAGTGGGCACAGTACAGAAGGCCCTCTTTGGAAGTTATTAGTTCATAATGGATGACCAAACTGTTGATGCTTCATTCATGCATGTGGGACTTTAAAAAAAAAAAAACTTTATTAGTATGTAATAATATTATTTGCACGTTTTGATTAAAAATATTCATATCTGGTCTCCTCTGAGATTATCGTATTCCCACAATTCAATTAGAAGCAAAATCTAAAAGCCCCTTTTCATGGTTGTAAAAAAGGATTTTTGTCCTAGATTTATTATAGCAATTAACAAATTGTTGTTGATTTTGTCGGGAAACTGGTTTGCAGAGTAAAGAACTAGCAAGAAGAGCAATGAAGTATGAGAAAAGAATTGTGCATTATGAATTGTGTGGGCCAACAGAACAACACGTGGGACATGGTTACATTTTTTTTTTTATTTGATGATATTTCATGCATTTGGGGATGAAAGTACGTAGGGATATCACTTTATACAAAAATTTAAGTTCATGAGTATATACCCAATTAAGTTATATTAATCATTAATTCTCGTCATTTGTATCCAAAGTGAAATTTTACTATTTAACCAACAACACTACTCGTATGTAAATATTATAATTTTAAGATATTCTTGCAAGACACGCTATATCCAAACTGATTTAACACGAAGGTAAAAAGTTGAAATAGATCATAATGGTTTAAAACAAAGGAGATATATATATATATATATATATATATATTTTTTTTTTTTCAATAAATTAGTGTTCAAATTTTTTATTTTCTTTTTATATAAGTGATATATCAATTTATAGGACTTGTATAATAAAATATGTAACATCCCTAATATCACTCAAAAATACAAAATAATAATAATAATAATAATAACCCATAGTAGCTCTTTGTAATTTGTATTCCTCACCAGAATTATTCCTTAAAAGTCTAAAATATTAGAGCCTCCACTAACCTTTTTCTCTTCCTAAAGTGGTCATAAAGCTCGAAGAGCAACCTGATTCCCAGTGCTTTGAATCATTAGAAAAGTCTGAAACGGAAACAATTCAATGGCAATAATCTTCTCAAAATATACCTTCCAATATAGTATATATGCTTACTAAATTAGAACTTAATTTAACACAAATCAAAATGAATTTTCCCCATCCCATACAAATATCCACATCCAATATCTAGTAATCCCTACCAAAATGGTCTATTTTCATCAACACTTTTCCTTTATTTATTCCAAATTTTAACAATCCAAAAGGCCTTGTATCATCACGCATCCACAACAATCTCCCCAGTCTCAGCAGCAGCAAGAATAAGCTCTGGTTGTACGCCCCCAGCTTCACTGTATGTCCCATCGATTGCATTGGGCTGTCCCAACGCCTTCAAGGCCAAGTGTGCCGCCTTTTGACCCGATATCATCATGGCCCCAAATGTTGGACCCTGCAGAATCACAAGCACTTAATTAATAAAAACGTCATGAACTCAATCTCATGCACTGATGTTACAAAGTACTTCAAATTTTATTATTCAAGTCCTATAAAGTACAAGCTAATATATAAAATTTTAAAACAAACAATAAAGATTGAGAAAATTCATTTAGTATATTATTGATACAATACTAATTATATTCATTATCACATCAAATTAATAATTGAAAAAAAAAAGTTATGAATTAAATTGATCGGAAAGGATAGGAGACAAAAATGTTTGAGACATGCTAAAAATTAGTATAATCATTAATCAACTATCTAATCCCCCTCTATGGTATACTTACTAGATTAATGATTAAATTCACATTTTCGTGATAGTTTAAACTTTTGAAATAAGTAATAATTTATCGTATTAACAAATCATGTATATAATTCCAATACTTGTTATGAATGGTCTAAAATAATTACCATTCTTGGGGCACCATCAATTTCTGCAACTTCCATCCCAGTAACAATCATACCAGGCACAATCTCTCGAGTAAGCCTGACAATGGCATCCTCAGCAGTGTTCATGTCAAGGGCTTTCATCCCGGGCACATTATCAATCATTCCAATACTCTTCAGCCTCTTAACTCCAGTGGCTCCAAATGGCCCATCATGCCCACACGAGCTCACCACAACCTTAGCCTCCATCACATTAGGGTCCATGCAAGACTGAGTGTCATGGTTCATTGAAACCAAAGCCCAGTTGGTCACCACACCCGAGACCCTCTCTTCCTTCACAATCAAATCCTCAGCTGCCATAGCGTTGAACAACTTCACGTTAGGCCTAGCCAATAGCTTGCTCATGATTGTGGATGTGAACAAAGCTGCGTGCTTGATAACAACGTAGTTTTCTTGCTCATCATACTCGATTTCAAGCTCGTCTAGGAAATGATGAGCTGGTTTACGCACAACCATAGCTGAAAAGAGCTGGCCACCAAGCCATGCACCACCACCAGGGCTAACGGATTGTTCAATAATAGCTATACGGATTGAAGGGTTTTTGCTGAGTTCATAAGCGCATGAGAGACCAGCTGAGCCAGCACCGACTATGACAACATCAGTATCAGCGTAAGTGATCATGTCTGTCATGTATCGGCGAGTCATTTCGCGAGAGACAATGGATTCTTTAATGGGTTGGAAAGTGAAAGATTTTAGGTCGTATGGTGGGGTTAAGGACATAGAAATGGTGGAGTTTTGTGGGGTGGATTTGATGGGTGTGAAGCGAGAGGTAGTGATGGGTGTGCCATGGAAGCAGGACTTATTGTTGTCTAAGAAAGATGGTTTTGGGAGTGAAGAAGTGAAGGTTGTAGCCATGGCTGCCATTGAAGTGTTTGATATGGTCTTGGGGAACGATGATGTTGTGAGGTAATCAAAGGCTTAGAATGATGAGTGTGAGCAGGGTATTAATGAACAGGGTGGGAAGGTTGTGCGAAAGTATGAAAATATCTGAACAAAAATCTAGAAAGTGTACTGATAATGAGTGGTGAAGATAGAATTTGAGCGGTTGCAGAACGCTTAGAATTTTTGGCCACAATCTAGTACAGATATTAGTATACTATTGCTATTTACTCTATGCTTCTGAGTTCTGAGATAGTTTCGTGTTTTTGTGGAAAGAACAATGACACCTCCTTAGGAATAATTTATGGAAAATGGTTTAGAATATATTTTTAGAAACATTTTAAAGAAAGTTGACAAAATAATTAATTTTTTTGACGGCTTTTTATATTTCTCATGGAAGTGATATCAAAATTTTCTTAATATTATTTATTAATAATCGTCTTAAAGACACTGTTAACATTATCCATAATTTATTACTCTTACTGACCAAAAAAAAGATAGCAACCAGGCGAGATAGGTTGAATTGGGGTAGATTTGAGATGTGATGGGTTTGAAGTATTTTGTAATCCAATTGGGGTGGTTTCGAGTCTTTCGACAAGTCTTTTGGCTTAATATTGTATAAGAGATTTTTTTTTTTTTTTTTTTTTTTTTTTGCAATTGTTGCAATTTAATTGCTGAAATATGAGAGGAATAGTGAAAAGAGGAATACTGGAGATTTAGCATGGTTGCCAAAATTTAGAAAATTTTTGGGGCCCATAGGGAGAGAGAATTTGGTAAAAATTGATTGTGAGTGTTTTGGCAAGAACGAACTTTATTGGTGAATGAACTTTATTGTATAAAATGAACTTTATGTGGGAAAATGAGGAGAGATGTAAATTTTAGCAATACCATTGTCGAAATTCTTAGAAAATTAGGAGATAAGAGAGAGACATGATGTGATGAAGGAAGAGAGACAAAAAAAAAAAAAAAAAAAAATTTGAGGCAATACCATTATTGAAATTAAGAGAGAAAAAAAATGCAATTGTGGCAATTTAATTACCGAAATATGAGAGGAATAGTGAAAAGAGGAATATTGGAGATTCAGCATGGTTGCAAAATTTAGAAAATTTTTGGGGCAAGAGAGAATTGGTGGAGGAAGGAGAGAGAATTTGGTAAAAATTGATTGTGTGTGTTTTGGCAAGAATAGAACTCTTCAGGTGAGTGAGTTACAACCACCTGGCTACACCAAGGTTTGTTATCAATTATAAAAACTAACTATATTTATTCCAAACCTTGAGTAGCTACAGTTTCTTTTCTAAGACTTGTAATTTTTAAAATAACTAGATATGGCTACATATATCAATAAAATAAATAAATTTTTGTTTTAATTTTTACTATAATTAATATATTTATATTTTTTTATTGTAAAATTTTATCATAATTAGTCTTCTCTCAAAATAGAAGATATATTTTTTCTATAAATTTGAAATTATGTGTTTGTTTAGCAATTATGCCACGTCCTTAAAGTATTAAATATATCATCTCATTTTTCCTAACGTGTGTAATATTTTTGAAAATTAATTAAATTTTAGTGGATATTTTTTAAATTAAGGTTACTAACGTTTACAAACTTATTATATTTTTTGTATTTAGTTAATATTAAATATGGATTTGACCTCTAAACTTTGAATATATTTGTTTTTGTAATAATTATCCTTTAAAAAAATTTGTTGAAATATTTAATTAATCTAAAAATAAATAATTTTAGCATCCATTATTGACAATAAAGTGTGGTGTATTGTGCAACCACATCCAATTTTTTTAAAAGTTACAAATCTTAGAAAAGAAACTGTACTAATAAAATTTGGAATAAATATTTTTAGCTTTTATTATTGACAATAAAGCTTGGTGTAGCCAAGTGGTTGATGCTTAAGTTAATTTGCCCAAGTTTAAATGAGGTTATATTCTTGCCAAAAAACACTCACAACCAATTTTTACCAAATTCTCTCTCCTTGTGGCCCCAAAATTTTTCTAAATTTCAGAAACCATGTTGCCAAATTTCCAGTATTCCTTTTTTCACTATTCCTCTTATATTTCGGCAATTGAATTGCTACAATTGTAAATTTTTCTCTCTCCTAATTTCGGCAATGGTATAGTCACAATTCATTTTTTTCTCTCTCCCTTCTATCACATCATGTCTCTCTCATCTCTCCTACTTTTTCTCAGAATTTCGGTAATGGTATTATCGAAATTCGCATCTCTCCTCATTTTCCTAAATAACTTTAAATAGTGCTCATATCACAATAAACTTCATTTTATACAATATCCAGCCAAAAGACTCATCTTTCGACATTAATTAGGTAAAGATCAAAATATAGAAGAATGGACACACATGAGAGAGCTAAATAATTGAGAGAAGACAAGTTTTTTTAGATGGTAAAAGAGAATATGTACAAATTAAATAATTATAATTAAGAATTGTATATATATAAAAAAAAAGATTAAAATGATATATATAAATATTTAAATATGTATTAATATATATATATATATATATATATATATATATATATATATATATATATATATATATATATATAAACGTTCGAGATGATAAAAAGCAAGTAAAACTTATTATTATCCTGTCACTATTTTAAAGCAGGAAAAACTCATACGAGGTAATGCAAGACAAGTGGGATGAGAAATTTTGACCCTATCTAACAAAAAAAATTATTTGGATAACTTGGGTTTGCTTTTGGGCCAAGTCATTTGTCCAATTGACTATATCATTATCCATGGCATGGGACCATTATATGTTGTTTAGGGATGCAATGCTAGTCAAGGCCCATCCAATTCTAAGGTTTCGTTGACTTTGCTACATGATGATTTGTTTTTCTTCCTAAGATGACACATGAAATAATGGAGCCACATCCATCATGACCTTACAACCTTCATAATCTTTAAAATAATAATAAACGAACCAACCTACCTTCAACATATAATGTATTTTTCCCTATAAACAAAGGATACTCATACGTTAAACAATTAATACAAACTTAAGAGGACATAGTCTCTCATAATATATGCCCAAATTGTCATAATAAAGCAAAATACAAATACCCACACACAGACTATTGAAATACAACAAAATCCTGGTTTAGTTCCATTCCTTCTCTAACTAGAGCATCAGCACAATAATTTTCCTCATAGAAACAGTGCTTTATCTTCACTTAAAATATCTAACAGAGGAGGATCATACAATCCATAATAAGACTTGCATAATGTAAATTGTTGCAATAAGATTCAATAACCCATTTAAAGACTACCTTTGCATGATCTATTTTCAACCGCCAATGAATTTATATTTATATACTTCAATAGGCCATCTCTCAAAACACAAAGCTCTGCATCAACACTGTAACTAAGTTTGTGACAGCCTTCCATAGGTTTATTCCATCTCACTCTAACTAATTGCATGCTCTTGTTCATGTGAGACCGAGTAGCACAATGGTTCACCTCTTTAAACAAATCATGACTTACCAGAGAATTTCTAAACACCACTCTGTTTTTGTGAAGCCAAAGGCTCCAAATGGCTAAAGGGGGAAAAAAAATTGCTGCTAAGGGTTCCTTGGCAACCTGTGTTTTAAGCAACCACATCCACATACACTGGTCCATGTTAAAGAAAACTAGGCACCAATCCAACAGCTTGGGTACTAGCCTAAGAGGATCTAACATTGTCACAATCTTTGGTTATATAGAGTCTATTCATTCAGGATCTTTTAACGGGTTCAAAGATCCTTATTCCTAGCAGAAAGTTGTTAAGCTGTCCTTACTGGAATTTAGGATTCTTTTATAATTAATGATACTCAAATGATATAGATGCATGTTATATATTCTTCGGCACTACCGCAAAATTATCATTAAAAAAATGCAGAACCGTAAGTGTGCATGATACAAATTAACTGCAATAAATAAAAACCTAGACTTGACAGCTGTGGGATTTGAACCCACGCCCTTTCGGACCAGAGCCTAAATCTGGCGCCTTAGACCACTCGGCCAAACTGTCGGATGTTGTGCTTAATTTCCCCAAAATATTTATTTATATCAAAAGAATATTCGAGGTATGAAAACTAACCTCAGAGTTCAGACCAAATTAAAAGTAAAATAAGAGAAACCCATTAATATTATCCAACCAAAGAGGCCTAGACTATCTCATCTACCATTGAATTAATATTTAGGTGTAATTACACATAACCCACCTGTGATTTGGATGAAAATCATATTATCTACTCGTGGTTTGAAAAGTGTCACTTTTGATGTTGATTGAAAATTGATATATACCGATACCAATCCCTTATTCTTTGGACACCTCTACGCTTAGCCAAAAATGCACTTGTGCCTTTGTTGTACTTGTATAGTTGCATGTGATTTTTTACTTGTTTTTCTTTATTGCTTTTTGTTTCTTCTGTTTTTTCCTTTTCTTTTTCTCTCTGTGTCTTCTTTAGTTCTTTTTACGAACAAACCCACATATATAGAACCACACCAATCAGCTGGATTGGCACTTTGGGGCATTGGCTCCTCAGAAGATTCTACATAGGGATCTACTCGCCAATTTTATCTTTTTGTCAACCAAGAGGATTAAGGTCAACTATTTCATGTCTCCCTCGAGTAAATTATGAAAAACTACCAAGATTGAACCTTTGATGCAGAACGTTTAACCTGTAATTTGACCATGTAGTGCTAGAGTATCTATTTTTACACGAAGTACTCTTTTTTGAGACAGATCTAAGCATTACTATTAATCTAACCCTTTTTAATTCAATTAATTAATTTTTTCCTCATTAACAAGAATATAACACCAAACTCAAAAGGACCAGGAAGAAACACCATCTCTTGGTGCAAAACGAGACATGGGGGGAAACATATGAGAATCCTGCCCACTTTTTACAATGAAAGGTCCAATTAGCTTTTTCTTTTTGGGGATAAGTTAGGCCCAATTAGCTTAGGAGAAAGAATTGCTACAAATAGGTTTAAAGGAAAATTTCTTTGATTTCCTATTAGGTGAATGTTAAAATCATTCAAATGCATTTTTAGTCATATGACTTATTTAATGAATCATATCTCTTTAAAAAAAATATATAAATAAATAGACAAAATTTGGCTCCAAACATGCTTGGAGGCTTAGGCTTTAAGCCCCAATAAGAAGATGTCATGTGTCATTATTATACGTAATGCACATGACTCACTTAATCAAAAATTTTAAATTAGAGATTGTTATGTTCCCATACGTGAATTGGAATGTTAATTTAAGAATATTGTGACATTTTGTTTGGTCTCCAGCGTTAATAAAAAATAATACTGTTCCCCAAATATAATCTATAACCCCTTAGAAAAAATAAATAATATAATCCCAAATAATTACAATAAAAATCAACCCAAACAACAACAAGATTGAGCCAAACAACAACAAATTAACAAAATATTCAACAAAAAAACCCATTCAAAAAAATAAAAAATAAAAATCCCTAATCATTCCGGCTCATAATCCGTTCAGCCTATTCTTAAAAAAAAAATAATTAATTTCATTTTTTCTAAGCAAAAATGATACTAAGAGAGATATTGTAACCGTGAGTTCTCCTCAGCAAAACCAGCAACTCTACTCTTTTCAATGGCATAACTTGCAATCGCAATAGGTATTCTCTCTTTCTCTCATTTTATTATTCTCATTTTAGCATTCGCCATTTTTATTTTATCTCTCATCTGTCTTTTATTGTTTTTTTTAATTTTGTTGCTAAAAAAATGTAAAATTTCATATATATAATTTTTTTTAATAATATCCATATATTCAAGTAATTTTTATTATATTTTATACCATTTAAATTTCTTAATAACTTCAAAAAAAAATAAAAAGTTTCACTTCATGTTGCATTTCTTACTTTTTGCCAGCTTTGCAATGACAATTTCCATCATTAATAATGTTTCCCAATGGTTTATTTGGTGGCTCCCGTGGCCTTCCCTTCATGATCAGGAATCTGACTGACCTGGCTGGCATGTGGACCTTCCTAAGTCAATGTTTCATGTTTCATGTAATGAGCTTTAATCAACTGGCTAATTATAATTAAGCCATTGGGAATTAATAAAAGGTTTATAAGCCGGTTACCCACTTGCAGAGACAGGGTTTTTTTTTTTTTCTTTTTTTCTTTTTTTTGGAGAAAGCGGTAAGAAGACACGGTTTATTTTGTGAGTAATGTTGAGTACATCAACTTTGGTACACTTTGTACTATAACTAGCCACATGATGAATAGTATTAGTGATTGGTAAGAGTGTGTCAATGGGCCATATAAGGACACATCCTTACTAATCACAACTTATTATATAGCAAGTTGTAGTATAAAGTTGTATCAAAATTGATGTACTAAATATTACTCTTATTTTAAAGGACAACAAAGGATATTAAAAAAAAAAAAAATTCATAATAGCATATCCTTTTTTGGGTTATTGTAATTGCATGTTGGTCATGTTTATACCAATAAAGCAAGTCTGTGTCTCTGTTGCAACTTGCAAGGCACAAATTCACTTCTTTCGGTAAATATTTTTGTTTAATAGAGGTTAATGCTAATTCCAAGTTAAAGTAAAAGACATAAGCACAAAGTACTTTATGTTAAAGGAAGATTAAAAAATATTAAACACTGATAAGACCTTCTTTTTAACTTTTTGACCAAACACAAATCTCTTGTAAATTTTTAAATTCTACATTTAAGATTCTTTTGTCTCACAAGATAGCTAGTTCTTTTAATTCAGACCGCCAAATCCAGTTGTCGAATCCAAGAAGTTTCTGATTATTGTATGACCAATCAAAATCACACCATGCTTCCGATCAAAAAAAAAAAAAAAAAATCACACCACGCTCTAGATGCAAACACATGGAGCCCACCTTCATTTTTAATTTCTGCCAGAACCCATTGGAAGGCAGCCTGGCTTTCTTTAAGTTCCAGTTCGGCACTTCCCCATTTTTTGTATTTTCATTCTCACTTCAATTCCTATATTGCCCATGTCGGTACTTAGTACTTTCATCTTTTTTTTTTTTTGCTCAAAAATAAAAAGTACTTTTGTTTTTGATAAATGTCAAAGCATTGAGTATAATACTAAACCTCCCATTTAAAAAAAAAAAAAAAAATTATTGATTAATACAGTGAAGGGATGGTGTTCCCATGAACAAAAAGAGTTGACTGAAAAGAAAAGCTACTTAGCTGCATAATTTATAAAATTAAAACAATTAATGAATGATTTTTATTTTTGTTATTGAAAATGAACTATTTCAATAGGCTTCAATCCACATATAATAAAAACAATCCTCCACATAACATCACGTTTGATTGTTATCTTCATATGGGAAAAAACCAATAAAAAAAGAAAAAAGAGAGTTTTAAATATTATGGGTTATAATACATTTGTCTTATACTTTTTTGGGTCAAGTAATACAAGAAAGAAATATAACTCTATAAGACTAATTTTCTTTTCCCCATATTCCTATGTAAATCATAAAATTTGATGTAGAAAACATTTAAGTAACTATATAATATGACCAATTATTAGCTCATTATTATCAAATAACGTACAAACTTTTGAATAGTATTACATGGGCAAAAATGTACATATAAATAACTAAATTATTCCTTTTCCCAAAAAAAAAAAAAAAACTAAATTATTAACCAGACAATCTTCTTGTGCAAAATCCTTATTCAAATACAGACCATTTAATGCAACTACTTCTCAGAGATCCCAGCTTAGAAGCCTCTTTCTCTTCACCCAAAGTCCTTCAGCCCAAAATGGAAAGAAGAGTCTCTCCAATGCCCGCTCTTCTTTTCATTGCAGCTCTAATGGCTGTTTCTTACTTTATTATATCTGAAGCAGCTGATTCTAAAGGATCATTTCAAGACAATTTCGATATAATGTGGTCTCAGGAGCATTTTTCAACCTCCCCAGATGGGCAGATCTGGTATCTCTCCTTAGACAAAGATACAGGTAACACACATATATACACAAGATTAGCTATACTTAATTCTATTTTTGCTTGCTTTAGTTTAAAGATATGGTTTTTGTGATAAGAAACCTATATAGTATAGTTTATGTTTTCTTTTATTGTATTGTTGAATAGGCTGTGGATTTCAAACAAAGCAAAGATACAGATTTGGGTGGTTTAGCATGAAGCTCAAGTTGGTAGGAGGTGACTCTGCCGGTGTAGTGACAGCTTACTATGTAATTCTTTGACATTGATTCTTATTGCTTCATATTTATAGCATTTGTATTGTAATTAGAGAGTGGCTAATTAAAATGATTGGCAAAAATTTATGTTGTAGATGTGCACTGAAAATGGGGCAGGGCCAACGAGAGATGAGTTAGATATTGAGTTCTTGGGGAATAGGACTGGGCAGCCTTATCTTATTCAGACTAATGTGTACAAGAATGGGACTGGTGGCCGTGAGATGAGGCATATGCTTTGGTTTGACCCCACTGAGGATTTCCATTCCTATTCTGTCCTCTGGAACAACCACCAGCTTGTGTAAGTTTCTCTTATCATTGAAATTCACTCTTTTTCTATGAGCTACTCGTTTAGATTCTCCTCCCCACTTTGTACATGTGGTTACTCATCAAACACTTCGATGCAGTCACCATAAATATTGGAGACAAAAGATGTCTTAGTTACTCTGTTGCTTTTGACTGAATGAGTAATACATAGACACAAACAATTTTCACAATTGTTAACATGTCCGGTTATGATTGAAGCAACTTTTCAGCAGTCACAAGTAAACAGTGTGAAAATTTTGTGATTGGTGGTGTACATATGTTTATCAAAATTCAACCATATAAATGAATTGGTCAAAACTTACGCAGTTGAATTTAATTATAATTAAGAGAAAATAATACCATTCCGATTGTGTTACATTAGTGAATACAATTACATGATTGAATTTATTTGAGAAACAAGGGGAAGTCTAACATGGGCTTTGGAAGAACTTATACTGACAGTTACTAACTTGAATTGCTATTCAAATATGGAAACAGGTTTTTTGTGGATAGTACTCCCGTAAGGGTGTTCAAGAACAATGGGAAAGCAAATAATTTCTTCCCCAACGAAAAGCCCATGTACTTGTTTTCTAGCATATGGAATGCCGATGATTGGGCCACAAGAGGTGGGCTCGAGAAGACAGACTGGAAGAAGGCCCCATTTGTGTCCTCTTACAAAGACTTCAGTGTTGATGGTTGCCAATGGGAAGATCCATACCCTGCATGTGTTTCAACCACCACTCAAAATTGGTGGGATCAGTATTCTGCTTGGCATCTCACTGATTCTCAAAAAATGGATTATGCTTGGGTGCAGAGAAACCTTGTTATTTATGATTATTGCAAGGACTATGAAAGGTACCCCACATTGCCGGTAGAGTGTTCATTGAGTCCATGGGATTGATGAGCAAAGTGAAAAGGGATAAATGCTACTTTATTTTTTATTTATTTATTTTCAAATTTCATATTACATTGGTAAAAAAAATGTGTAGTTTTGTGTCATTATTTTATTTGATTATTATTTAGATATTTAATTTATTCAAATTTTTATGTTGAATTCAAATGTCTTCTTTTGCTGGACTTACATTTATATGCTGAGTCGTGACTTTAAACTTCTTAAATGTTACACAAAAATAAGGTCAACTTATCTTATGATGTTGAAACTTGTTTAAACCATAGAAACTTTTAAGTTTAAGCTTCTCTCATAAATAGTTAAAAATTTATTTGTACTTTAAAAATAAATTAGAATGGCCAAGTATGAATAGCCTAAAAATATTCAAATGTTGACATTATAAATTTCCATATTTTCCTATACTTCTATTTGAATAAAGAATTAGATATGTTTGTAGATTCATTAAAAAAAAATCATGTTTATTTTTATAATGTTTTTGTTTAATTTTTTTATTCAAATAATGATAATTATTATTTAATATATTTTTACCCCTTTTAGACCTTTTAAAATATGTATAAAAAATAAACAAGTAAGTTGACATTTCTTAGTTATATGATATCCTTGATTACATGCAAGCCACGCCAATAAACAAACAAAAGCAAAATAAAATTAACTATAATTATTTTATTGGAATTAAATTACAATGATAATTTTAAAAAATACAATATAACATTATATGCCTAGGCACTTTGTTGTTATTGCAATTGTGTGGCATGTATCCATTTCACGCAAAAAAAAAAAAAAAAAAATCAACTACGTCCTTTGGCATTTCTTTGAATTTGAGAATTAGAAAATAACTTAAGTCCAGACTAGTCGCAACAAAATATAGATTATAACTTACTAGAGCTAAAACACGATAATATATCTGAAACTGAACAGCTACACTAACTCTCAAAAACTTAATGGAAATTCGTGCAATGCTTTTTACGTTAAGCACACTCGCCATATAACTGAAAAAATAAAATGCATCAAAGCTTTGTTTTTTAAAGAAAAATGTATCAAAGCTATCAACTCTAAATCTATGATCGCTAATAATATTTAAATTAATAATTTTTATTATTTACACTCATACATTATAAAAAATAAAAATAAAAAGATACTTATAAATAAACCTGTAAGTGTGATTCCTAATAGTGTCGCAATGTGATCAACTAATTTAGGAACTGCATATGATATGAATTTGTAGTCCACAATATTTTGACCAATTTAGACTATGGTTGCCAACTAGAAAGCAGAAACTCATCTCTTTCAATTTGACTTCTTTGGAAAATTCATAAAATATCAGTGATTTTTTTTTTTGCTTCAAATGTGCCTTGCAAGTGAGAATAAAAATTTCATCAAAAACAATTTACATCTGATATAAAAGTAAGGTAAGACTATCTTTAGATACTTAAACTTGTTTAAAACTTAGAAACTTTGTTGCTTAGCTTCTTTCTCATAAATAGTAAGAATATGATTTATATGTTAGAAACGAAAGAGAAAAAGGTATGAATAGCCTTAAAAATTCAAAATTTGACATAGAAATTTTTCTATATTTTCCTATGCCTTTATTTGAAAATTTTGTAACATATGTTTTGTGGAATCAAATTAAAAAAAAAATATTAATTTAAATGTTTATGTTTATTTTTATGATGTTTTATTCAAGTGTTGTATTCAAAAATAATAATTTTTAAAAAATATATTTGTAACCCTTTTAGATTGTTTTTAATTAGGTATGAAAAAAAAAGTTGGAATTTCCCAAACTTTTTTTAAAAACAAAATCAATATTTTACAGATCCATAGTGGTTGTGTGTGTGTGTATATATATATATATGTATATATTTAAGGAATAATCTTTGGTGTCTTAATGCTTTAAATGATTTTTAGAGCATGAAGATTATCCATCTTTGCCTTACTGTGTCTCTTTCTTAAGAATACTTTTGTTGATAATGGTGTACAGTTAGCTAAACGAGTAAAAGTGAGTTATTTACAATGTCTTAAACACCATAATTTTAGTTAGGACAAAGTTTGTAGGCAATGGCTACAAACTCCCATTAAAAAAATTAATATGGCTACATAATTTAAAAAGTCTAAAAATTGAATTGCATTTTTCTTAAAATATATGTTAAAAATTTTTCAAATCGAATATTATTTACTATTTGATCTATAAATTTATTTTGTATGCATAATTAAATATTACAAAAACTTGAAATTTAAACATTTGATTGATGATATATTTATTGATTTTTTTTTATCTTTTTGAAATTTTGCAAATATGAAAGATATTATAAGAAAATTTAATATAATGTTTGATTTGTCAAAATTCACATCTAATAAAAAAATTAGGGATTTTGTAGCCATTGCAAACAAACTAGCTTGTAGACAAACATTGTTCTTTTAGTTATTATATAACTCTTCTTATGTTTTAATTTAATGTTGTTTTAGTTAAGAATTGATAGATTTTTTTTAAAATTATTGATTAGTTAGTAGCTAGTATAAAATTCATTTTAGATCATATTTCTTAAAAAAGAAATTATAATCTTAAAGGAGTCGAAATTATAATTTTTACTGGATATGTATTACAAACAGTGGATCGTAAACTTATATAATCTTAAACTCATAATATTATTGTGGTCCACTCACGGTTTCAAACTCATAATGCCAACAAGATCGGATCTTAGACGCCTCTTAATTGTATAACGACAAAAGGATTAAATATTTGCTTATGCTAAAATTCGAAAAACAACATGAATAAGTAATTCCATTGTGCTTAAAAAAAAAAAAAAAACTAATTTCTTCGTAGTAAATCTACAAAAGTATGATTCATAATTTTGACTACCCACATAGACTTCGTGTTACCATGTGCCTTAATTTATAATTAAAGTGTAGTGGGATCGTGTTTTTATGTTTTTTTTTTTTTTTTGAGAAATAATTACAACAAGCTGTTAATCCCGCAGCTCGAACCATTTTTCTCTTATACCCCCAAACACTTTGTACATGGGGAGGTGCCAATTTAACTACAAGGCCTTTGGCTTGTTTTTATGTTGTTGAGTAAGCAGAAACATGAAAGAGAAAATAAATACGATGGTTTACTACTACATCCACAATAAAGCTCTTGATGGCTAAATTTTCTCTATTTAGCACTCTTGTTTATAATGAACCAATTGCAAAATTTATATACTAAGGAACCCTAGAATTAACCATAGACTAACCAAGATTAATTTTATTGTTCTATAAGTACAAGAGTTTTACAGTTGGTTTGGTTCACTTAAACCATAATATGTCTGATTCTATATATATATATATATATATATATAAACCATAATATGTCTAACAATAGGTTCTGAAATAGTACAACATTGATGTGATTTGGGACATCTTATGCTAAGTGTGAATAAAGTGAAAATAGAAATGCATAAATAATTTTTTTTAATCGCATAAATAAAACTTTTTAAGAGATGGTTTTGAGTACAAAGTAAAATGAGTACTCAACAAATATTGTAATACCTTGTGTCCTACCACTACATCATATCATTTACATAAATTATTTATTTTGCTAAGGTTTGTGAAAGGTTAAGGCCCAAATAGCTCAATACAAAGAATTTGTAGAGAGTGAGCTAAAAATTAGGCTTCAATGAATTGAACAACGCTCACAATAGATTAAAGATGGTAAGAAAGTAAAGAAAAACAAGTTTTGTGCAAAGAAATTCTTCCTCAGCAAAGTCCGAGGAAAGTAGTTCATAAATATATTTCTCTTAGACTTTATTACAATTACAGTTCTTTGTGCTACAGTGTTTTTTCTACAGATTCTCAGGTGATCCTTGTGTAATGGTGTCTTTCTTCCTTATATTCCCTGCTTTTACTTCATCTCCACCCTCCACGTGCAAGTTAAGTTGCTTGCTTCTTATCCCATCAGCACATTCTTGAATTCTTTGGGGTAGCTGTAAGGCTGAATATCACTGTTCAAGTATCACCTCCACATTAATACAGCCAAAGAGTTAGCTACAAAGTATTTAATGCAGTGATAACAGCTTTCCCTTAGATATTTCTTAGCTTCCCTTTGTCCTATTCCCTCCTGACGTTTATCCTTACCAATAGAATTGACTTGAGCATTCCTGATGGCAGGTCAATCCTCTTGACCTCTAAACCGAGGAAGCATTTCTCCTCAGACTACCTTCCCAAATCCTCATGACTAGAATCATTTCATAACCCATTGATTTGTACTTCTCCGTTAAAGCCTACATGTCCTAGGACAAGGCCCACGACCCAATATACACTCCCAGGTCCTTCACCCCTACAGTTTGCATAGCTTGGTTTTTTTTTTTTTTTTTTTTTTTGTGAGAATCCTCTCATACTCAATTATGCAAAACTATATAAAAGTTTCGGGATAAATTGCAAAATACATCCCTGAAGTTTGAGATTGTTTGAATTTTATACCCTGAAGTTCAAGAATTTTGATTTTACATTCTAAAGTTTGGTTCCATTAGCAAAACACACCCTCAGTTAGTTTTGGCTATTAAGTGATATGTTGGCACATTGACATGTTTAGTTTTTTGCCAAATCAGCTATACAAAATGACACGGATTCACTTAAGAGAAAGAGAAATGTTGGCAACTTCAAAACGGTGTGTTTTGCTTAAGAATAAACACAAAACACAATTGTCAAAACGGTGCATTTTGCTCAAGAATAAGGAAAATTCTTAAATACTCCTAGAGTACGGAGAAATAGTGATCCCTCATTTCGTATTCATAGTGGACTATACTATAAATGTGAGATGAGAGAACATCATTTTCTGTACTCCGGAAGTACCTAAGAATTACTCCAAGAATAAACACTGAACACAATCAAACCAACGACATCGTTTCACATCATAATTCCCAAACTCAACCACAGCAAACATACCCAAAACCCAGATTTTCTCTTCTACTCATTGTGAACCCAGCCTGATGAACCCAAAACCCAGTGGCTTATTGCGAATGTGAACTCATGAGATCCATGGTGGTGGTTACACCGACGATGAATTCTCTTGTTCTTCTCTCTCTCTCTCTCTCTCTCTCTCTTTGCTTTTTCCTGCCATTACTGGATTTGAGGTTTTTTCTGTGTATTCATGTCGTTTATAACCTCTTCAACCTCCTCTCACTATTTTGACTTTTCAATGTATCCGTGACTTTAGTTGCAATAGACAAAACATATTTCTCCAAAATCCAATACCTGCGCCTTAAAGTTATGGCATCCAATGTTCAAGTAGTCTTTTTAGAAATACTTTTAAGTGAATCTTTCTCTGTGCAAAACTCTGAAAAGAAAGTGAAGAAAAACTTTTGAGGCACGAGATTTCCTGATGAGAATTAACTATAAGTGTGGGGGACATAACTGAAATTTGGGGTTTTGGGTTTGTTTGCTGTGGTTGAGTTTGGGAGTAGTGATGTGAAATGGTGTCATTAGTTTGATTGTGTTTTTTCTTAGACAAAATGGTGCGGTTTAGATACAGTTGATTTGGCAAAAAGATAAACATGTCATGTGTCAATAAGTCACATAACAGCCAAACTAATTGAAGGTGTGTTTTTGCTAACTAAACCAAACTTCAGGTGAAAAATCAAAATTCTCAAACTTCAAGATGTAAAATTCAAGTAACTCTAAACTTTAAGAATGTACTTTGCAATTTACCCAAAGTTTCAGAAGGGACACCGAAGCATTATTTTGGAGGTTGACAAATATGTCAATTTGCATCATGCGATTACCACCATGACTAATGTGTCCATTTATACAACATTTTTGGGTATGCATACGTTATAGACATTTCAGCTGCTTGTAAATTATGGGTTGAATTGTACACCTTTTTTTTTTTTTGGGGAAAAGTTGAATTGTATAGTTGTTATACTTGGTTGTTAACCTTTTATTTTTATTTCAAAATAGTTTTTATATTTTTATATAGAATCAACTAAAAAGAGCGGTTTTATTATTATTATTTTTATTATTATTTTAAAAGAGTTTCAACTTATGACATCCGCTCCTATCCTTATTATTATTACTATTTGGCGTTTTTGGCATCCACTTACACCAAAAACTGATTGTGTTTTGTACACCTTTTTTTTTTTTTTTTGAAAAGTAAGTTGAATTGTATACTTGTTATACTTGGTTGTTAACCTTTTATTTTTATTTCAAAATAGTTTTTATATTTTTATATAGAACTAACTAAAAAGAGGGGTTTTATATTATTATTACTATTTAAGAGAGTTTCAATCTATGGCATCCGCTCCTAATGATAACTCTTTATCATTAGACCGAAACACCAATCAGTTTTTGGTGTACACGAAAATTGAACCTTAGATCTCTTATACAATCATTAAAAATTTTACTAGTTGAGTTAACTAGAATCTACATTATTATTATTATTATTATTAGCAACTAAACAAAGACTTTTTTTTTTAGAGGACTAAAAGGAGACTTTGATTGTGAATGAGTAAGCTAAAATTGAAATGCGCTAGTTATGGTGCTATTATGGTCCCATTTAATGAAATCAAGTTTGTAACTTTTTTAATTCAAAAAAAGAAAAGTTTGTAACTTTTGAAAAGCCAGCAAAATATTGATATTAGGGACTTGGGCCTACTATAAATTTTAATACCAAAATGTTGGAAAATTATTTTTTATTATGGTGTTCATACAATATCAAATCATGTTATTGTCACTTTACTTTGTAAGTTTTTTATAGTAAAATTGATAATAAATTTAATATTTTCCATCTAGTGAAAAGTAAATGACCATTTCTAGGGTAAATTTTGATTGATGGATGAGATTTTGTTACTCCTAGCCTCATTACTTGTTTTGTACTATTACTATCTTGGGCACATTATTAATATTTGTATTTGATTATATTTGTGCAAGGTCTAAGGATTTGTGAACCTCTTCTAGTTTGGCGTTGATATATTTTTGTTTTGTTTTGTTTAGTTTAAAGATATTTTAGTGGGTTCCAGTTAATTCAATTGATAAAAATTTTTATAATTGAATAAAATATATGCGTTTTAATTCTTGCCTATACCAAAAATCCTTTGTTATCTTGGTTTGATAATAAAAAACTATCATCAAGAGTGGACGTCATATGATTAAACTCTCTTTCAAAAAAAAAAAAAAAAAAGTTTAAAGATATTCTATTTTGCTTGCTTTAGTTTAAAGACAGTCTTTGTGATAATAACATATGGTATGGTTTATTTATTCTTTTATTGTATTGTTGAATAGGTTGTCAGGCTGTGGATTTTAAACAAAGCAAAGATATAGATTTGGGTGGTTTAGCATGAAGCTCAAGTTGGTCGGAGGTGACTCTGGTCGGAGGTGACTATGTAAGTCTTTGACATTGATTCTTATTGCTTCATATTTATAGCATTTGTAATGTAATTAGAGAGTGGCTAATTAAGATGATTGGCAAAAATATATGTTGTAGATGTACACTGAAAATGGGTCAGGGCCAACGAGAGATGAGTTAGATATTGGGCACATTATTAATATTTCCATTCCTATTCTGTACTCTGGAACAACCACCAGATTGTGTAAGTTTCTCTTACCATTGAAATTCACTCTTTTCTCTCTGAGCTACTTGTTTAGATCCTCTTCTTCATTTTGTATATGTGGTTACTCATAAAACACTTCGATGCAGTCACCATAAATATTGGGGACAAAAGATGTTTCGGTTACTCTGTTGCATAGACACAAACATTTCCCAACTGTTAATATGTCCGATTGAAGCAACTTTTCAGCAGTCGCACGTAAACTGTAAACAGTGTGAAAATTTTGTGTTCCTATGGTAAATCTCCCAAGACACACCAGAGTTTGTGATTGGTGGTGTACAAGAGTCTATAAAAATTCAACTATATAACTGCATTGGTCAAAAACTTACACAGTTGAGTTTAATTATTACTAGAGAAAATAATACCATTCCAATTGTGTTACTTTTGTCAATATAATTATATGATTGTATTTTTTTGAGAAACTGAAGATTTGCACCAGTTTTGTTTTTATTTTGTCTTGGTTTGCTTTTATATAGGACGATCGATTCCTACAAACTAGTACCTCACCTAAGAGACAACAAGCCATTAGGTAATGGGCCTTACCCAACGAAAAGCCCGTATACCTGTTTTCCAGAATATGGAATGCCGAAGATTGGACCACAGGAGGTGGGCTCAAGAAGATAGACTAAAAGAAGGCCTCATTTGTGTCCTCTAACAAAGACTTCAGTGTTGATGGTTTCAACGACCACTCAAAAATTGGTGGGATCAATATTTTGCTTGGCATCTCTCTGGTTCTCAAAAAGGCTCATGTTTGGGTGCAGAGAAATCTTGTTCTTTATGATTATTGCAAGGACTATGAAAGGTACCCCACATTACTAGTAGAGTGTTCATTGAATCCATGGGATTGATGAGCAAAGTGATAAGGGATAAATACTACTTGATTTTTTATTTATTTATTTTCAAATTTCATATTACATCGGTATAAAAATATGTAGTTTGTGTCAGTTATTGTATTTGATTATTATTTAGTTATCTATTTTATTCAGTTTTTTTATTCTAAATTCAAATGTCTTCTTTTGCTAGAATTACATTTATATGTTGAGTTGTGACTTTAAATTGCTTACAAAAGTAATCAGTGAACTTACTTTATATAGAAATGTCGCACAAAAACAAGGTCAACGTATCTTTTGATACTGAAACTTGTTCAGAGCTTAGAAACTTTGACGGTTAAGCTTTTCTCATAAATAGTCAAAAGTTTATTTGCATGTTAAAAACAAGGGAGAATGGCCAAGTATGAATAGCCTAAAGATATTCAATTGTTGACATTGTAAATTTTCATATTTTCCTATGCTTCTTTTCCAATAAAGAATTACATATGTTTGTGGGTTCAAAAAAAACAAAAATATTTATTTTCATATTTATGTTTATTTTTATAATGGTTTTGTTTAATTTTTTTAATCAAATAATAATAATTATTAGTTAATATATTGGTAACCCTTTTAGATCTTTTAAATTATGTAGAAAATTAAACAAGTAAGTTGGCATTTATCAGTTAGATGATATCCGCGATTACGTGCAAGGCACAACAATAAACATACAAAGCAAAATAAAATAACATATAATTATTTTATTGGAATTAAATTATATTGTGAAATGTGATATTTTAAAAAAAAAATAAATTACATTATAATATTATATACCTTGGCATATTGTTGTTATTGCAATTGTGTGGCATGTACTCATTTTACCACTTTTTTGTTCAGTGCATCCTTTGGCATTTCTTTGAATTCAAGAATTAAACAATAACTTAAGTCCAAAAGATTCACAAAAATAAATAGATTAAAGGTTACAAGAGATTAATGGTACCCCACGATTAGAATATTTATTTTGTATAGTGGCAAGCTCGACCTACAGTGTCTACACCCTTATTCTCTGAAATTAGATAGAAATTCATACAATATACATTGGAACCAAGCTCGATAAACCGATGGAAAAATAAAAATATCAAAGCTACGAACCCTAAATTTATGTTCGTTAATGAAATTGAAATGAACAATATTTTATTTATTTACACTCATGCATTATAAAAGTATTTATAAATGAACTTGAAAGTGTGATTCTCGATAGTGTTGCAAAGTGATCCACTAACTTAGGAGCCACATATGATATGAATTTGTAGGCCACAAGATTTTGACCAATTTAGACTATGGTTGCCACTAGAAGCTCATCTCTATTAAGTTGGCTTCTCAAGAAGATTAAAAAAATATCATTGATTATTTTTTCCTTTAAATATGTCCTGCATGTAAAAATATAAAATTATATAATAAAAAAGCATAGAACTAATATAAAAAATAAGGTCAGATTATCTTTAGATACTAAAACTTATTTAAAATTTAGAAACTTTGAAACTTAGTTTCTTTTGCATAAATAGTAAGAAAATGATTTGTATGATAAAAACGAAGGAAAAAAAAGGGTATGAATAGCCTTAAATTTTCAGATATTGACATTTAAACATATGTTTTCATGGAAACAAATTAAACAAAAATATTTATTTTTATGTTTATTTTTTTTTATAATGTTTTTATTCAAATATGACATTCAAAAATAATAATTCTAAACAAATATATTTGTAGCCCTTTCAGATTTTTTAAATTAGGTATAAAGAATAAACAAGTAAGTTGGCTTTTTCCAAACTATTTATAAAAACAGAAAACAATATTAAGCAGACCTATGATGGATGTGTAGATTTTTTAAGGCCTAATCTTTGGCATCTTAAAGCATTAAATGATTTTTTGAGCTTGAAGACTATCCAGTTTCATTTTAGTGTATATTTTCTTAAGAGTGCTTTTGTTGATCATGGTTTAGAATTTGCTAAAAGAGTAAAAGTGTTGTAAGGGGGGGGGGGGGGGGGTGTTGGACCTAAATCTGCCCCAAAGACCTTGACCCAAGGAAAAAGCCCTAGGAAATCTTGTTCGTAGAATGGGCTTAGACTAGGGCCTAACAAGACACAAATGAGCCTCCTATTAAGGAAAAATCATTCGGGTTACCAAGATAATTCGTGAAACCCATCTTCCTGAAGAAACATGGCCTAACCGAGAAGCAGTCACTTGCTTAGCCATCGAAACCCTTCTTCACCTGTTTTCCCTAGGAACATGTTGAAGAAAATGCAAAGCCCAATGTAACAGTCACATTTGCATTTAAGGCTTCCCTTACCTAATGTTAGCCACATTAAATGTTGAAAAACTGGTCTGAACAGTGAAGACACCCCCAAAAGCCTATATTCATTATCAAGAAATGGTAGAAGAAGGTGTTGATGGGACAAGTATCTCCTTAAATCCAACTAAGAACAGGACAGCTAGAAGAGGAGGAGAATGACTATAAAGGGAGGGGGAGAGCAAATAGAAGAGGGATCCAAAACAAAAAACAAAAAAACAAAACAAAACCAAAGGAAAAACAAGAGAGAGAAAACAAGAAGACATTGTAAATAACAAACATATAAGACATCATAATATTTGGATTTTCAAATTATGTTGCCATGTTAATTTGTAATAATATTGTCTCGTGGTTTATCACAAATATTATCAATCCAAAATAACAATCACACACAAAAAGACAAATATTTACTTGAAAAACTAATTCTTCTTGAAGGGAAAAACTACAAGACAAACTCCGAATCAATTCACTATTAACAAATTAATTACAATAATTCTCAAATTTGTGCCTAACTTGAGATTCACAAAATACAATAATAAATCCACTAGTATATGTCTCACGGCTAAAAAAATTCTCTTTGTTTTCTTTGCTCTCACATACACTATCTATTTATCTTGAAGGCAGCAACACTTTTCTCTCTCCTCTCTATTTTCTTCCCGATGCACAACTCTAATACCACTTGTTGGGGAGATAAAAATCTTGGGGAGCTTCATTGAATAATTGATATAACATATATAGACACACTTTAACCCAAAAGGCTTAAACCCTATTGGTATGTGCTCAATTATGTTATATTAACCCTCATTCTTCTCATCATCATTCAATGTGGGACTTCCCTCACACCTGTATACCCAACATTTAATACTAAAAAAAACTTGAAATTCAAACATTTGATTGATGTTTTAGCTATTGATTTTTGATCTTCAAGAAATTTTTCTAGGATGGACATAATAAGAAAATGTAATGTAATAGTGGATTTGTCAAAATTCATATTAAATAAAAAGATAGGGGAGTTTGTAGTCATGACTAGATAGTAGACAAACTTTGTTATGATATTACTCTTATTAAGTTTTAATTTAATGTCGTATTAGTTAAGCATCGATAAATTTTATAAATTCTTGAGTAGTTAGTATAAAATTCATTTTAGATAATAATTAAAAATATATATATAATAAAATTATAATCTTAAAGGTGTTGAAATTATAATATTTACTGGACATGTATTAACAAACAATGGATCCTAGAATAATGTTATTTTAAACTCATAATGAAAACAAAATCGGATCTTAGACTGGCCTCTTGTATAAAGACAAAAGGATTAAGTACTTGCTTATGAAAATTTTGACCACCCACGGTAGACTTCATGTTACCATGTGCCTTAATTTATAATTAAAGTGTAGTGAGATCGTGGTTGTTAATGTTTTTAAGGGATTGAGTGATATGCGCATAAACATGAAAGAGATATTAAACACCAAGGTTTACTTTTTTTGAGAAAGAACACAAACTTGATTCGGCTTGATGGCCTACTCCACAATAAAGCCATTGTTGGCTATATATTCTCTATTAAGAACTCTTATTTACAATTAACCAAATGTAAGATTTATGTACTAAAATAAAATCACACTTTATCACCCTAAATTATACCATCAATTACACTTTACACCTTAAAATTTTAGAATACATGTGTTGCATCTTAAACTATGATCTTTGTTACACTTTGCACCCCAACCTCAAGTTAAGTGTTAACTTAGATGGAAAAATATGGCACCATGCACAAGTGGCTTGATACATTTGGGGGTTTTAGGAGAAAACTAATTTGAGACTTATATATATATATATATATATATATATATATATATATATATATATATATATATATATATATATATATATATATATTTATATATGACTTTTTTTTAAGAGCAAAAAAATTAATATTACTTAAATTCTATTATCTTGTTTTAGATGCAAAATTACTAATTAACCATTTATATTTTTTTTATCCCAGAAAATCTATAGATAAAAAAAAGAATTGACAAAATTTTTCACAGTTGTTAATGTGGCAAATTGATAATGGTAAGTAAAAAAATGATGTTATTGATAGAGTTAGATGAAAACTAGTAAAAGTTTGTCAACCCAACAATTGTGAAAAATATTGTGAAATTCTTTGTGTATTGCTCTTTTATTTTGTGAAAAGTGTTATATTCACAATTTTTTCACAACAAATCCTAAGTATTAAGTTGTTACTAGTTCTAATTTAAATCCATCATTGAAATTACTTTTTTTCCACTAATAATAGTCAATAACAACCTGCCACTTAGGATTTGTTGAATGTAACATTTTTCTCTCTTTTTTTTTTTTGTTTTTTTGTTTTTCATTTGATAAAAAAATATTATTTTATTTATTAACTAATATTTGGACTTAATGAATACTTTTATAATAAAAAAATTACTCTATTGGTTACAATTTGGAGGCCTTTTTCTACTTGAGGGCCTTAGGCGATCACCTCATTCACTTTCATAGTAGAGTCAACCTTGACACCACGTGAAAAGACTTAATTGTCTATCTTCTTAATCGCCTAAAAACAAATGGGAAATTACATTTTACCACCATAGACTATACTTCTAATTATACTTTACATCCTAAACTTTGAATTTCCATCTAAGTTAACAACAAACTTAACATCAGGGTGCAAAGTATAATAAGGGTCATAGTTTATGGTACAAAAGGTGCATTCAAAAAGTTTAGAAGGCAAAGTGTAATATGGGGTATAATTTGGGGTGGTAAAGTGCAATTTCCCCTTATACTAAAGAACCTTGGAACTAACCCTTGAATAACCAAGATCAGTTTGCTTGTTTTATAAGTACATGGGGGTTTACAATTAGTTTGTGTCACTTAAACCATAATATATCTAACAATAGGCCTTGAAATATTACAACATTGATGTGATTTGGGACATCTTCTAAATGTGAAGAAAGTGAAAATAGAAATGCGTAAATAAAAATTTTGGAAAAGCACATTTTACTACTCTAAATTATACCCTTGATTACATATTGCACCCTAAAATTTTTGAATGCATGTTTTGGCTTTGCACCTTGAACTATGATCTTTCTTACACTTTACACCTTGACATCAAATATGTGGTTCACTTGGATGGAAAAATATGGCACCACATGAAAAAACCTGATTTCCCCTCTTCTCAATACTTTAAAAATAAAAGATAAGTTACACTTTATCACTCTAAAATATATTCCTAATTACATTTTGCACCATAAACTTTGAATTTTCATCCAAGTAAACAGTAAACTTAATATTGGATTACAAAATGTAAAAAAGACATAGTTTATGGGGCAAAATGTGCATTCGAAAAGTTTAGGCGCAACATGTAATATGGGGTATGGTTTAAGGTGGTAAAATGCAATTTCCTCTAAAATGTTTTAAGGGATGGTTTTGAGTCCACATTAAAATGAGTAATCTACATACCGTGACGGAGTCAGGATTTCAGTTTTTTTGGGGGGGGGGGGGGGAAATTAAAAGACAGGATTGAAAGTAAAATTAATCTAAATATTATTAATCGATGTTAATAACAAAATAGATATAGAATTATATACTATTAATGCAATTGTCATACAAAATCTAATATAATATAAACTCTAATTTATTTTTTCATACATAATTTAATTTGTTCAATTGGAAGATTAGTAAAATACACCTCGATATGAGTTTGTTTAGAATTTGAATTTAAATCATTATTATAATTTGGCTTCTCCATAATCTCAATTGATTATAAGTATATATTTCATATTATTAAAATAAATAAATAAAAATCATAGTTAATAGCAATCAAATTAAGAGATTATTCTAAATATATAGAATTTAAACATGTAATTTGATTCCATAAAATAAATCGAGAAAATAAATAAATATAAAAGAATTATAAAGTTGTATTTTCATTTATGCAAAATTCATTATTTTTTACTCTATTCTTTAAGTAGTAAGTAGTTAAAATTGGTTCTATAGTAAAAATAAAGTGTTTCAAAATTGAAATTATAAAAAAGTTAAAGTAGAAGAGAAAAAGATTAGGGAACGCTAAGGTTTTAGTTTGATATACAAGAACCTAAATATATTTTTTTATTATGATTATGTGGGAATAGCTTATTTGAGGAACAAATTACCCTAAGAAAAGCACTCCAGGAAAAAAATTTCCAGTGCTTGAGAACATGTGGCAAGGAAAAACAGTATGGGTGTTAAGTAGGACCCACGAAACTTTGTTTTGCTTGGAAAAAGACAAAATAATGTTACGAAGATTTGCACCTAATATTGTTTTTTTTCTCTAGTCTCTAGGCGTGGAAAGTTTGTGTCAAGGTCAAAATACTTGATAACGTAATATTTAGGTTGCTACTCTAGATTTTTTTTTAGGAGGTCAAGGGGGGCACTTGCCCCTTCTCGCCCCCCCCCCCCCTCCCCCTCGCCTCTGCCCTTGTTTACAAATCAAGGTTCTCAGACCCGAATCGGATCGGGAGGTCAAACCATGAAAATCGAGAACTGAATTGAAATCCGATTTTTTAAGCATAGAGAATCGGGCATATGTGGCAATTCCGTGAACCCCTAAAATCGGGATTGGACCGCACAATTCATGCAGAACCGGTGGCAAGAACTGTGCGGTCCAAACCCTTAGCAATTTTTTTTGTAATAAAAAAAATTTAACACAATTTTATTCTACTTAATTAAATTATCCATCTCTTACAAGGAATAAAAAAAATTATAATTAAAATACTTCAAAGATATTCAACTTTACTTCAAAAATTAATTATAAATTTTAATGTTTTCATGATTATTATTTTATTTTATTAATTTTCTTATTTAATTATTAAATATATGCTTGAAAATCATTAAATTTCCATCACATATATAGATATATTAGTCAATTTTGCTAGTTTTATAAATTTAATATCTATATTTAGGCTTTAATTAATTATGACGTCATCACGGTTCGACCTTAAAAATCTTAAACATCTCCCTTTTACGGTTCAATGAACGGCCCGGGTCTGAAAACCTTACTACAAATATGATAACACCTTGTTCTACCACTAAATCATATCACTTACATAAATTATTTATTTTGCAAAGGTTTGCATAGCTTATCTCATACATTTTTTTTGTTAATGAGAATCCTCTCATACACAATGATGCAAAACTATACATATCAATAAATAAATAAATAAATAAATAAAAATTGCATAACTATAAATTTGGGCGTCGTCAAATTTGGCAAGGGGCACCGAGGCATTATTTTGGAGGTTGACTAGTACGTCCATTTGCATTATGCAATTACCACCATGACTAGTGTGTCCATATATGTTGGTCCCTTCGTTTTTGTTTCTACAACATGTTTGGGTATGCATACGTTATAGCATTTCAACTGCTTGTAAGTTATAGGTTGAATTGTATGCTTGGTTGTTAACCTTTTGATTTTTATTTCAAAATCGTTTTTATATTTTTATATAAAATCAACTAGAAAGAGGATTTTATTATTATTATTATTTAATATGAGACTTTTTTTTTTCTTTTTCTTTTTTGATTGCCAACATATAACTAGAATCCATTGATACGGACCGAAGTCCATTGCAATTACATCATTTTGAATTTGGAGTTCAATAACAGGGGGAGTATCCTCCACCCATTTTACACAATCATCAACATACAAGGCATTCCTAGCAAGTAAATAAGCAGCCCCATAGTTGTTTCTTTTGACGTGCTCAACCCTCCATGTCTTGAAGTGACTTAAACACCACTGTGAGCCTTCAACAACCTTTTGGATGACCGAGGCTGGGTTTACAAACCCTTTTAGCGCAAACATCACAAGCTGAGAGTCCCCTTCCACCACAATATCATTCAACCCCAGGTCCCAAGCTAACAAAATACTTGTTTCAGCAGCTTTTGCTTCGGCTTTTAAGGCACCCCAAGGCACGACAACCTTCTTACATAAAGCCCCCATCATCTGCCCTTTGTCATTTCTAATGACCACCCCAATTCCACAGCACATTTGCTCCTTAAACACTACAACATCAACGTTTACCTTATACATACCTTGAGGGGGAGGAGTCCAATGTTTAACCCGAGGAGCTGGTTGGGCTTTTTGGCACTCAGTCAGACATGCTGCTCAAAAATCTTCCACATAATTCCTTGCTTCCCCTTCAAAGG
The DNA here is from genome assembly GCA_029955455.1 of Quercus agrifolia. NCBI lineage: Eukaryota > Viridiplantae > Streptophyta > Magnoliopsida > Fagales > Fagaceae > Quercus > Quercus agrifolia. Next base: position 66,803,315 of record JARQAD010000002.1, read on the forward strand.
TCTTCCCATTCTTGCACTTACCCCCAAACCTGATAGAATTTCTGTTGTTCCAAAGCAGCCACGCTGTGACAGCAAACTTCTCCCAATCCTTCTCACCTGAGGAAGCCATTAACAACCACACCACATCGAGGAGGTCCTTTGGGGGGTGGTCTAGTCTGTCTAGCTTGAAACTTGTCTCGCTCCAGGCTTCTTTTGTGACTTTACACCCCCAAAGAATATGACCCGATGATTCACACTCCCCACACAAGTCACACTTGTCCTCCTTAACAACCTTTCGGTGCATTAGACATTGTTTCGTGGGCAGGGCATTTTTGCAAGCACACCATAAGAAGTGCTTAACTTTGTTTGGGCACTTTAAGCTCCATATAAGCTTCCAAATAGTCTCCATTTTAGATGTATTAAAGCAACCCGGTCTGCCTTCAATTCCCTTCAAGACCTCTAGGTACCGGACTGCCACCTTGTAAGCACTCTTGACAGAGAAGATGCCATTGGGGGTTTTAGCCCATACTTGGGAATCTGTCGGGTTCATAGAGCTAATAAGGATACTTAGGATGGTCTCTCCCTCACGGGGGAGGAAGATGCTTCTTACCAAATCGCCATTCCATTCAGCTTTGTTGTGTGCAATCAGGTTGGCTACACTCTCCCCAAATTCCATTGCAGGCTTGGGTGAGAAAATTCTCCTTGTCACCGTGGAAGGAATCCATGCATCATCCCAAATCTTAATGCTCTTTCTGTCACCCACGCACCATCTAACCCTATCCCTTAACACTGGTATGGCTACCATCAAGCTTCTCCAAATGTAGGAGGATTTTTTCCCCACCTAGGCATCCAAAAAGGAGGAGTTTGCAAAGTACTTCGCTTTAAGCACTCTATGGATTAGGGAGCCAGGTCTTTGCTGAATTCTCCACCCTTGTTTGGCCAAGAGCGCAAGATTGAAAGTTTTCAAGTCTTGAAAACCCATACCACCCTCCTTCTTTGGTTTGCATAGGTTTTCCCACGAAACCCAAGCAATCTTCAGAGCATTTTCTTTCTTTCCCTGCCAGAAACCCCCAACTAAAGAGTTTATTTCCGAGCACAAAGAATCAGGAAGCTTGCAGCAATTCATGGTGTAGGTAGGGGTGGCTTGTGCAACCGCCTTTATTAGGACTTCCCTTTTGACATTGGACAAGAATTTCCCCTTCCATCCCGCTATTTTCCTGCTTACCTGGTCTTTAATACGATTGAAAGCCTTTTTCTTTTCCCTTCCCACCATTGGGGGCAAACCTAAGTATTTCTCGTGTTGTTGTACAATCTATGCACCGAAAATGTCCTTCACTCCATTTTGGATAGCAGCCTTTGTATTCTTACTAAAAAACAAGGACGTTCTATCCCTATTAATCTTTTGCCCCAACTCCTTCTCATAGGTATCCAAGACTTCAGCCACCTGCTTGCATTCCTCCATTGTAGCTCTATAGAAAATCATGCTATCATTCGCAAAGAAAAGGTGCGAAATCGGTGGTGCAAGTTTACTCACTCCCACCCCCTTTAGCAGCCCCATGGCTTCCTTCTTTCTGATCAACGCAGACAACCCTTCCGCACACAAGAGGAACAAATAAGGGGGAATAGGGTCGCCTTGGCGTAGCCCCCTAGAAGGTGTAATTTTCCCTCTAGGTTCCCCATTAATAAGTACCTCATAGGACACCGTAGTCACGCACATCATAACTAGGGAAATCCATCTCTCACAAAACCCCATCTTCCTCATAATGATCTCAAGGTACTCCCATTCTACCCTGTCATAGGCTTTGCTCATGTCCAATTTAATGGCCATTAAACCTTCCTTCCCTTTTTTCCTTTTGCCAATTGTATGCATAATTTCGAAAGCCACCTTCACATTATTTGTTATGTGTCGCCCTGGCACGAAGGCTTTTTGTGCTTCATTAATCACCTCATGTAGAATTTTCTTTAGTCTATTCGCCAAAACCTTCGATATTAACTTATAAATCACATTACATAGGCTGATTGGCCGATAATCCGTTATTTTTTGTGGATTTTTTATCTTCGGAATTAGACAGATATATGTATTATTAATATCCCTTAGCATCACCCCTGTATTAAGAGCTTGTAGTACACAATTGGAAACACTAACACCAACAATATCCCAGTATTTTTGGTAAAAAAAAAGGGAGACATACCATTAGGCCCGGGAGATTTTGTGGGGTGCATTTGTTGGAGCGCTTGCCACACTTCATCCGCTTTAAAGCTTCCTAGCAGCACATTGTTCATCTCAGGTGTCACCCTCTTGCTCTCTGCCTCCAGGCTTGCTCCAAAATTTGAAGGATGGTCTGTATTGAATATTGATGAGAAATAATCTAGGTTGGTCTTCTCTATTGCTCCTTACTCCTCCTGCCATATGCCTCCCTCATCCATCAAACCCCCTATCCTATTTTTCCGCTGTCTTTGGCTGGCTGAAGCATGGAAGAATTTTGTATTCCTATCTCCGTTTTGCAACCAAAGCACCCGAGACAGCTGGTTCCACATAATTTCTTCCTTGATGTGGAGCTCATTTAACTCCTTGCGAACTGCACTTATCTCCTCTGCTGTATCATAGAGCATGTTAAAGGACTTAAACTGTTGGAGGCGATCTTGTTTTTGCTTTAAACTCTTATTCACATTCCTAAATTTGTTCTAATTCCACCCTTTCAGGTTGCTTTGACACCTTTCAATCCTTTCTTGGATAAGCATATTTGAGTCCTCTATATATGAATTCCAAGCCATGTCTACAATTTCTTTGCACTCAGCCTCTCTCACCCACATTGCTTCAAACATGAACCTTTTTTTCTTTCACTTCTGCTACTGAAACTTGTTTAAGGACAAAGCCAACAAACAATGGTCTGATGCCGACATCGAAATGTGGAAGACTTTGGCCTCAGGGAAGAGCTAGAGCCAAGCTTCATTAGCCACCATGCTGTCTAGATGGAGTAGCGTACGTTGCTCTCCATGCTGTCCGTTACACAAGGTAAATTTCTTCCCTACAAAACCTAAATCCACCAAACCACACCTGCTAAGAACATCACGGAAGTTCCTAATCTAATTTGCATCTCTCTCCCTCTAGCCCAACTTCTCATTTGGATGCAAAATCTCATTAAAATCCCCACATACCACCCATGGCATCCCACATTAGGCATGGAGGGCTTCTATCAATTGCCAAGAGCTTTGCCTTTTGCTCGTATTCGGATGCTCATAAAAACCGGAAATCCTCCACGGACCGTCCTTACCCTCACCATGAACTACAACATCTATGTGCAAGTGCGAACAACTCTTGAACCGAATATCCGTGCCCTCCCTCCAAAGCATCGCTAAACCACCATTCTGACCATCACTCAGTACAATAATCCCTTGAGTAAATCCTAACTTCTGTTGAGAACCCTTCATCTTATCGGTGTTCGCCTTCGTCTCTGCCAAGAATACCACCACGGGGTTTTGTTTCTTCACTTCCTCGGTGAGTGTACAAATTGCCAGAGGAGTCCCCAACCTCCGACAATTCCAAGCTAAAACAATCATGAGGCTCGGCGGTGCTGCACCGTAGCCACCGCCTCACCGCCAACCATATTCACATTCTCATCTGTGACCTCACATACTTGAAGTTTACCTTTTCTGCGTTTTGAGCTTATATTATTCGGGTCTAGCTCTTGTAAAGGAATCGGGCCCTTACGTTTAGTTTTACTTGCGCAAGCCACCTTATTTGGGCTTGGAGTTTTAATTTTCCTAGCCAGGCGCTTCCAGTGGCCACTCGTCGGGCCCAAAGGCTTTATGACCCAGCCCTTTTCTTGGTTAAAAGTCATGGCAAGTGGGCTCGAATTATCATCGGCCCAAGACCCAACTACACTTGATTCTAAGCCCAAATCCTTACCCAATTCCTTACACGTATGCTTCTTGTCCAATTCTCCTTCAATCTTTTTTCTTTCATCCTCATTCTTCGAGATTTCCTAGAGCATCTCACCCTTTAGGTCTGCTACGAGTAGTAAAGGAGGCATGCCATCCTTCTCTTTTGGAGTAAGGTTGCTAATAACCTTTTCCAATGTCAGGTTGACCTTACCCTCATTGGGAAAGGTCTCCTTACTCTGTCTCGTCACTCGTAGCTCCTCTGAACTCCTGCTAGGGGCCCCTTGACAGTGGGTCAATCCAATCACGTGAGCGTCAACCTTTTCCTCACCTTCTTGTCGCTGGAGTGTGTCATTGACATGCTTCTTTCCCATTGTCGCTCCTTTATACGGCCTACCTTCCCCATCATTTTCGTCTCCCATTCTTCCTTGCTCCCATCCTCCCCTTTTCCCTGGTTCGCCTCTAAGCCATGCTCCGTATTGCATTCCCTCTTCATCTGCTTTGTTTTCCGTACTTGCTTTTTCCGTACATTCCTTCACTCCATGATCCAATCTCCCACATTGGTAGCAAAAATTAGGTAACCGTTAGTATTTGAAAAACACCCATCTGGCTTCCCCTCCTTCAATGGTTACCTTCTTCCCCCTGACTAGCTTTTTCGTGGTGTCAACATGAACCTTCACCCGCAGATATTTACCCCACTAAACACCCTTCTCAGGCACGTCCACATCGAGCACCCTTCCAATTTTTCCACCTATCTCCAGGCCAAATTCTCAAGTCATGCTCATCAGAGGGAGGTTGTATATTTGCACCCAAAAAGGAGTCCACTTTATGGTAATTTCCTTTGGAACTCTTTCACCCTCAAACTCCTGTAGAAGTACGAGTTGTTTCTCATAGCTCCAAGGACACATCTCCAAGATTCGTTTTTTGTCCCTACCGTCTCCAAACTCCACCAGGTACATCTCCTCTTCTATTTCAGATATCCATAAACCCCTGTTTGGTTTCCATAGCATCTTCAAGTGTTTTCGAAGTGCGTCTAGGACGATGATGCGCTGCGTGAGTATCTTCATCACTAGACAATTTTTTCCAATCTCCCTCACCACCCTCGTTCTCTCACATCCTAGTTCTATATCCTCTCCCTCTTTTTCCGTAAAGGTTAACTTACTCCAAAGTGCTTCCAACTCGTCTGCCATCCTTCCAGAACCACCCACTCTCTGTTCTGTCAAAAGGGTTACCTTCATTGATCTCACTGTACACAGGAAACCACTAAAACTCTTGCACAGGGAAAGACGCAAGACTACCAATGCCTCTACATGCACAGAGCATGAGGGTAAAAACCTACTTTCTCTAATAGGAGACTTTGATTGCAAAAGAGTTAGCAAAAATTGAAATATGCTTGTTGTGGATCTATTATGCTCCAATCTAATAAAATGAAGTTTGTAACTTTTGTAAACGCTTGCTAATTAAAGAATGATGTAGACTTGGAGCTATTATAAATTTTACTATAAAAAAAATTGGAAATTTTTTTTTTATTTTGTTGTTGATGCAACACCAATCATGTTGTTGTCGGATTAGTTTTTAAGCTTTTTACAGTAAAATTAATAGTAAATTTAGTATTTTCTGTCTGGTGAAAAGCAAATGACTATTTCTATCTCAGGCACATTATTAATATTTGTACTCGATTATGTTTGTGCAAGGACTAGGGATTTGTGAACCTCTGGTTTGCCCTTGATATATGTTTGTTTTGATTGCTTTACTTTAAAAATATAGTCTTTGTGATAGTAACATATGGTATAGTTTATGTATTGTTGAATAGGCAGTGGATTTCAAAAAAAAGAAAAGATATAGATTTGGGTGTTTTAGCATCAAGCTCAAGTTGGTCGGAGGACTCTGCCAGCGTATTAGAGCCTGTTTGGATCACACTAATTTTGAGTAATATCACTCGGTTTTCATTACTGAGTTTCCAAAATGCATGGGTCCCACAAAAAATCTTGTGTTTGGCTTGGTTTTGAGTACTTGTTTCCATCACTCAAACCTTAAAAATTTGAGCTTGAGTGATGGAATTCGGAAACAACATTTGAGTGTTTTCAAAAATTGAGAACTGATTTTCAATGGGTGGGGTCCACAGTTTTGGCAAAGAGTTGAGTTATTAGAATGAGATATGTGACTGAGATTTTAAACCAAACAAGTGTTTTGCAATTTTTGAGTGAAGGTGAGGTTTGAGTTAAGAGTTATTAGTTTTGGGTTCGAGTTATGAGTTTTGAAAACTGAGTTATGAGTTATTTCTAAACCAAATGAGCCCTTAGTCTTTGAAATTAATTTTTATTGTTTCATTTTAATTATATATAGCATTTGTACTTTAATTAGAGAGTGGCCAATTAAGTTGTGTGGCAAAAAACTATTGTAGATTTGCACTCAAAATGGGGCAGGATTGACGAGAGACGAGTTAGATATTTAGTTCTTGGGGAATAGGACTAATGCGTGCAAGAATGGGACCCCACTGAGGATTTCCATTCCTATTTTGTACTCTGGAACAACCACCAAATTTTCTCTCTTACCATTAACTGAAATTCTCTCTTTTTTCTTTGAGCTACTTGTTTATATAGATCCTCCCCCCTGCTTTGTTACAAATCAAAAACTTCGATGCAATCACCATAAATATTGGAGACAAAAGATGTTTTGGTTACTCTATTACTTTTGCCTGCATGTGTAATACTTAGACATAAGCATTTTTCATAACTGTTAAATTTGCCCGATTATGATTGAAGCAACTTATCTGCAATTACATGTAAACGGCGTGAAAATTTTGTGTTCCTATAGTTATTGTCATATGTAAAATCCCAAGACATGTTACACCAAAGATACAATGATGGCCACCAAAATGACCCCTCCCCCCTCCCCCCCCCCCCCCCCCCAACAAAAAAAAAATATATAGTTATAGTTTGTGATTGATGGTGTACATGTTTTTATCAAAATTCAACTATATGTACTAGTCAAAAACTTATGTAGTTGAATTTAATTATTATTAAGTGAAAATAATACCAATATGTTGGTTTTATATTAGTCAATACAATTATATGATTGAAGTTATTTGAGAAACTTAAGGGATGCACATGCACCTAAGTTTGGAAAAATCTTGCACTTATCCATGTGAAACAACTCCCATAAATTTTTCTACTCGTGGGTTTGGTGGGTTTGGAAACCTGTATGCATGAAGTGTTCCATACTCTAGAGCCTTAACAATTCATCAACATAAAGGGAGATAGAAGGGGAAGTCTAACGTGGGCTTTGCAACAACTTCTACTGATAGTCACTAACTTGAATTGCTATTCAAATATGCAAACCTGTTTTTCGTGGATAGTATTCTTGTAAGGGTGTTCAAGAACAATGGGGAAGCAAATAATTTCTTCCCCAACGAAAAGCCCATGTACTTGTTTTCCAGCATATGGAATGTTGATGATTGGGACAAAAGGGGTGGGCTTGAGAAAACAGACTGGAAGAAGGCCTCATTTCCATCATCTTACAAAGACTTTGGTGTTGATGGTTGTCAATGAGAAGATCCATCCCCTACATGTCTTTCAATCCCCACTCAAAATTGTGGGATCAATATTCTCCTTGGAATCTCTAGGATTTTCAAAAAGTGAATTATGCTTTTGTGTGTGGAGAAACTTTTGGGCAAGGACTATGAAAGGTACCCCACATTGCTAGTAGAGAATTTATTGAGTCCATGGGATTGATGAGCAAAGTGATAAGTAATAAATACTACTTGATATTTTTTATTTAGTTTTTCAAATTTCATATTATATCAATATAAAAATGTGCAATTTTGTGTCATTATTGTATTGGTCTATTATTTAAATATTTAATTTATTAAAATTTTTATTCTGTTTTTTAAAGGAAAATTTGTATTCTAAATTGTTAGGAATGCTATAAGCATATGGATAATAATTGTTGTATTGAGATTTAGTTCGTTAGTTAGTTACAATTCCAAGCATGTTAATCACATTTAGCACATGTTGGAATTATTAATACACATGGGGAATAATAGAACCAATAGGATGAGACCATGTGGGCCAATGAGATTAGAGTTAGTCTCCTATAAATACATGATTGCAATCCAATATGAGATATCAATTGAAGAATAAACCAACTTCTTAGTGCATTAGTGCATCTCTCTCTCTCTCTCTTAATCTCTCTCTTTCTCTATGGAGGGTGACTATCTCAAATTAAGTCAATTTCCCTACAATTCCCATCAATCCCCCTATAATTTTTATCCATCTCCATTAGGAACCACTGTGTTCCTAACATAATTTTAAATGTCTTAATTTGTTACAATTACATTTACATGTTGAGTTGTACTCTAAACTACTTAGAAAAGTAATCAATTAAATTACTAATTTATTTAAATTTAGTTTTATTATTTTATTAATGATTTTCATATTTTCGTATGCTTCTATTTGAATAAAGAATGACATGTGTTTATTAGTTCAAATAAAACAAAACTATTTATTTTCATGTTTATGTTTATGTTTATAGTGTTTACTTTTACTTATTATTTTCAAAAAATAATAATTCTTAATTAATATTTTTTTAGCCCTTGTTAATCTTTTAGATTTTGTATAATTAAAAAGTAAGTTTGCATTTATTAGTTATTTGGTCTAACCTGATGGCATGCAAGACACAATAGTAAGCATACAAAGCAAAGTAAAATAAATTATAATTATTTTATTAAAATTAAATTAAATTGTGAAATTAAAATTATATTACAATATATCATTAAAATTATATTGCAACTGAGTGGCATGTACTCATTTCATCACTTTTTAGTTCAATTGCATTCTTTAGCATTTGTTTGAATCCGAAAATGAAACATTGTAACTTAAAAGAGTACCACAACCAAAAGACCCGCAAACATCCAAAGCCTAGACCATTTGTAACTAGATGAAAGGTAAGCTTAACATATATGATAGAGTTTATTTATTGTCCTCGTCATCCTCCAACCTGACATACTTGCTAGCTATTGGACAGACTACTACAACATATATACTAAACGCCATTAGGCGAAAAAAAAAAAAAAAAAAAAAAAAAAAAAAAAAAAAAAAAAACTATAAAATTAAATGATATAAAGCGCATTTCTCTCTTTAAATCCAAATTCAATAGATATCAAAGTTAACAACTCAAAATCTATGATCGTGAATAGTATTAAAATAATTTTTATTTTCTTTTACACCTATGCATTATTAAAATACTCATAAATGAACCAGTAAGTGTGATTCCTGAAGTGTCTCAAAGTGATTCACAAATTTAGGAGCCATATATTATGTGAGCTTGAAGCCCACAAGATTTTGACCAATTTGGACTATATGGTTGCCACTTGAAGCTCGTCCTTTAAAATCAACTTCTATAGAAAATTTAGAAAATATCCTGGTTCATCCCCCCCCCCCCCCTTTCTCAAATGCCCTTGCAGGTGAGAATAAAAAATTATACATCTAATATAAAAAATAAGGTTGAATTATCTTAAGATACTGAAACTTATTTAAAGCTTCGATAAATTGAACTTTAAGCTTCTTTCACATAGTAAGAAAATGATTTGTATGTTAGTAATTGAAGGAGAACGAGGTATGAACAGCCTTCAAAATTTGAATGTTGACATTGAAATTTCTATTTATACTTCTATTTGAATAAAGAATAAAAATGTTTGTGAGATGAAATAAAACAAAAATATTTGTTGTCATGTTTATGTTTATTTTTGTGAATTTTTTTTTTTTTAGTTTCCTATTAAAAATAATAATTCTTAACTAATATATTCTTATGTCTTTTAGATTTTTTTAAATTAATGTATAAAAAATAAACAAGTAAGTTGGCATTTACCAAACTATTTATAAAATTAAAAACAATATTAAGCAAATCCATAGTGGATGTGTATATTATTTTTAGGCATAATATTTGGTGTTTTAATGTTTTAAACTATTTTTAGAGCTTGGAGATTATCTAACTTCATCTTAGTGTGCTTCTTTCTTAAGAGTTGTTTTATTGATCATGATTGATAGTTAGCTAAAATGTTAAAATTGTGTTCTTTATGATATCTTAAACATCACAATTTTAATTATAATATAACTCTTATAATGTTTTAATTTGATGTCATATTAATAGTTTAAGCATTAATAGATTTTGTTAAATTCTTCGTCAGTTAGAAGTTAGTATAAAAATTATGTTAGACTATTAAATTTTTTTTAAATGAAATTATAATCTTAAAGGTGCTGAAATTATAATATTTATTGGATATGTTAATAAACCATGAATCGTTGACTTACATATCTTAAAACTTGTAATGTTAACGTGGTCCTCTCACATTCTTAAACTCATAATGCAAACAAGATCATATCTCAGAGCTCTTGTATAATGACAAAAGGATTAAATATTTGCTTATGCCAATATTTGAAAGAAAAGTTGAATAACTAATTCTATTGTGACTTTCACACCTCCAAAAAAATAAATCTTTGCAGAAAATATACAAAAGAGTAACAATTCAAATTTTTGACCTCTCACGTAGGCTTCATGTTACCATGTTCCTTGATTAATAATTAAATTGCAGTAAGATCATGAGTGTCAGTATTGTTGAGTAATTGAATGAATAAGCATGATAAAAGAGAATAAACACAAAAATTTACATGCTTTGGCATGACGGCCTACATCCATAGTAAAACCCTTGATGACTATATATTCTCTATTAATTATTCATATTTACAATAAACCCAATATAAGATTTATATACTAAAGAACCCTAGAACTAATCAAAGACTAACTCAATATTAATTTAAATGTTCTTTTAAGTTCATTGGTCACTTAAATCATAATGTGTCTAACAATGGGCCTTGAAATATTGCACAATTTATGTGATCTACAACATTCTCTCTTATGCTAAGTACAAAGAAAGTGAAAATAGAAATGCATAAATAAAAATTTTAAGAGATAATTTTGAGTCCACATTAAAATGAGAAATCTAAAAATATGGTAACACCATGTTCAACCACTAAATTATTTATTTTGCTATAGTTTGCATAGCTTATCTCATACCCCATTTAGCAAAAGTTTAAATTTGGACTTGGTCAAGTTTGGGAAAGGGCATCGAAGCATTATTTTGGAGGTTGACTAGTGTTTCCATTGGCATCATGTAATTACCACCATGACTAATGTGTCCATTTATGTTGATCCCTTCGTTTTTTATTTTACAACATTTTTAGGTATGCATATGTTATCTATACTAGCATGTAACCTATGCAAACGCATGGATCAAATGCATTTAAATTAAACATCATTTTTATAATAAAAATATAAATAATTACTCAAATTATTTTTTAAAAATAGCATGTAACACATGCATGAGTATGGATACAATTAAAATTAAACATAATTTTTGTCATAAAAATATAAATAATTAGTCAAATTATTTTTTTTTTAAATTAAACCAAATTAATCACATATTAAAATTCTTACATAAATTTAATACTACTTATGATCATTTTTTATAAGGAATCAAAGGAAATTTGATCAAATCCAAGGCCAATTCGGATTAGGATTCCAGCCTGAATATCAGTCAGTATTTTCAGTATAACTTTCGGCTCAGAAGTCCAATCATGATGATTCAAGTTGGGCTGGAAATTTAACTTAAAGGGCTACAACTTTGTAGTTTACCAAAAGTCCAAATTCAGTCATTAAATGGGCCGAAATCGTCGGTTAAGTGAAGTCTAAAAATCTGAGATTTTCTCCAAACGGGAATTCAACTTATAATAGGATTCCTTTACCTATTTAAAGGCTCTTTAGGGAAAAATTCAAGGAGGCTAGTGCTAGGGCTTAGGGCTGAATGTATAGAGAGTTGCGGCTACCTCTTCCATGACAGTTAGTTTTATTTATTTGTCTAGTTTAATGCTTAGTATTTTATTTTTGTGTTTTCTTTCAATTACCATGAGTAGCTAAATTTATAATTAGGGTTGAGGATGAAACCTTGTTAAGGATTATCAGTAATATTTATGTGATTTGATTTTTCCCAAAATAATTGTTCTTTAAATACTTAAATTGTTCTTATTTCATATCAATTGACTAAGATGGTATTCTAGATATGAGTTCAATCATGTTTTTCTCATGATTTAGGATTTGTCTTAATTAATTAAATGCTAGGTTTATTAATTCTTGATTATAAAATTGGATATCGCTTGTGATTTGTTTGTCAATGGATACAATTTATGATTTGATTTTTAGAATTGGATATATCTTGTGATTTGTTTGGCTATAGATACAATTGATGATTTGATTTTATGCTTAAGAAGCGAAGAAGAACATGCTTTTGATTTTTTTAAACATAATTTTTAATGATGATATTTTCCATGATAGCAAGATTGATTTCTAGATTATCATGCCGTGGTTGGGAAAATTAATGATCATAATTATATGTTGATATGACTTACAAGGTGGATTCCAAAACCTTAATTCCTTTCTCTTGATTGTTTACATCTTTTTATTGCTTTATATCTTTTGCTTAGTTTAACTATTTGCTTAATTTTATTATTTGCTCAGTTTATTTAATCTCAAAAAAACCAATTTTTAGTAAACTAGATTAGGATTAATTTGGTTAAGATTTGATTAATTTTCCTATGTTCATACAAGTTCCTGTGGGTTCAACCTCGTTCTTGTCCAACTATACTTCGGTACGGTTCGTACACTTGCGAGTATTTTAAAATTTCACAACAAGTTTTTGGCGCCGTTGCTGGGGACTTGGTTAGGAAAATAAATTAGGCCTTAATTGAATTTTTCCTTCTACTAGTTGTAATTAAAATTTATTTAAAAATATATATATATATATATATATATTTAATTCTTTGTGCTTGGTGTATGAGAACTTGGATACGTGATAAAGAAAATCGTATTGTTAGTTTTGATTATTCATCCACAATGGGAGAAATAGGAGATGATTCAAAAACTCTTAGGGAGTTGTTCTCACCCATAACCACCAACCCTCCATCTTGCATAGTATCGCCTGCAACCACTGCTGCACATTTTGAGTTGAAACCATGGATAATCCATCTTCTTCCTACTTTTCATGGATTGGATAAAGAAGATCCTTATATGCATGTGAAGGATTTTCTTGAGATTTGTGCTGCTTGTAAGTTCCAGAATTTCATTGATGACTCTGTTCGCTTGCGTTTATTCCCTTTTTCCTTGAAGGACAAGGCAAAAGCATGGCTTAATTCTTTGTCACTTGGATCTATCACTTCATGGGAACTTTTGGTCACAAAATTCCTTTCTAAATTTTTCCCAATGGCCAAGACCAATGCTTTGAGAAGAGAAATTGTAGATTTTTATTAGGATGAACAAAAGAAATTTTATGAAAGTTAGGAGAGATTTAAGGACTTGATCTTAAAGTGTCCTCATCATGATTTTGAAACATGAAGACTAGTACAATATTTTTATAATGGTTTGACTCAGACAAATCGTAACATGATTGAGTCCATGAATGGTGGTGGATTTTTGAGTCTTGTAGATGATGAGGCGTACAAATTTCTTGAGAATTTTTCTGAAAGTTCACAACAATGGGATTTTTCCAACCGTAAAGAGAGATCTACCCCTGCAATTAAGAAAGGAGGATTGTATGAAGTCAGTGAAGATTTAGACATAAAAGCTAGGTTGGACAATCTCACTCGTAAGGTTGAGGCTTTAGCTTTAGGAAGAGGGATGAATTTTGTCAATCAAGGTCAAAGTGAAACATGCTCTATTTGTGCAAGTCCTATGCATACAACACAAATGTGTCCTTCCGCAGTTGGGTACCCTGATTTTTATACTGAGCAAGCAAATGCATTGAATAATTATGAAAAACCATTTGCTAGTCCATTTTCAGAGACATACAATCCAAATTGGAGGAACCATCCTAATTTCTCATGGAGGCAAAATCAGCCTCCCATAAATGTAGGTGGACAACAAGTGCATCAACAAAGTCAATTTCGTCCACCTACTCAAGCATATCCTCCCATTCCTCAATCAACACCTCAGTTTGTAGCACCACCAAGACAACAACCATCTTTGGAGGAGTCTCTCAAAACTTTCATGCAATCAACTAGCCAAGCCATTCAAGAGATGAAAAGTTCCACCCATTTGAATACTCAAGCTATTTCAAAGTTGGAAAATCAAGTTGGCCAGTTAGCAACCCAAGTTGGAGAGAGGGAAAAAGGAAAGTTTCCTAGTCAACCTATACCTAATCCAAAAGGACAGTATGCCATCAATGGTTCTTCTAGTTCTACTCATGGACAAGAACATGTTCAATCTATTACTACCCTTAGGTCTGGTAAGCAAGTTGATAATCAAGTGAAAATGCCAGAAGTGGAGGATAATGAAAATACTGTGTTAGAGGAAAAAGGAGTTCATAGTTCACAGGATGATCATAAAGAAAAGAAGGGCAACTCAACCTTAATTCCAATTCAGGATCTTAGTTCCCCCCCTTGATAAGAGGTTTGTTCCTAAAGCTCCATTCCCTTAAAGGTTAATTAGTCCTCAGAAAAGTGCACAATTTGGAGATATTTTAGAGGTTTTTAAGCAAGTGCAAATTAATATTCCATTTCTTGATGCAATTCAACAAGTTCCTGCTTATGCTAAGTTTCTAAAAGATCTTGTGACAATGAAGAGAAAGACAAATGTCCATAAAAAGACATTTTGATAGAGCAAGTTAGTTCAATCATTCAGAATAAATATCCAGTGAAATGTAAGGACCTAGGATCCCCTACAATTTCATGAAAGATTGGGGATCATCTCATTGAGCGAGCTTTGCTAGATTTGGGGGCAAGTGTGAACTTATTGCCATATTCAGTATACTTACAGCTAGGTTTAGGGGAGTTAAAACCCATAACCATGATACTTCAATTAGCTGATAGGTTTGTGAAAATTCCTAGAGGTATTGTTGAGGATGTGCTGATTAAGGTGGACGCATTTTATTTTCCTGTTGATTTTGTTGTGTTAGACACTGAGCGTGCTCTAAATGCCAGTACACAAATCCATGTCATTTTGGGTCGCCCTTTCTTAGCCACATCCAATGCTTTGACCAATTGTCGGAGTGGTGTAATGAAAATTTCTTTTGGAAATATGACTGTTGAGCTTAATATCTTCCACATAAGTAAACAAATGCTAGACAATGAGGATATCTGTGAGGTTGACATGATTGAGAGTCTAGTACATGATACTTTCCTACAATCGAGTTATGAGGATCCTCTAGAGGCTTGCTTAAATCTTTTTGGTTGCAATTTTGATATTGAACACTCAATTGAAGAGGTCAATGCATTGTTAGATTATGTTCCTCTCTTAAGTACTGATAGTTGGCAAACAAAAGTGATCCCTCTTACACTTTCTTCATCCCCACCTCCATCTGCTGTGGAACCACCAAAGTTGGAGTTGAAACCATTACCTGACACACTTAAGTATGCCTTTTTAGGTTCTTCTAAGACCTTACCTGTCATTATAGCTTTAGATTTGGATGACCTTAGGGAATGCCAATTGATAAGTGTACTTCAAGAGCATAAGGAAGCTATAGGTTGGTCAATTACTGATATCAAAGGTATTAGTCCATCTATGGTTATGCATAGAATTCACTTGGAAGAGAATGCTAAAACTTCACATGAACCACAGAGACGTCTAAACCCTATTATGCAAGAGGTAGTGAGAGCTGAAGTTTTAAAGCTTTTGGATGTGGGTATTATTTACCCAATTTCTGATAGTAATTGGGTGAGTCCAGTTCAAGTGGTACCAAAGAAATCTGGCATAACAGTTGTTAAGAATGAGGATGATCAGTTAGTCCCAACTTGTGTGCAAACAGGATGGAGAATATGCATTGATTACCATAAGTTGAATGCCATGACAAGAGAAGATCATTTTCCACTTCCTTTTATAGACCAAATGTTGGAAAGGTTAGCTGGTCATGCTTATTATTGTTTTCTTGATGGATATTCTGGATATAATCAAATTCTCATTGCACCAGAAGATCAAGAGAAGACTACCTTCACATGCCCCTTTGGGACATTTGCCTACCGTCGCATGCCATTTGGTTTATGTAATGCTCCTGGTACATTTCAAAGGTGCATGATTAGTATTTTTTTTGATATGGTGGGACGATTTTTGGAGGAATTTATGGATGAATTTTCAGTATTTGGATCCACTTTTGAAGAATGTTTGCACCACCTATCCTTAGTGTTAGTGCGGTGTAAGGAGAAGAATCTTATTCTTAATTGGGAGAAATGTCATTTTATGGTGAGAAAGGGAATTGTTCTTGGGCATGTCATATCAGAAAGTGGTATTGAGGTTGATAAGGTCAAAATAGATTTGATTTCTAATCTTCCATCTCCTCAATCTGTTAAGGAAATTAGATCATTTTTGGGTCATGTAGGATTCTATTGAAGGTTCATTAAGGATTTTAGTAAAATCTCAAGGCCCTTATGCAACTTACTTGCCAAAGATGCCCCATTTGTGTTTGATGATGAGTGTCTCTACGCATTTAAGAGACTAAAAACTAAGTTGACTTCTGCACCTATCATTCAACCACCTAATTGGAAAGTGCCTTTTGAGATTATGTGTGATGCCTCTAATTATGCAATTGGTGCTGTTTTAGGACAGCGGGTTGGAAAGGTTCCCCATGTGATTTATTATTCTAGTAAGACTCTAAATGATGCTCAAATGAACTACTCTACAACAGAGAAGGAGTTGTTAGCAATTGTTTTTGCCTTGGATAAATTTAGGTCCTATTTGTTGGGGTCTAAGGTCTTAATTTATTCAGATCATGCTGCATTGAAGTATCTTTTCTCCAATAAAGATGCTATAGCTCGACTTATCCGATGGATTTTATTGTTACAAGAATTTGATCTTGAGATTCGAGACAAGAAGGGAACTGAAAATGTAGTAGCTGACCATTTGTCTAGGTTAATAGTTAAGCACACTAATGACAGTTTACCAATTCTTGAATCTTTCCTTGATGAACAGTTGTTGCATGTATCCCAGAGACCTTGGTATGTTGATATTGCAAACTATCTTGTCACTAATCAAATGCCTTCGCATTGGACTAAACAAGATAGGTCTAAATTTCTGGCTGAGGTTAAGTATTTCTTTTGGGATGATCCATACTTATTTAAGTATTGCTCTGATCAAATAATTAGGAGATGCATATCTAAGAGTGACCAAAAAAATGTAATATCCTTCTGTCATGATCATGCTTGTGGAGGCCACTTTAGTTCAAGAAAGACTGCTGCCAAGATTTTGCAATGTGGGTTTTATTGACCTTCCATTTTTTGTGATTCCCATGCATATTGTTTAGCCTATGAGAGATGCCAAAAGTTGGGGAGTATTGGAAAAAGAAATATGATGCCATTGAACCCTATTTTGATTGTTGAGGTATTTGATGTTTGAGGTATTGATTTCATGGGTCCTTTTCCTAATTCTTTTGGTAACTTATACATCCTTGTTGCTGTTGATTATGTTTCTAAGTGGGTTGAGGCCATTGCATGTAGAACTAATGATCATAAGGTTGTAGTCAAGTTTTTGAGAGAGAATGTGTTTACACGGTTTGGTACACCACGTGCCATTATTAGTGATGGAGGAAAGCACTTTTGCTATAGAGTTTTTGAGCAGCTAATGAAGAAATATGGCATCACTCATAAGGTTGCAACACCTTATCACCCACAAACAAGTGGTCAAGTTGAGATATCTAATAGAGAAATCAAAAGAATATTGGAGAAAACAGTTAACCCTACTCGGAAAGATTGGTCTTTAAGACTTAATGATGCATTGTGGGCATACCGTACAGCTTTTAAGACTCCCATTGGAATGTCTCCCTATCGAATTGTGTATGGTAAGGCTTGTCACCTCCTTGTTGAGTTAGAATATAGAGCTTATTGGGCTATTAGGCGGTTAAATTTTGATCTTGACAAAGCAGGTGCTGAAAGGAAACTCCAAATCAATGAGTTGGAGGAAATTCATAATGATGCATACAATTGTGCCAAATCGTATAAGGATCGAATGAAAAGGGTTCATGACAAAATCATCTTGAGAAAATCATTTGAACCTGGTCAAAAAGTTCCTCTTTATAATTCTCGTTTGCATCTCTTCCCAAGTAAGTTACGATCTCGATGGATTGGTCCATTCATAGTTCGCACTGTTTATCCCCATGGTGCTATTGAGATTGAGAATCCTAAAAATGGTGATATGTTTAAAGTTAATGGCCAACGTTTGAAACCATTTTTAGAACTTAAGCCTTCAGAAGTTGAAGAAGTCCTCTTGGATGATCCTGTTTATCAGGATTGGTCACAGTTGTGTTTATCAGGTTTGCATTTTTTTTTTCTTTTCTTCTTTTCTTTTTCTCTTGTTTATTTTCTGCTTCTAGATTAGACTTTGTGTTTATTTTCTTGTTTAGTTTTATTTTCTTTTGTTCTAGCTGATAGTTGACAGAAATTAAAATTTATAACAATCAGCTTGATCAAGGTACATCTCCTCCTTCTCCTTACCTTACTTGTCTCTACTTGGTTCTCATGATGCATATTCATATTTTGCTCTCTTTTCATTCAAGACATGTATTTGAGAGTATCATTTTTAACATTGAGGACAATGTTTGGTTTAGGTTTGGGGGGGATGTATATAGATTTCTATCTTTTTGTTTTGTTTTGTTTTGTTTAATGTTAAAAAAAAAAAAAAAAAAAAAAAAAAAAAAAAATCTTTTGCCTAGCTTGAGGTTTATGTTTTGAGTTTGTTATACTACTCTTACTTAAAGAATTTCATTGCTTTCATGCTCAATTCATTGCACATGCACGTAGCCACTCAGACCAACTTGTTGTTGAAGGATAAAAATGATTAGAAAATCTTGATGATAACAATGTGGAGACTGTAACCCCTGTGAGTTTTGAACCAATCATTATTTTTGGAGGGTATTTATTGTTTCTAATCTTAAAGTTCATTTGGAAGTGCGTAACATATTTCCCTTGTTGTAGTCTCATTGTTCTTTCTTTTGGCCAAGAAAAAAAAATGTGATTTTATGCCACACTTGAATCTTTTGAAGTCATTGATATTGAATGAACATACTAGACTTTGAGAGATGAGATTAGGCCATTTTTGTCTACTTTGAGCCATATATGTGTTTTTTTTTTTTTTTGGATAAATTATCGCTAGTCACCTTGTTGAGACTTTTAATTAATCTTTCCTTCTTAAAGCCCTTATCCATAGTTTTTCAAGATGGAATTTGATCAATTTGTTTCAATGTGGTGGTTTGTGCGAGAATTCAAAGAAGAAAAAAAAAGAATAAAAAGAAAAGGAAAGAAAAAAGGAAAAGTGTCAAAAAGAAGAAAATAAAAAGGGTTCTCATCAAATTTTGAGAAGTGAAATGTAAGGAAGAAGTACTGCTTTGAAGAAGAAGAGGTGAAAAAAAAAATGGTTGAATGGAAATTTCAAAAAGAGCTGACATTCCGACAAATCTTGAAAACACTTTTAATTATTTACCTTCACACATTTTTATTTCATTCCCTTTACTTTTACCCTACATTACGTCCTAATAAAGTCCTTATTTGATCTTGAAGATTGTGTGGTTCAAATATTGATATGACTGAGAAGAAAAAGGTGTGGTATAAATATTTTTGGCATCCTTTCATGAGACTACTTGTTCTTTCTTGATTAAGCGTTTTTTCATGTGATTTATATGTGAGCTGTTTGATTTTGCTTACATTATTCCGCTCACATATATTGTTGAGAGTGTTACTCCCCATTTGAAAGTGATTTCATTTGTTGAGTGATAACACTGGAAAGATTTAAGTTAAAGCATACTTTCAAATAGAGATTCGAGTCAAGTTTATTCTAAAACTAAGAGTATGGTTTGGTTGGTTACCACTTTTCACTCACATTGAGTTTTGATGGCATGCGAAATTTCTTTAGCATTTGTAGTGTTTTTGAATTTGAACTAATCCTCTTTGCAAAAGGCAATCGAAAAAAGAAAAAAAAATGATTTTCTTTGTTTCGTTTTTATTTTTTTTTAGTATTCATTTTCAGAATTTTGTGGGTATATTCCCTGCAAACCCTCACGAGACTACAACTCGTCCACTAGTGTAAGCTAGGGGTTTAAAGGCTTGTTACATATGCTAAATGCAATCGAAATTTCCAGCGAAAGTGGATTAGTTAGGATTTTCTTTTTCTTTGTTTTTAATTTCTTTGTTTTGTTTTACTCTTTGTTGAGGGCCATTTGTGGAAGCCCAGTGGAAAGAAAGGCCCAATGATGAAGGCCACAAGGAATTGACTGTGTAAATAGTAAAAAAGACCATTAGGCCCAAGCGGCAGGAATAATGGGCCACTAGCCCAACAATGTATACATGGGCCTTGAAAAGGCAAACGGGCTCAAAGAAGCCAGGAAAGAAAGAAATAGCATCCCATGGGCAGAGTATGAGTTAGAAAAGAGAGAAAGGGTCGCTGCAGGCCCAAGGTAGTGTAAACTAAGAGAGTAAGGGATTTATGGCAGGCTCATAAAACCCAAAGATAAGGATAAGGTTATTGGGCCGGGGAAGCCCAATGAAGTTAGTAACAAAGCCCATGGGAGTGTGGAATTAGCAAACAGGCCGAGGAAGCCCAAAAGAATTAGCAAACGGGTCGTGGATGCCCAAAAGAAGAAAACAAAGGGACATAGGAGCCCATGAGTAAAAAGAAACAAAACAGTGTCTATGATAGGCCACTGAGAAAAGGAATAAAACGGCCGGCCCAAAAAAGGGGTCCAGCAGGATTGAGTCATTACGGCAGGAATTACAAGCCAACGCGGCAGGCAGCAAAGAAAACCAAAGGTGGGCCAAAGAAATATAAAGCCCATAATCATACGAAGCCCAGCTTCTGATTGGAGCGAAGGACCAAAAGAAAGCCCGCATGAAAGGCCAGGAAACGCAGACGGAGAGTCTCCAGGTTACGGCAGACACATGAGCAGCAGGCAGACTCTTGGACAAATTTGAAAGGGAAGCACGCGCAAGGCCCAGGCGCCACCAGCATGTACCCAACCAATATAGGACATGGTGGGGCCATGGGCCAGAGGTAAGAGGTAAAGGGGGGTGTGGGTTGGTGGTGGGGAGAGGGGAAAAGATCTATTTTCGGCCCCTGCTCAAGAGTCTTTTGGGAGGTACGTCCTGCTGGGATGATAGACCACCCAAAAGAGGCAATTTGAGAGGGAACCGTTGAGTGCATGCTCTGAGTGTGAGGAGAGAGGGGATTAACATCGTGGCAGGAAAGGCCGCGACGCACAGAGGGACAAAAACGAGTCCGCCTCTGTCTGGCAGGGGTTTTGTGTCGCACAGTATGGTCGGCAGGTACACCCAGACCAGACAAAGGTGGTTAAGGGGCAAGACGGTAAAACACTAGCCACGGCAGGCACTATAAAGAGGCCCTTGCCGTGCCCTGTAGAAGGGGTCGAAAAACAGAGGATATATCTCACAACGCGAAAAGAAAAACAGAGCAAAAGGAAAAAGAAAAAAAGATAAGAACGAAAACAGAGAGAAAAGAAAAGAAAACTAAGAAAGAAAGAAGAGAGTTAGTTCAAAGAGCATACACCAATAGATCGGCTTCCCTCTCTCCCCCTTCAAAACCTTACATTTCTCCAAAAAATGCAAACAAGAACTTTCCCATGGAGACAATAACCATTCAGGGCCGACTCCCTCAAAGCCACTAATTCCCATGACAGGATTCTTCCTGGGGGATTATTTGCATTGAGAAGAGGCGTTCTCCCCCCTCTTTGGTTTTGTTGCGGCAGACAAAGCTTATAACTTAATTTTTTTTGCCTATTCAAATTAATCAGTATTATGCTCTTTATTTTCCTTAGTAATTGATATCATTATGACTGTAATCCTGTTTTACTAACCGGAAATACATAGCACTCTGTTTTAGTCATTATTATATCTGTCTGCCATAACTTGTCTGCAACAGTCTAGCCTGTCATAGCTTGCCTGCTACGATTCTGCTTGCCGTAAACTTGCTCCTAGCAGGCGTGGCATAAGTTTGTGCACAAACCGGCCCAAGTTGAATTACAATTGGACCGGCCCCAGCTTCCTTACTCAAAAACACTAGGGCCCATCATTGCAGGAGGCAGCCCAGCCCATTACCGCAGGAGGCAGCCCAATCCTACCAGAAAAGGCCCCCACACTCTTTATCTGTTTTGCTCGAGGACTAGCAAAATGTAGGTTTGGGGGTATTTGATGTGCATGAAATATATACAATAAAGTACTCACACATCTACACATTTAGCCTTACTTTTATGTTATTTTGTGACTGATTATATACTATCTTTGTGCTGCAGATAACAAGGGCTTTACATGCAAAGTGGTGCTAGGCCAATTGAATCAAGCCAACTTAAAGCCAAGCATGAATTCAAGAGAAGACCAACCCAATCAAATTTAAGTCCAATTGGAGTAAGGAATCAAAGGAAATTTGCATCAAATCCAAGTCCAATTCGGATTAGGATTCCAGCCTGCACATCAATCAGTATTTTCAGTATAACTTTCGGTTCAGATGTCCAATCGTGATGATTCAAGTTGGGATGGAAATTTAACTTAAAGGGATACAACTTTGTAGTTTACCAAAAGTCCGAATTCAGACATTAAATGGGCCGAAATCGTCGATTAAGTGAAGCCTAAAAATCTGGGATTTTCTCCAAACGAGAATTCAACTTATAATAGGATTCATTGGAAGAATCTTTATTGAGTACTATGAACAGCTGTTTACATCCTCGCAGCCACAAGTGGAAGTGGAGCTCCTAGAGGCCATTCACACAAAAGTCACAGATAGGATGAATGCTTCTCTGCTTAGAAGTTTCAATGCCTACGAGGTGGAGAAGACACTCTGACAGATGCATCCTTTAAAAGCTCCTGGCCCCGACGATATGCCTCCACTTTTTTACCAACATTTTTGGCCTACGGTTAAGTCTATTGTCATTAACACTGCTTTAGATTTTCTAAATCATGGCACTGCTCCCCCACATTTTCATGATACTCATATTGTTTTAATCCCTAAAACAAAGAATCCAGAAAGGATCACAGATTACAGGCCAATTAGCTTGTGCAACGTGGCCTATAAATTAGCCTCCAAGGTGGTGGCAAATAGAATGAAAATTGTCATGCAGGATATTGTTTGTGAAAATCAGAGTGCGTTCGTGGCAGAAAGGCTAATCACAGATAATGTTCTGGTGGCCCATGAGTTGATGACTCACATAAGTAGAAAAAGGAAAGGCAAATGTGGGGAGATGGCCCTAAAGCTTGATATGAGCAAAGCCTATGACCAGGTGGAGTGGGATTGCCTGCGACAAATAATGAAGAAGCTAGGGTTCCATGACAACTAGATATCTATAGTGATGAGATGTGTGACTTCGATGACTTGTGCAGTGAGAATTAATGGACAGCCATATGGTAAAATTCATCCATCCCGAGGTCTGAGGCAAGGCGACCCATTATCACCTTACCTTTTCCTTATCTGTGCGGAAGGACTTTCGGCTCTTTTGCACAAGGCTGTTCAAAGGAGGAAGCTTAGAGGGGTGGTTGCATCAGTCAAGGGGCCAAAAGTCTTACACCTCTTTTTCACCAACGACAGCCTAATCTTTGGTCGTGCGACAAAAGAGGCAACAGAAATTCAGAGATTGTTGCAGGTGTATGAGACATCCTCGGGTCAGCAACTAAACCGGAATAAAATTGCTCTTTTCTTTAGCCCAAACACAACTGTCAGAATTAGAGAGGAGGTGAAAACCTTGTTTGGTGCGCAGGTGATTAAACCCCACGAGTCCTACCTAGGCTTACCCTCTTTGGTAGGGAGATCAAAATCCAACACCTTTGCCCACCTGAAACAGAGAGTGGCGAATAAGGTATCGGGTTGGAAAGAAAAAATTTTAACTAGTGCCGGCAAAGAGATCCTGATTAAGGTAGTTGCACAAGCGGTGCCTTCATATACGATGAGCTGCTTCCTCCTGCCAAACAAACTTTACGATGAACTTCAAGGAATGTTTAGACAGTTTTGGTGGGGACAAGCAAATTCGGAGAAGAAGCTAGCTTGGTTGAGTTGGGAGAAGCTGTGCATGCCGAAGGAAAGAGGAGGATTGGGGTTCCGCGATTTGAAGCTCTTCAATCTTGCTCTCTTAGCAAAACAGGGATGGAGATTACAAACAAATTCTTCCTCCCTGTTTTGCCGAGTTTTCTGAGCAAAATATTTTCCTCACCGAAGCTTCGTGGATGCCAATATGGGAAGGAACCCATCCTATGCATGGTGGAGCTTAATGGTGGCACAAGGGGTGGTGCGAAAAGGTATTCGGTGGCAGGTGGGGGATGGCGAAAGCATTCGTGTATGGTGCGATAAATGGGTGCCTAAACCGAGCACTTATAGGGTGGTAACTCCAGAAAAACAGAGTCCGCGAGTTACTCTGGTTAAAGACCTCATAAGTAGGGGAAGTTTTGAGTGGGACGCGGACTTGGTTAAGCGTTGCTTCAATGCCGAGGATGCTTCGGCCATTCTGGGCATACCTCTAAGCTCGATGGGAAGAAAAGATAGGCTAATCTGGGCAGCGTGCAAATCTAGAAAATTCTCGGTGAAATCGGCGTATGAGCTAGCTTACGAGGCAAAAACAGAGCAAAACAAGGGAGACTATTCGAACGACTCGCAACGCAAACGAGTCTGGAGATGCATCTGGCAGTTAAATCTCCCACACAAGCTTAGACACTTCACTTGGAAAGTAGGACGAAATATCCTTGCTACCAAGGACAACCTCAAGCGAAGGAAAATAGTAGGTGATGATGAGTGTGTCTTATGTGGACTTCCGGTGGAAACCACGTGCCACCTGCTGCGGTTTTGTAAACATGCCCGTGGGGTTTGGGAGACCAGTAAACTTGCCATTCCCTTCACCATTTCCCCGTCTTGGACGTTCCTGGATGTCGTACAGAACCTACAACTATTGGAAGGGTCTCAACCTGGCTTGACAGAGAAAGTCATCTCGGTTTGTTGGGGAATTTGGAAAGATCGCAATGAAAGAAGGATGGGTGGCATTGGCAAATAGGGTAGAGTAATCCTGAAGTCCGCGCTGCACCTTGTGGATGAATACCATTGGCAAATGGAGTCAATAAGGTTGCTGCCCCAATGGCGAAGCCAATGATAACTTGGAGGCCCCCTGCCCGTGACCAATACAAGGTGAATGTTGATAGTGCAGTCTTCAAACATAGAAAACAGGCGGGTATTGGTGTGGTAATCCGGGATAAAAATGGGGTGGTAATAGCAGCCTTAAGCAAATTAGTAAATGCACCTCTTGAAGCAGCGGAGATTGAAGCAAAAGCAATGGAATCTGGTGTTATTTTCACACGGGATGTGGGGATAAGGGAGGCAATGTTTGAAGGTGACTCTTTAACCATTTGTAGGGCTCTCCAGGGGGAGGGTGAGCCCCCTCATCCACGCATAATATACTAGCAGTAACTTTGGAACAAGCATCAGGTTTAAAGTCCTCTTGCTTCTCTTATGTAAAAAGATAGGGAAATGTCCCTGCTCACTTGTTAGTACAGTTTGCAAAGGAGGTTGAGAACTATGTAGTTTGGCTAGAGGAATGTCCTAGCTTTCTAGAGCATGCGTGTGCTCGTGATTTATCTATAGTTTCTCATTCCTGATTAATGCAATTTTCAGTATTTCCTATCCAAAAAAAAAAAAAAGGCTCTTTAGGGAAAAATTCAAGGAGGCTAGTGCTAGGGCTTAGGGCTGAATGTATAGAGAGTTACGGCTACCTCTTCCATGACAGTTAGTTTTATTTATTTGTCTAGTTTAATGCTTAGTATTTTATTTTTTTGTTTTCTTTCAATTACCATGAGTAGCTAAATTTATAATTAGGGTTAAGGATGAAACTTTGTTAAGGATTATCAGTAATATTTATGTGATTTGATTTTTCCCAAAATAATTTTTCTTTAAATATTTAAATTGTTCTTGCTTCATATCAATTGACTAAGATGGTATTCTAGATATGAGTTCAATCATGTTTTTCTCATGATTTAGGATTTGTCTTAATTAATTGAATGCTTGGTTTATTAATTCTTGATTATAAAATTGGATATCACTTGTGATTTGTCTGTCAATGGATACAATTTATGATTTGATTTTTAGAATTGGATATATCTTGTGATTTGTTTGGCTACAGATACAATTGATGATTTGATCTTATACTTAAGAAGCGAAGAAGAACATGCTTTTGATTTTTTTAAACATAAGTTTTAATAATGATATTTTCCATGATAGCAAGATTGATTTCTAGATTATCATGTAGTGGTTGGGAAAAATTAATGATCATAATTATATGCTAATATGACTTACAAGGTGAATTCCAAAACCTTAATTCATTTCTCTTAATTGTTTACATCTTTTTATTGCTTTATATATTTTGCTTAGTTTAACTATTTGTTTAACTTTATTATTTGCTCAGTTTATTTAATCTCAGAAAAACCAATTTTTAGTAAATTAGATTAGGATTAATTTGGTTAAGATTTGATTAATTTTTCTACATTCATACAAGTCCCTGTGAGTTCGACCTCGTTCTTGTCCAACTATACTTCGGTACGGTTCATACACTTGTGAGTATTTTAAAATTTCACAACAACTTGGCACATACATTAAAAAACTTAAGTAGACACATGGTACAAACTTAAGTGGATAATTATGATATGGTCCCCACAGAAATTTCGACACATGACACAAAATTGGATTCTAATTTCAAATTGTAATTAAACTTTCTCTAAGATTTGCGAAACGCAATTTTTATTATAAAAATATAAAGAATTAGTCTTTTTTTTTTTTTAAATAGCATGTAACACATGCATAGGTATGGATACATTTAAAATTAAACACAATTTTTGTCATAAAAATATAAATAATTATTGAAATTATTTTTTTAAAGTAAATGTAATTAGTCACATATTAAAATTCTTACCTAAATTTAATACTACTTATGATCATTTTTTTTTTCTAATTTTTAATAAAATAGAACATGTGGTGATCTTTATTGTGTGGTGATTTTTATTGAGTACATGAGATTTTTTTTTTTTTTTTTAATTTTATAGTTCATTAAAATTAAATTCTTTATATTTTACACTCATTAACTTGTTTGGCACAAGATTAAAAAATTTAAGTGGACACATGACACAAACTTAAGTGGATAGTTATAATGTGGTCCCCACATAAATTAAAACACATAACACAAAATTGGATTCCATAAAAATATAAATAATTAGTCAAATTAATATTTTTTTTAAAAGTAAATGTAATTTGTCACACATTAAAATTTTTACCTAAATTTAATACTACTTATGATCATTTTTTCTCCAATTTTTAATAAAATAAAACGTGTGGTGGTCTTTGTTGTGTTGTGATTGTTATTGAGTACATGTGATTATTATTATTTTTTTTTAATATTAGATTTTTAGTATTAAGCACTCATTAACTCATTGGGCACAATGATTAAAAAACTTAAGTAAATACATGGCACAAAATTAAATGGATAATTATAATGTAGCTCCCACATAAATTTAGATACATGACACCAAATTGGATTCTAATTTCAAATTCTAATTGAATATTCTCTGAACTTTGCAAAACACAATTTTTATTATAAAAATATAAAAAATTAATCAATATTTTTTCAAATAGCATGTAATACATGCATAAGTATGGATGCATTTAAAATTAAACACAATTTTTGTCATAAAAATATAAATAATTATGCAATTTTTTTTTAAGTAAACATAGTTAGTCACATATTAAAACTCTTACCTAAATTTAATACTACTTATGATATTTTTTTTTTTCCTAATTTTTAATAAGATAGAGCGTATGGTAATATTTGTTGTGTGGTAACATTTATTGAGTATATGTGACTGGTTTTTATTTTTTTTATTTTATAGTTTATTAATATTAGATTCTTAGTATTTTGCACTCATTAACTCACCTGATATAAAGATTAAAAATTTAAGTGGACACATGACACAAACTTAAGTGAATAATTATTATGTGATCCCCATATAAATTTAGACACATGATGCAAAATTGGATTATAATTTCAAATTCTAAGTGAACTTTCTCTAAGTTTTGCAAAACATAATTTTTTATTATAAAAATATAAAAAATTAGTCAAATTATTTTTTAAAAAATAGTATGTAACACATGTGTAAGTATGGATACATTTAAAATTAAACATAATTTTTTTCATAAAAATATAAATAATTAGTGAAATTAATTTTTAAAAATAGTAAACATAATTAGTCACATATTAAAATTCTTACCTAAATTTAATACTACTTATGATCTTCTTCTTTTTTTTCTAATTTTTAATAAGATAGAAAGTGTGATGATCGTTGTTGTGTGGAGATTTTTATTGAGTATATGTGATTGGGTTTTTTTAAAAAAGTTTATAGTTCATTAATATTAGATTCTTAGTATTTTGCACTAACTTACTTGGCACAAAGATTAAAACCTTAAGTGGACACATGACAGAAACTTAAGTGGATAATTATGATGTAGTCTCCAAATAAATTTAGACACATGACACAAAATTAGATTCTAATTTCAAATTCTAATTAAACTTTCTCTGAGCTTTATGAAACACAATTTTTATTATAAAAATATAAACAATTAGTCAAATTACTATTTTTTAAAAGAGTATGTAACACATGCGTAAATATGGATACATTCAAAATTAAACACAATTTTTGTCATAAAAATATAAATAATTAGTAATTTTTTTTTAAGTAAACATAATTAGTCACATATTAAAATTCTTACCTAAATTTAATACTACTTATGATAATTTTTTTTTTCTAATTTTTAATAAGATAGAACGTGTGGTGATCTTTGTTGTGTGGAGATTTTTATTGAGTATATGTGATTATTTATTTATTTATTTTTTAAGTTTATAGCTCATTAATATAAGATTCTTAGTATTTTGCACTCATTAATTTACTTGGCATAAAGATTAAAAACTTAAGTGGACACATAACACAAATTTAAGTGGATAATTATGATATGGTCCCCACTTAAATTTAGACATATGGCGCAAAATTGGATTATAATTTCAAATTCTAATTAAACTTTCTCTAAACTTTGTAAAACAAAATTTTTATTATAAAAATTTGGTAAATTTTTTTTTTTTTTTTTTAAATAGCATGTAACCCATGTATAAGTATGGATACATTTAAAATTAAGCACAATTTTTGTCATAAAAATATTAATAATTAGTGATTTTTTTTAAGTAAACATAATTAGTCACATATTAAAATTCTTACCTAAATTTAATACTACTTATGATCATTTTTTTTTTCTAATTTTTAATAAGATAGAACGTGTGGTGATCTTTATTGTGTGGTGATTTTTATTGAGTACATGAGATTTTTTTTAAAAAAAATTTATAGTTCATTAAAATTAAATTCTTTATATTTTGCACTCATTAACTTGTCTAGCACAAGATTAAAAAACTTAAGTTGACACATAACACAAACTTAAGTGGATAGCTATAAAGTGGTCCCATCATGAGATCAAACATTTTTAAAATTTTTTTTATTAAAAATAAAATAAAACAAAAGGCTTGTCTTCCACTAAAAAAATAAAAAATAATAATAACTTTGTCTTATTGAAAGCATTCAAAATTTCCAATCAATTTATTATCCATGTTCATAAAGTTTAGATTACCGAAAGCAACCACAATCATCTTTCTCACAAGTCACTGAACATAAACCCTTTTGCATAGTCTTCCATTACAAAGAAAGAAGTCTTCCACTATCAAATGCAAGTCTTTCATTTTTAAAGACAATAATTGCATGAGGAATATTATAAACACGATACTTTTCACAATAGCTGATTGGACAAATTTTATTGATTCTTATTTGAGTCTGTCATTAATATATATAAATATATATTTTCCCCCCTAAGACTAGGTGGAGCCTGTGACCCTTTGGGCCCTACCTGATTCCATCCTGGCCTTAGGGCATGCATTAGTAAACCATTTTAGGAAATTTTTTATGAAAAATGTAAAAGTAATTAACATTTTATAGCTTTTTCAATTTCCTATAAAACTTTTCCTAAAATAGATGATTAATGTGTACCATAAAGGCATACATTAACGGGACCTTTCCAATAATGCTCTAGACACCATTCTTTAGATGTTAACAATAATTAGCCACCATAATCAGGTGTCTTATCTTCCAGCTCTCCTCTCATCCGTTTCATTGTGTGTTGCGTTTTTTTTTTTTTTGGATTGGTTGCTTCCTCTTTTTTTTTTTAATTGGATAAGATTTTTGTTTTAATAATCTTGGTGTGATTGGTTTTTTGTTGATTAATGTTTGCCCTTTTTTTTCTTGTTTTAGTTGGCATAATTTTTTAATAAGGAAATATGAGTCAATTTATATAATTTACCTTTTTTATTCCCTTACTTTTTTCTTTAACTAAACAAAATAGTTTTTTATCCTTCCAACTAAACACATGAGAGAAAATTAAATATTTTTTTTATCTTCTATTTATCTATCCTCCAACCAAATTAAATTAATTAAAACCTAAGGGTGGGTGATTCAGTAGATTACTAAGAGAGTAGTAATGCTATGGACAAACTTTTCTACGGTAGATTTTACAATTATTAAGGGGGTGTTTGGTTTGTATTTTCAAACAACGATTTTTAGTTTTCAAACAACATTTTACGTATTTTCATACATTTTTTCATCCACACGTACTTTTATAAATATTTTTAAATAATAATTTTTAATTTTTAAACGCATGTATCAAACGGGCCTAACTTGTTCTCTCGCGAGTGAAGGAAAATCAACGAGTGGGTTCTGAATGGTTGTTATGTCCATCACTTTCATGTACTAATCTGCAATTAAAAAAAAATAAAAAAAAATGATGTCTGGGATCTGGATCATTATTGGAAAGAGAGCAATGAAGACTTTTTTTGCGTCGCTCCAAAGATTGTATAGTGATTTTTATTTATTTTTATGTAATTCTTTTTAGAAAATGATTAGATAGTGATTCTAAGTGTTTGATTGTAAACAACTTGGATATTTTTTTATTACAAAAATTACTGTAAATAATAATTGAGTCAAATATGTTTATTATTATTATTTTTTATTTATGAAAGTATAATAGAAAAAGAAGTACAGTAGAATCGCAATAGAGAGCAATGAAGACTTTTTTTGCGTCGCTCCAAAGATTGTATAGTGATTTTTATTTATTTTTATGTAATTCTTTTTAGAAAACGATTAGATAGTGATTCTAAGTGTTTGATTGTAAACAAGTAAACAACTTGCATATTTTTTTATTACAAAAATTACTGTAAATAATAATTGAGTCAAATATGTTTATTATTATAATTTTTTTTTATGAAAGTATAATAGAAAAAGAAGTACAGTAGAATCGCAATAGAGAGCAATGAAGACTTTTTTTGCGTCGCTCCAAAGATTGTATAGTGATTTTTATTTATTTTTATGTAATTCTTTTTAGAAAATGATTAGATAGTGATTCTAAGTGTTTGATTGTAAACAACTTGCATATTTTTTTTATTACAAAAATTACTGTAAATAATAATTGAATCAAATATGTTTATTATTATTATTATTTATTTATAAAAGTATAATAGAAAAAGAAGTACAGTGGAATCGCAATAAAAGAAAACATCAAGTAAGACCGAAAATAGTATCTAGCAACAGCATGAAAAAATAAGCTACTTTTACGGGGATGGAAATTTTTTGTTGTAGGGCCCACATGGGTCCCGCAATCAGTGAAAAATTTAAGCAAAGACTGACTTTTAATTGGTATTTAAATGCACATTAAGTTTGGGTACTTTTAGTCATATATCAAAAAAAAAAAAAAAAAAAAAAGGTGCCCGTATAATATTTTTGATGATTTCATGACATCTTACTCATACTATGCTCGATCATAGTCCATGAGGAAACGTTTTAAAGGAGATTTTAGTCATTTCACCCTTATCACCATTACGTTCAAGAAAATGTTCAATTTACAAGCTAAGAAAATATTTAATAAGTGATAAATCGACAAGTAACGAAAAGGTATCAAGACCTGCATATTTAATTTTTCTTGAGTAAACTGGCAATTTTTTATTTTACGCAGTTTACTTTAGCTCTCCTGGCCTAGGAAGCACATTGTAATGATGAGTTTTCTAACTACCATAATTTCACTCACTAGCACTTTAGAACAAGGAGATATAACTTGGAAGATCATTTTAGAATGAGTACAGGTAGCTATTATAATTTCATTCACTAGCACTATTTATGGGTCCTATTTTATGTTTCTTTTTTTGGAAAATTTAGCAAAAAGTTAGATAGGAAGGAAAATTAAAAAATAACTAAAATGCTTTGTAGTGGTAACCTGACCTCTGTTTTTTTTTGGTTGAATTTTGTTAAGTGGTGTCCAAAAGTGGGTAAGTTAATGTTTAATGTGTTACTATTATTTATTTATTTTTAGTTAAAATGACTAGTTATAAAATTGTATATTTATTTTTATAATTTTATAACTATTAATTAATTATTTATGACATTACCAGTTCGACTATCAGTCAGATCTCGATCAGATCATAAAACCGGTAACCACTCCATATTCCGATTCTTTGACCATATTAGTTTTTAAAACTATGCAGTTAACCTTTGTTAGCAATTGTTTTAATATTTCATGAAAATTTTCTAACCTTTTATTTAAAAAAAAAAAAAAAAACTAGAGTTCTTATTTATTTATTTATTTTTGCTAAACAAAAATGGGTACAGGAGCGATTTGAGTCGATGTCTTCTATTTGAGTCTAACTATAGTAACATCTTACCTGTTGGGCTCAATCCTCTGAAAATATAAGCTAAAAGCATTAAGTTATTTTCCAAACACTTCTTACTGCAAAATTCGAACTTAGTACCTCCATTATGGCAAAAACCTAGAGTTCTTGTTTATCAAATACTTCTTGTTCTAATTGGATTTGAAATAGAGTATGATCCCTCAAAATATTGTTTTGATATATTGTCGGCATCTCCATCCTCTTTTCCTCATCTGGCATTGATCACTTTTTTATTTTTATTTTTTTAAGGCATTAGTCAAATGTTATTCAGAATGATTAGGCGTAAAGCATTATGCGTAAATTGTTATCCTAAAAAGCGTTATTACATAATGATTAGGCGTAAAGCGATATCCTAGAATAATTGGACATAAAGCGTTATCCAAGTAAAGCGTTATTTAGAGTAAAGCGTGTGTAGGGGGTTTGTTTTGATAGGGCATTGGTCACTTTCACAGTACTAGTCTTGCATAACGTGCATTGGTCCTGTTAATGTATATTATGTTTTGTTACGGGCTTTAGGCCTAACTGCTTTACTTATATAGTACACTTGTACTTGTACTACACTTTACTTGTACCGCACACTTATGCCTCCTATATAAGGCACTGATGTATATTCTTTCATTAAGAAATACAATACAAATCCTCTAGTATTTCTAACATGGTATCAGAGCCACTGCTCTAATCCTTTGGTGTGCCGCTCTTAAGCAGTCTTGTCTTCTTGGGTGTCATCTGCAGCCATTGTTGTGAGCAGCACCACTGCCTCCACCGTGACTTCAGTACATCAAAGACCACTGCATTGTCGCCACCATCGCTTCCGCTTCTCCGATCAGACCACAGATTACACCATCGGAAAGTAATCTCTCCGATCTGCCTTTCTGTGAAATATCGTCTTCATCGGACCTTCCACGCGCTACCAAAATTCTTGGCATCACTGGCACGCGCCTTCACGCGTCGCCAATACAGCCCACGCGCCGTCACGCGCCTCCAGGCTCCGCCACGTGCTTCCACGCGCCGTCACGTGCAGACACGCGCCTGCACGCGCCAGGGTTCTCTGCTGACGTCAGCCCTAGGTGACGTCATCTACCACGTCATCCGCCATGGCATCTGCTGACGTCATCGTTGACCAGACCGTTGACCAGCGTTGACTTTGACCGTTGACTTTGAAGACTAAGGACAAGTCTTCTTCTTGTTGCAATAATTGTCGTCGACAATCCAGCAAACGTTTTGGCCACAGTACTGAGACTTGCTATCGTCGCAACAAATTAGTTGTTTCAATTTCTGCTGCTACTGTTGCTAACACTAAGAGTGTCCAACCAATGGCTCCTATCTCTGCACAGTTTAAGTCTTCAGAACGCACTTTCACCATGTCCATAGATGACCTTAAAAATATCATCGCCAATGTCATTCGTATGGTTGGTAATGCATCTTACTCCTCTTCTCTCTCAGCTTTATCTGGTATGTCTCCCTCCTCTTGGCTTATGGATTCCGCTTGTTGCAATCACATGACACCTCACTCGTCCTTATTTTCTGAACTCAAACTTGCACCACACCCTCTTAATATTCGCACAGCAAATGGTTCCACAATGTCTGGTCATAATATCGGTTCTGTTTCGACTTCCAACCTTTCGGTTCATGGGGTCTTTAATGTTCCTGACCTTTCTTACAATTTATTTTCTGTGGGACAATTAGCTGAGTTGGGTTATCGCATTATATTTGATTATTCTGGGTGTATTGTGCAGAATCCGAGGACGGGACAGGAACTTGGGACCGGTCCCAAAGTTGGGCGTATGTTTCCCGTGGACAACCTTCGTCTTCCACTTGTTGCTCCTGTTTTTGTTGCTGCAACTGCTGCAGTTTCTTCAATTCCTTCCCTTGCACTTTGGCATGCTCGTCTTGGTCATGCATCTTCCTCTCAGGTACAACAATTGGCTTCTAGAGGTTTGTTAGGTTCAGTGTCTACAGAAAATTTTGATTGTGTCTCATGTCAGTTAGGAAAACAACCAGCTTTGCCTTTCAATTCTAGTGAATCAATATCCACTGATATCTTTGACCTTATTCATTCTGATGTTTGGGGGCCTTCCCCCGTCTCTAGTATTGGTGGATCTCGATATTTTGTTGTCTTTGTTGATGATTATTCCCGCTATAGCTGGATTTTTCATATGAAACATCGTTCTGAATTATTGCAAGTATATTCTAATTTTGCAAAAATGGTTGAAACTCAATTTTCCAAACGTATCAAAATTTTTCGATCTGATAATGCTCTTGAGTACACTCAATATGCTTTCCAAGCTGTTTTGCATTCCTATGGCACTGTTCATCATCTAACTTATCCAGGTACCTCTCAACAAAATGGTAGAGCCGAACGAAAACTTCGTCATATTCTTGACACTGTTCGTGCTCTCCTTCTCTCTGCTAAAGTTCCTGCTCCTTTTTGGGGCGAAGCTGCTCTTCATGCTGTTCATGCTATTAATCGCATTCCAAGTCCTGTTATCCACAATCAAATTCCATATGAGCGCCTTTTTGGGTCACCTCCAAATTATCGCCACCTTCGCTCCTTTGGTTCTGCTTGTTTCGTTCTTCTTCAGCCACATGAGCATAACAAACTTGAGCCTCGGTCAAGGCTTTGTTGTTTTCTTGGCTATGGCGAAACTCAAAAGGGGTATCGGTGTTATGATCCTGTCTCTCATCGTCTTCGTGTCTCCTGCAATGTTGTATTTTGGGAATATCGCTCCTTTGTCGAGCTCTCTCACTTTCGTGCCTCCCTATCTTCCTCCTCTATCTTAGATCTTTTTCCAGATGAGGCACATATTTCCTTTGTAATTGCTCCTGATCCTCCTGTAGTTGCTCCTGATCCTACTGTAATTGCTCCTGATTCCCCTGTAGACTTCTCTGTCCAACCATCAGATATCCTTGATCCCTTTCCTAGTTCACCATTTAATGAACTGGTGGAAGATGAACAGGTTGAAGATGAGCTACCTAACCATGAGCTTGGGTCCCCTGCTCCTACTTCGCCTGATGATCATGCACAAGACATTCCACCTCGTCACTCAACTCGGGTAAGATCCGCTCCTACACATTTACTTAACTATCATTGTTACACTGCCCTTGCTACACTGCACGAGCCTCACACCTATCGTGAGGCTTCCACTGACTCTTTATGGCAGATTGCAATGAAAGAGGAGCTTGATGCATTATCTAAAAACCATACTTGGGACTTGGTGACTCTCCCCCCTAGGAAATCTGTGATTGGTTGTAAGTGGATCTATAAGATTAAGACTCGCTCTGATGGGTCCATTGAGCGCTACAAAGCTCGTCTTGTTGCAAAAGGTTTCACACAAGAGTATGGGATTGATTATGAAGAGACTTTTACTCCGGTTGCTCGTATCTCATCTGTTCGTGCCCTCTTAGCTGTTGCTGCTACCAGAAAATGGGACCTTTTTCAAATGGATGTCAAAAATGCATTCCTTAATGGAAATTTAAGTGAAGAAGTTTACATGCAACCTCCTCCTGGTCTCTCTGTTGAATCAAACAAGGTTTGTCACCTTCATCGTGCTCATTATGGCCTTAAACAAGCTCCACGAGTTTGGTTTGCCAAATTCAGCTCTACCATCTCTCGCTTGGGTTACATGGCCAGTCATTATGATTCTGCCTTATTTCTTCGTCGCACTGACAAAGGCACTATTTTACTTCTCTTGTATGTGGATGATATGATCATAACTGGTGATGACCTTAATGGCATTCAAGAACTCAAGGTTTTTCTCAATCAGCAGTTTGAGATGAAAGATTTTGGACATCTCAGCTACTTCTTAGGTCTTGAAATCACTCATTCTACAGATGGACTTTATATTACTCAAGCCAAGTATGCTTCTGAACTATTATCTCGAGCTGGACTCATTGATAACAAGACTGTTGACACTCCAGTTGAGCTTAATGCGCATCTGACTCCCACAGGAGGGAAACCATTGTCTAATCCTTCTCTTTACAGATGATTGGTTGGCAACCTAGTTTATCTCACAGTCACTCGTCCAGACATCTCCTATGTTGTTCATCAGGTGAGCCAGTATCTGTCTGCTCCACGATCTACTCACTATGTTGCTGTTCTGCGCATTCTTCGATACCTGAAGGGCACTCTCTTCCATGGCCTTTTCTACTCAGCTCAGTCTCCTCT
Source organism: Quercus agrifolia (assembly GCA_029955455.1). Classification (NCBI taxonomy): domain Eukaryota; kingdom Viridiplantae; phylum Streptophyta; class Magnoliopsida; order Fagales; family Fagaceae; genus Quercus; species Quercus agrifolia. The sequence continues at coordinate 66,840,196 of JARQAD010000002.1, forward strand.
TGTACTCCGTGCATTCTCTGATGCTGATTGGGCAGGGGATCCCACTAACCGCAGGTCCACTACAGGTTATTGCTTTCTCCTTGGTTCTTCTTTAATTTCTTGGCGAAGTAAGAAACAAACCTTTGTGGCCCGCTCCAGTAATGAAGCAGAATATCGTGCCCTTGCTGATACCACATCTGAGCTCCTTTGGCTACAATGGCTTCTTACGAATTTAGGTGTGTCCACATCCTCTTCCACTCCCCTTTATTGTGATAACCAGAGTGCCATTCATATTGCTCACAATGATGTCTTCCATGAACGGACTAAACATATCGAGATTGATTGTCATTTTATCCGGTATCATCTTGTCCATGGTGCTCTCAAGCTTTTCTCCGTCTCCTCCAAAGATCAACTTGCAGATATCTTCACCAAGTCACTTCCTAAGGGTCGCACTCATGATTTGGTTGACAACCTTAAGCTGGTCTCACATCCACCTTGAGTTTGAGGGGGGCTGTTAATGTATATTATGTTTTGTTATGGGCTTTAGGCCCAATTGCTTTACTTGTATAGTACACTTGTACTTGTACTACACTTTACTTATACTGCACACTTATGCCTCCTATATAAGGCACTGATGTATATTCTTTCATTAAGAAATACAATACAAATCCTCTAGTATTTCTAACAGGTCCCACCTTTGACCTTTCACACAAAAATACACTCATGCATCACGTGCATGAGTATTTTCTTTTCACACAGCACGCAGGCCAATTATAAAAAAACTCTCTCTCCTCTCTTATTACACCACGATCTCTTCACTTCAGACTTCATACTAGACTTAATCTCTGTTCCTTCTCCTCTCTTTTCTCCTTTAGTTCTTCATCTTTATTTTCCTGATTACTGTTCATACTTTTGTTTTTCTTTTTTAGTTGGTGGAACTCTGGCTACTCTACAGAGTTGTGGGTATCTTGAAAGGTCCTTTTTCTTCCCACTATTTCCCCCTCTTGTCTCTTGAAGAACATAGGGCAAATTTAAGAATATAGGGCCTCTACAAGCATCCATTCATATATTTTGGTATTAGGAGCGTACCGGAACAAAATGGAATGTCCACGTCCGGAAATGCTATTGTATGTTGAATCATATGTCCTTTTGACAACGCTCCTGATAGCCTTTCTTACAGTCTTCGGATCATGGAGGCGTCGAAGCCACAGTTTGAAGCTCAAATATTCGATATGGGCATCTTATCTTTTGTCTACGTACCTGATAAACTACACCATGGGCCTGATGAAGTCAGCAACATTCCGTAATGAATTGTTTTCTGTTTGGGCGACGTTTTTGATTATTTTTCTTGGAAGCGCTGATTGCATCTCTGCCTACAGCCTTGAAGACAGTGAGAATCGAAAGAGATATAACTTGGAAGTTTTTGTTATGTATTTTTGGCTGGCCTGGCTGATAGGTGTGCATACTCACAAATTCAAATATATGATTCCACTCTATCTCCTCTATTTCTTGTCTTTGAGAAGGACAGGATGCAGAGCCAAAGCTTTGGAGTTAGCAAGCAAATCATATGGTTTGGTGAGAAACACCAAACTGGTTGCAGACTTTATGGAAGATGAGAGCAACAGAGAAGGCGATGAAGCAGATCCTACTTGCATGAGAGGCTACAAGTATTTGGTGAAAGGCGAAAAGAAGGCAAAGGTGAAAGTTCAAGCACCACACTACCATATGCAGTTTGAGACGACGGAAGATCCTAAAGTCATTACCATTGATATGATCTGGCAATGCAAAGGGAGACTCTTAAGCTCCACCGGCGATCCAGACGGGCGACTCAAAGATATCTGCCTTTCCTATGCATTGTATAGGCTTCTCTGTCGTAGATTTGCAAAATATTCCTTCCCTGAAAGCTCCCAGCTTAAGACATGGAATTTTGTTCGATATGGGCTTCTTTCCAAAGAAGGTGATCATGAGAGAGCATTCAGAGTAATTGAGATGGAGCTCGGATTTCTTTATGATCTCTTTTACACAAAATATCCCGTCTTATTTGCCAAGGGGCTTCCATTATTAAGAAATTTTGAGTTCATTATTGTCATAATTGGTTGTTGGGTTGTGGTTCCCACTCTAATCCACTACCAAGAAGGTACCGGAGATTGGTACCTCGCGACATCAAGTGGACGTAACCTTGATGCTCTTCTCACAGGTGTAGTTTTACTCGCTATACTTTACATGGAAATTGTGCAATTTTTTGTTGTCAACTTCTCCGATTGGGCTAAGGTACAGTGGCTTTGCTATTATGTTGAAAAATCTTCATTGCAGAAGAATAAATGCATGGAGATGATCATACGAGTTATATGTCATAGGAAATTGTTAAAACCTTGGGATAGAAAACTTAGCCAATATTCTCTTCTTGAATCTTTTAGTCATAACCCTTCGGTATTGCTATACAATTGTTGTACTTCTCCTTATATAGATAAGCCGAGAAATGGTCTAAAACGAAGTGCTCACGTCAAATTGCCGATGGGAGTGAAGAAAGCAATTATTCACTCTCTAAAGACCAATGGGCAGCGACTGACAAATGGGGTAGCTTCTCTGCTGGGAAACGGGGTTAATGAACTCTCTTGGGCATGTGAACTTCCGACACAAACGCATGTTATCATGGTCTGGCATATAGCCACCAGTCTTTGCGAGCTCGATTTATAATCAAAAGAAAATGTCACAGGGGAACAGGTCAACCAACAAAGGGAAAGCGAACACTTCATTGTGGCAACTAAGTTGTCTAAATACTGTGCCTATTTGGTGGCTTTTGCTCCAAGACTTTTACCTGATCATCCGTATATTACAGAATTTATTTTTGATCATGTAGTTGTTGAAGCCAGGGAGAAACTCAAGGGATGCGAGAAAAGTATCTGCCAAAAGATGTTTAATTTATGCAAAGATGATCGCAAGAAAAGAATTTCCGAAGAGATGTTGACTTTAGGCCAAGAGGTTGGAGACCAAGAAATTATTGTAAAGGGTGCTAAACTTGCGAAGTATCTGATAGAAACAATAAAAATCAATGAGCTGAGATGGAAAATTTTGGCTGAATTATGGGCAGAGATGATGTTGTTTGTGGCTCCCTCTGATGATGAAACTGCCCATGCAGAGCACCTAGCCATGGGAGGAGAGTTTGTGACTCACTTGTGGGCATTACTCTCTCATGCTGGTATACTCAAGCGAGACTCAGCTCAGGATGTTTAACTAATGCATTTGTCCCTATTTGTTTTCCTTATGATTGTATGATATTGTGTGATTTCTCATGCATTTCCATTCCAGAGTATGTATAATAGATAGATGTGTGCCCTCATTAAAAAAAAAAAAAAATTGTCGCTGCGGTTGTATTGTAACGTGTGTTGTATTATATTTGGTTTGATTAGTGTTTGATCTTCTGTTATTTCCTTTGATTTGATTTCTTTAACCTTGGCATTGCTTGACGTGTTTCGAATCCATTAGAGTATCTGTTTTCCGATTTATGTAGAGAAGATATTTACTATTTTCCTGATTTAGTGTGCATTTAAATAAGCAAAGCAAATCCAAATGTACTCTAAATCAGGAAAGTAATTTTTGGTAAATTTTATGCTAAATATGTGATAAGATAGCTAAAAAATAATTAATCTTATTTTCAAAATATAAATTTGAAGTTAAATTATTTGAATTAAAACTGACAAAAGGTAAAAAGTAAAAAGATGTAGTCTGGGTTCTGAATAAGACACCAACCTCAGCCTTAGCTAGTGGGATTTTTAGACTAAATTTGGAAAAAAACTACTTTGAAATGACTAATGTTATAGGTACAAAAATTTGAATACTTTGAAAGATACACCAAATTGTGTGCCTAATTTCACTGTTTTTTTTTTTTTTTTTTTTTTTTTTTTTTTTTTGTGGGTAACTATGAATGGTGGACAATTTATGCCCATATGAATCCACCACTCATCGTTATATACTAATAATCACACAAGTCAGTAGATTATGAAATTTGGTATAAGAATGGTTGTGTATGTAATATTGTTGCAATATTTTTCACACTAATCAAGGTAGTAAGTTTTTTCTTTGTTCTCATTTGGGTCCCTCATTAACATGATTTTTTACCTACAAATTACAACTTTACTTATACAGTTGTAAAATATGTATGACTCTAAACTTATTAAGCATGACGTGAATACTTTTAAGTTTAGTGTGGTTGTGTCCTTGATGGGAGGACGTGCTACACAATTGGTAGAATTTTGCCAATTTTGCACCTTTCCCCTGGCTATTAGCCCTAGCTTGAATCTCTTCCTATAAATAAGTTCTATTACCGAGCAACAAAAAATCTAGTAGCACAAAAAAAGTACAATTCTTACCACAATTATCTATGTGGCAGATTGTGAGTAACGGAAAAAAAGTTGTAAATTTATATGATAATAACAGATAATCAATCACGGTTTGTCACGTAAGATAGTTGTGGTAAAAATTGTGGTTTTTTTATGTGGTACTAGAATTACTCTACGGGCAAACATTCTAAATCATACTGTAATATGCTAATTAATTACGGTCACTATCACCTTTCCACCAAATAAGTCTCATAGAAGAACAAAATGTCAGTTGAGCTATAGTTCATTCGTCTGGTTATTATGTATCTGCTGATTGCAAACTTATTTTATTTGATTCTCCAATGAGTAAAGAATAAAATATATATAAAAATTACATCAACTCCCATTTTTAGTTTCATCATTAGACTAAAGGATCTCTTAAAAAAATTTCGGACAAGTATTATACTAATTTTCTAGAACTAGAATAACAAAAACGTCGTTAATCCTCTCTAGAGGAATAAGAATGGAATTTTACTTGGTTTAGAATACTTTTCAAGTTCTTAAGATTTTATCGATCTACTGTGAAATGAGTGGATTAAAATTTAAATTATGGACATCTAAATGTTAAATATCATTGACTTGATATCTATTAGAAAATGATGTGATAAGATCCAATCAAATCATTTAAATTGGATGAACACGATTTTAAGATCTTAAATCCTTGTTGGGTCACATGCAATGCAAAACTTTTGCACATTTTCCCAAAAAAAGAAAAAAAATTATACATTTAGAGATCTACTTATTTTGTTGAAACTAAAAATTTTTTGCTAAAAATACTATAAAGAAATGTAAAAGTTGGTTGAAATAGTATAATGCAATCTATGAATAGTATCAAAAAGTGCAATGAGACTCATGAATAATAGTAAAAATAAGCTGAATAATAAAATAAGTTCGCAAAAATAATTTTTACCAAACAGACACTCAACCGAAAAGGAGAAGCACAATAATTATACTTGCCTTTTGTCATGTCGGTGGCTCAACTTAGTTTGGTTGGTAGGATAAAAAAGTTGAAAGATACAAAATGGAGAAATGATAGAAAATATCTAGTTTTTTCTTGATGTTTGTTTGATTGGAGGGATGGAAAAATGGACTGATGAATTTTTTTTTTTTTTTGTTTGGTTGTGGAGAAAAGTGAGAGGATAGAAAATGTGGTTTATATAAATTTACTATTATGTCCTTAGTACATAATATGTAAAATATAATTTCTTTGTACTCATTAAAAAAGAAGAAAATATTAACTATTAATAATTAAAATTAACAAAATAACATTATATATAATGTAATATATTAATTATTTTTATTTTTATTCATTATATTATTTTCCTTTATTATTATATACTAGTCACTAATCTGCACTATGCATGAAAATATTTTACATAAATGTGAAACGTATATAACATATGCAAAATCATCTTGATTTATTTTTCTTTTTCTGTTGAATGCATTTTTCATTTGTAGTTTAAGATGTTACTTTAAGTTTAAAAATATTCCAATCAAATAATGGTGTCTTGTGCTAATCCAAAATATAATTAATTTTGCCAAATTCAACATTAGCTTCTATTTGGCAAATCCCAATAGTTGAGCAAAAGAAAATTTCCAAAATCCCATTTCTTAATTCCTTAACCTTCTTGAACTTCCACACTAACCAAGCAAAGAGGACCAAAAAAAAAAAAAAAATCTAAAATTTAGGAGTATGGACCATCTAACCAAATTAAGTACCATTTTAAAAATAATTGACTCAAATTTTGAATAACATCCCATCAACCAAACAAAGATAAAAGCGCAGAGTAATAATATTATTATTTAAAAGAGTTGAAAGAAAGGCATGCGAAATTTGAGATCTCTTTTTTTTTTTTTTTTTGTGGATAAAAAAAAAAAAAAAAAGGAATGCATGAGACTCCAATCTAAATGGGAAAAAAAAATCAACAATATAAAAATACATTCACTCCGCTAATTCAAAAACTTTCATCTAACCAAATCAAGACATCTATTCCTCAATTTTCATACATTGCCAAGTCTACCTTAGGCTTGAACTCAAAATGATTTAATTTGATTGAGTGTTGCATAGAATTAAATTTGTTTGTCTCAATATGTAGTAGCACTTAATTGATGCAACCTTAATGCAGCAGTAGCTCCTGAACAATGCAGTCTTGTATGACATACTTGTTACCAAGTAATATTCCCTCTTGGCCTCCCCTACTTGACGTTTTGTTCAACCTCTTCTACAAGCTTCTCCCTAATAAGGTTTTTGTGTGCCAACAACACCAAACCCTACAAAAAAAGCAAACATTTTTATACAAATCCAAGATATCAATACCTTAAAAAAATAAAAAATAAGAAATAAAACATATGGAGACCTTTTTTGGATCTTAAATAACAAATTTTTAAAATACAACCCTAGGTCCATTCATTTACAACAAAAGTAGCAAAAGTTACAATGAACAATATGTCAAGCACAAATTATTCTCATATGGACACAAATCTTACACTAACACATCACTCTGCACATCCCCATCATATTTTTTGCAAGCCCCATACATAAACTAATAAGGATGATATTGCTTGAAATGAAATTGTTTAAAGAAATCTATTTTAAATTAAATCATTAAAATAATAACAAATGATTGAAAAAGATAATGACTTTGTAAAAAAAAATTCAAACTCAAACTTTAGCACTCACAAGGGGCCATCAAATCATTACTTTTTTTTCTCAGCGTGTAATGCCTTTACTAAGTACTATCTTTGTGAAAAACTCAAACCATGAGTCGGAGGTTGAGGCCAATTCGATAATAGCCTAAATAAACTGCTTTGGGAACCTGAAAACACCAAACAAATAAGGGATAATTACAGCAAACCCACCTGGGGTTTGGCCCGTTTTCACTTTACCTACCCGTGGTTTAAAACTTTACACTTTGCCCACCTGAACTTCAATCCGTTAGTCTTCCGTAACCCACCTCTCTGTTTGCCATCAGAAAAACACATTTTTAGGCAAAAACAAACATAACAAAGATAAAAAAAGTTAGGATTTTTTATTGCTTAAGAACTTCTGTGAGAATAGGATACCATTGAGAAACAAATTCATTTCGTACAAGTAATCCATGGATTTTACGACCCATGTCGAGAAATCCAATCCTTGCACAAGCGGTGAGAGCATTGATAAGAGTAATCTTGTCCAGCCTTGCATTAACATCACACTTGAGCATTTCATCAAACACCTTCAAGGCATCCCAATAACAATGTCTGGAATCTCAATAATCATCTTGAGCATTGATAAGAAGTCGTTTTCCAAAAGCAAATGACTTCTTGCGAAGTCATAGCAACGGTGGTGTGCGTCGAATTGTCCGGTTTTTTTTTTTTTTGGGTTCATGCGATCGGCGAAGTAGCTTCCATGCTTTGAACCCAGTGAAACTTCCATGCTTTGGTTTTTTATTGTATTTTATTTTATGGCTTTAGTAGCTTGTGAGGTTTCGATCTTGGCCGCCGGGGCCTGGAGATGAGCTTGCACTAATGGCTTGGGATTTTGAGTGAAGTCGTGGTTGTGGGACTAGATCGGTGGTGGTAGGTTTCCATGGCGGCAATCCTCAACCCTTACCTTCTTATTCTTTTTCGGCGTTACTGAAGCCAAACAGGATCTCTTTTAATTTTTTGCTAAAGCCAAATCAGATCTCTTGAGATCTGAAGCTGAGAAAGTTATAGAGATATGAAGCTGATATTTATTGCCGACCTAGGGAAAAAATAGAATAAAAGAAAAAAAAAAAAGAAACAGAGAGAAAGAGAAGTCTTTAAACGCCGTTTGTTGAGTTATTTTATTTTATTTTGGTGGTTGTTGATGATGATTATTGAGATTCCAGACGGGAAGACCAGCCAAGCATTTCACAGAAGTTCTTAAGCAATAAAAAATCCTAACTTTTTGATCTTTGTTATGTTTGTTTTTGCCTAAAAATGTGTTTTTTTTATGGCAAACGGAGAGGTGGGTTACGGAAGGCTAACGGATTGAAGTTCAGGTGGGCAAAGTGTAAAGTTTTAAACCACGGGTAGGTAAAGTGAAAACGGGCCAAACCCCAGGTGGGTTTGCTGTAATTATCCCAACAAATAAACAAAATCAATCATTATCAGAACAATTAAACAACCAAAAAGAGGTATCATGTCATTAAAGTACTTAAGGAACCATTTCATCAAAGTACATAAACTAATAAGGATGATACTGCTTGAAATGAAGTTGTTTAAAGAAATCTATTCTAAAATTAAATCATTAAAATAATAACAAATGATTGAAAAAGATAATGACTTTGTAAAAAAAATTCAAACTCAAACTTTTGCACTCACCAAGGCCATCAAATCATTACATTTTGGCTCAATGTGTAATGCCTTTATCGAGCACTGTCTTTGTGAAAAACTCAAACCATGAGTCGAAGGTTGAGGCCGATCCAATAATAGCCTAAATAAATCGCTTAGGGAACCTGAAAACACCAAACAAATAAACAAAATCAATCATTATCAAAACAATTAAACAACTAAAAAGAGGTATCAATTTCATTCAAATGAATAAACAACCTTTTGAAATTACAATAGATGAAGAAGAATAAGTCTAAATCAAAACCTTAATTAAAACAAAATCTAACCCAATCACGTAATTCAAAACTAACTGATCAAAATACCAAAAACTAAATCCTTCTAAATCCCCAAATTTAAAATGAAATTTTACTTTTTAAGCCTCTGTATATTTGGATAAAGATTCAGTTTTCATACATGGGAAACTCATAGCTTGTCTAAAACTATCTTATGAGTAACATCTAATATAACAAAATAGTAACTAACTGACATTGATACCCAAAAATTTATAACACATTTAGAACCTTATTCAAAAGTTTTGAATTAAAATAACACAATTTAAAGAGATTAGTAAATCAAAGTACTCCACAGTTTCATCCCACTAACAAATATAGATAACAGCACACATAAATATCTACATAGTTTCCACAAGGTGGACTTGAAACAACACACATAAATATCTGCATAGTTATGCATTTCCAACTAAAATAATCTAGCATATTAACATAAATAACCTAGCCTTCAAAAAAGGTCAAGTCAGTGCACCTCATTTTGCATATAACTACACCCTGGTCTGGTAACAATGTTTAAGATATTAACCATCATTGTCATAAATATAAGTTATAAAACAGATTTTGCATCAACTATCTAACATATCATGATGGTAGACTCATTTCACATTAGAACCATCTAATTTTTTTTTGATATAGAAGTGTTGAGGGTCCTTTTTTGTGAAACCCAAATGTAAGAAAGGAAGCCCAACTCTGCAACACAGAGAAGTTGGCAAGAGACAGAGAACAAAAAAAACTATTAAGCCCAAACGGCAGGAATAATGGATCACAAGTCCATGAAATAAGTAAATGGGCCTTGAGAGAGCAAATGGGCTCAAAAGAGCCCAAAAAGAGAGAAATAGTGAGTAGCAAACTCATGGGCAGTATGTGATATGAAAAAAAGTAAGAATGGACCGCAGCAGGCCCAAAGCAATGCAAGCAAAGAGAGTAGGGGATTGATGGCAGACCCATGAACCCCAAGGATGAGTATGAAGTAATTGGGTCGAGGAAGCCCAATGAAGTCAGTAAAAAGCACATGGGAACACAAAGTTAGTAAAAGGGCCGAGGAAGCCTAAGGCAAACAAATGGGCCAAGGATGCCTAAGGGAAAAAGGGACACAGGAGCCCATAGGTAAGAAAGCCTATGGTAGTGTTAAGCCATTAGGAAAAGAATACATGGCAAGCCCAAAAAGGGGCCCGGCAGGATCAAGTTATTACAGCAGGAATGACAAGACACTGCAGTAAAACATGATGGCAAGCAAGAAATGGGCCGGGAGAAATGTAAAGCCCAGTATCAAAGGGAGCCCAACCCATAAGGTGGGTAGAGAATTATAAAACAACCCATGAAAAAGGATGAAGAAAAGCAGCAGACCGTGCAAGCAAGCCTTCAGGCCATGGCAGACGCATGAGCGGCAGACAAATCTTGGACATACGTGGAGGGAGACCACGCGTGAAGCCCAGGCACCACCAGCCAATATGGGACTTGGTGGGGTCATGGGTTAGAGGTAAGGAGGTATGGTTTGGTGGTAGGGAGAGGGGAGAAGATCTATTTTTGTGGCTCTTGTCCAAGCTCTTTTGGGAGGTACGTCTTGCTAGGATGACAGACCACCCAAAATAGGCAAGGTTGAGGGAGGAACCATTAGGTGCATGCCATGAGGGTTAAAGAGAGAAAACGCCTATACCGTGGCAGGAAAGGGCGCCATGGTAGGCCAATAAATAAAACAACTTTTTTCTTTGTCTGGAGCTAGGGAGGGTGATGCAAACGAACTAGTGGTGGTTGGCAAGTACACCCAGACTAGACAAAGGTGGTTAAAGGGCAAAATAGTAAAATCTGGTCATAGTAGGCGCTATAAAAGAGCCTCCACTGTGCCTAGAACAGGGGTCGAAAAAAAAAAACAGGGGAAGAACATGAGAGAAAAAATAGAGTAGAAAGAAAGTGAGAAATCAAGAAAAAAAGGAAAAGATAAGAAAGAAAACAAAAAACAAAAGAAATATAACACAGTGGGCATGCACTAGTAGGTCGATTTCTCTCTCTCCCCTTCAAAATCTTACCCCATTTCTAAGAAGGGAAATAAAGTTTTTTTGCTGAGGACATTGACTATTCAAGTTCGATTCCCTCAAAGCCATTAATCTCCACGGTAGGATCTCTTTCCTGTAGGCCAATAAATAAAACAGCTTTTTTCTTTGTCTGGAGCTGGGGAGGGTGATGCAAACAAACCAATGGTGGTTGGCAAGTACACCAAGACCAGACAAAGGTGGTTAAAGGGCAAAATAGTAAAATCTGGTCACGGTAGGTGCTATAAAAAGGCCTCCACCGTGCCTAGAACAAGGGTCGAAAAAAATAGGGGAAGAACACGAGAGAAAAAATAGAGTAGAAAGAAAGTGAGAAATCAAGAAAAAAGGAAAAGATAAGAAAGAAAACAAAAAATAAAAGAAAGATAACACAGTGGGCATGCAACAGTAGGTCGATTTCCCTCTCTCCCCTTCAAAATCTTACCCCCTTTCTAAGAAGGGAAATAAAGTTTTTTTGCTGAAGACATTAACTATTCAGGTCCGATTCCCTCAAAGCTATTAATCTTCACGGCAGGATCTCTTTCCTGGGAGGTTAACTGCATTGAGAGGAAGCGTTCTTCCTTTTTGGTCTCTTCTCTTCTCCTGCGGACCAAATTTGACTTGTTTTATATTTTCCTCTTGACTAACTCTTACTGTCATGAACCGCTCTTACTTTTTTGTAAAAGTCATCATCATTATTGTAATTATGTTTCATTAGTGGGGATTATCTAGTCATTTTTTATCAAACAAGGACAAAAGACTTTTTTTATTATTTATTATTATGTTTGTCTGCCATGACTTCCTTGAAACAGCTCTGTCTGCCGTATGCACATTCCTGACAGACGAGGCATAGTTTGTGCACAAACCAGCCCAGGGTGAGTTGCAGCTGGACTGGTCTTAACTCCCTTACCCAGCATACTCGGGCCCATTATCGTAAAAGGCAACCCAACGCACAATATACAAAAAAAGGCCCCTACATAAAATTGGCGACTTCACTGGGGAGTTGAGGAACAGACATGGACAAGAGCCCTCACGGACAAATGCCTCTGAAGTCCAGGATGATGCAAAATATGAGTGTTGTACCCTCACAAGCAGAATTTAGGCCTACAACGCCTCACCAACAGCCGCCTAATCAGGCGGAAGGTGCCAACGGAATGGGGGCTGAACCCCAACCTCATCCGAGAATCCCCACAGACAATGCCAACACCTTCATTGAGGTGTTACAGGCCCTACAACACTCACAACAGCAAATGATGGAGGAGATCCGTCAACTAAAAATGGACAGGACAAAGGAAAAAGAAAGCCAGCATGACTCAGAAGATGCGGCTGACAAAAAAGAGACACCAGCAGGAGGTGTCCCACAAAATGCAAAACAACGTTTCATTACCATGGCTGAATTAGCCGCTCTCCTAGAACAAGAGAGAGCCAGAACACCCAATGAGAGATTCTACGCACGAAGGCCTCCTTACCCATTAAGGGTGCTCAGTAAACCATACCCAGAGAGGTATGAGCCACGTGCTTTTGCGCAGTATGATGGCAAGAAGGGAAGTGCTGTTGAGCACGTAAGCAAGTTCATTGATTCTCTTAGGCCCTACGCTACAGACAAAGACTTATGTCTTCGAGAATTTTCCAAATCATTGTGTGGCTGGGCTTACACCTGGTACATTGGCCTAAAACCAAGATCGATCCCAACGTGGGATGACATGGTGGACGTATTTTGCACAAAATACTTCCATGGAGAAGAAACAGTAACACTGCAACTCTGCAAGCAACCAAGCAAAGAAGCGGTGAAGACTTGATGGAATACATCAAAAGGTTCAGAGACATAGCACTTGACTGCTATGATCATTGCGAGGAAAGGACACTGGTAGGGATATGCATGACGAACATGATTAGGGAATACAGGGCAATCCTGGAGAACTTAGAAATCTCCCAGTTTGCACAGTTGTTGCAAAAAGCCAGAAAAACTGCCCAGTCTGTGAAGCCAAGCACGGACAAAAGAAGTGCTCTGTAGGCCATGGCAGTGTCTACTAGCAAGCGAAGGAGAAAGACTGATGGGAGGGAGTATGATACTCCCCCACCAATACCACGCACTCCGAAAGAGTTGAATGTGCTACTAGACAAGTGGATAGCATAAGGGATCGTCAAGCCCAATCAGGTTTCTAGGGAACCCATAGAGAAAAAGCGGAGGGACCCTCGCTTTTCTCATTTGCACAACTACATGCAACATCCTACCGCAGAAGGTTGGGCGCTTCGCAGGCTAGTGCATCGCAAGATCAAGGAAGGGACCTTAGAACTATCCCAGTAAGAAGTCCAGAGAAACCCACTCCCAAACCACAAAGGGAAGGGTGTAGCAGCAATGGTGATTTGCGCGAACCCAGGGGAGGATGAGGAAGAAAACCCAGCCCTGCTTACGGCGGCCATTACCACTTTACAACAGAGCTCCAAGTTCAAAAATTTATTTGACCAGCTGGGACTCACAACGAAGGAAAGAAAAATAGCCAGGGAGGCTCTGGTAAGCATCGCCTCCAGTGCAGGGGTAAAATGCTTGTCCACAGAAATCCCAGAAGACAGGGCTCTCTTACAAGAATCAACAGAAATCACGTTCAGTGATGAGGACATGAAGGTGGGGTACCCAGATCACAGGAAACCCTTATACTTAGCAGCTTCCATAAATCAAATCCCCATAAAGAGATTTGGTAGACACAGGTGCCTCTGTAAATCTCATCCTATTAAGCATTCTACAAGCCGTAAGAATTTCAAAAAAAAAATTCAGGGGTGCCCAATGGAAGTGACAGGATTCGGCGGAAGAGGTGAGTACACCGCAGGCCACATTCAACTGTGGCTAAAAGTAGGCCCCATAGCTTCTCTAGCTCGGTTCCATGTAGTGAAAACAGAGGTATCCTATCATGTGCTTTTGGGAAGACCATGGTTGCACAAGCACCGATTGGTTCTATCCACTTATCACTAGTGTGTAAAAAGAAGATTGAATGGCAGGATGATACACATAGCCGCAAACCCTCACCATTCGAGGAGGCAGAAGCCCATTTAGTAGAAACTATGTTCTACGACCAATGGGCCCCGTCAGGGGAAAGCTTAGTATCGAAGCCACGAGGTACCTTCGTACCTAAGTGGGAAGACATCCAAGATGATCCAAAACCTGATCTAAAAGAATTGTTGGCAAGAAAGAGGAAAAGGAGAGAAGCATCCGCCACAAAATCAGATGACACACCCCAATGCATCAGGGTCCGAGGCCCTAATGGTAGGATCGTGTACAAGTTATAAAGGTACGTGGGACCTACAAGTGAGATGCAGGTGGGCCCCACCCAAGAATGTCAACACAAGAGTTTGGTGTGTTGCATAGCTCAAGAAAGTTTGAAAAGGGAAGAAGAAAAGGATGAAGAAGTTATTACAGAAAAGGATGCGCAGGTTGTGGCAGAAGAAGAGTTGGAGGAAGTCGAGCTGAGGTCTGGTTCGCAGGAATCAAGGCCCATCTCAATTAGTGCAAATCTGGCAGAAAAAGAAAAATCAGAGCTGGTACTGCTATTGAAGAATTCAAAGACATCTTCGCATGGGACTATAGTGAAATGCTAGGGTTAGACCATAGGCTGATTGCACACACGTTGAATGTGGACTCGCAGGCCAAGCTAGTGGCCCAGCCTGCCAGGATATTTCACACAGAAATAGAGGGGCAAATAGTCAAGGAAGTGCAGAAATTGTTGGCCGCAGGATTCATCAAGCCTATTCAACACCCGCACTGGCTATCCAACATAGTACTAGTAAAGAAGAAGAATGGCCAGATAAGATGTTACGTAGATTTCAAAAATCTCAACAAGGCCTGCCCGAAAGACGAGTTCCCATTACCAAACATGGATTTACTGATAGATTCTGCGGCAGGAAGTGCCATGTTTTCATTCATGGATGGTTTCAGTAGGTACAACCAGATCAGAATGGCATTAAAGGATGTAGAAAAAACTGCTTTCAGAACACCCATGGGAAATTTTTACTATACTGTGATGCCCTTTGGGCTAAAAAACGCAAGTGCAACCTATCAACGAGCGATGACGGCCATATTTCAACATATGATGCATCAGGAGTTAGAGGACTATATGGATGACATAGTAGTTAAGTCAAAAAAGAGAGGAGAGCACTTCTGTGTGTTGAGAAAGGTATTCGAGAGATGCAGAGCTTTTAAGTTGAGAATGAACCCTCTAAAGTGCGCATTTGGAGTATCCTCTGGTAAATTCTTGGGTTTCTTGTTTCATAGCAAGGGAATAGATGTAGACCCAGCCAAAGCCACTGTAATAGCAACTATGAGACCTCCAACCACGGTGAAAGAACTAAAAAGCTTCTTGGGAAAAGTCTCGTATATTCGAAGATTCATCCTTGGTTTGGCATCAATCACGTCGGTTTTCACCAAGTTGCTCAGGAAGGGGCAAAGTTTCGAATGGGGGGAAGTGCAGTAGACGACCTTCAAGAGGCTGCAGCAAATCATGATGAACCTCCCTACGATGCAGGCCCCAATCCACAAAAGACCATTGCTACTTTACATGGCCACCAATTCGTATGCCATTGTTGCATTAATTGCCTAGGAAGATGGAGGCGACGTTGAGCAGCCAGTGTACTACATCAGCCGCGCCTTAAAAGATGTAGAAACTCGTTACCCAAGGGCAGAGAGAGCGTGATTGGCTATTGTGTACGCCTCACAAAGATTACGCCATTATTTCTTAGCCTACGAAGTATGGCTGATGACTAAATCCCATGCCATTAAAGCCCTGTTATAGCAACCCATCCTCTCTGGCAAGATATCCTAGTGGTTGTAACAATTGTCATAGTATAACTTAAGAATGGGGACACCTAGGACGGTGAAAAGCCAGGCTATAGCAGACTTGTTGGCACAGTTTCCAAGAGAAAAAGAATTCCCGCTGGCCAATGAAGTTCTAGGGGAAGTGGCTATAGCAGAAAAGGTCAGGGAACAATGGGTAATGAAATTTGATGGGTCATCTACCACCCAGTCCGGAGGAGTAGGAGTAGTTTTATACCATGAAGAAGATGTAGCAATAGCACTGTCATTCAAACTAAAACTCCCCTATTCAAACAATACGGCAGAATATAAAGCCTACCTAACCGGGCTAGCCATGGCCCTTGAAATTGGAGTCAAGCATTTGAAAGTGCTAGGTGATTCAAACTTGGTGGTTTGCTAGACCAAGGGAAGCTTCTCTCTGAAAGAACCCAACCTAGCCCTATACAGAGCAATGGCCCAGAAGATGGAGGAAAGGTTTTTAACTTTTGAAATAGAGCACGTTCCAAGAAACGAAAATCAGTTTGCCGACACGTTGGTTGCACTAGTCTCACAAATAACGTTCGAAGGGGATAGCACCAGAGTGGAGGTCAGCAAGAGGTAAGAATCTATGATTGAAGTGCTGAAAGAAAGGTTCTAAGAGGAACAGTGCGAAGGGGATTGGCGGATCTCCATGAAGGAAGTTTTGATGAAGGAAGAAGACGTCACAGAACTAAAGGCATTGAATGACTACGCTTTAGTGAAGGGAGATCTTTACCACAGGATGCCAGGTGGAGTTTTATCCAAATGTGTGAGACGAGTGGAAGCCCAGAGAAAATTAAAAGATGTACATGACAAGACTTGTGAGTCCTGCGGGGTGGTCAGCCTTTACCGCAGGCTTCAAAGGGCAAACTTCTATTGGTCGAGCATGGGTAAAGAAGCAGACCAAGTCCAAACCTAGTGCGAAACCTGCTAGCTCGCGGTAGACAGAGAGGAAAGTTATGCTGTGTTCATCAGCGAGGATTAGAGGAGCCCGTTCATACAATACTTAACAAAAAGCCTCCTGCCATAAAAGCATAATGAAAGATACAAGCTTAAGAGGTTGGCCACACGTTACTTTTTGCATAATACAGTCCTTTTCAAAAGGAGGTACGATGGGGACCCTTTGAGATATTTGGGTCCTGAAGAAGCAAAAGAAATGATAAAAGAAGTACACTCAGGAGAGTGTGGGGAGAACCAAGGGAAGAAAAGGTTTTACAGATGCCTGCTACAAATGGGCTACTATTGGCCTACCATGAAGAGGGACGCAGCAGAATTTGTAAAAAAATGCCACAGTTGCCAAATACAAGCCAATTTAATCCACACCTATCCACAAAATTTGCATGGCATGGTCACACCATGGCTCTTCCACACTTGGGGGCTCGACTTGGTTGGACCAGTGAATCCACCATCGCATGGATACATATGGATACTAGTAGCTACGGAGTATTTTACTAAGTGGGCAGAGGCAGTACCACTCCACAAAGCCACGGGAGGAGCAGTGGCAAATTTCATCAAAGAAAATATAATTATAAGGTTTGGAGTTCCCCACAGGATCATCAGCGATAATGGCACGCCATTTGTCAACAATGACGTGAGGAAGATGCTAGAGTTCTACCAAGTTAAACACCACCATTCATCACCTTATTACCCTCAAGGAAATGGGCAAGCGGAGGCAACGAACAAAACTCTCATAAAGATTATCAGAAAGATGAGTCAAGAATATATAGGAGGATGGGCAGTGCATCTATTAGTAAGATGAGTCAAGAATATAAGACGCTTTTTGGGCTTATAGAAATTCACCGAAGTCAACCATTGGTTTCTCGCCTTTTTCCTTAGTCTACAGAACTGAGGTCGTAAGCCCAGCAAAAATAATAACTCCATCCCTGAGAGTTATGTAGATGTAGGAAAAGGAGAAGGAAAAAGAAGATTTTGCGACAGAAAGGTGTGAAGATTCTGGAAGGACTTGTTGAAAAGAGAAAAAAGGCCTAGGAGCGCAGCCGCAGATACAGGCAAAAGATGACTAAGGCCTACGGCAAGATGACCAAGGAGAGAGTATTCGCAGAAGGACAACTTGTGCTAAAAGTGGTAGACTATGTCAAACGAGGTATGGCAGGACCATCTAAGTTTGCACCCAAGTGGGAAGGACCCTTTGTGATAAGGGAAGCACATCAAAGTGGGTATTACCGTCTAACCCAAATGGATGGCAGGGACTTGATGGATCCCATCAACGGAAAATGGTTGAAACGTTATTATGCCTAAAGAGAAAAGGTTATGTGGTTGTTCCTTCCTTTGTTTTGTTAAAAGCTTTTATGTTTCCTTTACCTTTTTTATTTCTTTTCCTTCAAGTGATGATGTCACAGGACAAAATATTGTAAAAGTGCTTTCATGAGTATGCAATGAAAAAAAAAGGGGGGGAGTACGGAGTATTAGCACTATGTCATAGCAATAGTAAAAGTAGTAGCAAAGTGTAACACCATAATTACAAACCCGAAATGTGGCAAATACATGCCAAATAAGTGCTATAGGAAACATATAAAGTGTCCTGGGTGAAGTAAAAAAAAAACAAAAAAAAAAAAAAACAAAATAACAAAAGAAAGAAAGAAGGAAACTACATCATCATCAACGGAGTCCAGAAATGAGAGTCTGGTCTCCAAAGCGGCTAGGCCCACCAATGCCAGAAAGAAGGCGCTCGCGACGGTCCTCAAAGTCTGCCACCTCCTTCTTCAAAGTCTCGATCCGTGTATCAATGGCATTAACAGCTGGCTGAACTCTTCTTATGAAAACGGCTCGGGCAACCTCACGGAGATGATCCAGGATAAACTCCACAACAAAACCCACACTGATGAGCTCCTGAATTGCAGCTCTCCACTACAAAATCCTCTCGGTGGAGACGGTGTCAACGAAATTGTGTTCAATGTCATTCATCACGCTCCCCAACATCCTTAAGAAATGCTTTCTGGCAGAACGACCAAGGCAGAACCCCTGCATAAAATCACCATGGTTGCCGTGAACCATCATCAAGTGAGAAACACAGTCCTCAGGGACTCGGAAGTCATAGAAGTCTGCATAAGGAGGCCCAGAGCCCCAGAAATCTGCAGGACCCAAGTCATTGACCTCGGGCTGATCAAAGCAGGCGAAGAAGGTTGCAGCTTCTTGCACGGGATCAGGAATAGCGGCAGAACTGCTGCCCACTTCGAACTGAAAGGATGCCATAGGAAGAGGACCTATTAAGAAGCACAAGGCATGAGATGAGCAACATCTCCTAAAAAAAAAAAAAATGAAGAAAGGAACAGAGGAAGAGAGAGCTCACCAAAGCCAGTGATAATGGGGACTGTGGGAAGAATAGAGACAGGTACAGAAGGAATGGTGGAAACAGACACTGTGAATATGGCAGAAGCTGGTGCAGAAGATACGGTAGGAATGGGTGCTGTAGGCGCCACAGGAGTAGCTGCTGCAGATGCCCCTACGTCTGCTGCAAGTCCTAGCCTCTCAAAGGGGTCTGCAAACGAGAGAAATGGGCATACAAATAAAAGGGGAAGAGTGAACTTAGCAAAAAAAAAAAAAAAAAAAGAAGAAGAAGAAAAAGAAAAGAAAACGGGAGGAAAGATAGCACATACCCATGAATTCCTCTTCTTCGGATTCAGAAATCCTCCTTCCCAGGATGGGCTCATCATCAAGATCTTCCAGAATGTCCTTAGATTCCTCATAAGACAAAGCAGAATCAGGCCCACGGGTGGTAGAAATCAGGATGGTGGAAGGAGTAACTACCAAGGAGGAACCATCCTTCACAGCTTGAGATGGAGCCACGAAGGGGCACCGGTGGAAATAACGAGAGATGTAACTGGGGTAGTCTCAATCTGAGTAACAGTAGGAAGGGTGACTCCCCTTTAAACAGAGGATGTCTCGGTAGGAGGAGCAGTGACCTCACTAGCCTCCCTAGTATGAGTACCCTCATCTATGGGTACCGACTCAGTAGGAGAGGTAGAAGTCTCGGCAGGAACTCCATGCATGGCTGCAGAGGTGGCAGGCATTGCAAACTTAGCCTCACTAAAAAAACCATCCATGGGTGTGCTCATGGGAACAGCAAGCTCCTCAGCAGAAGGATGATATATAGAAAGAGGCAAGGGCTCATCCTGGAAGAAAAAGAAAAGGGTGGAAGAAAATATAAAGATCAAAATAATCTTTTATTTTTTTTAGAATGAGAAAAACAAAAATGTATGGCAAACTGGTGGGTAAGGAAACATACCTCCAATTCAGGCTCATCGAGCACAATGGGATGGGTGGCCGACGTATCCTCCTTATGCTTAGACTGCAAAGGAAAAGGGGAACAAGAGACAGAGTCAAAGAAAGAAGTCAGCAAGCATGTCCGTTTCGACCACAGAGAAAAGTCAAAAGGATATGCTCATTAGAAGGACAAAGCAAAGTTAAAAGTAACGTACTCTCCGCTCAGTGGCAAGTGCAGGATGGGGAGTTGTCTTCCTTTTACTACCTCATGTTCCACTGGCAGGAGTAGCTTCTACAGGTGGCCGAGGAGCGACAGGCTTAGGCTTGCTGGCAAACTTGGGCTTGTTGGCGGACTTAAGTTTGATAGGACCTTTCTTGACTGGCGCGGGGACATTGATGACTTTAGCCTTCTTCTCCCAACTTGGAGGATAAACACCTGCATACCAATATCATCCTTTCTCCTCCTCATCCCATTCAAAGATGGTGGACTAGGTCTGTTTGTTGGCATATGCCAACACGGCCTTGGAAGGCAGGAGCAATCGAGGGTTAGGCGAGACAACCATACCAAGTCCCTTAGGAGGAACGAGAGAGAAACCGCGACTACGTACCAACTCCTGCTCAAACGAGGTCATTACGGCCTGCCAGTATCCATGCATAGCAGGAGTACAAAGGCCCTCCCTCAGCGAGCCAGGAACCGTGACTGCACTAAAGTGCTGCCTCCAAAAATCAAAAGTCGTATGTCGCAGAAAAGGCCTTACTGAAGTGGGGGACTCCATGAGAAAGGAAAGGTCGTCAGGAATGTCCTGATCCAGCCCAAATTACCTTCTTACGCGGTTGGTAGGATAATGGACAAACCTGACACTTTCATCAGCCAGATAAGGCAACCATCTAGCGTTGGTGGCCACCAAATAAATGATTCCTATCTCATCAAAACCTGCTAGAGGAGTAGTAGTTCCAGCAGTATCAACAAAAGAACCTATTGCGGAATCCACGCATGTATACCCTGTACTTAAATGCCTGTAAGATTTCTAGGAGAAACCAACACCTTCATCAAAGGACTCAACAACAGAACAATCAATAGGTTTCA
The DNA here is from genome assembly GCA_029955455.1 of Quercus agrifolia. Classification (NCBI taxonomy): domain Eukaryota; kingdom Viridiplantae; phylum Streptophyta; class Magnoliopsida; order Fagales; family Fagaceae; genus Quercus; species Quercus agrifolia. The sequence goes on from JARQAD010000002.1 coordinate 66,861,339, forward strand.
GACCGGACCAACGGAAAGCCAAAGGAGAATCAGACTCAAACCTGCTGCAGAAATCAGCAATTACCTTCGGACAGGATTGGTACTTCTCTTTAGCAAAGCGAAGGGGCCTACACTTCGCTAAGTACTGGCTACAGCGTTCAAACAACAACTGCTGCAGGATGGTGCTATGTACAGAAGAAGTGACTATGTGGCAGGAGTCAACTTGACTCTTGTCACTCCGTAGGATATCCAGCTGGACATACAGGTGTCCCAAAAACATGGGGGCCAGTGGCAAACTCACCCCGACAGATATTTTTATGGCCAAAGGGAAGTACAAAGACTTTATGGCATAATGGGGGTGGGACCCAAAGACAAACTTGCAAAGCCAAAAGGCAATGAAAGCTGCACGGCAAGCAACTACAGAAAATTTGGAAGAAGAATTAACCCAATACGATAACTTAGCATTTCCAGTCATCCTTTTCTTCAACTCAACTTCGATAGCCTTCTCTTCCAGAGAAAGTTCTATGGTGGCAGGATCAACATCACCAAGAATCAGCAAAAGTAATTGGTTAGCCACGTCTTTGAGGGTGACGGTGAGTTCGCCACAGGAAAAGAAGAATGTGTGGGTGGTGGCGCATCACCGATGAACCAAATGGCAGAGGTTGTAGAGGTCTCGAAAGTTGGATAGGCTTCAAGATAGGACGATGGCCTTCAGAACACCGGCCCGCTGAAGTAAACCTATGAAGCCCATGTCAGATAACTCACTGTTGACCACTCCTTCCAACCCTGGGCGGTACCCAACCCAAATTCGAAATGGATAGGCACAGGGAGTGAAATTCCTTGACGAATAACCAGATCGTAGACGGAGGAAGACACCGGGGCCCAAGAAGTATTGAGGTTTCATCGGCAGAGAGCAAGCCACACACGGCTTGGCGGGGGCGGCACATAGTCACCAGGAATCTTGGGGAAAGAAGGATAGACGTCATACCAAGGGTCGATCAGAGGGGTGCACTCACTGTCTGGGTCACGCCACGCCTTTTCCTCATCGGAATGGTCCGATTCAGAGTACATAGCCTCCTCCCCCGTCTCTTGTTTGACAGGAGGATCGTAAACGGCCTCTTACCCTTTACGGCGAAAAGAGCCTGAGCTTTTCGCTGGCGCCATAGCGCAAGAGTTTGATAGGAGTAAAATGGGTACGGGTTTTCGAAAAGAAGAAAACGGTGAAGGAAGGGAAACTAATAGAATATTTTGGAAAAGAAGAAGTATGTGTTCAGATTGAAGAGAGACTCCTTCCTTAAATGCCTGGGTCATTAATGACGGCCTGAAGGGAGGTGACGAGTCAGCCATCCAGAAGAGAATGAAATAAATGAAGCGACGGTTGTGTCTTAAAGCAACTACCACTTTGGGAAATTCGAAAAGTCATTATTGTTCACGGCTGGAAAAGAAATATATATATATATATATATATATATATATATAAAAAAGAAGAGGTCCATAGTTTAAAAAAAGCCCGTGAAGGAAAAGAAAGAAGAAATGTGGAAGGGATAGGAAGGTCTTTTATTCACATATGGGCCGCAGAAGCGCTCCATATGTTCAGGGAGCTAAATGTTGAGGGTCCTTTTTTGTGAAACCCAAATGTAAGAAAGAAAGCCAAACTCTACAACACAAAGAAGTTAGCAAGAGACAGAGAACAAAAAAAAAACCATTAAACCCAAACGGCAGGAATAATGGATTACAGGTCTATGAAATAAGTAAATGGGCCTTGAGAGAGCAAATGGGCTCAATAGAGCTTGGAAAGAGAGAAATAGTGAGTAGCAAACCCATGGGCAGTGTGTGATGTGAAAAAAAGTAAGAATGGGTCACGACAAGCCCAAAGCAATGCAAGCAAAGAGAGTAGGGGATTGATGGCAGGCCCATGAATTCCAAGGATGAGTATGAAGTAATTGGGCCGAGGAAGCCCAATGAAGTCAGTAAAAAGCCCATAGGAACACAAAGTTCGTAAAAGGGCTGAGGAAGCCCAAGGCAAACAAATGGGCCAAGGATGCCCAAGGGAAAAAGGGACACAGGAGCCTATAGGTAAGAAAGCCCATGGTAGTGTTAAGCCATTGGGGAAAGAATACATGGCAGGCCCAAAAAGGGGCCCGGCAGGATCAAGTCATTATAACAGGAATGATAGGACATTGCGGTAGAACATGATGGCAAGCAAGAAATGGGCTGGGAGAAATGTATATCCCAGTATCAAAGGGAGCCCAGCCCCTAAGGTGGGCAGAGAATTATAAAACAGCCTACGAAAAAGGATGAAGAAAAGCAGCAGACCATGCAAGCAAGCCTCCAGGCCCCGACAAACACATGAGCGGCAGGCAAATCTTGGACATATGTGGAAGGAGAGCACGAGTGAAGCCTAGGCAGCACCAGCCTGTACCCAGCTAATATGGGACTTGGTGGGGTTTTGGGTTAGAGGTAAGGGAGTATGATTTAATGGTGGGGAGAGGGGAGAAGACCTATTTTTGCGGCTCTTGTCCAAACTCTTTTGGGAGGTACGTCTTGCTAGGATGGCAGACCACCCAAAAGAGGCAAGGTTGAGGGAGGAACCATTAGGTGCATGCCATGAGGGTTAGAGAGAGAAAACGCCTATACCGTGGCAAGAAAAGGCGCCATGGTAGGCCAATAAATAAAACAACTTTTTTCTTTGTCTGGAGCTGGGGAGGGTGATGCAAACGAACCAGTGGTGGTTGGCAAGTACACCCAGACTAGACAAAGGTGGTTAAAGGGCAAAATAGTAAAATCTGGTCACGGTAAGTGCTATAAAAGGGCCTCCACTGTGCCTAGAACAGGGGTCGAAAAAAAAACAGGGGAAGAACATGAGAGAAAAAATAGAGTAGAAAGAAAGTGAGAAATCAAGAAAAAAGGAAAAGATAAGAAAGAAAACAAAAAACAAAAGAAAGATAACACAGTGGGCATGCACCAGTAGGTCGATTTCTCTCTCTCTCTCCTTCAAAATCTTACCCCATTTCTAAGAAGGAAAATAAAGTTTTTCTGTTGAGGACATTGACTATTCAAGTCTGATTCCCTCAAAGCCATTAATCGCCATGGCAGGATCTCTTTCCTGCAGGCTAATAAATAAAACAGTTTTTTTCTTTGTCTGGTGCTGGGGAGGGTGATGCAAACGAACCAATGGTGGTTGGCAAGTACACCAAGACCAGACAAAGGTGGTTAAAGGGCAAAATAGTAAAATCTAGTCACGGTAGGTGCTATAAAAAGGCCTCCACTGTGCCTAGAACAGGGGTCGAAAAAAAAATAGGGGAAGAACACGAGAGAAAAAATAGAGTAGAAAGAAAGTGAGAAATCAAGAAAAAAGGAAAAGATAAGAAAGAAAACAAAAAACAAAAGAAAGATAACATAGTGGGCATGCACCAGTAGGTCGATTTCCCTCTCTCCCCTTCAAAATCTTACCCCCTTTCTAAGAAGGGAAATAAAGTTTTTCTGCTGAGGACATTAACTATTCAGGTTCGATTCCCTCAAAGCCATTAATTTCCACGGTAGGATCTCTTTCCTGGGAGGTTAATTGTATTGAGAGGAAGCGTTCTTCCTTTTTGGTCTCTTCTCTACTATTGTGGACCAAATTTGACTTGTTTTATATTTTCCTCTTGACTAACTCTTATTGTCACTAACCACTCTTTCTTCTTTGTAAAAATCATCATCATTATTGTAATTATGTTTCATTAGTAGGGATTATCCAGTCATTTTTTATCAAACAAGGACAAAAGATTTTTTATTTATTTATTTATTATTATGTTTGCCTGCCATGACTTTCCTGAAACAGCTTTGCCTGCCGTAAGCACATTCCTGGCAGATGAGGCATAGTTTGTGCACAAACTAGCCCAGGGTGAGTTGTAGCTAGACTGGTCTCAACTCCCTTACCCAGCATACTCGGGCCCATTACCGCAGAAGGCAGCCCAACGCACAATATACAAAAAAGGCCCCTACAAGAAGCTTCCTAATCAAAAGCCAAACACATTCAAGACCGAAACTAGGTTTTTTTAACATAATAACAAAAGAAACATGGATTAATATAATAGAAATCTGTAAACCTAAGTCTAAATCTACTGCTAGAGTGCAAAAGAAATTTGTTTTTGTGCCTGCATGTCATCTTTTTGGTGTTATTGGTCACTTTAGATCAAATTGTTCTTTGTTGAGGCAAAAATCAAAACCTGTGATTAGATCTGCCTCTAGGAATACTAATGTTCCTAAATTTGTTCATGTTTATCACTTTTATGGTGTCATTGGTCACATTCGTTCTAATTGTTATAAATTAAAATTTAAGCATTTTGTGTTTCAATCTAGGATATGTGATGATATTTCTTCTACCATAGGTCCTGATAAATTGTTTCATATGCTTTTGAAAAATTTAAGCTCGTTGACTTTTGAAAGGAAATTGTAGGATTTTGGTATCTCTCAGAAGAATTGTGTAATCCCTCAAATACACTCTAGTTCTCATGGTTTTTCACCTACAAAACCAAAGACTTGTACTGTATGGGTGAGAAAAGATTTTCTCAGGTGAGTGTTGTTTACTTGTCCCTGATTTAATTCTTTCAATTATTAGTAGACATGTTTTGTTTCAGTTTTTCGTTGTTTTATTTTCTTAGGTTGTTTTGATTATAAATAAAGAAATTCCAAAAACATTGAAAAATTTTAAAAGACAAAAATATTTTATTTTGTGTCTATTTTTTTTTTTTTTTTTTTTTTAAGGATTACATGAATTATGATATCTCTCTCTTGATTTAGAACATGTTTGATATTGTGGGGAAACATAGAAAGTATGTGTTGCATAATTGAGTGCATAAGCTATTTCAGTTTTTGTATGAGTATGTACTGGATTGTACATGTACTCATGTGTTAATTAAGAAATTGATATTTCTTGTTTGTGTACCCTCTATAGCTTAGTTGAGCACTATCATGTATTGTTGTTGCATTTTATTCTTTTACCGTAATGTGTGCTTTTTGAATTTTTGTCTTAAAATTTTGAAAATTCAAAATGATTTTTATTTTTGTATTGCACATCACTATATTGGATTCCATAAAAATATAAATAATTAGTCAGATTATTTTTAAAAAAAAGTAAATGTAATTTGTCACACATTAAAATTCTTACCTAAATTTAATACTACTTATGATCATTTTTTCTCCAATTTTTAATAAGATAAAACGTCTGGTGGTCTTTGTTGTGTTGTGATTGTCATTGAGTACATGTGATTTTTTTTTTTAATATTAGATTTTTAGTATTATGCACTCATTAACTCATTGGGCACAAAGATTAAAAAACTTAAGTATATACATGACACAAAATTAAATGGATAATTATAATGTAGCTCCCACATAAATTTAGACACATGACACCAAATTGGATTTTAATTTCAAATTCTAATTGAACATTCTCTAAACTTTGCGAAACACAATTTTTATTATAAAAATATAAACAATTAATCAATTTTTTTAAAACAGCATGTAATACATGCATTAGTATGGATGCATTTAAAATTAAACACAATTTTTGTCATAAAAATATAAATAATTATGCAATTTTTTTTTCAAAGTAAACATAGTTAGTCACATATTAAAACTCTTACCTAAATTTAATACTACTTAAGATAATTTTTTTTTCTAATTTTTAATAAGATAGAATGTATGGTAATATTTGTTGTGTGGTAACATTTATTGAGTGTATGTGAATGGTTTTTTTTTTTTTTTTTTAATTTTATACTTTATTAATATTAGATTCTTAGTATTTTGCACTCATTAACTCACTTGATATAAAGATTAAAATTTTAAGTGGACACATGACACAAATTTAAGTGGACACATGACGCAAAATTAGATTATAATTTCAAATTATAATTGAATTTTCTCTAAGTTTTGCAAAACATAATTTTTTATTATAAAAATATAAACAATTAGTCAAATTATTTTTTAAAAAATAGTATGTTACACATGTGTAAGTATGGATACATTTAAAATTAAACATAATTTTTGTCATAAAAATATAAATAATTAGTGAAATTAGTTTTTTAAAAATAGTAAACATAATTAGTCACATATTAAAATTCTTACCTAAATTTAATACTACTTATGATCATTTTTTTTTCTAATTTTTAATAAGATAGAAAGTGTGATGGTCGTTGTTGTGTGGAGATTTTTATTGAGTATATATGATTGGGTCTTTTTTAAAAAGTTTATAGTTCATTAATATTAAATTCTTAGTATTTTGCACTCGTTAACTTACTTGGCACAAAGATTAAAACTTTAAGTGGACACATGACACAAACTTAAATGGATAATTATGATATAGTTTCCACATAAATTTAGACACATGACACAAAATTGGATTCTAATTTCAAATTCTAATTAAACTTTCTCTGAGCTTTACGAAACAAAATTTTTATTATAAAAATATAAACAATTAGTCAAATTACTATTTTTTAAAAGAGTATGTAACACATTCGTAAATATGGATACATTCAAAATTAAACACAATTTTTGTTGTGTGGAGGTTTTTATTGAGTATATGTGATTATTATTTATTTTTTTTAAAAGTTTATAGCTCATTAATATAAGATTTTTAGTATTTTGCACTCATTAACTTACTTGGCATAAAGATTAAAAACTTAAGTGGGCACATAACACAAACTTAAGTGGATAATTATGATATGGTCCCCACTTAAATTTAGACATATGACGCAAAATTGGATTCTAATTTTAAATTCTAATTAAACTTTCGCTAAACTTTGCAAAAAAAAAATTTTATTATAAAAATATAAAAATTTGGTCAATTGTTTTTTAAATAGCATGTAACACATGTATAAGTATAGATACATTTAAAATTAAGCACAATTTTTGTCATAACAATATTAATAATTATTGAATTTGTTTTAAAATTAAACATAATTAGTCACATATTAAAATTCTTACATTAATTTAATATGACTTATGATCATTTTCTTTCTAATTTTTAATATGATAGAACATGTGGTGATCTTTGTTCTGTGGTGATTTTTATTGAGTATATGTAATTGGTTTTTTAAGAAAATGTTTATAATTCATTAATATTAGATTTTTAGTATTTTGCACTCATTAACTCACTTGGCACAAAAATTAAAAACTTAAGTGAGCACATGACACAAACTTAAATGGATAATTTTCATATGGTTTTCACATAAATTTAGACACATGACGCAAAATTAGATTCTTGTGGGAACACTTCCCCATTATCCGGATTTATCCGCTTTGGGGAGCCAGTCCCTCACGGTTTATCGGCTCGTCCCCGAGTGTGGGCAGGACCAACCAAGGGCTAGACCTTGTAGTTGTAATCGCAAGTCCCACATCGGTTAGAGTTCCCTCCCACATATGGTTTATATGCTTCTGGAGCTCCCATATGTGTACCACTACCACATGTGTGGTAGTGGTACACATATGGGAGCTCCAGAAGCATATAAACCATATGTGGGAGGGAACTCTAACCGATGTGGGACTTGCGATTACAACTACAAGGTCTAGCCCTTGGTTGGTCCTGCCCACACTCGGGGACGAGCCGATAAACCGTGAGGGACTGGCTCCCCAAAGCGGATAAATCCGGATAATGGGGAAGTGTTCCCACAATTCTAATTTCAAATTCTAATTGAACTTTTTTTGAGCTTTGCAAAACATAATTTTATTATAAAATTATAAACAATTAGTCAATTTTTTTTTTTTTTTTAAAATAGTATGTAACACATGCATAAGCATGTATACATTTAAAATTAAACACAATTTTTATCATAAAAATATAAATAATTAGTGAAAATATTTTTTTTAAAGTAAACATAATTAGTCATATATTAAAATTCTTACCTAAATTTAATACTACCTATAATCATTTATTAATTTTTTCTAATTTTTAATAAGATATAACATGTGATGATCTTTGTTGTGCGGTGATTTTTGTCATTAACTCATTTGCACAAAGATTAAAAAAACTTAAGTTGACACATAGCACAAACTTAAGTGGATAATTATGATGTGGTTCTCACATAAATTTAGACACATGACACAAAATTGGATTCCATAAAAATATAAATAATTAATCAAATTATTTTTAAAAGTAAACATAATTAGTCACATATTAAAATTATTGCCTAAATTTAATACTACTTATGAACATTTTTTTAAAAAATTTTTAATAAGATAGAACATGTGTTGATTTTTGTTTTGTTGTGATTTTTTATTGAGTATATGTGATTGGTTTTTTCTTTTCTTTTTCTTTTTTTATAAATTTTTTATAGTTCATTAATACTATATTCTTAATATTTTTCACTCATTAACTCACTTAGTACAAAGATTAAAAAACTTAAGTGAACACATAATACAAACTTAAGTAGATAGTTATGATGTGGTCCTCACATAGATTTAGACACATGAAGCAAAATTGGATTATAATTTCAAATTATAATTGAAATTTCTTTTAACTTTGCCTGTTAATATATATATATACACACACACACACACATATATTTCAACTTCTTGTAAGTTATTGGTTGAGTTGTGGTGTGTCTTTTTAATTATTAGAATCTATTTCCCTCTTTTTTTGTGTGTGGTTGTTTCTAAATAATAATAAAATAATAATAATTTGTATACTTGATTCTTAACCTTTGATTTTTTTTTTTTTTTGGAAAATCTTTTTTTATAACAAACAAAAATAGAATTCTTGAAACGTAGAGCTCATTACCTACCATTACCCCTTATCCTTTCCCCATAATCTCCATCATTCTACGGAAGCCTTCCAATTTTTTTACCATAAACGCTCCATCCAAGCCATGTATGATCCTTTTGAACCTTTGGAAACAAAGGTTAAAAATTGAGAATCAAATTATAATTTAACATGTGAATAAATAAAAGTGAGAATAAAAAATTAAGGAAAAATGTATAATTAATATCATATATATATTATGAATCTGAATATGATCCATTTATTTACTCTTAGAAAAGTTAAGAAATTGTATTGATAAAATGGAAACTGTAAACACAAGTAAAGACCAATTTTTACATTATCCATTTTATTGAAGTAAAATAATATGTTCACAATAACTTTTATAATTTTACAATAATTCATGTAGATAGCAAATTATTATTGGTTCCAAAGTTTTAACATAGACCAACCCACCACAAAAATTTATTAGTATTTATTTAGCTATTAAACCGACTTGAATGTAAAAAAAAAAAAGCTATTAAACCGACTCTCTCTCAAAAAAACATAAACCGACTCTTTCTGGGCTTTCCCCTGGCACCTATATATATATTAAGGCCCAAACGAAACTGTATAGTTAGGGCTCCGATTTTCTCAGAGCAAAAGCAAAAACAAAAACAAAAACAAAAATTCACAGTTTTTGACAACAATGGTGTGCGAAAAGTGTAAGTTCCTTGAAATTTTTTTCTTTTCCCCCAAATTTTCGATTCATTTATATTCGATTCCTCTAATTAATCATCAAATGCTTAATTTTATAATTGAGATTATTAAGAATAATTAATGATTGTTGTTGTTATAGGTGAGAAGAAGCTAACGAAGGTGATAGTACCAGATAAGTGGAAAGCAGGTGCAAGCAACACCACTGAAGGCGGTGGCCGCAAGATCAACGAGAACAAGCTCCTCTCCAAAAAGAACAGGTTTTTTTTTTTTTTTTTTTTTTTTTTTTTTTTTTTAGTATTAGATTTTCTTGCTCTGTTGAATGATATACTTGTTTGGGTTACTATATTAGAATCAGAAAAAGGGTTTTTTTTTTTTAAATTATTAATTATTATATAGAATCAACTAAAAGGAGACTTTTTGATTGCGAAAGAGTTAGCTAAAATTGAAATATGTTATGTTATGGTCCAATCTAATGAAATCAAGTTTGTAACTTTTGTAATGCCGGCGAAAGAGTGATGTTAGGCTACTGTAAGTTTTAATAGGAAAATGTTGGGAATTTGGTTTTTTATTATGTTGTTGATGCGACACCAATCATGTTATTGTCATGTTAGTTTGTAATCTTTTTGTAGTGGAAATTGGTAGTAAATTTAGTTTTTTTTCGTCTAGTGAAAAGTACATAAAGCAATTCTGGTATGAATTTTGATTGATGAGATTTTGTTACTCATGACGTACTATTACTATCATGGGCACATTGTTAATATTTGTATTTGATTTTGTTTGTGCAAGGACTAAGGATTTGTGGAGCTTTTATGGTTTTCCTTTGATATATGTGGGTTTTTTTACATGGGTTTTTATTGCAATGCACGCTGAAAGGGCTGTTTTTGTACCACAGCATTTGCGGTTTTGATTAGTTTCATGATCGGCTACAAAAATATGATTATTGTGTAGACTTTGTTTAATTGAGTTTGTAATTACAATTGGAGAGATGGAGTGTAAAGGGATTTTTGTGAATTCTGAACTTGCAAGCTCTTGCTCTATAGTGAGAATTGACTAGGCTAGATTACTACTGCACAAATAAACCGAGCATTTTAGCTCGTGATCTTGATTTTAAAATTCTAATAGTTGTAATGGGGTCTGTAGATGCATGTTCAAATTACAGGGCTAAGTGCAATTCCTGTGTAAAATAGTTTACATAAAATTTAGATCAACTTGAGTTGCATCAGATGTGTATCAGAGAGGACTGATCTAGCAAATTGTTTCATCTTGTTATCTTCTTTAGTTAAGGTAATAACTAATAGCAAATATAGGTCACACTTTTAACTATTTAGTTGATGTTGTGCAGATATTGTGAAGGATTGTTGTGACACTAGAGTGAGTTAAATACAGAATTGGACAAATTTCACTCTAGGTCTAGGTACACCACAAATATTGAAGTATTTTATGTGACAGGTTGCATATTGTGCATTGATTTGGGCAGATATAAGTTAAAATTTGTTGTAACAATGAGTATGGCCTCGGATAGGGTTCGAGGGGCCTCAAGTAATGCTGTTGTGTACAAGAGTTCATGTAGCCGACTCACAATCAGTTAGGATCAAGGCTTTAGTTGAGTTGAGTTGAGTTATAACTTGAACTTTATTGTTGCGTTCAATAGAGTTGTTAACTTTGTAATGCAGAATATATTTATTTAGTATGCTGATTTTCATGAACATCTTTGCCTATTGTAGTTAATTTTAATGGTCAGTGTTGTCAATTTAGGTTTGCATTTTAATAAACTTATCGAGAGTATTTTTTCCTTGCAGATGGACTCCATACGGCAATACAAAATGCATCATATGCAAGCAACAAGTACACCAGGAAGCCAAGTACTGTCACACCTGTGCTTATTCGAAAGGTACTGACTATGATGAGCAATACTAGGGACATGACTCTTTTCACAATTTGCTAAGGTGGCAAGTTGTGATTGGTGCAACATCACTTTCATAGATGGCCCATCACTTATACCACTTATATTATGCATCAATCACAACATGTCACCTCAACAATTTATTCTGCCTCTAAACTTACTGAATTATTATTTGATGTTGCTTATCTGTTTGGTAATTATAATAGCTAAAGTTTCATGCTAGGAAATGTCTGAAATGTACTTTCTTGTGCAGGAGTCTGTGCAATGTGCGGTAAGCAAGTACTTGACACCAAGATTTATAAACAGAGCAATGTATGACGCAGACCAGATACTAGCTGCCTTCTCTGTTAGTGCCTTTCCCTAAGTGAACTCATGAAAATCATTAGAGGATGTAAACTTTCATTAACTATAACATGTATACTTGGTGTTATTAATGAAGAATAGCTCATTTTATATTCTGATGCATTGTACTTGTAACCTAGATTATGGTGTTTCCATGTAAATTTATCTTTAAAATGGACAATTTCTTTCTGTAGATACAAGTGGCAAAATGTGCTTGGGTTTCTGATTTACCTTTTTTTTTTTTTAAATCCTCATGTATTTGCCTTTAATCCCAGTTTAGCATGGAGGTAATGATCAGGTGGCTAGGTTATCAATTGTGGTATAGGTTTTGAAGTTGGTATTATATGTCTTTTCTTATTTTTTTAGTTGGCATTGATAGGTCTGTAGTTGGTATTGCACCTCATCATCTGATTATCACTTATGTTTAGGGATGGCAACGGGTCAGAACAGGGGTGGATCATGGGTGCCTCGTCCTTACCCTGTCCCCTTTTTGGTACTGGAAAAGCCTGCTTGGAGTGGGTAGAGGTATTTTGTCATTCTTAATCAAGTGAATTTGTCATTGATGAGATGGAGATGAAAAAGAAAAGGAAGAGGTGGCAGTGAGAGTGCCGAGTTTGCGATAGATTGAATTACAAATCTTGGTAGGAAGTGATAATTTGCATGATAAAAACAGGAATAGTAGAGGCGACAAATTTTATCATTACAACTGCAAACATTCTATGAAAAATCCTTAACTAGCTTGTGTTGATAGGTTTGAGAATTCCATTCATTTAAAAGAAGCTGGACCCCTAAATAGTTTCCAAAAGATGTAGAGGAAGGAATTTGAAGAAGAGCTTGTAATTTAGAAAAACTGTTATATAGGGGTATTTTTCAAGATAAAGATTTATATTTTGGGAGACTAACTATTTGGCTAGAGTAATAGCAGAAGCCTGAATTATTGAAAGAATATGGCTACAAGACTTTTCATTGGCCCCACTGCCAAGAATAGATGGGTTATTGATGGCCATTTGAATGAAATTTCAAAGGTGAAAGATTACAAAGCTAAAAGTGATTGTTCCGAGGTGATAAATGATCCCCTTGTCAAAGGTCACGACACAGGAGTAAAGATTCTTTTGTGACTCCATTCCACGTGATTGAAAATGAGAAAAGAAGAGACAAATATCATTATAAGTTTGACAAAATGATGTGAAAAGTCATAAAACATTAGGGTATTTTGTAGAAAAAAAACCGTTCTATTCTCTCAAAAGCTTTGTATAAGCACAATTTCTTGGCAGAAAACCCGCTTGAATAGAGTGGATTAATCTAACCTAGAAAGGTCGAATGTGCAGAGCTAAAAGTTTTGTTCCAATCTTATATAATTCATTGCATAGACTTACTAGTTAGAAACTTAGAATTGTTGGATAGTTTTCAGATGTGGAATTTTTAGAATTTAAACCATTTTGGTGTGATTCAACCACAAAGAAATAATACCTAGAATAAACATATTTTGAATGAAAGAGCAAATATGTGATTCCAAAATTTTTAAGGATGAAAGTCATCCGCGAGCCTGCAGCTTTCATAAGGTTCAGTGAAAACAAAACATATTGAGAAGACCGGTTTAGACCCCTCCAAGGTTTGTTATGCAGTGAATTTATAAATTATTTACCAATTAAACTAATTATGTAAACCCAATTTAAGTAATTTAAAAAGTCACCAAATCTATCAAGCAAGTAATAAATAGATAACATAGCGATCTAGCAACATAGTGGAAAAACGTTGGAGAATGTCTTCGAAGAAGAATAGAAATTTATAATCTAAAACAAAATTTTTGTAACCTAGACTTTACAATGTTAGTAGATGAACTCGAACTCATTGTTGTGACCCACAACAGTTTCAGAATTTCCAAACTACTTGTAAATGGACCACCTCACAAACAACCTGTCCGTGCTAATGACCAGAAACCTCTTATCGACTACTCCAAGGTACCTACTTGAAGGTTCAATGACTTAATGAATTTCACTGGACTCTGGTTTCAAGCTCTTGATCAATTGAATTATGACCAAGTTACTATCAAACTCTATACAAAATGCACTTTTTTAGCTACTTTAATATTCTTTCATCTTGTGGGTTCCAATTAGCTCAACTAGTAAAGTTTCTAATAGTTGTAAAAGAGATCTGGAGTTTAGTCTCAGCCTACACTAAAAACTGATTAATGTCTTGGTTTGATAATAAAAAACTATCATCAAAAGCGGACGCCATAAGTTGAAATTTTCTCTCGAAAAAAAATATTATTTGATCTTGAACAAATGAATAACTTTTACAGATACTATTTCAAGTACATTCTCAACGGATATTGTCAATCTAAAAGCTCTCACATTTTCTTATTTCTTAATTTGTAAGTACAGGAGAAATGCATACTACCAAAAACAAAGTACGATTTAGAGGGCTTGAGACATCTAGGCACTCATGTTGTCTACCAGATCATGTTACTGGATCTCAATAAGGTTGAGGCCAAACTATGGTTAAATTTACGTAGATTGTTTGCCTCCTTATTATAGTCTAAATTTCTAGAAAATATTCAAATTAAATTTTATAAATCTAAAAGAGTTGAGATTGTCAAGTCATTTAAAATTTTAAATGATGTAACTGTCAATATACTATTAAATCCAAAAAGTAAATTCTTAACCATGAAATAGGTGAAACAGAGAAGATTTAAAATGAAGAAAATCTTGTTATTAGGTCCTCACTTAATTGGATCTTAAAGACATGCAACCTCTCCCTCTCCCCTTTATCCTCGTTTTGAGAAAGAGAGATTTGGATCATGTAAATGAACCTATTAGGAATTCATGCGCATTTTTAAGGATTCTTCAAGAGGATATTTGCCTTTTGGGTATGGATTGCTAGGTGAACACATCGTATTATCTTACAATTTTACTACCTATTACACAAAACATCCACTTTTTGCAAGGTTAGAGAGGTATAGCAGTTGGCAATCTTACTCCTAATTTATTGAAGAGACTGATTTTTAGAGTTAAATCCACACTCTGTCGTTTATTTTTTATGAAAGACACTTGTCATTGCATCAAAGCTATACATTTTTGTAATTACACTGCCTAAACCTTATTTTTTAGTGCATTCTGGATCAGCCTGCCAGATCCAAAATAATATTCTTATCCACATCACCATACGGTCAGTAAATAATCCAAGGTAGGATCATTTCATTTTTGTTTTTCACGAAGATCTTTATGACTAGTTAGCAATCAACGACAACAATTATGGTACAAGTTTATTTTTTCCAAACAATTATAGTACATTTGTTTGTATTTTGAATTTCCGGACATAAATTATTGTACTTGATTTTGGATCCAATTGTAAGCCTCTTTTGGAAACAAGAAGATAAACAGGAGATACTTTGGATAAGATTACGGATTGCCTAAGATCAAACTTCAAAGGATCTAATTTTGCTTTTATCGATAAGATAGCTGAAGGAAACACAAAATCCAACTCTGATGAGAAGCCATTTCCATGGCACAATGTTTTCGTACAATACATCATTCAAGACTAGCAAAATTGGGCACAGGGATATTTTGTACATACGAACTCAAGGGATAATCATACTGACGTTGAATCCTAATAGCAAGAACATAAACAGTAAAATCCGAAACGTCAATCGTTATGTCCTCGAAGATGGTACTTTAGAGAGCAATTGTGAGGGATATTGATGAATCCATAGAGTTCTTTTTTCTCAAATAAGCTTTTGGTAGAAAAGAATTAAACACCAACATGAGTTCTTCTACATTCATTCACTTGTTGAGCATCTTGTAGTCCAGTACTTCTCAATTTCCTCGGCTGTTCTTCCTGGGATCCTCCCAGCTATTAGAGCCCACCTAATCAAAGTTATAGAAATTTGACTGAGAAAAGCTTTTTGTGCCTTCACAATTTTTTTAAAATTTTTATTTTTTATTTTTATTATCATATAATGCCACTGAATTACAAGACTATAGTTGCCCTTACAAGGCTTTGAATAAAAGCACGAGAAAAATTAGAATTTTAGAACAAACCCACCTCTCTCCTACAAGATTGAACATCCTTATGATAAGTGTCTCCTCATCTTCAGAGAATTCGAGCTTGGTCTCTTCACTTGTTTCCTCTGAAATAATAATCCAATATTAGTAAGGAGAGCTAAATTTACTTCTAAGGACTTAATATCAAGTTAGTAGAATTCCAAACCAAAGACAGTAAATATTTGAGCACAAAAAAATACATGTATGTGAACAAAACTATATGGACCCAAAATATATATGTAGGACCCGTGGAGCAAAAAAAATACTATCTTAGAAATCAAGCAAGGAAGATGTGAAAATGACTGTCTTTGAACAGGATTATAAGCTTATAAATGCACTTGTGTGAGAAAAAAGAGGATATGAAAATTTATGTCAAAAAGGATACCTTGAGTGGATGTAAAAGTTTCATTGGAAGAAGAGTGTTCGGAGTCGGCCATTAGGAACAAGCTTCTGTGAAAAGAGTAAAGAGCCAATGTAGAATTGTGTTTATAGCATTGGAGGCGCTTAAGTAGTAGATATTAATAGTAGGGAGTGCACGAATTTGATAAGCATGTTTGAGAATAAGAATGGACGTTGACATAAGGTATGAATGGTAGTTGAATAATGGGAGCTATCAAGTCTCAAAACAAATTTGATAGGTAGTTGAATTGCTCGGATGGGAGGGAGTTTATACATTGGTATGTGTGGGGTGTCACTTTGTGTAATTGTTCTGCATTTTGTGACATTCACAGTGATGTACAAATTTTGAAATCCACATTTCACTAGGAAGTAGGGCTATAAACGAGCCGAGCTTTGTTGCATGTTCAAGTTCAGCTTGTCAAAAAAAATCAAAATCTTGAGCTTGGCTTGAGCTTCTGACAAGCCTAAAAATAGTGTTTGAGTTTGAGCTTGTGGGAAAACCAAAAAGCTTAAACTTGGCTTGGCTTGACTTGACTTGACTTGATTAATTAGTCAAGCCAAACTCAAACTTAATATCAAACTCAAACTCAAGCTCAAGTCAAGTTTTTGAACTTGAGATCTAAAATAATTATATTATTAAATGCTTAAATCTCTAAAATTAAGAAAAAAGAAAAAGAAAATAGTACACTCATTTTATCATACATCTAGTCTTACTTATGATTAGCCATTATTCAAATTAGTAATTTACATAATTAAATTCATTCATTCATCAATCCTTGTCTACAGTTTCAGCAATTGTTCAAAATACAATTTTTACATTCACGTTAGATGGTGAAGGACTAGAAAAATACATGTTTATAACTACTACAAATGAGAAAATACGAACATGTTTCATAACTTTACTTTAGATGATTGATAGGGAATGATCATATTTGGCCTACTTAATTATTTATTTATTTTTAAATGTAACTATAGTCTAAAGTGGTTCTTGATCAATTTAAAGGGAAGGAAAAAATTAAGGTAATATAGGTAGTAGTCTCATGTTGGCCATGTCATTATTAAGATATATGTAATGAGTATATTTAGTTAACACATATAAACTTATAAATGAGTCTATACTTAAATTGTTGTGTATCAAGCCTAATAACTCAAGAGCTTGTTTGTGAACAATTTTTTTTTTGCTTGGGCTTGGCTTGTTTATTAAACGAGCCTAAAATTAAGGCTTAAGCTTGGTTTATTTATAAACAAATAAACATGAACAAGCTTTTTATCGAGTCAAGCCCGAGTTGTTCATGATCGGCTTGGTTTATTTACAACCCTACTTGGAAGCTAGGGGATGCCAAGGGGAGCCATGGCCCCCTAGCTTTTGAAAATTTCTATTAATCTTCTTTTACATTTGGTAAAAAATCTAAAAAATACACAAAAATATTTGTTTCTTTACCTAATCCATGAGTTCCACATGAAACTTAGATTACATGTTCTTTAATATTGTGTTAAACAATTTTGATGCGCAGTAATGGAAAACAGACTGCATTAGAGTCAGTTCAGCCTACCAGAAATTTGCATCAAAATATCTAGCCGTAAAAATATGCCCTTTTAGGAGTTCCCTCCAACATACCATGCATCTCTTTTGAACAAAGCATACACTATTACAAAGCCCCTAAACCATAAACATTAAGATGATATTGTTTTGATTCTCCACACACACACACACACACACACACAAAAGAAGAAGAAGAAGAAGAAGAAGATGATGATGATGATGATATTGTGAAATTGGAGCTCTCTGCATAGTTTGGATGGAAATTAATGTTTGCAGAAACATCAAATATTTTGCCATAGGCCTTATATTTTTTTCAATAGTGTGATTTTGAGCAATTTCTAGGCACTTGAAAGCTATTCACTTATTTTTACATAAACATAACTGTCAGTCACGTTAAAAACAGGTGGTTCCTCTTAGGACATTGGCTGGATATGTTTGGAACCAGCTAGGAACAGAACAAAAGTTAATAAAAACATGAAGTTTTTACATTCTTGAAAATGTTAATGTGGCCGGTGGTATGTCTCAATCTACAAACCCTGAAGGGTCCCAACGATATTTTGATTGTCTGGTAGAATGACTTTATCCATAAATCAGTACTGGAGGGTGAATCACTGCAGAATATTTGGCCTCTGAATTATACCATTTGATTGAAGAGAAAAAGGGCCCAAGTCCCTTTACATCAAAGGAAAGTTAATAGCACTAAGGTAACCCCACTTAAAGCCTTCTTCTTTGTTTTATTTGGATTAGCGAAAAGTATGGACTTGATGGCCAAATTTCAGGTTCATTTGTCTGTTGATTACATTTTTAACGATATCTTAAATTTAATAATGAGCTTGTGCATTACCTAAAGCAGCAAAGGGATGAGAAGAGTTGACCTGGTATTATGGTAGTAACTAGGAGCATTTTTAGTCTTTGGGTAGAAGATTATCTAAAGGAACTTTTAATTTGTAACAATCTATTATATTTTTCTTGGCAAGGTTTGAATGAAGGATTTATTCATTTCCTTGCCACCTCACCCTCATACCATATTATATTCAAAACAGTTGAAACTGCAAAACATTTTTCTTACAAATAGAGCATTGTTTACGAGTTTCCTAAGTACAAGTATATACATATTTTATCAATGTAGGTTGTATAACCGTTGTGAAACATCATTTTATTGCATTATGCTAATAGATCACGTATGAGGAGTTAGCATAATGAATCTGTAGAAAACACGGAGTAAAAGAAGGGTACATTTTTTTCAAAGCTTAATTGAAAATCATTGACATGAGCATTGGTGCTTTGAAGTTTTCTCCCTCTGCCATACATATCAAATGCTTTCCATGCACAAGGAGTCAATTTTTGCGTCTGAAAGCAATCCACGGACATGACATCCTTGAACAACCTAGGAGTCGTACCGTACGATTACTAATTTGTTAGGTTCTTACTTTTCTTAATGTAGACTACGTTTTCCTCGCGTACCAAATAATGTTCTTTGGATAACAATTAATAATGAGGTCATTGCAATGGGATATAATACTCGCACATAGACAAAGATAGTATTTTATTAATGCTTGAGAATATTATTTTGACAGAAATTGAAAATACATAATAGACACTATACTCGAGTCTTAGAGCCATATAAATTGTATGATCTCTTACATGAAACAGCAGTTGCAAACATTTCAGTATATCTGCTACTGCTGAGAGTGCTGCTTAAAAACCATGAATCTTGACATGTTCCTTCTTCGCAACGCCAGCCTATTGGCCAAACCCCAATGTCGATGGTTTAGAGTTCAGAAATCAATAGAGAGCAACAAATTGAAACATTAAGAAGTTACCTGAACTAGAAAGGTAGAAACATTCTTTCGTTGATCACCTTGAAGTTGAATGACCTGTGCACATCAAGAATTTTAATCAATTTGAACATTTGAACGCTCACTATCAGTGAGAAAGCTAGGAGTCTATTATAGTAGCACAGAATGTAATATAAGCACCTGGCCCAGCTCTGGATCTTGGACAACAGTACCCATTGCAGCAAAACTCTTTCTTAAGGTCCTTGAGTATTTTACTATAGCTGAATTCCTTCTTCAAGCCCTGGACAGTGGTCAAGCGTTTCCTACCATTACGCTGCTGTATACGCACATGAACGTACCCCTTTGCCCCGGCAGAGTCCTTATCATTAGCCTCTGCAAATGGATCTGCCCATCAAATCACACAAAAGCAAACAACAAAAGTCAGCATGTGCTGTTCCCATTGTCATCTAATGACTTAAATTATGGCATGTCTTCTGCAACAAGTGCTTACACCCTGGATATATTACATTCCAATCCAGGTTACAGAGTAATCCGGTTTTAAGATCATTATTATTTTTGGATTTTCTGTTTTTCGAAACCTTGACTACCTTGTTGAGGATCAATAGGAAACCCCAAAATTTTGAGATTAAAGGCTTGGTGGTTGTTATTTTTCAAAAACACAGCACTTAACAGGAAACAATATAGAGAAGAAAACTTATGCAGGACACAGGTGCATTTATGAACACAACTTAATAGAGGATTGAAAAAACATACCGAAGGCACTAGGTATTTGGATGTCGAGTTCAGACATGAAACTTGGTATAGGAGATTGAAGAGATCCAACACACGTTCTTTCTCCCCTTCTAAACACAGATGCTCACAGCTGAATCCAAGTTAAAAGTCCCATCAGTCCCAAAACACTAACATGGTTTGTAACACAAAAGTTTTGAAATTAACACCATATCTTAAGGGAGATTGAAGAGGAGCAAAAAGAGTTGGACCACATTTACTATTTTCTTTTGTTCTTTTTACCTCCATTTCTATACAATCTTAAAGTAATTTACCCCTTTAAATTTTAAATGGTAACTTTGAAAGCTTATGACTTTTTTTCATTCAAGTAAATCATATCAAGACACTTAACTTCTACTTTCCCCTATATTCTCTCAAATGCTACCATCAACTTTAGTGAAAGGGAAGATAAGGACAAATCACCCCCCCAACCCCCCAACAAAACAAAAAAAAAGGGATCATTATGCTGTTCTGCCTTCGACTTGTTTTAATCATTAACCAACAACCACTCTTTGAATAATAATCTTCACATCTCCAACCACAGATTTGTACTTCTTGTTTTGCTCTTAAATACTGTTATTGCCAATACTTTGTAAAAATCCTAAATCTGATCAGAGTATTTTAGTTTTTTATTTTTTTTATTTTTTTTTTTTTTTTTGGCAAGGATAGTCAGTGTGCATCACTTTATCACAATATAATGGTTGCTAAAGAAATATCTTTAAAAAATAAAAGACAGATCACACAATATAATGTTCTCAAATTCAAAATTTTAAGACCTAGAAACAATTTAAAATAGCCAAAGCAGAAGAGTTCAAGGGAAATTCTGGATGGAAACATTGAACACAAGAAGATAAAAAGGCTTGTCCAAGGAAGTGATAATATGCCAATGGCACTAACTAGTGTATTAATCCTTGAACATAATTCACTCTTCATGCTCCCATGAATTTTTCTTTTTCAATTATTTGTTTTAATGAGAAAGTTTGACTTCAAGAGGAGGTGGAGAAAGAGATTCAGTTATTCAAACTAGAAACCTATGCTTCATGCATGGCCAATTATGATGCTCTTAAACTAAACAAGTAATGGCAGAAAATAAATTTCTAGCTTATTGAATATAGTATATATTGAGTATATCTTCAATTCAAATTGACAACATGAATTTCCATAGAAACCTAGTGCAGCTGCATTTCTCAAATTTACAAAACGATTTATTTATATGACACAGGCAGTAGGCATGTGTCCAGAGAAGGTATACACAGATATTGAATTGTCCATATAACATAGTTATCATTTCAGTAACAAAACAAGAATCTAATTTTACATGTTTTTTCCCCAATTACACTGTATGACTAATGAGATCCAAATATTAATTGACAGAAAAAGGGTGCCTAAATTTTCCAGTGGGTCTACTCACATGCATGAATCTGACGAGGTTTCTATCTCATGTATGCAGAAAGTTCCTTCCCACTACCAAATGAATTATGTTAGTCAGGATTACTTTTGCTTTGTTCTTAAGACACTGTAAGATTGGAACTTACGGCAGCCACCTCATTATGATTGTGCTTTATTATATCAAGATATCAATGGATTTCTTTTTTCTTTTTTGTAGGTCAGACCAGATTTGATCTCAAATCTCTTGAGTTGTATTTAATACTCCATTAAACGATGATTACTCAATCTTTTTCAACAATATAAAGTCAACTGGTTCACAAATAACACTCAACCACCTTGGATTTGTGTGTGCCTGTTAGTGAATTGATAACAAAGGTGTTTTACTTTTTTCTTTTCCTTTCAAACTATTTGCATTTCGGCTATAATTATCTATTTAATACTCCCTCCGTCCCACTTTTTTTGTCCTCTATTCCATTTTAAGATGTCCTAAAATATTGTCAGGTTTCTAAATATAAAAGTCATTAATTTACTAATGTTCCTATTATATCCCTATTAATTTACTAATTCAATTTTTTGATAAATTTTTTTAAGGGTAGTTTTGGAAACTTATACATTTTTGAAAGGTAAACAAGATAATAAATGATGTTTCCTTAAAAAGTTTGATTTTTCAAACAGGAAAAAAAAAAAGTGGAACGGGGGGAGTATTCATTAACGTATGTCCTTAGGTTAAGCCTATAATTATAAGGGAAATGTTAATGAGTGCCCTTAGGGCATTGGTTAAGAATCTAATTAAAGAAAATTTTGACATCATTTTTATGGGAAATGAAAAAAACTGTCAAAACATTAATTGCTTTTTTTTTTTCTTTTACCATAAAAACTTTCTTTAACTAGATTCTTAACTAGTACCCTAAGGACACCCGTTAGCATAATCCTAATTATAATAGTACAGACAATCATCACAATGACAATCATCAATAGTTTGGGGGAATCAAACCCAAAATGTTTGGTCACATGGGATTCTACGACCTGTGTTTTAAGCAAGAAGCATTCATAAAATCATGAAAAGCATCACTAATCAATTCACTCTTCTAAAGGAAAAAAAAAAAAAAAAAAAAAAATCCTTAGCACTTGCTCAACAATTACAAAAGTCTCTATCCCAAAAGATTTTTTTTTTTTTTTTTTGGGCTAATATTAAGACACAGTAAGATTGAAACCTATGGTGACCACCATATAATGATTGCTCTTTACTAGGTCAAGATATCAATGGATTTCCTTTTTATGTAGGCCAAATTCGATCTCAAATCTCTTAATAAGTTGTATTTAATACTCCATTAAATGATGATTACTTTATCCTTTTTACAAAAATATAAAGTCAATTGGTATAGAAATAACACTCAACCACCTTGGATTTGTTTATACGAGTCAATGAATTGATAACAAAGGTGTTTTACTTTTTTCTTTTCCTTTCAAACTATTTGCATTTCGACTATAATTATCTATTTAATATTCCTTAACGTATGTCCTTAGGTTAAGCTTATAATTATAATAGTACAGACAATCACCACAAATGACAATCATCAGTAGTTTGGGGGAATCAAACCCAAAAAGTTTGGTCACATGAGATTCTACGCCCTGTGTTTTAAACAAGAAGCATTCATAAAATCACGAAAAGCATCACTAATCAATTTACTCTTCTAAAGAAAAACAAATAAATAAATAAAATCCTTAGCACTTGCTCAACAATTACAAAAAGTCTATATCTCAAAAGATTTTTTTTTTTTTGGCTAATATTAAGACACGGTAAGATTGAAACCTATGGCAACCACCATATTATGATTGCTCTTTACTAGGTCAAGATATCAATGGATTTCTTTTTTATGTAGGCCAAATTCGATCTCAAATTTCTTAATAAGTTGTATTTAATACTCCATTAAATGATGATTACTTTATCTTTTTTACAAAAATATAAAGTCAATTGGTATAGAAATAACACTCAACCACCTTGAATTTGTGTGTACAAGTCAATGAATTGAAAACAAAGGTGTTTTACTTTTTTCTTTTCCTTTCAAACTATTTGCATTTCGGCTATAATTATCTATTTAATATTCCTTAACGTATGTCCTTAGGTTAAGCTTATAATTATAATAGTACAGACAATCACCACAAATGACAATCATCAGTAGTTTGGGGGAATCAAACCCAAAAAGTTTGGTCACATGAGATTCTACGCCCTGTGCTTTAAACAAGAAGCATTCATAAAATCATGAAAAGCATCACTAATCAATTTACTCTTCTAAAGAAAAACAAATAAATAAATAAAATCCTTAGCACTTGCTCAACAATTACAAAAAGTCTTTATCTCAAAAGATTTTTTTTTTTGGCTAATATTAAGACACGGTAAGATTGAAACCTATGGCAACCACCATATTATGATTGCTCTTTACTAGGTCAAGATATCAATGGATTTCTTTTTTATGTAGGCCAAATTCGATCTCAAATTTCTTAATAAGTTGTATTTAATACTCCATTAAATGATGATTACTTTATCTTTTTTACAAAAATATAAAGTCAATTGGTATAGAAATAACACTCAACCACCTTGAATTTGTGTGTACAAGTCAATGAATTGAAAACAAAGGTGTTTTACTTTTTTCTTTTCCTTTCAAACTATTTGCATTTCGGCTATAATTATCTATTTAATATTCCTTAACGTATGTCCTTAGGTTAAGCTTATAATTATAATAGTACAGACAATCACCACAAATGACAATCATCAGTAGTTTGGGGGAATCAAACCCAAAAAGTTTGGTCACATGAGATTCTACGCCCTGTGTTTTAAACAAGAAGCATTCATAAAATCACGAAAAGCATCACTAATCAATTTACTCTTCTAAAGAAAAACAAATAAATAAAAAAAATCCTTAGCACTTGCTCAACAATTACAAAAAGTCTCTATCTCAAAAGATTTTTTTTTTGGCTAATATTAAGACACGGTAAGATTGAAACCTATGGCAACCACCATATTATGATTGCTCTTTACTAGGTCAAGATATCAATGGATTTCTTTTTTATGTAGGCCAAATTCGATCTCAAATCTCTTAATAAGTTGTATTTAATACTCCATTAAATGATGATTACTTTATCCTTTTTACAAAAATATAAAGTCAATTGGTATAGAAATAACACTCAACCACCTTGGATTTGTTTATACGAGTCAATGAATTGATAACAAAGGTGTTTTACTTTTTTCTTTTCCTTTCAAACTATTTGCATTTCGACTATAATTATCTATTTAATATTCCTTAACGTATGTCCTTAGGTTAAGCTTATAATTATAATAGTACAGACAATCACCACAAATGACAATCATCAGTAGTTTGGGGGAATCAAACCCAAAAAGTTTGGTCACATGAGATTCTACGCCCTGTGTTTTAAACAAGAAGCATTCATAAAATCACGAAAAGCATCACTAATCAATTTACTCTTCTAAAGAAAAACAAATAAATAAATAAAATCCTTAGCACTTGCTCAACAATTACAAAAAGTCTATATCTCAAAAGATTTTTTTTTTTTGGCTAATATTAAGACACGGTAAGATTGAAACCTATGGCAACCACCATATTATGATTGCTCTTTACTAGGTCAAGATATCAATGGATTTCTTTTTTATGTAGGCCAAATTCGATCTCAAATTTCTTAATAAGTTGTATTTAATACTCCATTAAATGATGATTACTTTATCTTTTTTACAAAAATATAAAGTCAATTGGTATAGAAATAACACTCAACCACCTTGAATTTGTGTGTACAAGTCAATGAATTGAAAACAAAGGTGTTTTACTTTTTTCTTTTCCTTTCAAACTATTTGCATTTCGGCTATAATTATCTATTTAATATTCCTTAACGTATGTCCTTAGGTTAAGCTTATAATTATAATAGTACAGACAATCACCACAAATGACAATCATCAGTAGTTTGGGGGAATCAAACCCAAAAAGTTTGGTCACATGAGATTCTACGCCCTGTGCTTTAAACAAGAAGCATTCATAAAATCATGAAAAGCATCACTAATCAATTTACTCTTCTAAAGAAAAACAAATAAATAAATAAAATCCTTAGCACTTGCTCAACAATTACAAAAAGTCTTTATCTCAAAAGATTTTTTTTTTTGGCTAATATTAAGACACGGTAAGATTGAAACCTATGGCAACCACCATATTATGATTGCTCTTTACTAGGTCAAGATATCAATGGATTTCTTTTTTATGTAGGCCAAATTCGATCTCAAATTTCTTAATAAGTTGTATTTAATACTCCATTAAATGATGATTACTTTATCTTTTTTACAAAAATATAAAGTCAATTGGTATAGAAATAACACTCAACCACCTTGAATTTGTGTGTACAAGTCAATGAATTGAAAACAAAGGTGTTTTACTTTTTTCTTTTCCTTTCAAACTATTTGCATTTCGGCTATAATTATCTATTTAATATTCCTTAACGTATGTCCTTAGGTTAAGCTTATAATTATAATAGTACAGACAATCACCACAAATGACAATCATCAGTAGTTTGGGGGAATCAAACCCAAAAAGTTTGGTCACATGAGATTCTACGCCCTGTGTTTTAAACAAGAAGCATTCATAAAATCACGAAAAGCATCACTAATCAATTTACTCTTCTAAAGAAAAACAAATAAATAAAAAAAATCCTTAGCACTTGCTCAACAATTACAAAAAGTCTCTATCTCAAAAGATTTTTTTTTTGGCTAATATTAAGACACGGTAAGATTGAAACCTATGGCAACCACCATATTATGATTGCTCTTTACTAGGTCAAGATATCAATGGATTTCTTTTTTATGTAGGCCAAATTCGATCTCAAATTTCTTAATAAGTTGTATTTAATACTCCATTAAATGATGATTACTTTATATTTTTTACAAAAATATAAAGTCAATTGGTATAGAAATAACACTCAACCACCTTGAATTTGTGTGTACAAGTCAATGAATTGAAAACAAAGGTGTTTTACTTTTTTCTTTTCCTTTCAAACTATTTGCATTTCGGCTATAATTATCTATTTAATATTCCTTAACATATGTCCTTAGGTTAAGCCTATAATTATAATAGATACAGACAATCACCACAAATGACAAGCATTTGTAGTTTGGTGGAATCAAACCCAAAAATTCTGGTCACATGGGATTTCACATATTAAACAAGAAGCATTCATAAAATCACAAAAGCATTGCTAATCAACTTACTCTTTTGAAAGAAAAAAAAAAAAAAAAAATCCTCAATACTTGCTCAACAATTACAAAAGTCCCTATGTCAAAAGATTTTTTTATTTTTTTATTTTTTTGAGGGCTAATATTAAGACACGGTAAGATTGAAACCTATGGCGGCCACTATATTATGATTGCTCTTTACTAGGTCAAGATATCAATGGAGGCCAGATTTGATCTCAAATCTCTTAAGTTGTATTTAATATTCCATTAAATGATGATTACTTATCTTTTTTAAATAAGAAAAATGCTAATGAGTGCTCTTAGGGTACTGGTTAATAATCCAATTAAAAAACGTTTTGATATCACTTTTATGAGAAATGAAAAAAAATGTCAAAATATTAATTGTTTTTTTTTCTTTTCTCATAAAAACTTTTTTTAACTGGATTCTTAACTAGTGACCATTAAAAAAAATATAAAGTCAATTGGTATATAACTAACACTCAACCACCTTGGATTTGTGTGTACGAGTCAATGAATTGATAACATAGGTTTTTTCTTCTTTTTTTTTTTTCTTTTTTTTGGGGTGTCTTTTAAACAATGTACATTATGGCTATAATTAACTATTTAATATTTCTTAGCATATATCTTTAGGTTAACCCCAGACAATCACCGCATATGACAAGCATCTGCAATTTGGGGGAATCAAACCAAAAAGTTGGGTCCCAGACCTATTGCGTTAGTCAAATTTTCGATCATATTATACAAGAATCATTCATAAAATCCAAAAAGCATTGCTCAACAATAACAAAATTCCTTGTCTCAAAAGCCTTGTAGCTTAATAATATTGTCTAGTTCTTATTATGTGAAGAATTTGTGTTCGAATTCCCTCTCCCACTTTTTGATAGCAAAAAAGTATTTAATACAAACCTGAGATGACGATGACGATGACGATGACGAGATCATGTAACATAATTCTAATGAAACAATAATTGAAATTAACAACAAACAACTAGTCCAACAAAAGAGAGAAAAGTACCTGATTCTAAATGAAGCTGTGAGAGAGAGACAGAGGAAAGAGAGAGAGATAGCTGAGAGAATTGGATAAGTTAAGGAAGGTGGTGATGTGAGTTGGATCCTTATATAAAATAAACGATAAAATGACAACATAGTTTTGGCCACATCTTCGCTTTAATGTAGACAAGCATTCTTGACCATTAAGTTTCAAATTCCAGCCTAACCAAACATTTGATTTCTTCTTCGAAATCCATTTCCCATTAAACGTATGGATTAAAACTGTTGGTCTTCTTTGACTGTTTCGGTGGACGGTATTCATAGTTTGCTAAAAAAACGTGAAGAAATGAGATAAAAAGGGGCATTCATGTTTTTCTGTTTCTTTTTTCTCCTAGTAAAATGGGTTAATTATAGATCAAAACTCCATTAAATTCTGAACACTCTTGGATTTCTTGAATACTCTGGATCGATTTGGCAATAGGCTGTCAATGAAGTTAGAAAATTTGATATCACACCCAACTTTTTACCCAGTCAACCAACCAACCAATAACCCTAGCCCCTTAGGAAGAAAATACGTGCCACGTAAGCTTTGTTCAACATTTTGAATGCATAGGCTGTCAATGCATGGCTCTTCTTTTTTTAATTTTAGTTTTTTTCATTCTCAACAATGAATTGTCAAATGACCCATGGTTCTTCCCCACTTGTTTAGCTCACTAGTGGATGGAATCGTACACATACAGGTGAATGGTAATGTAAAGTTGAGTTGGAGAATTTATCAAGAAAATGTTGCATGACAAGGGCGAGGAGAAACAAAAACTTGAAAAAAATAGAGAAGACACCCCTAAACACCAGCAAAGACCAAAGAGTTGATCCCTAGCGTCTTGCTTTTTGATTCGAAAAGCTTGCTACTCAAAAACCTTAAAAATGGTAGTATAAAAGGAGATTATTACAACATTGGCATTGGGGGCTCTAAAACTCCCAATTTGCTATTTTAAGACCTCAATCTATAAAAATTAAGCTTCAACTAGATGGTTATACTTACATAAAATTGCAACTCAGCTAAAGTAAACTCTTAGCATTCACATCTAAGTTTATATCTAAGCTGTAATTTTACTATGTAAAAACCTACTTTATCTATTATACCAACCTATTTTACAATATATCCAACATCCTAATTTATTATTATAACATACAACTCATTAAAATAATATAATTACACAATAAAATAATATAAAAAGGGAGGAGAGAGAGTGGCCTCAAAAAATAGGGAAGAGAGAGACAATATTTTCACATTAAAAAATTCTTTACAACTTGGTTGTTGATGTGCATGAAATATATACAATAAAGTACCATTAGATTTGCATAGTTAGCCTTCCTTTTATATTATTTTGTGACTAATTATATATTATATTTGTTTTATGGAAGGCTGAACAAGTTACAAGTTATATGGCACGTGGGCCAAGCCAATTATAAAGCTAACTTAAGAGAAGAGAGCTTGCCATAAAGTAAAGATTCAGCCCAAAGAAATAGAACACCCAGCCCAGGCATGTATTCAAGAAGAAGCCAAGATGCAATCCAACATGGATGAAGTTTGCTAGGAAAGAAACTCTTACAATCAAGCCATGAGGTGTCCATATCACAAAAAAAAGATACAAGTTAGCGTGTAAAGCTAGGCCACGGAGTCCCTTGCATATGCGTGGCTTGGAAATATGTATTCCTTATTCTAATTGTATTAGGAATATAGCATAGTGTAAGGCAGCTTTTTTCATATATAAGCCTCTAGGTTAGATTGTTTAAGGGGAGGCTGAATGTATAGAGAGCTACTGCTATCTCTTCCATAACAATTAGTTTTAATTATTTTTCTAGTTTAATGTTTAATATTTTATTTTTTGTATTTTATTTCAATTACTATAAGTAGCTAAATTTATAATTAGGGTTGAGGATTAAACCTTGTTAAGGATTATTAGTAATATTCATGTGATTTGATTTTTCCCACAATAGTTGTTCTTTAATGATTTAAATTGTTCTTGCTTCATATCAATTGACTAAGATGAGATTCTAGATATGAGTTCAATCATGTTTTTCTCATGATTTAGGATTTATCTTAATTAATTGAATGTTTGGTTTATTATTTCTTGATTATAAAATTTGATATCTCTTGTGATTTGTTTGGTTACGAATACAATTGATGATTTGATTTTATAATTAGGAAGCGAAGAAGAACATGCTTTAAATATTTAAATAGAAGTTTTAATATTAATATTTTCCATGGTAACAAGATTGATTTCTAGATTATCATGCAGTGGTTGGAAAAAATTAATGATCATAAATATATGCTGATATGACTTACAAGACGGATTCCTAAAACTTAATTCATTTCTCTAGATTGTTTACATCTCTTTACTGCTTTATACTACATTTTTACTTAGTTTAATTATTTGTTTAGTTTATTTAATTTCAAAACAACCAATTTTTATTAAACTAGATTAGGATTAATTTGATTAAAATTTGATTAATTTTCCAACGTTCATTCAAGTCTCTGTGAGTTCGACCTCATTCTTGTCAAACTATATTTTAGTACGATTCGTACACTTATGAGTACTTTAAAATTTCACAACAGTTGTAAAATTTTTTGGATATGCACACTTGGATAAAGTAGGTTTTTTATGCATTGGGGTTGTAGAATAGCCATTGGAGGTTTTGACAACCCCCAATGCTAATGCTCATTAGCATCCAAGTATCTAAAGATAATATCCATTTTATCCTTAAAAAACTATTTTTATCTATTTTACACTATCATTTTACAACTTACATTACGTCCAATTTTTTATTTTTCATATCACAACTAATACTATTCATTTATCTATTCTCTCTCTCTCTCTCTCTCTCTCTCTCGTAACCATACCAGCAATTAGTCTACAAACCAAGCATCGCCACCACAGCACCCAAATCTACAAACTGAAACCAAACCCACTAACCACCAAAACACTAAAATTAAACAGCCACCAACCGACGAAACATCAAACCACCAACCACCAAAACACCAAACCAACTCTACTCTTGAAATACCGAACCACCACCACCACAATTGAAACACCAAACTAAACACTAAAAACAAAAACTAACAACCGAAACTCAAAGCAACTGCCAAAACCAAGCCTAGCAACTACTGAAACCAAGCCCAGCACCACCAATTCAAACCCAACCACCGATTCAGCCACTAATTCAAAACTAACCAACTGATTCAACCCACAACCCCCGATTTAAACCCAAAACCACTGATTCAATCCCACTGAACAATCAGAAACAAAACCCAGCCGCCACCACCATGCACCTTTTGTCCTCAAAGCCACCGCCACCTCCTACCAGAGAGAGAGAGAGAGAGAGAGAGAGAGAGAGAGAGAGAGAGAGAGAGAGAGAGAGAGAGAGAGAGAGAGAGAGAGAGGATGAATAAAATATATGAGTTTTATGTTTAGATAGAGTGAACATTGTTTTTCATAAGTAAGAAATCGCTGTAGCAAAATTGTAAAAATTTTTAGGTTTAGACACTATAGTAAAGATGGGTTTTAGTGTTTTTTGGGTTCTAAAACAACAATTTGGGAGTTTTACAAACCCAACGCTAATGCTCTTACTAATAAGAGTTTACTATAGCAAATGTCTATTTCCATTTAATGGTTTTTTTAATTTTATCAACTCTCTCTCTCTCTCTCTCTCTTCTCAAACCTCACCACCTGTGTGGGTTGTTTTGCATAGAGATCGGCATGGGTCTTTTTGCAGATCACGTGGGTTGTGATGTTGAGATTGGTGTGTGACGGCAGCGTGGTAGTGGTAGAGATCGGTTGGAGGTATTAAGATTGGCGTCGGTTGTTGGCTCATGGGTGTTGGTTCGGTGGTATGTTGTGCGTGCATGGGTCGCAGATTGTGGTGCAATAGTGGTGGCGTGGGTCATGCAATGGTGGCATCACTGGCATGGGTCTTGAGATTGGTTTATTAGCATTGGTTTATTAGCGCAGGGTGAATTATGAAATTGGATATTAAAATACATAACTTAGTTTTTTAGTATTTAAACTAACGATTTTTTTAAATACCCGGATGATAATATTCTTAGTAACCATAAGTAGCAAACATGGAGGATGAGTGAATAGCATTTGGAGAAGCTTTTTAATTGCAAAAACCAAGTAGAGATTTTCGGTTGAGCTTAATTTTAATAAGGATTTGAATGGGTTTTACATGCTCCAATTAAAATTGTCACATCATATTTTCAAATATTAAGGGATAATTCTTTCCATAGACAATCTTTTGAGAAAAATTAAAATCCCATACCCTTGGATCTGAATAACCAAGAATTTCAACTGGCTAGGCCGCCAAAATCCGTCAGAGATGCTATCGAAGTCTAAAAGAGCAGCCAACAAATATGTATTACTCAAGGTTTTGTTTGTTGGTTGGAAAAAGACTCCAAGAATAAAAATTAGAAGAATGATAAAGTTACAATTTTTTTTACAAACGATTAATGTAATGAGTGATTATTGGTAAGTAAAAAAATAATGTCAATGGTGAAAGTAGATGATAAGATAAAAACCAATAAAAATTTTTGCTACATCAATTATTTGTAAAAATGTTATAAAACAATTTGTGGATATAACATTACTTTAAAAACTATATTATATTGTTGAAGGTAGAAACCGAAAAACCCATATTCTCCCATTGTTGCCTCTGACTATTTGATTCTTTTCCAAATCCCAAGCGCCATTTTGGAGAAAATAAAATTTATCGAGTGTTTTTTCATTTGCTTCAGTTTGCCTTCGTCCTTACCCTCTCGAAAGTCGAATCTTTCACACTAGTAGCCCAAGCTAATTATGTATAGAGACAGTATCCCCCCCCAAAAAAAAAAAAAATTTATAGAGACAGGAAAATAAAGGTGAAGGATGAAAGAGAGCCGTTGTTGGTGATGGACCTTGAGAAGATAAAGCCATAGTTATTGGTCTGGTCCAAGAGAAAGAGCGGATTGGTATTGATTGTATGGCAGGCTCTATACTCTATAGCGTAGTTTGTGACTAGCTGGTAAGGCACACTGGGTTTAGAGTGTACGCACTCTCAAGTAATTGTAATTCAACTTAGCAATTAATTACATTCACCATAGATTATCAACAGAAGCCTTGGAAGTAAAAAGGGCAATTGAAGCTAACAAAGTGTAATGTAGAAGGAGACGTACCTTTGTGTTTGAAGCAATTAACTTGGGATTTGGTCCTAAGTGGTGAATGATTTTGGATTCTAGTTTTAGATGGAGGACCAGTGTGAGAACAAACTGGATCGTGACTTAAAACAGTTGGACCGAGAGTTCCTACCTAGTGCTGTAGTGCATGTATATGATGGGATCCATCTCCATATTTTTTGTGTTATGTCAGCTAGTATAATTTTGATGTATGATCAATGATGGGGCGTCATCTCAATATGTGACCGTTTGCATACCACGTTTTCTCACGTTCACATTTTCTGACTTTTTTTTTTTTTTTCTGCGCGTAAACAGTAACCTCACATGGATTACTGTTTATGCACTGTTTAGTACTGTTTATGCACTGTTCATATATTAAAAAATATTAAAAATGAGTCCCACGATACTATTTACACATTTAAAAATTATTTTGCTACAGTATTTTCAGTAACAATAAACTCAATCCAAACGAACCCTATATTATGGTGTTTACTTACATGCGTTGGCATCATTTTAATTAGATGAGAAAAAAATATATAATCCTAATAATCTACGATAATAAAGAGAATAATGACCACACACCGCATCAATCAGTTTCAATGACTCTAAAAAGCAGCGATAGGGCTGATGCGCGTTTTCTGTGTTTTTTTTTTTTTTAAAAAGACCAACCCCTCTTGCACGGTTCATGAAACATAAACAATGCAAAAGTTTTTTTTTTTTCTTTGAACCAGTGCAAAAGTTTTTTTAGACCATTTTGCACTGTTCCTGAAACATGACCAATGCAGAAGTTGCTTGCACGGTTCATGAAACTTGAAGAATGCAGAAGTTTCTTGCACGGTTCAAGAAACAGAAGGCAAACAGTAAATTTTTTAATTATTTTTAGTTTTCAGTTTAAAATAAGCTGTATCCAAATTTTGGTTTTCAGTTTAAAATGCACCCTAATTATCACAATCTCCTCTATGAAAATCTAATCACTCTAATTAGAACAACCTACTCTATCAAAATCACTTTAATTAGCTTAACCCCAAAAAAAATACCTTACATGGCTAAACACATAAAAGACAAACGTACGAACCACGACTATGAATTTCACTTCCATAAGCCAACTTCAAACAATCAAACCTACTAGTCTCAACTATTGTTCTAGGAGTCCTAAGAAAAATCAATTGAGTTTCTTCTTTACCAATTATGCCTGGGTTTGAAAACCAAAGCACCTAAAACATGGAGGTATCATCAAGCACACAATCCATAGCACAAATATACTCATAAACATAGCAACATCAACAAATTTATTTAAAGGCCACATCAGGGCCATAGACATAATAACATAAATATAAAAGAGTTTTTGATGTTTCCACCATTAAAGCAGAAACAATTAAACAGAACCATAAATTTCCAATCATAAAAAGAAGCTTTTTCACTCCTCAGAAAGCACCACCACGGAGACGGAGGACAAGGTGAAGGGTGGACTCCTTCTGGATGTTGTAGTCAGCAAGAGTGCGGCCATCCTCGAGCTGCTTTCCTGCAAAGATCAACCTCTGCTGGTCCGGTGGGATCCCCTCCTTGTCCTGGATCTTCGCCTTCACGTTGTCGATGGTATCCGAACTCTCCACCTCCAAAGTAATGGTCTTTCCGGTGAGGGTCTTAACGAAGATCTGCATACCACCACGGAGACGGAGGACAAGATGAAGGGTCGATTCCTTCTGGATGTTGTAGTCGGCAAGGGTGCGCCCGTCTTCGAGCTGCTTCCCGGCGAAGATCAGCCTCTGCTGGTCCGGTGGGATGCCCTCCTTGTCCTGGATCTTAGCCTTCACGTTGTCGATGGTGTCGGAGCTCTCGACCTCCAAGGTGATGGTTTTGCCGGTGAGGGTCTTGACGAAGATCTGCATGCCACCGCGGAGACGGAGGACGAGATGGAGGGTGGACTCCTTCTGGATGTTGTAGTCGGCGAGGGTGCGGCCGTCCTCGAGCTGCTTTCCGGCGAAGATGAGCCTCTGCTGGTCCGGTGGGATTCCTTCCTTGTCCTGGATCTTGGCCTTGACGTTGTCGATGGTGTCGGAGCTCTCGACCTCAAGGGTGATGGTCTTTCCCGTCAAGGTCTTGACGAAGATCTGCATGCCACCGCGGAGACGGAGGACGAGATGGAGGGTGCTTTCCTTCTGGATGTTGTAGTCGGCGAGGGTGCGGCCGTCCTCGAGTTGCTTTCCGGCGAAGATCAGCCTTTGCTGGTCTGGGGGGATTCCTTCCTTGTCTTGGATCTTGGCCTTGACGTTGTCGATTGTGTCTGAGCTCTCGACCTCGAGAGTGATGGTCTTGCCGGTCAGGGTTTTCACGAAGATTTGCATCTATCGAAAACAACAGTAACGATATGAGATTACGATACGACGCCGTTTAAGATCTCATGAATTTCCATAAAAAATTTTCCAGATTCAACAGATCAGATCGATCAATCAAAAGCAATATATAGAAACAAATATAGATTTAGTTTTTTTTTCTTTTTCATTTTCCATACAGATCTTACGAAATTTATTGGATTTCAGTTTTAAACAAGAAATCCTCCACTATAATCAACTTTTTTCTTTTTTTTTATTTTTATTTTTTTACAGATCTGACCAAATCAATTAGATTTGAACACAAAATAGCACCAATTACCATATGGCTTTTACAGATATGATAGATCTATAATCTGCCTATGCTTTTACTGCTATGCGGCTTAAGCTAAAGTCCACTAATATATATAGTCAAATTCCTCGAATTTCCGTATAAATCCCACAGATCCATAATTGCTTTGATGATTATTTAAGTTTGGATTTCCCAAATACTATAGATATAAAAATCTTATTACAGGGAATTTTACCATTCTTTTCCTACAAATCGAAAAGAGAAATCTAAAAAGGACTGGAAGAATAAATAAAAATATAAATAAGAGAAGAAGAAAATACCTTGAGAGAGTTTTGATTTTTTGCTTCACAAAAGAGATATTGGATTGAATCTGAACGATGAAACAATGAAGGTGTTGGGCTTGATTTATAGGAATAAAGTTGAAGAGTTGGACACGGAAATTGAGGGACCCGTGACTAAGAGGCTGAATTAGGTGATGACACGTGTCCAGCATGAGGTGTCGGGCACTAGTGTACACGGCAAGTTGGAATCCGATGATTTCGAGGTAATTTATTTATTTGTTTAACGACGTCGATGATTGTAACGTATTGGTGGTTTTTAGCGGTAGTTGACGGCGGTAATGACGGAGTTAAAACCGTGGAGAAATGGATTTTGGATAGCGTTACTTACGGGGCAGAGTCGATTTAAATCACTATATCAAACACGCCCTTAGTTTTTGTTTGTTTGACGGAGTTATCTATGAGGTACAAAGAAGTCTTTTTATTTTTTATTTTTTTTGAGGTACAGAGAAGTCTTTTTATTTTTTATTTTTTTTGAGGTACAGAGAAGTCAGTGTCAATGGGGCGGTATTGTATTGGTATAGTTTGCAAGTGGGTTTTGTTTATCTCTCATGGGCTCCACTAGGAGTTGTTGGGGAGCTATAAGGATTCCTAGGTCATCCAACCACTCCTCACAGGTCAAGCCTTCTTTTATTATTTATTTATTTATTTTTATATTAGAGATAATATAGAATTTCGATTATAAACATTTTTGTTGTAATGCAGATTTATTTATTTATTTATTTTTGGTTTTAAGAAGAAATTAGAGTGGTTGAGGTAACTAAAATTCACATTTTGATTTTGTTTTTATTATTTATTTGAATGAGGTGAGGAGGAGAAAGAATACGGTTATGGACACAATATTTTTAACAACAAAATTTAAGCCACAAGTAAAAAAATAATATTAATGATAGATCCAAATAAAAAGCGATAATAATCTTATATCAAAATGTTACTGTGAAAATATTGTGTCCGTAGCACTACTCGTGCTGAAATTATCATGTCCTCAAATCATAGACGTGATAATTTTTCAAGAAGGGAAGGGAATAGAGAGAAGTCAATAATATCTTTACTCACCAAATTTCAAGTTTAAAAATCATCAATTGAAATAGTTTTCACAAATTTATTTTGTATTGATGAATAAGTAGTTATAATTCTCTATAGGGCAAATTAAATCTTACTCGCCTGTAGTTTGACCCAAATTTAAATTATCTATCTGTACTTTGAAATTTGACACTTTACCTACTTGAGGTTAACTCAGTTAGAATTCTGTAACCCACCTTCATTAAAAATAGGGCTAAATATGTAATTTTGATCCACTTTTATGTCTCTCCCTTCCACCCCCCCCCCCTCTCACCAAAAAATAAAACATACAAAAGCAAGATAAAACAAGATAAAAAAGAAAGGGTTTCAATTACCACCTACACCAAAAACCGATTGTTGTCTTGATTTAATGATAAAAATTTATTATTAGGAGCGAAAACCATTAGTTGAAACTCTAAAAAAAAGGAGGGTTTTGTAAAAATTAATATTTGTCCATAATTGGAATTTTAAATCTAATAGATGGGAATCAATGAGTGGAGTTTCAACCTGTTTAAATTTTAAAATAGTTATGCTAATTCTCCAATTGACTCACATTTAGTGGCTTGACATAGAAATAAGTAGACATGGAAAAACGGGCATGTTGGGTCAAGTTCGGGTTTGGTCAATTAAGTTGCAAGTTAAACGGGTCACGGGTTAAAAACATGTTCAGGTCAATCAGGTTGCGGGTCGGCTTGGGTTGACCTGTATTTTTCACATGAATTAATTTTTTATTTTTTATTTTTATAAAAAAAAACATGTATTTGCCATTTGGAAAGTTATGTAACAAATTACTTGATGTAAAAATGCATTATTTTGAATTTACCACTTATATCAAGAATGAACTCAGTTAAACTTATTAATACTTCTTCAATAATTTTAAAATTATTCAAATCCTAATATTGCTATCTAAAACAAAATAACACGAAGATAAGTAAAACAAATACACAAGTTTTATTTCTACACAATATCAACATTCCAAAATATAAAACAAAATTACAAATGAGTTATTGGATAACTCATTTGATAAAGAATAAAAACATATAAGAAATTTACAATTTTGAAAATTAATTTTATAATCTATTATCAATTGTGGTTGACACTCTATTTCAATTGAGATATGCATTAAAGTTTGATTGCTTACTTATTTATACATGGTCTTTTTTATGAATATCATATCATTATTAAGCAACACACACTTTAGGAAATATTATAATTTATTTTGAAAAACTATTTATTTTGGACATAAATTGTTAAAAAATATGTCTAAACATTCATAATTTATGCTAATTTGATACTTTGACTTCACTATTTTCACATTTGTGAATGTTTCTCACATATGTCTACAATTTTAAATTTATGTTTTTAACTTTATTGTAACCAGATTATCTTGGTATTTACTTTACTATTTGATATTTAAAAATCTCTGCAATTTTATAGAATGCTCAACCATTTATCTTTCAATTAATTTGCATGTAGTTATGTAAATGTATCAATTGTTTCCTTAAAGCTCACAATAAACAACTAACCAATATTGTCTTAATTTTACTTTTGGTTCGGGTTTGGGTTGGGTCGCGAGTCGGGTTGGGTTGACCTGTAAAAAACACAGGTCAGGTCGCGGGTCAAGCCGTTTTTGTTTCGGGTCAAAAAAATCGGGTTCAAGTATTTTTCGAGTCGGGTTAGAAAATTCTGATTCGTTTTGCCATGTCTAGAAATAAGAGCCTCGAATATTAGCTTCAAAATGATACATTTGTTCATCTAATTGGCACTCATCTTTATAGAACCATGCTCCCATAGACAGATATTTTGTGCTCTAGATCTAGCAAATCCAGCATATGAATCCAGCAAGTCTTTGATGATACAAAAAATCTCATTGTCCTTAAAAACATAATGGCTCTTTGCTTTCAACCACATGTTGCTTCTATAATTTTTCAATGGCAGGAATCCCCTGCCCTTTCATCTCCTCTTCCCAAAAGGTAACCAACTTCTTAAAGCTTATATCAAATGGAACAAATAACTGGTAAGACATTCTAGATGGCCTAGAAAATAGAATCATGGTAAAACACTAAGGTAGTATATCAAAATAATAGAGAATGCATTGGAAACAAAACTTACTGCCTTAATACATTATAGATTGATATTCTGATTTGGCAGACAAAAGAGAGGTCTTGAATATAGGTTCCAAATATTAATTTTTACAAAAGCCTCCCTTTTTTATCTTGTTTTGTCTTTGTTTTTGTATGTGTTTTTTGTTTTGTATGAGCAAAATTACATATTTAGCCATATTTTTTAAAAGAGGTGGGTTACAGAACTCTAAATAAGCTAATCTCAGATGGGTAAAATGTCAAAGTATAAACCACAAGTAGGCAACTTAAATTTCGGTCAAACCTCAAGTGGGTAAGTTGTAATTTGTCATTCTCTATAATTAAATCCCTTTACAACAACATACTCCTTTCATTTGATCTTCTTGAAAATCTTTAATTTAAATACAATTTTGATCCGAACACTAGATGTTTTTCAATTTTGTTGGAAACAGACCGAGAGATCTTTGAACGGAATTTTGATGAATCTCTAGATATGAAATTGTTAGAAATTTTTCATTTTTTGCGTTCTTTGTATGTTCTTTGGGTGTTTTCTTCTTAGATCCACCAAAAAGTTCTCTCCCTAAATGGGGCGAAAATTTGGGGGGGGGGGGGGGGTTGATTTGTTTATTGACCAAAATGTGCACTTCCACATGGGCTTTGTTTAGTATGTTGGCATTTTTTTTTTAATTCCAATTTTAAGTGTGTTTTTTGTGCTCATTTTTATTTTTATTTTTTCTTTTGCTTTCCTGGGTGTTGCCTCTTCCTCTTCCTTTTTCTTTTTCATTTTTCTTTTGATTGCTTGAGGACATGGGCATGACAATGCTTTGTTTCGTATTTATTTATTTATTTTTTAACTAGATGTGATTTGTTTTTGGACAATATTTTTATTTTTTAATAAATTTGGGTGATTGCTTATTTATTTATTTTTGCCACATTTTTGTTTTAATTTGGGGGGGGGGGGGACAAAGTTTAGCTACAAAATTTGTTGTGGCCTAAGGCTACAACCTTACTTAAAATAAACATTATTACATATTTTGAAAATCTAATAGTTTAATTGCATGTTCTTTATGATCTTAATACACACGTCAAATTTTTTCAATCAGATATTATTTATTATATGATCTATAAGATTATATTTTATACATAATTTTAAACTACAAAAAATTGCAATTTAAATCATTTATTGATGACATAGCTATTGATCTTTAGTTTTTTAGAAATTTTGTAAATATAAAGGATATAAGAAGAAGATGTAATTTAATTATGAATTTGTCAAAATTCATTTCCAATAAAAAGATATTAAGTAAGGTTGTAACCTTAAGCTACAACCAATTTTGTAGTTGAATTTTGTTTTAACAAGTGTATATAAATAAATTTATATAAACTCACTTTTTTCCATCCTTCCACTTTTTCACTCCTAATTAAACAAAAATGAGGAAAATTAAAATATTTTCTATCCTCTCATTTTTCCAATCATCCTACTTTTTCACCTCTTCAACCAAGCGAACCTTAAAATACAAAATAGGTCTAAGCCTAAGTGCAACTAACAATCCTATCTGCTTCAAAGAGAATCACGCACTTAACTAAAACACCAAGTTTTATTTAACACCTTAATTAAACCATCTAGTATCATATAGCAAGCCCAATCTAAAACATTTAGCCAACCAGATTTCCTTTTTAAATCCACTCACACCCTTGGCCTAACTTGAGTCCACCGTTCAAATCAAACCCAAAGCCCACTAATGTTGCAATTCTTCATCATCAACATGCAAACCTACAAATGAAAAAAGAACACTTCATTGTGGCAACTACATTGTTTAAATATTGTGCCTACTTGGAGACTTCTTCTCCAAAGACTTTTACTTAATCATGTGTATGCTACAAAAATTATTTTTGATCAAGTTATTAACGAAGCTAGTGATAAACTCAAGGGATGCAGATTTGATACAAGTATTTGCTAAATATATGATGATAAATTTAGTCAAAGATTAAGACTCACAAGCCAGCTGACACAATTATTGAAATGGGTGCTGTTCTTGCAAAGTAGATAGAAAGAATAGAACACAATGGGCTAAAATGGA
Source organism: Quercus agrifolia (assembly GCA_029955455.1). Lineage (NCBI taxonomy): Eukaryota > Viridiplantae > Streptophyta > Magnoliopsida > Fagales > Fagaceae > Quercus > Quercus agrifolia. The sequence continues at coordinate 66,902,577 of JARQAD010000002.1, forward strand.
AAATTCTGGCTGAGTTATGGGCATAGATAATCTTGTTTATGGCTCCTTCCAATGATGAAATTTCCCATGCAGAGAGCCTAGCCATGGGAGGAGAGTTTGTGACTCGCTTGTGGGCATTACTCTCTCATGTAGGCATACTTAAGCGAGACCTAGCTGACCAATATTGCTATAGTCCTTAAGTGTTTTCTCTATGCCTGAAGTCAAATCTTGACTTTGCCATTTGTTCTATCTTTAGGTCTAATACATATTATTATTATGTTATTCCACTACAAAAAAATGTATTTTTAGCGATGAATTTTAGTGTGGAAATATTTTTCGTCATTGAAAACTTACATTTAGCGACGAAATTTATAATTCGTCACTAAAAATGAAAAAAAAAAAAAAAAAACCTTTAGCAACAAAATTTAAATTTCATCGCTAAAAATGAAAAAATAATAACATTTAGCGATGAAATTGAAATTTTGTTGCTATTTGTTGATCAGAAACAAGGGCGCCAAAATGAATTTTGGGGTGCGAATTTAATTAGTCTATAGTGACGAAATTTTTCGTTGTTGTAGGTTTTGTTGGGAGATTATTAGCGACGAAACAAATTTCATCACTAAAAGAGCCCAACAGCGACGAAACAAAGTTGTCGCTAAAAAATCATTCCACTTATCCTTAAGGCATTTTAGCGACAGAACTCTAATTCGTCACTGAAAGTGATCTATAGTGACGAAAATCTAATTCGTCGCTGAAATTGGTTTATAGCGACGAAAATAATTTCGTCACTAAAATTTTTAAAATAAAAGAGAAAAAACAAACCCTCATTTGTCATTTTCAAAAACCACACCCTCACATCTCTCTCTTTCACTCTTTGTTCACCCAAGCCGTCGAGCCTCACCTCCATCAAGCTTCAATCCACCGAGCCTCATTGCCGTCGAGCCTCACTCCGCCGTCGCCAATAACCGTCTCCAATAACTTCCCAAACCATTGCCGATAAAAACCCAAACTGTCATCGATAACCATTCGCGACGATTCCAAACCCAAACCCAATCGTTACGAACCATTCGCAACGTCTCCGGCTGTAACATCCTGTCAGTTTTTTTAAAAAAAAAAAAAATGTAAGGTCAGATTTTAAGTTCCCACGTGCCCCACCTAACCCCACTACCCATCATTCTCAACCACTCATTTTCACACTATCCATTTTCTCTCTTTGGCCGGCTCATTCACTTCACTTCTTTTCTTTCTCTTTTTTCCATTCTCTCATACGCTCCTCTCTACTCTCATCTTCTCCACCGGCACTTTCACACAACCACCACCATTTCCACCATCATTTTCCGGCAAGATCACGGGAAAATTTTTGGGAACCCATAAACATCTTCACATCCTTTTTTTGAGGTAAAAATTTCTCATCATTTTAGTGAGTTATTTTTATCTAAACTTTAATAATGATACTCATGTGATTTATGAGCATTAGAAGTGATAATTATGTGTTTTTATGTATGGGTTTTGTATTGGTGGAATTATTTGATGAGTGGGTATATACTTTGTGCTATTGATGACTACTTAAGGTTTATGTATGGTGGAAAATTTAGGGGTTTTAAGTTATAACATGTGATGGTTGGTAAATTTAATTTTTCCATTGCCATTGGGTTTATTTGGAGTTAGTTGAAGTTCTAAATTTCTTATCTTGGAGGATATATTGATTTTGCCTTCATAGGTCTCTTAATGATGTAGTGTAAATTTTATGGAAACTAGTTATAATGTTGGAGATGATATTAAATGGGTTAATTTTATAAATTGGAGTTTATGCCTTGTGTCTCCTTCTACGGTTCAGCTGTTTAGGAACGAGCATTGTCATGAGGCTTTTGAGAAACTTAATAGTAAGCACAAGATTTGGGCTGGCGTTCTGTGATCTTAGATGAGGTCGATCCAGCCATTCGGGCTAATCTTGAGTCTAGAGATTGGTTGTCCCTCTTAGAGATAGATCATCCACCCTCGACCGCATTGATTAGATAATTCTTCTCTAACCTCTCATGTCACATCTATGATTCTAACATCGTTGTTCGGAGTTGGATACGAGGTGTTGAGTTCACCATTACCCCTAGGGTAGTGGCTGAGGCTCTTGGGGTTCCGGTCATAACTGATCTTGTCTATCCCTATGATGAGTCACCTTCTATAGATGAGGTCATGTCACACATCACTGGATCATCTATCTAGTGGGGTTCTAGTCCTCGGATCACGTCTTCTGTGCTTTCTGAGACCGCATATTTGTTTCTTAGAATTGCGTGTCGTTCCTTGTGGCCTATTTCTCATCTCCACACCATCCCTCTGGAGCAATGTGTGTTTCTCTACGCTTTCATGTCAGGTGCTTCTATCAGTTTTCCTCACTTGTTCCTTCGTTCTTTGAACAAAGTTCATAGGAGTTCTGCCATAGGACATGCACTTATATATCTTATTTTCATTCATAGGATTCTTTTGTTCCTTGGTGTAGCTTATTTTCCTGCTAGTGAGCCTATACATGTTGTTGGTCCTCTAGGTGCTACCTTCCTTCGACAGAGGGCTGCTCATCTAAGAGCTGATCCTTCGGTCTCTTGAGGTGCATCTTCTAGTAGTGTTCCCCTTCTTCCCTCTTCTATAGGTGCTGCTGAGACTTCTGGTGCTGCTATTACTGCTACTGATGTTCCTCCACCGACTATTTCAGATGATTCAGACATTCGACGTACGTTGGATCATGTCTTGACCATTCAGGCGGCTCAAGGGCAAATTTTGGTGGACATTCTGGATGAGATTAGAGGTTTGCGAGCAGATTTGGCACGGTTTCAGAGTTCTTCATCACCACCTCCTTTTGATGATGAATTTTGATTATCCTTTGGCATTCCGTCACAAAAAGGGGGAGTACATATGAGATGTTTTTGACACTTGTACTTGTTTTTGTTTTTAGGGGGAGAGTTTTTTTTTTGATTGGTTGGAGGTTGTGGAGTTGTTTAGATTGTATCTAGGTGCTTCACTTTGTACTTTACCTTTTTAGCTCTTGCCACATTGGTTTTACCTTGTTGGGTTATTCATGTTAAGGGGAGTATATTTTGTTGTTTCTTGTTTCAAATTGCTTATTGATTTATGTTTATGAGTTCTTCATTGATATATGTCTTTATTGTGTTTTGTTTGAAATCAAGATTTTATTTTTCTTTACTTGTATTTTTTCCACACATGCGGTTATGCATTTTGTTTAAGTGTTTTAAAAAATATACAGGTTGATTCAATTAAGCTGCTGTCTACTCTTGCAACTGATGGATAGTAGTTAGGATTGAATTTGAGTTTTATGAGCATTATTTTGTAAAGGGCTTTTACTTGTAAACTTTGAGCTATTTAAGTTGTGTTTTGTCATGGATTGCCAAAGGAGGAGTTTGTTAGGTTTTATGTATTTAGAATCCTAATACGTATTGTTGGCAAACCATGATCAAAACAATGTGTTTAAGTTGTTTTAGAATTTCTTAAAGTTGGTTCTTTGTTGTAAAGTTGGATTAAACTACTGTGCAAATTAAAAAACTGTTTCAGTACATTTCGATCGATCGAAGCTTAGGCTCGATCAATCAAAAATTGTGTCTGACGTTTTTTTAAACAGAAATTCCAACTCAGCCCTAAGTGTTTTAATTGGTTTTGGGTTTCTAATTTACCCTAGGTATATAAGGGAAACCCTAGCCACATTTTAGTATTGCTCATATTGCGGTTTGTGTGAATCTCTCATGAGATCTTTGAAGAGCTTTCTTTTACATAAAGTTAGGGTTTTCAAGGAGAAGAATTTTCTATACCTTGATGATCATTCCAGTTGTTGCCATTGAAGCCTAAAGAAACACAAGTGGGTGTGCTTGTATTTGGTAGTGAATCCAAGAAAGAAGGAGTCCATGGATTCGGAGCTTGCACGTGGTCGTGTCAGTAAGTTCTACTGGTGGGTAGTAATAAGAAGTCAAGCATGGGGGCTTGTAAGTCTTATTGTATGAATTTCGATTCTTTCAAGATAGTGGATTCAAGTTTACCTTGAGGATAGCTAGGTCAAATCCTCCCCAGGTTTTTACCGGTTTGGTTTCCTGGATGATCATATCTTTGTGTTATTTATATTTCCGCTGCTTTACTTGATATGATTATTTGATTGTGTTAACCTAGATTTAATTAATTTGACTAAGTAACAACTTGGCTAAATTCCTAGGTTAATCCAATTGTGTCTTAAGGGGTCTAAAAACTAACAAGTTGTTTATCACTTAGATTTTAGTTAATATTCCATTCTATCTACATAATTATCAGTGTTAGCTAATTATGGTTAAAGAACTTTTTTAAAAACTGTGTCATTGATCATATGGAATTTTCAACTTAGTGCTATTTTCACCATGTTTTTAACATGTGAAAGCAATCAGCTTGATAAAGTTTAAAAAGATTTAAATAATAGCCAAATTTCTCTTCTACTTATGAGATTTCAAATGATCCCGTGCATTGCCGCGGGTTAAACACTAGTATTTATAATTTAAGAATAATGCAACATTTAATAGATACAAAATTATGTTTTTTTTATTTATTAGTTTGAGTATTAGTAGAAATTTAATGGTTTTTGGTTGAATGTGATGACAAGGTTAGTGATTGTTTGGGTTGCTATGGGGGAATAGAAAGAGGCTTAGATCTGTGAAAGTCAAAGATTAAAGCTTAGCCAACAAATCAGACTTGTACGCTTAGCTTGATCATAGTAAGTAAACTCAGTTTCAATACTTGTAAAAACTCTATACTTGTAATGTTTGTGATTGGTTTTGTGGTGGGTTATTGTATTGGAGCAAGCGGGTGACTTGCATGGTGTTATAAAGTGGTTTAAATTTATATTGGGAGTGTCTTTAGTTTCTTGCAAACGTGAATGGATCTTGTTGATTAGATGTGATAAATAGTACTTTAATTGATTTCAATACTTGTAAAAACTCTATATTTGTAATGTTTGTGATTAGTTTTGTAGTGGGTTGTTGTGTTGGAGCAAGCGGGTGACTTGCATGGTGTTATAAGGTGGTTTAAATTCATATTGAGAGTGTCTTTAATTTCTTGCAAATGCGAATGGACCTTGTTGATTAGATGTGATGAATATTACTTTAATTAATTTCAATACTTGTAAAGACTCTATACTTGTGATGTTTGTGATTGGTTTTATGGTGGGTTGTTGTGTTGGAGTAAGCGAGTGGCTTGCATGGTGTTATAAGTTGATTTAAATACATATTGAGAGTGTTTTTCATTTCTTGCAAATATGAATAAGTATTGTTGATTAGATGTGATGAATAGTATTTTATTTGATTAGATGTGATGTATATTTGTTTAAGTATTAATATAGATCTGTGCATTCATGAATGTGATAGAACTTTATCTAAGTAGTTTATAGACTTAGATGTTAGAATGCATTATGCATGAGTTGTCCTTGTTTTAATAAAGTAGGATTTATCTTGTAATTGTAGTCAAACATGGATAAAAGTTGGATGACAATGGGTAAGACACCCGATGACAGATTAAGTCATCCATGTATTAAAGGGGTCAATGCAATTATTAATTTCGCAAGAGCAGTTGTGGACTTGAGTGGTAATATTTCGTGCCCGTGTATTCACTGTGTGAATTGCTATTGACAATCTACAAAGATATTTATTTCAATCCAAATACAAATAGGTGGATACACCATGAGGATGAAGCGACATATGTATGTGTATCATTCCATCCCTATCATTTCATCCTTATCATGTTTGTAAAGTTATAACGTATGTAGTATTAATGTTGTGATTGTTTGCTTTTTTCTCTTTCAAATGGTAGGAAACTATTCTCAAAGTGCAAGAGGATCATTGTCAAGATCCTAATGCAATTCCCAATACACAAGAGGAGATCTCAAACTTGGTTTTTAAGAAGAAGTTCGGTATTGTAAAAGGACTTGGCATGAGACCTTCCTCTTCTCTAGTAACCACTGCCTCTTCTAGTTCCTCGGTGGAGTATATCCATCAGTTAGAAAATGAGATAATTGAGCTCAAAGAGGCAAAAGTTAGGGACGAAGTGGAGTGAGCTAGGGAGCAAGAGGCACGAGCTAAGTAAGAAGAGGTCCAAAACAATATTCTTAATTTTTTGAGGAGCAAGGGTTATAATGATGCTTTTACCTATGGGGCTGGTTTATCTTCAAGTTAAAACACTTATTGGTTAGTACTTTATCTTCAAGTTAAAACACTTATTGGTTAGTACTTTATCTTCAAGTTAAAACACTTTATTTTTTATGTATCATTTGAAACTAATTGTATTATATTACACTTGAAAATTTATATTTGTTTTCTATAACTTATACATTAGGAGTTGTGATTTTAATTCATTGGTGTGGTTACTCTTAATGCATTATTAGAAATGTTTCTTATAACATAGTTAATGTTTTTACTTTATGATTTTAATGTAGTAGTGTTTTTATATTTGTGCAGATTTCTTATTGGTGGCTTTAGGGGATTTACTTTTGGCATTATTTGAGGACATATGAGGTTATCTTCCATTGGTTCTAATTATATTATGCTACACTTTTTTTATTGTTATAAAACATATTAAGTTATTGTATGTGTTGCAAACAATTATTGTATGGAAAGAGTTTGAATTGGATACTTGTTTTATTTTTTACTTGTGGAATATATGGATTGATTTTTTATAAATGTGTTGTTGAAATAAATGTGTTAATCAAATGTGAGGTTTTAATAATGTAATGACAGGTTACAGGTTAATATCAAAGCCATGAAAATAATAAAAACAGAAAATAAGTTTTAGCGACGAATTTTTCGTCACAAATATAGCAACAAAAAATTATTTTAGTGACGAAATATTTCGTTGCTAAATGTAGTAGAATTTTGTAAGAAATGGTTTTAGTGACGAAAATTTTCGTCACTATATGTGCCTAGATTTTCTTAAAAATAGTTTTAGTGACGATTTTTTTCGTCACTATATATACCTGAATGCTGTTTTTTACGAGGAAAACATTTAGCGACGAAACGTTTTCGTCGCTAAAAGTTTTTTATTTTTTAAACAAATCGGACTTTCAGTGACGAAATTTTTTGTCACTAGGACTTTTAGCGACGAGGCTACAGTGACGAAGTGAATTTCGTCGCTAAAAGTCCGATTTTGTCACTAAAAGTTCTTAGTGATGAAAAAATTGGACTTTGAGTGATGAATTTTTTCGTCACTAAAAGTACATTTTGTTGTTGTGTTCCTTTTAGAATAAATTTTGTTAAGAATCTCAATTGTAGAACGTAATTAATGATGTCAATGAAGTCAAGTAGCATAACATCAGGAGCATGCTACTTGTGTTTAATTGTTTCTTATTTTCTATTGGCCAATTTTTATCCTACATTATCAACTTAAGGTTTATTTGTGATGTTCGAATCATAGTTCTAGATGCTATATAGATTTGGGGTAATACATGTTATTCTTTTGTTTTTCTCTTGAGGATTCTTTATTTTTTATTTTTAATAAGAATCTTAATAGAAGGGAACATTAAAAATGCCACTAAAATTAAGTATCAGATTAGCAGTTATATTTCTCACATTTTGTTATGCTTATTTATACTTTATGTATAGACATAAACATAAACACCTGTGTAACACTTATGTATACAAACCGCAAGAGGGCGTGTCATTTTTTTGAAAATCGCATATTCTATAGGGAAAAAAATCATAGTGCAAAAGGAATTGAATTATATTTACATTTATACAAAGAGTGTGTCATTTCACGAAATCTTAATAAACTAACTTATACATGTTCATACATATACATAAACATAAATTTAAATATTTACATACATCCATGTATTCAAATTCATATAATTAAAAAAAAATAGATAGATGTAAATTTATAAAAATAAATGAAAATGTATATCACCTTGAAAGAGTTTTAAGAACATGAGAGAGAGTTTATTTTTATTTTTATTTTTTTTAGAATACTAAGTAATTTAACACACACACGGGGAGAAGGTGTTAAAGAACTGATAGTAGTGTATATCTGAACATGAGAGAGAGTATAATTAAAAAAAGATATTTAAGTGAAAATAAGACCAAGTGAATGTGCTATACATTTTCTAAAACGGATGGTTATTTGTTGTTGTTAACAACCGATAAAATTTCTATCTAATCCTAGGAATCTTATTAATATTGATAAATTTTATCATGTAACAACTAAACAACCAAGCAAGAGAACAAGCACAACAAGTAGAGATAGAGCCCATGCAATCCTTGCAATGTTGCATATCCCATTCCAAGTTCGTCCAGACAGGCTCTGTCCTTACCATGTCTTTAAGACATAACTTGATCATACATGAGAATAGTTTACTTTTTCATATTTTGGCTGAAGAATGACTCTGTTTTGGACCAGAAAAAACATTAATTTTTTTTTTTATCGATTTTGTTTAAAAGACAAGTGTAGGATAATAGTTATTATTTAGCTATTGCAATAATTTTCCCTGATAATGCGTCACATGTATAGGATCAACTGAGGCATTGGTGATGGTATAAATTTTTTTTTTTTAAAGACTTATAAAGGTCCATTTATAGGCTAGGGTCATAATTAAATGTCTATATGAGATCCTAACAATGTCATCTTTAACCATTTTTTTAGCTCACTATATATGAGTGAGAGCTCTCGCTCATATATAGTGACTGACTATGGTAACAACTTTCATTGTTCACTCAAATCTTAATGTATAATATTTTTTTCCAAAATGACATAGCAATAAAATGATTGGTGGATATAATATTATTGCTATGTCATTTTATTGGTCCACCAATCATTTTATGACATAGCAATAAAATGACATAATAAATGAATTTCAAAATTTTTTTTTTCCAGCTTATTGGTGCTAACTCAATTTGTTAATGTTATGCAACAAAATTCGTAGTATCCTATTATCACTCTTTTAGTATTGTTAGCTAAGTCTGTAATTGAACCAAGTTGTTTATAAGTAGCTTGAGGTTCATGACCAAACTCATGAACATGAAGTTCAATTAAACTGTATATAATATTATACTTTTAAATGTCTAAAAAATTTCTCATATAGACTTAAAATTTGGACTATATAAATTAGTAATAAAAAAAAATCATATAATATCAAATTATTATTTGTAGTTTATTGAACATATAAACAATCAATTTCTAATAAAAAAAAATTATAAATTTATGTAAAGGTAAAAAATTTAGTCATGGTTTTACTATGTGTGGAAAAAAAAAAAAATCAAGTAATTCATGAACAAGTTTGAGCTTGACTTGTATTCAAAATAAAATAAACAAGCCCACACTTTTAATAGGTTGATTCAACTCATTAACAACCCTAGCTTGTTCTTTCATTTTTCCATTCATAGTTCCTCTCTCTCTCTCTCTCTCTCTCTCTCTCTCTCTCTCTCTCTCTCTCTCTCTCTCTCTCTCTCTCTCTCTCTCTCTCTCTCTCTCTCTCTCTCTCTCTCTCTCTCTCTCTCTCTCTCTCTCTCTCTCTCATTAGTCTTCCAACTTCCATGTGCGCATACACGTGCACACACACACACAAAGATAACTCTTCCGATGTCTCTTGGATTTTTACTTTTAATTGTCAAAAACAAAACAACATGAAATATTCCCATTACAAAAAAAAGAAAAGAAAAGAAAAAGAAAACAACAACAACAACAATAGCATGAAATATCTTTTTATTTTGGCAATAGGTTTTTCTACTTCTCTTCTCACACAAAAGACATTTTTTTTTATTCTGTTTAAAAGACAAGTTCAGGATTGTAGTTTTCATTTAGCTAGTATAATTCTATTCTTGATAACGGGTAACATGTTAGTCATGATTACTTATATATTAAAGACATTTTAAAGGCTCATATATAGGCAAACTATAAAGGCTTATATACAAAAAGTGGCACAAATAATTTGTACGTCTATTTAACCACAGTTGTAGCTCATTCCTTTTTTCCATATATGGCGATTAATTATAATACAAACTTTCATTTTTCACCAATCAAATATAAATTTGTGGATTTTGCTTTAGTGCTTCTGCGCATGCAGCCATTTTGATAATGGCAGTGTCCACTTAATATCGTTTTTTCACCTTGCACGCGTTCTCCTCTCTTTATCCCCCCTTTCTTTATTCTACTACGCCACGATCTCTTCATTCAGACCTCAGACTAGGCTTTGTCTCCTTTTTTTTTTTCAGTAGGATGAACTCTGGATGCTCTAATATTTATATATCACTCTAGCTCTCTAGCTCTTCAGCTTTCTAATTCAAGAATGTAGTGTTTTCTAAAAGTATTCATTCATATATTGTGGTATTAGGAGTACTAGACACTGTGGAAGCCAAGTGGAAAATGCTACTCAGGTTCTTAATAAAGGACAGAAAAAGTATGGGAACGATAGCATGTGTCTGTTACACAACAATCCTTGTTAGAAATATTGAAAAATTGTATTGTATTTCATCGAGTAATAGAATATACATAAGTGCCTTTTATATAGAAGGCAAAGTGTGTAATACAAGTAAGTGTGCTATACAAGTAAACAAGGTGGGCCTAAAGCCCACATACCCTAGTACACGTTAACAGCCCCCCTCAAACTCAAGGTGGATGTGAGACCAACTTGAGGTTGTCAACCAAAGTACAAAAACATCCCTTAGGACGTGACTTGGTGAAGATATCTGTAAGTTGATCTTTAGAGGAGACTGAGATCAACTTCAGAGCACTATGGACAAGATGATAATGGATAAAATGACAATCAATCTCGATGTGTTTAGTCTGCTCATGGAAGACATAATTGTGAACAATATGAATGGCAATCTGGTTGTCATAATAAAGAGGAGTGGCAGTGGATGTGGACACATCTAAGTCTTTGAGAAGCCATCGTAGCCAAAGGAGCTCAGATGTGGTATCAACAAGGGCACGATATTCTGCTTTAGTACTGGAGCGGGCCACATGAGTTTGTTTCTTGCTTCGCCAAGAAATCAAGGAAGAACCAAGAAGAAAGCAGTAACCAGTGGTGGACCTACGATCAGTGGGATCTCCTGCCTAATTAGCATCAGAAAATGCATGGAGAACAAGAGGAGACTGAGCAGAGTAGAAAAGACTATAAAAGAGAGTGCCCTTTAAGTATCGAAGAATGCGCAGAACAACAGCATAGTGAGTCGATCGTGGAGTAGACAGATACTGGCTTATCTAGTGAACAACATAGGAAATGTTTGGATGAGTGACAGTGAGATAAACTAGGCTGCCAACCAAGTGTCTGTAAAGAGGGGATTAGACAATGGTTTCCCTTTTGTGAGAGTCAGATGCGCATTAAGCTCAACTGGAGTGTCAACAGTCTTGCTATCAGTGAGTCCAGCTCGACACAATAGTTCAGAAGCATACTTGGCTTGAGTAATATAAAATCCATCTGTAGAATGAAGGATTTCAAGACCCAAGAAATAGCTGAGATGTCCAAGATCTTTCATCTCAAGCTGCTGACTGAGAAAATCCTTGAGTTCTTGAATGCCACTAAGGTCATTACCAGTTATGATCATATCATCCACATACAGGAGAAGTAAAATAGTGCCTTTGTCAATGCGACGAAGAAATAAGGCAGAATCATAATGACTAGCCATGTAACCCAAGCGAGAGATGGTAGAGCTGAATTTGGCAAACCAAGCTCGTGGAGCTTATTTAAGGCCATAAAGTGCACGTCGAAGGTGACAAACCTTGTTTGGTTCAACAGAGAGACCAGGAGGAGGTTGCATGTAAAATTCTTCACTTAAATCTCCATTAAGAAATGCATTTTTGACATCTATCTGAAAAAAGTCCCATTTATTGGCAGCAGCAATAGTTAAGAGGGCACGAACAGATGAGATACGAGCAACCGAAGTAAAGGTCTCTTCATAATCAATCCCATACACCTGTGCAAAACCTTTTGCAACAAGACGAGCTTTATAGTACTCAATGGACCCATTAGAGCGAGTCTTAATCTTATAGATCCACTTACAACCAACCACAGATTTCCTAGGGGGGAGAGTCACCAAGTCCCAAGTATGGTTTTTAGATAATGCATCAAGCTCCTATTTCATTGCAATCTGCCATAAAGGGTCAGTGGAAGCCTCACGATAGGTGTGAGGCTCGTGCAGTGTAGCAAGGGCAGTGTAACAGTGATAGTCAAGTAAATGTGCAGGAATGGATTTTACCCGAGTTGAGTGACGAGGTGGAATGTCTTGTGCATGATCGTCAGGTGGAGCAGAAACAGGGGACCCAAGCTTAGGGTTGGGTGGCTGTCTTCAACCTGTTCATCTTCCACCTGTTCATTAAAGGGTGAACTAGGAAAGGGATTAAGGATATCTGGTGGTTGGACAGAGAAGTCTACAGGAGAATCAAGAGCAACTACAGAAGGATCAGGAGTAGCTACAAAAGGAATATGTGCCTCATCTGGAAAAAGATCTAAGACAGAGGAGGCAAATAGGAAGGCATGGAAGTGAGAGAGCTCGACAAAGGAGTGATGTTCCCAAAATACAACATTACGGGAGACACGAAGACAATGAGAGACAGGATCATAACACCGATACCCCTTTTGAGTTTTTCCATAGCCAAGAAAACAACAAAGCCTTAACCAAGGCTCAAGATTGTTATGCTCATGTGGCTGAAGAAGAACGAAACAAGCAGAACCGAAGGAGCGAAGGTGGTGATAATCTGGAGATGACTCAAAAAGGCGTTCATATGGAGTTTGATTGTGGATAACAGGACTTGGAATGCGATTAATAGCATGAACAACATGAAGAGTAGCTTCGTCCCAAAAAGGAGCAGGAACTTTGGCAGAGAGAAGGAGAGCACGAACAGTGTCAAGAATATGACGAAGTTTTCATTCGGTTTTACCATTTTGCCGAGAGGTACCTAGACAAGTTAGGTGATGAACAGTGCTATAGGAATACAAAACAGCTTGGAAAGCATATTGAGTGTACTTAAGAGCATTATCAGATCCAAAAATTTTGATACGTTTGGAAAATTGAGTTTCAACCATTTTTGCAAAATTAGAATATACTTGCAATAATTCAGAACGATGTTTCATATGAAAAATCCAACTATAGCGGGAATAATCATCAACAAAGACAACAAAATATTGAGATCCACCAATACTAGAGACAGGAGAAGGCCCTAAAACATCAGAATGAATAAGGTCAAAGATATCAGTGGATATTGATTCACTAGAATTGAAAGGCAAAACTGGTTGTTTTCCTAACTGACATGAGACACAATCAAAATTTTCTGTAGACACTGAACCTAACAAACCTCTAGAAGCCAATTGTTGTACCCGAAAGGAAGATGCATGACCAAGTCGAGCATGCCAAAGTGCAAGGGAAGGAATTGAAGAAACTACAGCAGCTGCAGCAATAAAAACAGGAGCAACAAGTGGAAGACGAAGGTTGTCTACGGGAAACATACGCCCAACTCTAGGACCGGTCCGAAACTCCTGCCCCGTCCTTGGATCCTGCATAATACACCAAGAATAATCAAAGATAATGCGATAACCCAACTCAGCTAATTGTCCCACAGAGAATAAATTATAAGAAAGGTCAAGAACATTAAAGATCCCAAGAATCGAGAGGTTGGAGGTCGAAATAGAACCTATATTATGAACAGACATTGTAGAACCATTTGCTATGCGAATATTAAGAGGGTGTGATACAGGTTGAAATTCAGAAAATAAGGACGAGTGAGGTGTCATGTGAATGCAACAAGCAGAATCCATAAGCCAAGAGGTAGGAGACATACCAGATAAAACTGAGAGAGAAGAGAAATAAGATGCATTACGAACCATATGAATGACATTGGCGATGATATTTATAAGGCTATCTCTGGAAATGGTGAAAGTGGATCTAGAAGGTTGAGATTGTGCAGAGACGGGAGCCATAGGTTGGACACTCTTAGTGTTAGCAACTGTAGCAGCAGAAATGGAAACAATTGATTTGTTGCGTTGATAGCAAGTCTCTATATTATGGCCAAAACGTTTGCAAAAATTGCAAAAACGTTTGTTGGATTGTTGGCGACAATTGTTACGAAAGGAAGAAGACTTGTCCTTATTCTTCGTTTAGAAGCAAAATATGCAAAAATGGATTGCAAAAATGAAATCTACGTGAAAAACTGGGTAAGAAGCACTTGGATTGCAAAAGTCAACCATGAAAAAAGTCAATGGTCAACTCTCTAGAAGTCAAAGTCAACGTTGAAAGAGTCAATTGCCTGAGGTCAAAGTCAATCTGGAGATGACGTCAGCGATGACGCGAACTGATGACGTCAGTGAATGACGCAACTAGGGCTGATGTGGCAAGATGACGTCAGCAGTGATGTCAATAGGTGCGTGAAAGCGCGTGAGGGCGCGTGTAGGTGTGTGTGGGCGTGTGAAGCGTATGGCAGCGCGTGGTAGAACTCACCAAAAACATTGTCAGCACGTGAAGGCGTGTGGAACGTTGGATGGTGACTGGTTCGGCGTTGCTAAGTAGATTGTTTGACGACCTACACGCTTATTTGATTTATGTCTTAGTCAGAGGTGAAAAACGACAAATTCGACGAAGGCAGTAGTCTTGGCGGCGAAAATTGAGCTTCTGACGGCGGAGATTCAACCCTGAGACCTCTGACGGCGGTGAGGCAGTCAGAAGAGGCATTGAAGAGGCTTACTGACCGGCGAAGTTGAGGCAGCGGAAATTATCAACAAAGACAAGACTGCAGAACACAGCAATGGCTCTGATACCATGTTAGAAATACTGAAAGATTTTATTGTATTTCATCTAGTAATAGAATATACATAAGTGCCTTTTATATAGAAGGCAAAGTGTGTAATACAAGTAAGTGTGCTATACAAGTAAACAAAGTGGGTCTAAAGCCCACATACCCTAATACATGTTAACAGTCCTAATAGCCTTTCTTATTGTGTTTGGATCATGGAGGCGTCGAAGCCACAATTTGATGCTCAAATATTCAATATGGGCATCTTATCTTTTTTTTACGTTCATTATGAACTACCGCACGGGTCTGATGAAGTCGGCAAGTTGCCATAATGAATTGTTTGCGATTAGGGCGACGTTTTTGCTTATGACTCGGAAGTGATAGAACTTGCGAGTTTTGTTTCAATATGGTGTTGTGGTCTGGCAGCTACTAGGTACGTAAAAGCGAATCAAAGGGGTCGAGGGGATTAAAAAAAAGAAGATTTTACATTTTTTATAAATTAAATTTATAGTTATTAAACTTGGCTTGGATATTTACTAGGGTCCGTTTGGATACAGCTAAAAATTGAAAACAAAAAAACATTGTAGGAAAATAATTTTTAAATGTGTGAATAGTACTGTGAGACCCATTTTTAATGAAAAAATTGCTGAAAAGTGAAATTTGTGGGTCCGTGAATGGTGCACGGTGTGCACTGATGGGCTGAAAATTATTTGACATGTCAAACTTTGCGGCTACTGTTCATGCATTTGTCCTAAAATGCATGGAAAAAAAAAAAAAAAAGCTACGTTTGGGTCTGACGTTTGCGTCTATGTTTGTCTTTTTTTTTTTTTTCTTTTTTTTTTTTCACGCGTTTTGGGACAAATTTTACTGTAATGGCTCATGTTCATGCACTGTGCATGAATAGTAGCCGCAAAGTTTGACTTGTCAAACAATTTTCAGCCAATCAGTGCACACCATGTACTGTTCATGGACTCACAAATTTCACTTTTCAACAACTTTTTCATTAAAAATGGGTCTTACGGTACTACTCACACATTTAAAAATTATTTTGCTACAGTATTTTTCAGTTTTCAGCTGTATCCAAACGGACCCTAAGTCTATAAACTAGGTAATGAGGTCGGATTGTAAAGTCAAAAAAAAAAAAAAAAGTTTGAGAAATTATAATATAAACATGTAAATTAAAACAAAAAGGAATATACCTAAATTAAATTGGCTATTATAATTCAAAATTAGAGTTTTACAAATAAGAACACTAAAAATTCTTTAAAATTCACAAGCAAAATGAAAAGATGTCTTAAGATTGCTACAAAGTCTTTGCTATATAAAATAGCACAAAATGGTTATAGCTTTATTTTAGACATAGAATGTAGTAAAGTTAAACAAGATCAGTTAAAGGAATAAACAAATAAAACAACAAAATATTCAAAAGAAGAAACAAGAGTCACACTATAAGACAAAAACATAAAAAATAAAATAAAATAAAATAAATAAATAAACCAAAAAAAAGAAAAAAAAAAAAAAAAAAAAGAAGAGAAAATGCTAAAGCCTTAAACTTGAAACCTAAAAAATCGGGAGTTATGAAATATAGACTGATATAGTAATACGCACCTACATGCTATGATTGAAAGTGAAAAGGGATTAATTAGGCCAGGAGCAAAAAAATGATCCACATACGAGCATTTAAAAAAACAAATTATTTAGGTTGTTTCCACTTTAAATTACCATATCATCACACATTAAAGAAGTTAATAAAGATCCATAAAAAAAAAAAAAATAAATAAAAAAAAGAAGTTAATAAAGAAGTTCTGGGCAGAGTTGATGTTATTCGTGGCTCCCTCCAATGATGAAACTGCCGATGCAGAGCACCTAGCTATGGGAAGAGAGTTTGTGACTCACTTGTGGGCATTACTCTCTCATGCAGGCAAACTCAAGCGAGACCCAGCTCAAGATGTCTGACTAATATTGCATTAATCCCTGTATTTTCTCTATGCATGCATGCATGTATGATATTGTGTGTTTTCTCAAACGGCCATTTCCATTTGCGTTTGTATAATAGAAGTGTGTCAGGGTGGTTGTATATATCTTAACGTGGTGTGTATTTACTAGCAAAAATATGTAAAAAGTTGTGTATTTGGTTTGATTTGTGTTTGATGTTCTGGAATTTCCTTAATTTGTTTTCTTTAACCTTGTCATTGCTTCCTTAACGTGTTTCTGTAGTTTATCTGTATACCGATTTCGGTAGGGAAAGCATTATGATAGATACTGCTTTTGTATGATTCAGTAGGTGGCCTACAAAATGTAAGAAAAGATATTGTTGGTAGATGTCCCATGTACTGCAACTTGAGATTTGGGTAAGAAAAGATATTTATATTTAGATGTTTGGAATATTACAAATTTTACTAAGTAAGTTTTATAAATTAGTGTGTTATCAATGAAATATAATTTTTCTTGGGATTGGAAAGTCCAAGAAGGAGATTTTTCTTTGTCAAAGGAACATGTATGCACTAGCTAGGGATGAAGCCTGAACATGGAATTAGGAAGGCGGCTTTGCTGTAGCTTAGCTGCTGAGGGTTTTTTATTTATATTTTTGTGTGTGTCTTTGATGCGTGTTTCTGCTTCTGGATAAAGATAAAATTATTTTGTTTAGATTTTTTTAAAGGGTTGGGTTGCTTGTTTGGATAAAATTTGTTGGTTGGCCTTAATGTTTTTTAGTTTTGCTATTAGTAATTTTTGTTATTAGGTTGATTTTTTTGGGCTTGTATATTTTGTTTTAGATTTTAAATCTATAAATTTTTTATGGCCTTTAAAAAGACGAAATATTAGAGTTTCAAAATTTTTTATGAATTGTTGATGTGATGAGTGGTTATTGACAAGTAAAAAAGTGATTAAGTAGTGAGCTCAAATGTGAATCGATAAGAATTTTTGCTATCTCAACAATTTGTAAAAATGTTGTAGAAAATTTTGTGACTATAAAATTATTCTTAAAAAAATCAACGGTATTGTTAAGGAAGCAAAATGTAATTTAATAGAATAAAATTGCTAAAATTAATATATACACACACTAATATTTTCTTATAAAACATTTTTTTGGGGGGGGGGGGGGGTGGACGCATTGCCCCCATAGTCTTGGCTCTGTCCCTAGCACTAGCATTCATCGTTGATGCAAGAATGACTGGTTTTAAACCTGTGCAAACCCCCATGGAAATCAACTTGAAGCTAAGCAAGGATAAAGGAGAGTTACTTGAGTATGTAGGCAACTAGGCATGTATAGAAGGTTGATAGGTAGATTATTGGATTTGACTATGGACAATGTCATTTCACACTCACGTACACTCATAGTACACATACTTATCAATTTTGCATAAAAAATCGTGACTTGAAGTCACAATTTTTAGTTCAAAAAACTGAATGCGTGTATTTTATGTATAAGTGAGTGTGAAATAAAGTTTTTCCTTTGACAATTACAAGACCCGACCTCACTTTTATAATTCATAAGCTTAGTCAATGTATATCTGATCAGCCAAGACCTCAGCTCAAGGCAGCTTACAGAATCTTGCAATACATCAAAGAAGTTCCTGGACAAGGGTTGTTCTTTTCAGTCAATTCTTCGTTACATATCAAATATTTTGTAGACTTCGATTGGGCATCGTGTCCAGATTCATGAAGATCAGTCACTAGATATTGCACCTTCTTAGGTGATTCGTTGATTTCATTGAAGTCTAAGAAACAACGAACTATTTCCAGATCTTTTAGCCAAGGCAAAGTATAGGTCCATGGCAATTGCAGTTTGTGAAGTCACATGGCTTTTAGCTCTACTCTTAAGATTTAGGTGTTTCTCATAGTCAATCAACTCTATATATTATTCACTGATAGCTAAGCGGCTCTTCACATTGGTCCCATTGTTTTATGAGCATATCAAGAATATAGAGATTGATTGTCATGTGGCAAGAGAAAATGTACAAGCTAGAGTCATCTTACTCCTTTCATGTTAGAACACGGTCTCAATTGACAGATTTATTGACAAACGCTTTAGGTGTAAATTAGTTTAGAACATTGCTTGCCAATATGGGTGTGATCGATATACATGCCGCCACTGTCCATCTTAAGGGGGGTATCAAAGATTAGAAGAAAAGAAGGAAGAACAGTGCATGTGTTGAAGACTGGTTTGAAGTACTCTTAGTGTAAACGATAGTAGCTTAATCTACTATTCTATTACTGTTGTATTTGTTACTACACATGTCGTAAAGCTTAATTGTTTTTACTTAAATGAAGTCACATGCTTGTCACGTGAGGCTACTTGTACAGCTGTCGCACTGTGATGAGTCTTAGTTGTTAATTTGGTTAGTTAGTTAGTTTGTTTATTTAATATTGTAACTACTTAGTCGTTACTCTTGGTGTTCTTTTATTTGGGTAATAAACATGATTGTAATTAGTTTTTCTAATTACTGAGAATAATACAGATATTTCCCCAAGTCTATTTCTCTCACAATTTTTGTTAGAGAGAGAAAAAAAATAACAGAGAGAAAGTTATAAAGAATGAGAGAATGAGTGGAAGAGAAGAAAAGAGAGTTAAAAGGAAAAAGTTGTTGGCAAGTGTACCACATACAACTTGAGATTTAAAGAATTGGTACGTAGCAAGTTAGCTAAAAGTGGATGAAAAGGAATAGTAGAAGTAAGTTCTTATCCTAAAATAGTGAGAAAAATTTTGGAAAACTGCTATTAAAGCTCTAAGAAAATATATTTATACTTAGATGTTTGGAATGTTTCAAATTTTACTGTATAAGTTTTATAAATTAATATAACATCAATCAAATAAAAATTAATTCACACTGTCATTTAATATGTGCTAAAGTAATATAAACCACATTTATTATTATATCAATTTTTAATTTTTTTAGTAAAATTTGTAATAGTTTTAACATTTTTCTTATATCTAATATAATAAATATTCAGAGAGAGAGAGAGAGAGAGAGAGAGAGAGAGAGAGAGAGTAAAGTTATAAAGAATGAGAGAATAAGTGGAAGAGAAGAAATCAGAGTTTTAAAAAAGGAAGAATATGTTTATTACACACACTTTATTACATACACTTGAAAAAGAAATTAAAAATATGAATTCAAGTTATGTTTTCAAAGTAAAAATTGTGATTTCAAGTCACAGTTTTAGTTGATGTGTGTGTAACAATATATGTGTAACATCTTTTATCTTTTAAAAGAAGAAGAAGAATCTGTTGGCAAGCATACGACATAAAGCAACTTGAGATTTTGGTAAGAAAATATATTCATATTTAGATGTTTGGAATATTACAAAATTTACTACATATATCTTATGTGGGGACAAGGGCCCAAATTTGTATTCTGGGCTTTATGCCCTATTTGATTATGTGGATACGTCCAAGGAGAAGTAAATGATTGGAGAGGCCCCATAATGGAAGATCACGTAAGGAAAGAGTGGAGGGATAAAGTCCGAGGAGGTTATTCTTCTCGGATAGGACGAATGTCGGTCAAGCAAGTACCTGGGCGAATTAGGAGACCTTTCGGGAATTTCCAACGATAGGGATGAACTTCAGGCACATACTAAGATGATAAGAATACAAAAATATCTAAGAGAAAAGCTGCTACCACCGCATTAAATGCACTGAGCAACCTTTCTGGCCGCATTTATGTAGAGAAGACCCCTAAACAGTGTAGTCTTAACCACCACCGTTCACAAAGAGCCAGAAAAGATGCTTGATGGGACATATACTCGAGTGAAAGTTTAGATGATTCATAAGTGTACGATGGAGATGGTCTAAAAGGAAACTATATAATGTAGAAGACCCACCATAAGATGGGGATTGAAAAAAGATAGTGAAAGAAAAGAGAAAAAGAATTACTGTAGCACTAAGAGTTGTATTAGCTTTTAGGAATAGTGATTTAAATAACAGTTCATCTCCTCGGACAACCATTTCATCAAATTTTATGTGTGTTTCTATGTTTGTTCATATTTTAAATCCTTGCTAGCCGTTGTCCCATTCGCTAAGAGCCCAGCTCTTTCACCCACTCTCTACAAATTTATTGTATTGGGCTCATTGGGCTCATATCCTAACTCTTTTGGGCTTAGGCTACAAATCGTGACCCTACAATTGGCGCCATCTATGGGAAGAGCTTGTGCTTTAGTATAGTATAACGTTTAATTATGGCAAGATCAGGTCCACATCAAACAAGTCTGCATTAGGCGGAATCTGTTAACGTTCGTCAACAAGATGAGTTCCTCAATCTTGAACATGAAAGAGATCTGGCAAACTATCAAGAAGGCAGTGTGCACACCGTCTACACGGGTGGAACTAGTTTTCGAAGGAAAGGTCACGTAGCCTATGAGCAAGGTGATGATAAAGCCACGCAACGAGAGATTAATGATTTGAAGAAGCAACTGCGTCGAGCACAATAGAAGCGATCCCCTTCCAGCTTTGATGTCTCTTCCAATGATGAAGAAGATACTATATACAGACAATGGTCTAGAACTCCACCAAGCGAATCCTTCTCCTGTGAGGAAGAGCATCTTCACCAAAGGAAATGCAGGAGCCCTTCTCGCAAAGGAGTAGGAACTGATGTTATGAAAAAGGCGTTAAGCCAAATTTCTAAGTCACCCTTTACACGGAGGATAGAAAAGGCAAAACTTCCTAGACAGTTCCACCAGCCAACTTTCGCCATGTATAATGGCCGAACAGACCTTGTAGAACACGTAAGTCAGTTCAAACAGAAGATGACTGTCTATTCTCAAGACGAGGCCTTGATGTGTAGAGTATTTCCATCCAGCTTGGGACTGATGCTGATGAGATGGTTCGACAGGCTAAAGACAAACTCTATCAATTCCTTTAAGAAACTCACATAATCATTCTGTTCTCGGTTCATCACATGCAATAGGGTTCCTCAACCTTTGGACTCTTTATTGTCCATGTCAATAAGGGAGGGAGAGTCCGTAAAAGCGTATTCTGAAAGGTATTGGGAAATGTTTAACGAAATCGACGGTGACTTTAATGAAGTTGCCATTAAAACTTTTTAAGTCGGCCTACCAACCGAGCACGGTTTAAGGAAATCTCTGATAGGTAAACCTATCACCAGTTTACGCCAGCTTATGGATAGGGTTGATAAATACAAAAGGATCGAGGCTGACAAACAATAAGGAAAAGGGAAGGCTAAGGTTATCCCTCAAGAGATGAGGGATTTCAGGTCGGACCGATACAATAACAATCATCCGAGAAAGGATTATGCAGGACAGTTAGGATCTACCAATACTCAGGCGATTAATACAGTGTTTTGAGAGTTGGTCAGGCAAGTTTTGGAGAAGATTAAGAACAAACCATTCTTCAAGTGGCCAAATAAAATGGTTGAAGACCCTGCGAAGCGCAATCAAAACCTCTACTACCATTACCATCAAGAACAGGGACATACTACTACGGAGGACTATAGGAATCTATGGGATCATTTGGACCAGCTTGTTCGAGAAGGCAAACTAAAATCCCTCTTGCATCATTCTAGTGGCCAAAGGAACCAGCAAATTTAAACTCCAAGAAGAACGATCCTTCTGGGCCTCCTTTGGGAACAATCAATGTCATCTTTGCCGCTCCTGGGAGGACAGGATCCTGCCCCTTCAGAGTGATGTCAGTGGCTCGATTGTCATCCGATGAGGGTAGTTCAGAGCCGAAAAGGGCTAAGGTACTAATTCAACCAACCTTAGGCTTCTCGGACGAGGATAAAGTCTAAACCATCCAATCCCATGATGATGCTTTAGTGGTTACACTTAGAATAGGAGGATATGACGTGAGGCGAGTGCTGGTGGATCAGGATAGTGCCGTTGAGATTATGTACCTTAATCTGTACAATGGTCTGAATCTGAAATCCGAGGATTTAAAGGCCTATGAATCTGAAATCCGAGGATTTAAAGGCCTATGAATCTCCCCTAGTAAGCTTCGAGGGAAAAACTGTCATTCCAAAAGGCCAGATCAGGCTACCCATACAAACTGATTCACAAATAGTGGAGGTGGATTTCATTGTGGTAGATTCATATTCCCCTTATATCGCCATTGTGGCCAGGCCTTGGCTCCATGCCCTAGGGGTTGTCTTCTCTACCCTGCATCAAAAGGTGAAATACCCCTCTGAAGGCCTAGTTAAAAAAATTTTGGGCAATCAATCCGTGGCTAGACAATGCATGGTGGCGGCCATCTTGCACAAACCCGAGGCTGTACCCTCGCACTTTGCCAAAAAACCCCTATAGCAATCAAGGGCTTCAGCTTCATCAGGGGGAAGGTCAGCCGAGGAGGTGAGTTGTGAAGATTTGGAGAGAGTGATCATTGATATTGATCCGGAAATTTTTTTTCAAGTTAGGGTACAATTGCCTCTTCATGAAAAACAGGCATTAAGTGAATTCCTTCGAGAGAATGTTGATGTATTTGCCTGGGACGCTTGCGAAGCCCCCGGAATTGATCCTGACTTTATCTGCCATCACCTAAATATCAACCCATCAATCGCTCCTAGAAAGCAACCACCCAGGCGCTTC
This sequence comes from Quercus agrifolia, assembly GCA_029955455.1. NCBI lineage: Eukaryota > Viridiplantae > Streptophyta > Magnoliopsida > Fagales > Fagaceae > Quercus > Quercus agrifolia. Next base: position 66,925,812 of record JARQAD010000002.1, read on the forward strand.
TCCAAAAACCATTATGAAGTTGTTAAGGATGAGGTGACTAAACTTAAACGAGCAGGAGCTATTAAGGAATTTTTTTATCCAGAGTGGTTAGCTAATACTATAGTGGTAAAAAAGAAGAACGGAAAGTGAAGAGTATGTGTAGACTTCACAGACTTGAACAAAGCCTATCCGAAAGATCCTTTCCCCCTTCCTCGGATAGATCAATTGGTAGACGCAACGGTAAGACATCCTCGAATGAGTTTCTGTAATACCCCAAAAAAAAAAAAAAAAAAAAGATTAAAAGGAAGGGTATTTAAGTAAATCTTTTGTGGGGTTAATTTTATAATTAATAATTATAAGGGATTTTTTTTAGAAAATAAGGCTGAAACGCTAGCTATATAAGCTTATTAAATCAATGTATATGGAGAGATATTTTTGAGAGAGGAGACTACCCAAAAGACTGAAGTAGAAAATGATTGACTATACCCTCAAGGTGATACCTAAGGATTTTAGAAGAAGTGTTAGGGAGAAGTTCTTTTGGTATGACTTTTGGAGGTAAGTAACCTTATCCTAAATGGTTTTATCTTTGCATATTTTAACTACTGAAAATTGTTACAGTTGTTACAATTTAATTCTATTGTGTTACTGATTTCAAGTAAAGAATTATCACAAATATATCTGATTACTGAATATATGATATATTTTATTTAATTTTTTTTAGCTATACTGATTCAAAGTAAAGAATAAAGAATTTCCACCAATAAATATGAGCATTGAATATAAGAATTATTTTATTTAATTGTTTTTAGCTATATTGATTTAAAGTAAGAATATAGAAATATCACAAATATATTTGAATATTGAATATATGATTACATATATCTATATATATATATATATATATATGTATTTGAATAAGATATTTTTTGTTAGAAACTATGATTTTATATATATGATTATGTTCAATTTGACTATGAAGTTATTCTAATACCCAGCCAATAGGGGTTATTCATTGGTACTCTGATACCCAAACCAATAGGGGTTATTCATTAGTTCTTTGATACCCAAACCAATGAGGGTTATTCATTGGTACTCTGATACCCATCCAATGGGGGTTTATTCATTGGTACTCTGATACCCAAACCAATGGGAGTTTATTCATTGGTACTTTGATACCCAGCCAATGAGGGTTATTCATTGGTATTTTGATACCTAAACCAATGGGAGTTATTCATTGGTACTCTGATACCCGGCCAATGGGGGTTATTCATTGGTACTCTAATACTTAGCCAATGAGGGTTATTCATTGGTACTTTGATGCCTAGTCACGGGGAAATAGCATGACCATAGTCATAAGATTGTTAAGAATATGAATTACGTTTGAATATTTGAACTGTTTTGAGTCCTTAAAACTACATATGTGATTTTGGAAATGTTTGAGTATTTGAACTATTTTAAGTCACTAAAACTGCTTATGTGTTTTTGGAACCTATTGTAACTTATAGCTTTTGATATATGAAAAACCGACCACTTTCTAAACCGACTACTTTCTAAACCATTTATGATATATTTGTAAGATTAAAGTATGTGATCTATTTGCAACTTATTATTTTAATACTATGAAACTTCTTTATTTATTTTTGATAACTCATAGCATATTATAACTTTTGAAAGCTCATATTACATCTTATTACTTTATAGATCTATTGCTTGATAGAACTTATTAGAATTTTGGTTACTTATTAAGGTGTCAACTCACCCCTTTTTCCCCTCCAATTTCAGATTATGAAGAATAACAAGTTTTAGAAGTTCTGGTATTGTGTTGTGAGCAGGAAAAAGAAGCTTAATGATTTTGGGATTGAATGGTCTTCAAATAGTTTTATATTTATTGGCCAATTGGCATTATGTACATAAGGTTTGGATTTTGTTCCTATTAAATTATTGGAGATCTATTCATAAAGAAATTGTTGAGGTATTTTGAATTTAATTGATTTAATTTGAGGGTAAATTTTAGTTGCTAAGAAGGCCTTACACACTTGTAAATGGCTTACTTTATAAGCGTGCAGCGGTTGTCACGTGCCTATCTTTATAGTTGGGTTCAAGGCGTGACAATTATTATATTGTGATACCCCAATTTGATTGATTTTGTGATGTGTGTGGGTGTGTGATAAGTCCCACATCGAGTATTTACTGGGTAGATCTAGGCTTTATTAACAACTACAAGGAGTTTCAATAGTGACTAGTCCTTTTGAGGTATAGCGCAGATGTGGCTAGCGCTTTTCCTTAGGGCGTTACAATTTCCTTGATGCTTTCCAAGGATACCATCAAATACCACTGGCCCTTGACGATCAGGAGAAAACATCTTTTGTCACCCCCATTGGGAATTACCATTACAAGGTGATGCCTTTCAGCTTGAAAAATGCTGGGTCTACGTACCAAAGGATGATGAGCAAAATGTTTAAGTCACAAATGGGTAAAAATATTGAGGCGTATATAGATGACATGGTGGTGAAGAGTAAGATAGTGTTCAAGCACATAAGGGACCTTGCAAACATCTTCAAAATTTTGAAGGGACACAAGTTCCGTCTTAATGCCTCTAAATGCTCTTTTGGGGTAGGCTCGGGCAAGTTCCTCGATTATATGGTAACTCATCGAGGAATCAAAGTGAATCCTGACCAGGTTAAAGCCATAAATAATTTGCAACCTCCTTGGAATTCTGAAGAGGTTAAAAAATTAACCGGAATGATGGCAGCTTTAAATCAGTTCATCTCTCGGTCGGCGGACAGATGTAAGCCTTTCTTCCTATTGATGAACAAATGGAAAGGTTTTGAATGGACCGAGGAGTGTGCTCAAGCGTTTCAACAACTAAAAGATTATCTCTTTCACCCACTTATCATGTCAAGTCCTGAAGTAGATGAAATTCTGTTTGCTTAGATCGCTGTAGCTCCTCATCCTGTGAGTTTGGTGTTAATATGAGTTGATAGCGGTAAACAATGACCAGTCTATTACGTGAGTAAATCTTTGCACGAGGTTGAAATTCGCTACATACCTTTAGAAAAGGCAATCCTAGTGGTGGTGCACAGTACTCGAAAGCTACCCCACTACTTCTAAGCACACACGGTGGTTGTCCTAACCGAGCTTCTACTCAAAACCATACTTCGAAGCGCTGACTACATTGGGAGGATAGCAAAGTGGGGCATGATCCTGGGTGCTTTTGACATCAAATACATGCCACGTACCTCAGTCAAAGGCTAAGTCCTGGCAGATTTGGTCGTTGAGTTCGCCGAGGGCCCTGCAAAAAATGAATCAAAGGAGCACCGCATGGATGAAAAATCAGTTGGCCTAGTTGCGACGCAAGAACCATTGCAGTGGAAGGTATATGTGGATGGGACAGTGAATCAAAAAGGGTCTAGTGTGGGGCTAGTCTTGATCTCACTTGAAAGACTCGTCGTGGAAAAGTCTTTTAGGCTAGGTTTTTCAGCCACGAATAACGAGGCCGAGTATGAAGCCTTATTGGAAGGAATGTCTATGGTTCAAAGGATGGGGGGAAAATCGGTTACAATGTTCTCGGATTCAAGGCTGGTCGTCGGTCAAGTGAAGGGCGAGTTAAAGGCAAGGGATGAGAGAATGCAAGGGTATTTGACTCGAATAAGGCATTTGCAAAAGAAGTTTGAATCATTCGGTCTGCAACACATCCCTAGAGGGGGAAATATCCATGCAGATTCCCTTGCCACGCTGGCAACCTCCTCGACTCAAAATTTACCTCGTGTTATTCTAGTAGAAGATCTTGGTAAACCCTCAAGAGAGAAAGGGAATATGATCTACATTCCCTATATCAGAGTAGGACCCAGTTGGATGGACCCCATTATTCAATTCCTCAGTAAAGACGTTTTACTAGAAGACAAATCAGAAGCTGAAAAGATACGTAGAAAGGCTCCTCGGTTCTGGCTATCTAAGGACCAGAAACTGTACAAACGATCTTTCTCGAGGCCATACTTACTATGCATACATCCTAAAGTATTAGAGTTACTTCTTGAGGAATTACATGAAGGAATTTGTGGAAGCCATACAGGAGGGAGATCCATAGCTCATAGGGCCATCACCCAAGGCTATTGATGGCCAAACATGTAAAAGGAAGCATTAGAATATACGAAGAAGTCGATCAATGTCAAAGATTTACATTGAACACACACCAACTAGGAGGATTTCTAAATCCCCTCTCCAGTCCTTGGCCTTTTGCATAATAGGGCTTGAATATTGTTGGCCCATTTCCTAAAACAGCGGGAAGCAAGAAATATTTGCTGGTTGGCACATACTATTTCACCAAATGGATTGAAGTTAAACCTTTGTCGAATATCCGAGATGTTGACGTAAAGAAGTTTCTCTGGAAGAACATCGTCACTTGCTTCGGAATACCTTATACCCTCATCTCGAACAATGGACTTCAGTTCGACAGCAAATCTTTTAGGAGATATTGCTGTGAGTTGGGAATTACAAATAGATATTCCACTCCAGCTTATCCCCAAGAGAACGGGCAAGCTGAAGCTGTTAACAAGATCATAGTGAGTGGACTTAAGAAAAGGTTGGACGATGCAAAGGGAAGATGGGTGGAAGAACTACCGCATGTTCTATGGTCGTATCGAACCACTCCTCGGAGGTCAACTAGAGAAACCCCCTTTTCGATGTCTTATGGGGCTGAAGCTGTCATCCCCCTAGAAATAGGCTTTTTGACATTAAGAACCCAATCATTCAATCCTAGTGATAATGATGAATTGTTGGAAAGAAGCTTAGACCTTATTGAAGAAAGAAAGGAAAGTGCAATGGTTCAACTGGCTTATTATTAACATAAACTCAAACAAGGCTACGATGCCAAAGTAAAGCTAAAACCATTGGAGCCTGGGGATTTGGTGCTAAGAAAAGTTTTGGGTACGGTGAAAAACCCAGCATGGGAAAAATTAGGGCCCAATTGGGAAGGACCCTATCGTATCACCTCGTCGGCTGGCATATGAGCGTATTTTCTAGAAGATTTAGATGAGCATGTAATACCTCGTCCTTGGAATGTAAACAACCTGAGAAGGTACTATTATTAATGAAAGTTTCATTTCTTCAAATATGTGTTTTGTTGTGTAAATCTATCAAATTAAGGGTTGTTTATTCTCTGTATAAGTGTTAAACAGATCTCAAGTCATGTCAGGTCTCTCGAACCACATACTTTGGCGAAATTAACACTCCTTGGCATCTGTATAAGTGTTAAACAGATCCCAAGTCATGTCAGGTCTCTCGGACCACATACTTGGGCGAAATTAACACTCTTTGGCATCTGTATCAGTGTTAAATAGATCCCAAGTCATGTTAGGTCTCTCGGACCACATACTTGGACGAAATTAACACTCCTTGACATCTGTATAAGTGTTAAACAGATCTCAAGTCATGTCAGGTCTCTCGACCACATACTTGGGCAAAATTAACACTCCTTGGTATCTGTATAAGTGTTAAACAGATCTCAAGTGATGTTAGGTCTCTCGGACCACATACTTAGGCGAAATTAATACTCTTTGGCATCTGTATAAGTGTTAAACAGATCTCAAGTCATGTCAGGTCTCTTGGACCACATACTTGGGCAAAATTAACACTCCTTGGTATCTGTATAAGTGTTAAACAGATCTCAAGTCATGTCAGGTCTCTCGGATCACATACTTGGGCAAAATTAACACTCCTTGGCATCTGTATAAGTGTTAAACAGATCCCAAGTCATGTCAAGTCTCTCAGACCACATACTTGGGTGAAATTAATGTTTCTTGGTATCCATATTATTAAACAGAATTGAGAATATGTTAGGTCTATTGGACCACGTATTTGTATGAGATTAACTTTTATCAACTTAATGATAATTGATGCTTATTTTAGAATTAAGTACTCATTAAAACTCCAGGTATTTTTACCTTCATAATAACATGCTAAGTTTATCATTTATAGGTTTTAAATCTGAATTTTGATACCATGATGACAATTTACAGTGTGGATATATGGCATTTAATTGAAACAAATGGATAATAATAACTTGGAGTAATTCATATATCATTCAAAAGCTAAGTCAAATAAAAAAGAAAATGCCTTCATTAGATGTTAAATATAAGTGTTACATCAAAAGCACAAGGCCATGACAAAAGTCATAAAAACAAAGCTACAACCTTGTATCTAAGTCTATGATTGACGAGAATCTTTCTCGGAGTCAATCTTGGACTTGGATTCAATAGCTTTAGCCTTGGAAACCATATCTCCAATTGTAAGGATGTCCTCAGAGGGGTTGGCATCAGCTTTATTCTTTGCCTTCTCCTTCCCCTTCTCTTTCGCCTTCTCTTCTATCCGAGAAGCCACCACTTCCCTTTTTTTCTCTTTTTCAGCCCCTGCTGGTAATTCGGAACCTTGAGAAGGTTCTTGGGTGGGGAGAGATTGTTTAGGAGGAGGAAGAGGAAGGGCTGTGGGAAGAGGAGGAATAGCTGTGTCTTCTCTAATGTCCTCTAGGTAGTACACTTGGTCTGCCCTCCTCAAATCGGAATCTGCAGGGACTTCTACCCGATCAAGGGTTTAGTTGTATGTTTCCGTGTAGTAATCCCTGCAAACCACGGTTACCTCAGCAGTTAGCCTTGCCTCCGTCTCCAGCACCCCCAATTTGTAAGCTACGGTCTCTGTGGCCTGAGCAGCTTCATGGGCCACCTTTAATGCCTCCTCAGCTTTCTGAAGTTTAGCTTTGAGGTCCAGAACCACCGCCTGCTCAGTAGCGAGGTTAAGTTGAGTGGTGTAAAGCTCTTTGCGCTGGTCCTCAGCTTGAGCTTCAACATTCTTCAACCCAACCTCAGTGCTTTGGCGCGCGCTCTTTACAGCCTTAAGCTTCTCGGCCAATTGCATTTTTTCATGGTTCGCCATGCCAAGAGCTTTCTCAACATCGCGTCGGTTTTGGGTTTCAACATCAAGTTTGTTATTTGCACTCCGCACCCAATCCTCAGCCACGTAAAGTTGCTGAGTGACCTATATGGAGTTGACAAGTATAATTAAAAATTCGATTAACATAACAGATGAAAAAAAAAAAAAAAAACTTATCTTAAATACTTGAATAGTAGAAAAGCAGCTAACCATTGCTAAATCCCTCTTTAATGACATGAATAGATCAAGCTATTTTATGCATCGGATGGAATCCATGTCCCGAGGAAGAAGAAGAGGCTGCTGTAGGGCTTGCGCTAAGTAGTTGGCGTGGCCTCTTGGCGCGTCCCATATTGAAGCATCGTATAGGATAGCAGCACCATCCATTTCTAGTTGGGGGGCCTAGGGTTGCTGAGGCCGACGTACTTCAGCCTCATCCCTGCTGTCTACGGAGGGACCCCTCTTATCCCTGGGGTCCTTGGCCATTTTTTGTTGCTTGTTCTCCTTTCGAGGAACTAATTCCCCTTTCTCCAACTCAGGATCTAGCCTCCTCTTCTTAAGATTTGGCATGGCCAATTGGCCGAGATCAGTAGAAGGAGGAGAAGGAGGAGGAATTACTAGAGGTTGTGTTTTGGGGGCCTCTTTTGAACTTCCCCCTTTGTTCCTGCTTGCTTGTAGGCCTTTCAGACCAAGTCGTTGCTTCTGGTCCATTGGTTCGTCCTCCTCTTCGGACTCCGAGTCTACTTAAGTGATAATTAGCTGTTTGGGATGAACGGAGGATAGATTGACAGATTCAGTCTCGGAATCTGAAATATCTATTGGCTTCTCAAACGGTCCCACATCTTCCACGAAGTGGAATTGACCTATTTCCTCCTCTAAGGATAGCCGAGAAGATGCAATTTCCTCTTCTACTGCAATCGGCGCTTCAAGGGGGACTTGTTGTAAGGGAATTATAAGTGGAGGAGGGATTTGTTGAACGGGTAGTCTGACAGGAGAAATATCTTCTCGAGCCAAGAAATCTGGCTTAGATACATCGATGCAGTTTATCCGAGGATCTCCTGCCCTGATGGCGTGTCCTATCTCTTGAAAGACTCTTGAAATGGGTTCAAAGTCCAAAATCAAATAGACTATTCGCAATTGACGATCCTCGCTCACGAAAATTTCTGATCGAAGTAAGTAGTTTAGGGCCGCTACGTTGGTGTGGCTGAGCCGAGGAGTAACTTGCCTCCTATCTGCAATAAACAACCAAGAAAAGAGCTGTGGTTAACTCATGAAAGCTGATTATTGAAATGATGCAAAATAAAGGATAATAACTATGCGATGAAGATTAAAAGATCTGAAGTGTTTTGCTAAGGAACCTAACTCTAAGGTATCCCACCTGTCTCTCTCTCTTGGGTTGGACAGTGAAGACCATCATGCCATGGTCCTGAGGCGATGAGGTAGTCATCTTTCATCCTTTTGTTGGACTTAAGGAGACACGAAATGAGCTTGACCACAGCTGACCGGGATTTGAGGTAGAATCCTCCGTTGGCTTGGGAATAAAACTCGTACATATGCACCACATCATGCCATGTGAGTTCTAATTAGAGATGCTCATTAAGAGCATTGACACAGCCTAGTATCCTAAACATGTTTGCTGCGCATTGGTGAGGACACAACTTATGAGCGATAAAGTAGTCCCTTGTTATCCTACCTATGGGGAGGGTCATTCCACCTTCTATAAAGGCTATTATAGGAATGATGACCTCCCCCGTTTCCGTATCTGTAACGATTTGTTCCATAGAAAAATATCGTAGACCCACTTCCCGGGGTATGTGGTATTTCTCTTTGAAAAGTTCTATTTTTAAAGGGGAGTTTACCAGACTCTCAAATCTACCCATTTGAGCAAACCTAAAATAAAATGACCGAATCCTATAGATAAAGAAAGGTAAAATGAGTGGCCGAGGAGGGCAGCCAAGAAGAAAAGAATATGTTTTAAAAAAAAATATAAGTCTGTAGAAACTAATGTATATGACAGTCTATGATACCTTAGAGGAGATTTTCGAAAATATCCCAAGAAAGAAGAGAAGTTGGAATAATTTGTATCTTAGAGAAGGTGAAAAGAGTTTATGTGTGTGATATCTCTGAAATCCGAAGATTTGTGAAAATGAAGAAGTGATTTCTTCATTCACTTTATATAGGGGGCAGGAAATGAGTGGGATTTATCCCGCCCAAACCTTGAAGGAAAATGTTGTCCGTTGGATCAAGACCTCATTGTTGGATGCCAAAGACACAGCACCGCTCGAAGTAATTAATGACACTTCGCGGATTTTGAAGCGTTAGAAGCAATGATGAAATGCCTAAAATTACGTTCCTGCATGTGAAAATTTGGATATTTTTACATTTTTAACCATCGTTATTTTGGCAGATCAAAATTCTATTTTTTCTTCTTGGATGCGAGAGAAAAATTAAAATTTTGAGGGGCTATTATGGGGACAAGGGCCCAAATTTGTATAGTGGGCCTTGGGCCCTATTTGATTATGGGGATATGTCTGAGGAGAAGTAAATGATTGGAGAGGCCCCAGAATGGAAGATCACGTAAGGAAAGAGTGGAGGGATAAAGTCCGAGGAGGTTATCCTTCTCGGATAGGTCGAATGTCGGTTAAGCAAGTACCTGGGCGACTTAGGTGACCTTCCAGGAATTTCCAATGATAAGGATGAACTTCAGGCACGTACTAAGAGGACAAGAATACAGAAATATCTAAGAAAAGAGCTACTACCACCGCATTAAATGCACTGCAGCAACCTTTCTAGCCGCATTTATTTAGAGAAGACCCCTGAACAGTGCAGTCTCAACCACCACTGTTCACAAAGAGCTAGAGAAAATGCTTGATGGGACATATACTCGAGTGAAAGTTTAGATGATTCACAAGTGTACGATGGAGATGGTCTAAAAGGAAACTATATAATATAAAAGACCCACCATAAAATGGGGATCGAAAAAAGATAGTGAAAGAAATGAGAAAAAGAATTATTGTAGCACTAAGGGTTGTATTAGCTTTTAGGAATAGTGATTTAAATAACAGTTCATCTCCTCGGACAACTATTTCATCAAATTTTACGTGTGTTTTTATGTTTGTTCATATTTTAAATCCTTGCTAGCTGTTGTCCCATTCGCTAAGAGCCCAACTCTTTCACCCACTCTCTACAAATTTATTGTATTGGGCTCATTTCTTTTGGGTTCAACCAAGAAAGGTAAGTATTATAAAGGTGATAAGATAAGATTTAAAGTAAGTATTATAAAGGTGATCAGATAAGATTTATCTTGGAGAGAGAGAGAGAGAGAGTAAAGTAATAATGAATGAGAGAATGAGTGGAAGAGAAGAAATAAGAGTTTTAAAAATGAAGAATTTATTTATTAAACACACTTTGTTACATACACTTGAAAAAGAAATTGAAACTATGACTTCAAGTTATGATTTTAAAGAAAATTATGATTTCAAGTCATGGTTTTAGTTGATGTGTGTGTAACAACATATGTGTAATATTTTTTCTCTTTAAAAAAGAAGAAGAAGAATCTGTTGGCAAGTGTACGACATAAAGCAACTTGAGATTTTGGTAAGAAAATATATTCATATTTAGATGTTTGGAATATTACAAAATGTACTACATATATTTTATATATAGTTGTCTCATCAATTAAATAAAGATTAATTCAAACATTCATTTAATAAAAGTTGAAGTGATTCTAGTTACATTCATTATCATATTAAGTTTTAAGTTTTTTATAGTAAAATTTGTAATGACTTTAACATTTTCTAAAATTGAGCACAATAAATATTCATTCACTCTTCAACCAAGAAAAGTAAGTATTATAAAGGTGATAAGATAAGATTTAAAGTATATAAAGGTGATAAGATGAGATTTATCTTGGAGAGAGAGAGAGAGTAATAACGAATTAGAGAATTAGTGGAAGAGAAGAAATGAGAGTTTAAAAAAAGAAGAACCTGTTTATTACACACACTTTGTTACATACACTTGAAAAAGAAATTGAAACTATGATTTCAAAGTAAAAATTTTGATTTCAAGTCACAGTCTTAATTAATTTGTGTGTAACAATATATGTGTAACATCTTTTATCTTAAAAAAGAAGAAGAAGAAGAATCTGTTGGCAAGCGTATGACATAAAGCAACTTGAGATTTTGGTAAGAAAATATATTCATATTTAGATGTTTGGAATATTACAAATTTTACTACATAAATATTATATATTATTGTCTCATCAATCAAATAAAAATTAATTCAAACATTCATTTAATAAAAGTTAAAGTGATACTAGTTACATCCATAGTAAAATTTGTTATGATTTTAACATTTTCTAAAATTGAGCACAATACACCCTCAAAAAAAAAAAAAAAAAAAAAAGAGCACACTAAATATTCACAGAGAGAGAGAGAGAGAGAGAGAGAGAGAGAGTAATAACAAATGAGAGAATGAGTGGAAGAGAAGAAAATAGAGTTTAATCTAAGAGTATTATTTATTACACATACTTTGTGACACGCACAATTACACACTCTGAAAAGAAACAAATCACCAAATAACTAAATGCAACGAAAAATAAATTTGACACAGGTGATTTGTTTACGAATGGGGAAAACCACCAAGGCAAAATCCCACCGGGTGAATTTAAGTTCACCACTCCCGAGAATTCACTATTATCAATCACAAGCGGTTACAAGTATGAGGAATCTTACCAAACCCTTTGGCCTATCCCGAAATAAAAACCTATAGTTGAATCATTACTCTAATACCCAATTGGACTTGTATTGTAGCGGTATTCTCTTCGTTCAATGCACGACTCCCAGTACGTGACTAACCAATGATACACGGATCCCAGTACGTGACTAACACACCAACTTGAGGAAGATTGTTGGCTGCAAAGTTCTTTATTTCATCAACAATAAAGATCAGGAAGCTCCTTGGTCACAAAACCCTTGACGTAAAGACGCAGTAGCTTCTACAGAGAGAATGATGAACTAGAACAATTTTTGCCTCCAGTCACAATATGCATGTATTATCACTTTGCATCACCTTGTGACGGCTCTTAATATAATCCTTATATATCTCTAGGATTCTGAGAGAAGAAACCCTACACAAATACACAGAAATATGCATGTAATTAGATTTGAAAAGTCTGATTTCGTAATTCTTGACAGATACAGCTTCTGTTGAGCTTCTGTCGAGCTTCAGCATTAAATCATGATAGAAGTATTTCTGTCAAGATTGCTGTCAAGCTTTAATGAACATCACTTCCTTCACTTGTTTCTTGGTCAGACTTGCATGACTTCAATACTTAACTTGAATACTTGTTTCTTAAAGTAATAAACTCATCCTAGATCTACCAAATTACAAGTAAAGTGCGTTTTATCAAAGGATTAGCCAATTACATAAATATGTCCCTAACAGTTCTTGAGATGTATTCCACTAGCAATCGTCATGATGGAAAAAAATGTTTCAAATTGCACAAAAACTGATACTCTTACAAATGCACATGTATATTAAACAATTGGGTATTATTTGTTTGGAAAAATGGCTAAATTTGCACCAAAAATAAACTCTTACAAGCATGGTTTTCAGAACCGGACCGGACCGAATCGGGAGGTTGGACCGTGAAAATCGGGAACCAGGATGAAAAATGCTTTTTTAAGCCTAAAGAACCAGATTTTTTGTTAATTCCATGAACCCCTAAAACCGGGGTTGGACCGCACGAACCAGTGAGAACTGTGCAGTCCAAACCCTTAGCAATTAAAAAAAAAAAAAAAAAAAACTTAACATAATTTTATTCTACTTAATTAAATTATCCATCTCTTACAAGGAATAAAAAAAAATTATAATAAAATCCTCCAAAAATATTCAACTTTACTTCAAAAATTAATCATAAATTTTAATGTTTACATGGTTATTATTTTATTTTATTAACTTTCTTATTTAATTATTAAATATATACTTGAAAATCATTAAATTTTCCTCACATATATAGATATATTGTTAATTTTGCTAGTTTTATAAATTTAATATTTATATTTAGGCTTTAATTAATTATTAAATTAATTATGATGTTATCACGGTTCAACCCCGGTTCGACCTCGGTTCGACCTCAAAAATCTTGAACCTCTCCCTTTTACGGTTCAATGAACGGTCCGGGTCTGAAAACCTTGCCCAGAATGGGTTATGTAACGTTTGCAAGGATTGTGTGGGCTCTACAAGGACCAAGTTTATAAGTTAAGAAAAGTAGTGCTATCAGTTGTTTTACATATTTGCTTCAGTAGGATTGTTTAGTTTTTTAGTTGATAAATTTTATCAATATTAATAAGATTCTTAGGAGGAGATAGGATAGTATTTGATCAGTTGTTATTTTCTTTTGTCATTAGTTGCTATTTTATTTTATCAAGCATTGTATTATTATCCAACGAATCGATAAATTGAATAAAGAAAGGCAAACATAATTATAACACTTAAGTATAATTTTATCAAGCATTGTATTATCTTCATATCTCTTACTCAAGTATTATACATGTGGGGGTAAGAGCCCAAATTGGTATATTGGGCCTTGGACCCTATTCGTGGATATGGATACGTCCGAGGAGGAATAAATGATTATGAGAGGCCCAGAGTGTGGAATCACATAAGGAAAGGGTGGAAGGATATAGTCCGAGGAGTTTATCCTCCTCGAATACGAAGAATATCAGTCAAGCAGATACTTAGGCAATTTAGGTAACCCTCCAAGAAGATCCAGTAATAAGGATGAACTTCGGGCACATGCAAAGATGATAAGAACACAGAAATATCTAAAAGCAAAGGCTCCTACCACTTCATTAAATGCACTGCAGCAACTTTTCTGGCCGCATTTATGTGGAGAAGACCTCTGAACAGTGCAGTCTCAACCACCACCATTCATAGAAAGCCAAAGAAAATGCTTGATGGGACATATACTTGAGTAGGGGCTTACATGATGAACAAGTATACAATCAGGATAGTTCAAAAAGAAACTATATAATGTAAAAGACCTCCCAGAAGGGGGAGAGAGAAAAAGATAGAGAAAGAAAAGAGAAAAAGAATTACTGTAGAGCTAAGAGTTGTATTAGCTATCAAGAACAATTGTTCAAATAACAGTTCACCTCCTCGGACATTTATTTCATCAAGTTTTATCTGTGTTTATCTACATTTGTTCATCTTTTAAATCCTTGCTAGCTGTTGGTCCATTCGCTAGGAGCCTAGCTCTTTCACCCACTCTCTACAAATTCATTATATTGGGCTCATATCCCAGATCTTTTGGGCTTGGGCTACAAATCGTGACCCTACAATTAGTGTCTTCTGTGAGGAGAGCTTGTGCAAGAGTGAGAGCAACATTCGACGATGGCAGAACCAGGTCCACAACCAACAGAATCAAGGGCGTCACAACATGGTGATCCTTTCCTCAACCTAGAGCGGAGAAATGATCGTGAAGGAAGTGTGTGTACCATGCATACTAATCAAAGTCAACCTTGAGGTGGAAGTCATATATCCCATGCAGAAAATAACAAGAACATGTAGTTGGAGATTGATCAATTAAAAAGAGAGTTGGGCCACGTGAAGAGAAAGTAGACTTCTTCAAACTCTGACGACTATTCTGGTGATGAACAAGACATTAATTATAGGCGGAGGTCTCGAACCCCACCTAGTGAATCTTTTTCTTATGAAGAGGAGTATTATCGAAAACAGCGGTCTCGGAGTCCATCACAAAGAGGTACATGAAATGACGCTATGAGCAAAGCCCTTAACCAAATCTCCAGATCGCCTTTCACACGCAAGATTAAAGAGGCAAGACTTCCTAGTCATTTTCATCAGCCAACTTTCACTATTTATAATGGGTGAACAGACCCTGTGGAGCATGTAAGTCATTTCAACCAAAGAATGGCTATTCATTCTAAGGATGAAGCTTTGATGTGTAAAGTCATTCCCCCCAGCCTAGGCCCAATTGCAATGAGATAGTTTGATAGTTTGAAAGCAGATTCTATAAGCTCCTTCAAAGAGCTTACTTAGTCATTTGGTTCCTGTTTTGTCACATGTCACAGAGTTCCTCGGCTGTCGACATCCTTATTATCTTTGAGCATGCAAGAGGGCGAGAGTCTGAAAACGTACTCGAAAAGGTACTGGGAGATGTTTAATGAAATTGATGGTGATTTTGATGAATTGGCCATCAGTACTTTCAAGCTTGGACTCCCCGCCGAGCACAGTTTGAGGAAGTCTCTTACTGGTAAACCTGTCACTAATGTGCGTCAGCTGATGGATAGGATTGACAAGTATAAAAGGGTCGAAGAGGATCAGCAGCAAGGGAAGGAGAAGGACAAGGTTATCCCTCAGGAAAGGAGGGATTATAGGTCGGATCGTTACAATAACAATAGATCACAAAGGGATTTTGTGGGACAATTAGGGTCGACAAGCCTTCAAGCGGTCAATGCCATGTTCCGAGAGCTAGTGCATCAAGTTTTGGAGAAGATTAAAAATGAACCATTCTTCAAACAACCGAATAAGATGATGGGAAATCTTGAAAAATGTAACCATAACCTCTATTGCCAGTATCATCAGGATCATGGGCATACCACAGAGGATTGTAAGAGTCTGTGGGATCACTTAGACCAGCTTGTCCGTGAGGGCAAATTAAAACAACTCCTGCATCATTCTAGTGGTCGGGGGAGCCAGGCAAGTTTTGAGTCTCAAAGAGATGTTTCTTCAAAACCCCCTTTGGGAACTATCAATGTCATCTTCGTTGCACCGAGGAGAATAGGATCCTGCCCATCTAGGATAATATCTGTAGCTCGTCTATCCTCAGGAGATATTAATCAGGATCCGAAGAGGGCTAAAATAGAAATTTCGCTAGTCCTAAGTTTCTTGGATAAGGATAAGATTGGAACCATCCAACCCCACGACGATGCTTTGGTGATCACCCTCCGAATTGGAGGATATGATGTGAAGAGGGTGATAGTGGATAAGGCAGCGCTGCTGAAATAATGTACCCCGACCTTTACAAGGGGCTGGACTTAAAATTTGAGGACTTAATGCCTTATAGTTCCCTTTTAGTGAGTTTTGAGGGGAAGGTTGTCATCCTAAAAGGCCAAATTAGACTACATGTGCAGACTGGTCTAGAAGTGGTAGAGGTGGATTTCATCATTGTGGATGCCTACTTTCCTTACACAGCAGTTGTTGCTGGACCCTAGCTTCATAAATTAGAAGCAGTTTCTTCTACTCTACACCAGAAGGTTAAATATCTGTCTGAGGGTCAGGTTAAAGAGATACTGGGGGATCAGTCTGTGGCCAGGTAGTGCTTGGTGGCTGCCATCCAACATAAACCTGAGTCTGAGTCCTTGGCTCATGTAGGAAAGGAGTTATAGCAATTAAAACCCCCAGCGTTATCCATCGATAATCCAGCCAAGGATGTGAAGTGTGAAGATTTGGTAAAGGTCACTATAGGAGACGATTCGAAAAAGTTCTTTCAGATTGGATCCTAGCTGCCCCATCAAGAGAAAGAAGAGCTGATAAAATTCCTCAGAAGGAATATTGATGTCTTTGCCTGGAATGCTTATGAAGCCCCAAGAGTTGATCCAGAATTCATCCGTCACCACTTGAAAGTTAATCCATTGATCACCCTTAGGAAACAGCCTCCTCGGTGCCCATCCAAGGAGCACGCTGAAGTAGTGCGAGACGAAATAACGAAACTCAAACAAGCTGGAGCTATTAAAGAAGTATTTTATCCTGAATGGCTAGCAAATACCGTGGTGATGAACAAGAAGAGTGGGAAGTGGCGAGTGTGCGTAGATTTCACGGACTTGAATAAAGCTTACCCCAAGAATCCATTCCCTATGCCCAAAATAGACCAGCTAGTGGATGCCACAGTTGGCCATCCTTGGATGAGTTTCTTGGATGCCTTTCAAGGTTATCACCAAATACCTTTAGCCCTGGATGATCAAGAGAAGACTGCTTTTGTCACCCCCATCGGGAACTACCACTATAAAGTAATGCCATTTGGGTTAAAGAATGCGGGATCCACCTACCAAAGAATGATGACGAGGATATTTGAGTCATAATTGGGGAAGAATATCAAAATCTACATAGATGACATGGTGGTGAAAAGCAAGGTAGTTTCGAAGCATTTGGGAGACCTTGGAAATATTCTTGAAGTTCTTAGAAAATATAAGTTGCACCTAAACACTTCCAAGTGCTCATTTGGCGTGGGGTCAGGCAAATTCTTGGGCTATATGGTAACTCACAGAGGGATTGAGGTCAACCCCGATTAGATAAAGGCTATTAACAATTTGCAATCACCTTGGAATCCTAAAGAAGTGCAGAAATTGACACGAAATGACCGCTGCTTTGAATAGATTCATCTTTCGATTAGCAGATAGATGCAGACCCTTTTTCTTGTTCATCAACAAGTGGAAGGGGTTTGAGTGGAGTGAAGAATGTGCCTTAACCTTCCAGCAACTTAAAGAATATCTAGCTTGGCCACCGATCATGTCCAGTCCTGGGCCAGATGAAGTCCTGTTTGCCTACATTGTCGTGGCCCTTTATGCTGTAAGTTTAGTACTAATACAAGTTGATTACGGTGTACAATGACCGGTTTATTATGTGAGTAAGTCGCTGCATGAAGCCGAGGTGCGTTTTCTATCACTGGAGAAAGCTATCCTAGCAATAGTTCTTGATACACGGAAGCTACCTCATTACTTCCAAGCACATACTTTCGTCATTCTTACTTAGCTCCTGCTTAAAGCTAGACTTTGAAGTGCCGACTACATAGGAAGGGTAGCCAAATGGGGTACAATTCTAGGGGCTTTTGACATCAAGTACATGCCTCGTACCTCCATAAAGGGGCAAGTCCTCGCGGATCTGGTGGCTGAATTCACTGAACCCCTATTGGAAGAATTGAAACCAGCAGAGAACATGGATGGAAAATCAGTTGGCATGATCTCCCAACAAGGCCTTCACCCTGGGAAGTGTATGTTGATGGGGCATTAAATCAGAAAGGTTCTGGAGTGGGGCTAGTGTTGATATCCCCAGAGAAAATCGTTATTGAAAAATCATTGAGGCTGGACTTCTCAGCTACAAATAATGAGGCCGAATATGAAGCTCTACTGATGGAAATGGCCATGGTTCAAAAAATGAGCGGAAAATCAATAAAAGTTTTCTCAGACTTGAGGCTAGTCGTTGGCCAAGTAAAAGGGGAATTCGAGGTGAAAGATGAGAGAATGCAAGGGTATTTGAGTCAAGTTAGGTGTTTACAGTCAGAGTTCGAATCTTTCAACTTGCTGCACATCCCCATAAGCAGTAACACATATGCTGATTCTTTAGCTATGCTTGCAACCTCCTCGACGCAGAATTTGCCTCGGGTTATCCTTGTTGAGGATTTGTACAAACCCACGGAGACAAGAAGAGAAACAGTCCGAGTCCATCAAATCAGAGTGGGGCTAAGTTGGATAGACTCCATAATTCAATTCTTGAAGGAGGATATTTTGCCTGAGGAAATGTTAGAAGCTGACAAAGTACGGAGGAAGGCTACAAGGTTCTGGCTGTCCGAGAACCAGAAATTATACAAATGTTCCTTTTCAGGACCCTATTTGTTGTATGTTCCTCCTAAGATGACTGAATCACTCTTGGAAGAGTTGCATAAAGGAATTTACGAAAGCCATACTGGTGGTAGATCCCTAGCACATAGAGCCATCACCCAAGGTTACTAGTGGCCAAATATGCAAAGGGAGGCTCAAGAATACATCAAGAAGTGCGACCAGTGCCAACGGTTTGCACCAAACATACACCAACCAGGGGGAATTCTTAATCTACTATCCAGCCTATGACCATTCACTCAATAGGGCTTAGATATTGTGGGTCCATTCCCCAAAGCAGTGGGAAACAAGAAATATCTTCTGGTCGGCACAGACTATTTTACCAAATGGGTTGAAACTGAACCTTTAGCTAACATTAGGTACGTGGATGCAAAAAGATTCGTTTGGAAAAACATTGTCACCCGATTTGGGATTCCTCATGCACTTATCTCAGACAATGACCTTTAGTTTGACAGTAAAACATTTAGAAGTTACTGTGGTGAATTGGGAATCACGAATAGGTATTTTACCCCTGCTTGTCCCCAAGGGAACGGACAAGCGAAGGTTGTTAATAAGGTTATAATAAATGGGTTAAAGAAAAAGGCTAGATGACGCAAAGAGCAAATGGGTGGAAGAACTGCCACATGTTCTTTGGACATATAGAACTACGCCTTGTAGGTCCACCAGAGAGACCCCATTTTCAATGACTTATGGGGCTGAGGCTGTTATCCCTTTGGAGACTGGTTTCCCAACACTGAGAACCAGTTCATTTAGTCCGAGTGACAATAATGAACATCTAAAGAAGAATTTAGACCTGACTGAAGAGAAGAGGAAAAATGCAATGGTCTAATTGGCTTACTACCAACAAAAGCTCAACCAAGGTTATGATGCCAACGTAAAGTTAAGGCCTTTAACTTTTGGTAATCTAGTGTTACGGAGAGTTGTGGGCATTGCAAAGAATCCAACTTGGGGAAAGTTAGGACCCAGTTGGGAAAGGCCCTACCGTATCATTTCAAAAGCTGGCATCAGAGCATACTTTCTAAAAGATTTAGACAAACATGTAGTGCCGCGTCCTTGGAATATAAACAATCTAAAAATGTATTATTATTAATAAATATTTCCATGATCAATATGTTCATTTGTTATATAAAAGCTCTATACTTTTTGCTATTACAGTTCTCATAAATGTTTAAACTTAAATCCAATCATGCCTGAAGTCCTTGGACCAGATGATTTGGGTTAGTTAACACTCAATTACAGTTCTTATAAGTGTTTAAACTTAAATCCAATCATGCCTGAAATCCTCGAACCAGATGATTTAGGTTAGTTAACACTCAATTACAATTCTTATAAATGTTTAAACTTAAATCCAATCATGCCTGAAGTCCTCGGACCAGATGATTTGGGTTAGTTAACACTCAATTACAGTTCTTATAAGTGTTTAAACTTAAATCCAATCATGCCTGAAGTCTTCGAACCAGATGATTTGGGTTAGTTAACACTCAACTACAGTTCTCATAAGTGTTTAAACTTAAATCGAATCATGCCTGAAGTCCTCGAACCAAATGATTTGGGTTAGTTAACACTCAATTACAGTTCTCATAAGTGTTTAAACTTAAATCCAATCATGCCTGAAGTCCTCGGACCAGATGATTTGGGTTAGTTAACACTCAATTACAGTTCTCATAAGTGTTTAAACTTAAATCCAATCATGGCTAAAGTCCTCGGACCAGATGATTTGGGTTAGTTAACACTCAATTACAGTGCTTATAAGTGTTTAAACTTAAATCCAATCATGCCTGAAGTCCTCGAACTAGAAGATTTGGGTTAGTTAACACTCCATTACAGATGTCTCTAAGTATTTAAGCTTAAATTCAATCATGCCTGAAGTCTTCGAACCAGATGATATGGATTAGTTAACACTCCATTATCTTTCTTACAAGTGTTTAAACTTAAATTCAATCATGCCTGAAGTCCTCGGACCAGATGATATGAATTGGTTAACACCCCATTATCATTCTTATAGATATTTAAATGGATCTTAAGTCATGAATAAATACCTTGGATCACTTATTAGGTTTGAATTAACCTTTAGTAGCACTCTTGATAAGATTGAGGTAAAGTATTCAATCCTTTGCCTAAATAGCAGTTTTTATCAATGTTCAGTTAAGTTACTTACCTTATTAGCAAGATGTGGTAATTGATTCTGTTCAAGTTAAAGTGGCAACAGATCAACATTATCTACTATAACAATGAATCCTATAGTGTTTACAGTGAAGATATAGAAAATAAAAGAAAAATGCTTTCATTGATCATAAAGAAAGTACGGTACATTCCTTTACAAAAAAAAAAAAAAAAAAACAACAACAGTGAAAGCAAACAAATAGAAATAGCAAGAATGTCCTCATATCCAAAGCTTTCGTT
This sequence comes from Quercus agrifolia, assembly GCA_029955455.1. Classification (NCBI taxonomy): domain Eukaryota; kingdom Viridiplantae; phylum Streptophyta; class Magnoliopsida; order Fagales; family Fagaceae; genus Quercus; species Quercus agrifolia. Next base: position 66,946,751 of record JARQAD010000002.1, read on the forward strand.
TTGGAGGCCAACGGGTCAACAGTCTAGTCGGGCTGGGAGGCAGCAACATCTAAGGCTTTCTCCTTAAAATCAGAAGAAGTTTTCTTCTTGCCTTGATCCTTACCAATGCCCTGGAGATCCTCGGCTTTCTTACCTTGGCCACCATTTTGGTTAGATTTCTTAGGAGCTTCAAAGGGAGCAGGAGGGGCTTGGTCCACCAATGGCCGCTCTGATGCCTCTGGAGCTTGTTCGGGGTTAGAGGAGTTAGGACCTGGGAGTTTGCGAATTTCAGGATCGTAATAGACGTTCTCAGGTCGCCTCAAGTTAGAATCCCCAGGGACCCCAGCAGTATCAAGGGCTTTACCCCAAGATATACCACAGTACTCCCTACATACTACGAAAAGTTCCTCTGTGAACCTGACTTGAGTCTCCTCCACCCCAAGCGTATATGCTGCCTGCTTCTCGGCCTCAGCTGCCTCCTTAGCCAGTTGGGCAGCCTCCTTGACCTTCTGAAGCTCTTCGCGAAGACCCTTCACCAGTTGCTTCTCTATTTTCAGATTAATTTTAGTGAAATGCAACTGCTTGCGTTGTTCTTCAACTTACTTCTTAGCATTTTTGAGGCCTACGTCAGAACTGTCCTTTACGCTAATTACCTCCTTTAGCTGTTCGGATAGCTTAACCTGGTTCTCCTTAAGATTACCCACCGTCTTCTCGATCTCGGACTGAGAATCGGCCTCCGCCTTGGCCTCATTGTGGGTATCCTTAACCCATTCATCGGCAACGCAAACTTGTTGGGTAATCTACATGACAGAATAAAATTTTTTTTTTTTTTTTAAATTTAAAATTTTTTTTTTTTAAGTGTAAAACAAAGAGCAAAAACTAGTAAAAATAATCAAATGTTTAGGTAGAGAAGTAGATCGAATTACTTACCATAGCCAAGTCCCTCTTAAGGAATAGGAAAAGTTCTTGCTGAGTGAAGCGCCTATAAGCATCCATATCTCTTGGTAGGAGAAGTGGCTACTCCAAAGCCTCAGCAATATAACCTGCTTGCCCTCCTTGGTAGTTCCTAACCGAAGTGTCCCAAGCGAGGGGGGCATCGTCTAACTCCAGCTTAGGGGACCATATGCGGGGTGCTCAACGCACATCAGTCGCGAGAGGCCCCTCTCGGCTCTCAACAAAAGAGGACCTTTTGCCTCGTTGGTCCTGAATTACTTTTTGTTGTTTATTTCCCTTTCAAGGGCCTATCTCACCTTTATCAGGGACTTCATGTTATCTCTTCCTCCTCAGCTCAGGGACTAGCTTCAGCCTAAGGTCAGCAGGAAGCTGAGGAGGGGGAGGAGGAGGGTTCACTAGGGGCTTGAACTTGTTAGCTTCCTGTGGGGTAAACGCGTTGTTCCTCCCCTTCATGAGTTCCCTCAAACTCTTATCTATTTTTGGAGCCATCTCTTCTACCTCTTCGTCTGAAGAGTCCTCCACGTAAGTGATCATAGGAGCAGGGGCTTGAACACACGAATATTTATCTGTTTCTTCCTCGGTCTCCAATATAAAAATCGCTTCTACTCCCTGTGTCTCTTCTTCTTCGAATTGGAATTTATCAATTTCTTCTTCAAGTGAAGAAGAAGAAGATGTAACTCTTTCTTTAGCTATTGCTACTCCAAGGGGTACTTGTTGAATTGGTGGGGCAGCCAAAGGAACATTCTGTGGGACTGGGTGATCAACTGGTGGAAGGTCGTATGGCGCCAAGAAGTGAGGCCGAGATACGTCTATACGAGCTAATCGATAATCGTTTGCCTTGATAGCGTTGCCGACTTCTTGAAAGGTGTTTGAAAGGGGTTCGTAATCCAAAATTAAATGGATATCTCGAAGTTGTCCATCGTCACTTACAAAGATCTGGGATCTTAACAAGTAATTGAGCGCGGCTATGTTAGTTAAATTGAGCCGAGGAGCTACGTGATTTCTATATGTTAAATAAAGAAAAACTGAGCATAGTCAGAAACTTAGAGTCCATTGTAAAAAATATATGTACATAAAAAAATATATATATAGTAAAACAAAGCCGAGGATAAATAACCTAAATCTAGTGTTAGGAAACCTAAATTTATGGTATCCCACCTGGCTCTCCTGGCTGGGTTGGGCAATGAAGACCGTCATGCCATGCTCCTGATACAATCAGGTAGTCATCTTTCATCCTCTTGTTAGACTTGGAAGACAGGAAATGAGTCTGACAACGTCAGATCGGGATTTAAGGTAAAATCCCGCCCCTTTTTGTTTATGACTCTCGTACATATGAACTACGTTGAGCCAGGTGAGCCCCAATCCTAAGTGTTGGTTCAAAGCGTTAATCGCTCCTAGGATCCTAAAGAGATTAGGTGCGCATTGGTGGGGACAAAGACTATGATTACGAAGGTAATCTCTTGTAACACTACCCATGAGGAGAGTCATTCCTCCTTCTATGAAGGTTATCATGGGGATTATGACTTCTCCCACCTCTCGGTCAGTTGCTATCCCTTCTAGGGGACAGTATCGCAGGGATACTTCCTGGGGTATGTATTATTTTTCTTTGAATACCTCTATCAAAGCAGGGCTTTCCACTAAATGCTTAAATCTACCCATTTCGAATAAGCAGAAAGAAAAAACACTAAGAATGACAACTGGGAAATGAAAATTAGAAGGCCGAGAAGGCTATTCGAGGAGATAAAGAAGGGTTCGACGAAGTTAGAACTTACACGAAATGAATTAGAAGGTGACCTCTGAAATTCTCAAAAAGATTCTCAAGGATTTTTGAAGAAATAAGACTGATGATTTGACAATCTTTATGAGTTTGAATGCTTGAGCTTGTTGGAGATTCTGAACGATTGTGAAGTAAAGAAAAAGTAAATCTCTTTTGAGGCTTTATATAGGGGGCAGAAAATGAGTGGGAATTATCCCGCCCAAACCTTGAAGGAAAATGTTGTCTGTTGGATCAAGGTCTCACCGTTGGATGCCACGGACAAAGCGCCGCCTGGAGTAATTAATGACGGTTCGCGGATTCTGAAACGTCAGTAGCAATGATGAAACGCCTAAAATTACGTTCTTGCACGTGCAAATTCAAGTATTTTTACATTTTTAACCATCGTTACTTTAACAGATCAAAATCCTATTTTTTTCTCCTCGGATGCAAGGGAAAAGTTAAAATTTTGAAAGGCTATTGTGGGGGTAAGAGCCCAAATTAGTATATCCATGGATATGGATACGTCCGAGGAGGAATAGATGATTAGGAAAGGCCTAGAGTGTGGAATCACGTAAGGAAAGGGTGGAAGGATATAGTCCGAGGAGTTTATCCTCGTCGAATACGAAGAATATCAGTCAAGCAGATACTTAAGCAATTTAGGTGACCCTCTAGGAAGATCCAACGATAAGGATGAACTTTGGACACATGCAAAGATGATAAGAACACAAAAATATCTAAAAGCAAAGGCTCCTACCACTGCATTAAATGCACTGCAACAACTTTTTTGACTGCATTTATGTGGAGAAGACCTCTAAACAGTGCAGTCTCAGCCACCACCATTCACGGAGAGCCAAAGAAGATGCCTGATGGGACATATACTCGAGTAGGGGCTTAGATGATGAACAAATGTACGATCAGGATAGTTCAAAAAGAAACTATATAATGTAAAAGACCTCCTAGAAGGGGGAGAGAGAAAAAGATAGAGAAAGAAAAGAGAAAAAGAATTACTGTAGCGCTAAGAGTTGTATTAGCTCTTAGGAACAATTGTTCAAATAATAGTTCACCTCCTCGGACATTTATTTCATCAAGTTTTATTTGTGTTTTTCTACGTTTATTCATCTTTTAAATCCTTGCTAGCCGTTGGTCCATTCGCTAGGAGCCCAGCTCTTTTACCTACTCTCTACAAATTCATTGTATTTGACTCATTGGGCTCATATCCCAGATCTTTTGGGCTTGGATTAAAAATCGTGACCCTTCAATACTCACTTCAAATTTGATTATCTTTCTGTTATAAACTAAATTATAATAAAGACTTAGTTTATTATAATTTCATGAAACCGCACTCTCGCTTTGAGATATGTATAAATGTTAAGATAAGTCAATTCCTTCCACATTATGGTTTTCCTTATAGAATAAATGTGATTTTCAAAAAATAAAAAAATTATACTCAAAATAAATAGAACACGACACACCCTCTTGAGATTTGTATAAAAAAATAATAATAATAATAATAATAATAATAATTTTAAATATATATAATGATACTTCTCCGTGTAGAATTATATTTCTTGATAACAATATTTTCTTAATTTCTTTATACCACAACTGCCCTTGCCTCGATTTTTTTATTGCAATCATAGTGAATGAAAGTTTATTTACCTTTTCAATATATATTGATGAGTTTTCCTCCGAAACAAGTAGCGTTTAAATTATTTGTAAGCTTAGCAGTAACCACTACGATTGGAGTCAGCTCCAGTATAACAATAAGTAATTAGATAGTCCAAAAGTAAATCGATCTCAAATTGATTATGTTTTTTTGTAAGTGTCAGTCAAAATACCCTTACCTCGAAAGTGCACAAACCAACCTGTTAATATGAATTGTCATTGTTAACCTTTGAATTAGTTGTAATGGTTCTTATGGAAGAAATATTTTTTATTTGCAAACCTCAAGGATGGAGGAAGATGGAGGGAGACTCTCTCCATTCCAAACAAACCCTCAGTTTCCAGTCATTACACATATCATACTAATGAAAGTATTATTCTATGGTATTGAACCAATTATAAAATACAATTGGATGACATAGACACATACTATGGGAGAGGATTTGCAGTTCAAACACAAACACACAATATAAACTCAACTTAGAATCAATGGTCATACACGTGTTTATGTTTATGTATAAAGTATAATAAATAAAAAAATGTGTGAAATATAATTGATATTCGGTACTTAATTTTTATATCTTTTTTATAAAAAATTTCTCAAGAGGAAAAACAAAAGAATAACATGTATTGCTCCAAACATAGTATTACACCTAAACATAGAACTAGTAACGGAGGCAAGATTTGTCTTCAGGGGTGGGCAAAGCTTATATACACTATGGGTGTGCACTGGAACATGTATATATGTATATTACTTGATATAAAAAAAGCAATTCATATATATTTTAGTGATTTTTTATGTAATAAAACCTACATAATACTAGCATATTCAACTATATTTTGTTTATAAGTAAAGAACTTTTTGCATGAATAAAACTTCTTCCTACATTTTTTCAAAGCTAAAATCCTACTTATAAATACAAATATTTTTAATAGTTAAATAGATAGTAAATACAATTTCTGTAAATTTATATTCTTATAGAATTATCTCAAAATTTTATTGCTTATTACAATTTTTTTTTTTAATGAAGGAAAATAAATTATTACATGAATAATTTAATGCACTATTAGTTTATATATATGTGTGTGTATCTTTTTAAAGATGACTCTAATTTTTTTTTTTTTTTTTTTTTTGTGTGTTAAAACTCTAGTTTAAAAATAAATAAATTTAAAGGCATTGATAAATATAGGATTTTTTTTCTCTTTATTTGAATGAATTTTGACATATAAAAATTATGATATTATATTGATCATAATCAAGATAAAAATTAATATTATAATAGTAATATTATATTTGACTCAATTGGCAATATAGAAGGAAGCAAAAGACCCTTCCCCATAACATTTTAATCCTTATTGATATTAGGGAAAATCTAATGAATGCCTTAAATGTATTGGTATAGAAAATATTTTTATAAATTTTTTAAGGAAAAATAAAAAGAAAAACTAATTTTTTGGATAGTTTTTTATATTTTCTATGAAAATGGTATCAAAACTTTAAAATAGCGCACTATCGAATGCCCTAAGGGCACCAGTTAATTGGACCCTTGATATTAGGGATGACAATTTATGTCCGACTCGCGGGTACCCGGCCCAGCCCAATAAAAAATAGGGTCGGGTTTGGGTTTAAAAAAAAACCCGAAGTGGGTCCAGGTCAGGTCCGGATTTTGGAAAAAACCCGGCCCAAACCCAACCCAACCAGTTTAAACTTAAAGAAAATTACTAAACTACCTACCTATGTGTGTGTGTGTGTGTGTGTCACTTATATCAAACCCTACCTAAAACTCCTCTCACTCAATTACCCTTCTCTCTCTCTCTCTCTCTCTCTCTCTCTCTCTCTCTCTCTCTCTCTCTCTCTCAAGCTCTCACGCACTGCCACCGACCCCCCTCACAGCCTTGCTTAACCTTAAGGCCCCATGGCCTCATTCAACCTCACGGCTCTATTTATTTAGCCTCACACCCATGATTTTTCTTTTTTCTTTTTTGGTTCATTTCATCTTTCATTATTTTTTCTTTGTTTGTGTTTGTGTTTTTGATTTTGAAAAGGAAAATCATAAATCTGAAATTTTTATGTTTGTGATTTTTATGATTATGTTGTTTGTATTAGGGTTTTTGTGTTTGTGTTTGTGATTTTGAAAGGGAAAATCTGAAATTTTTTGTGTTTGTGAAATCTGTGTTTGTGTTTGTGTTAGGATTTGTGTTTGTGATTGTGATTTTGAAAGGGAAAATTTAAAAATTGTGTTTGTAAAATCTGTGTTTATGTTTGTGTTAGGATTTGTATTTGTGTTTGTGATTTTGAAAGGGAAAATTTGAAATTTTTGTGTTTATGAAATCTGTGTTTGTATTTGTGTTAGGATTTGTGTTTGTGTTTGTGATTTTGAAAGGGAAATTCATAAATCTGAAACTTGTGTTTTTGATATCTACGTTTGTGTTTGTGTTGTAATTTGGGGTTGGGCATGAAAGGACGGGGCCCGTGGAGCTCGCAGGGCTTGGCGGGGTAGGTTTGGGGTTGGGAAAAAAAACCTATTTATTAAACGGGGCGGGTTCGAGTAACGGGTTCAAGCCTGTGGGTCGAGTTCGGCATAAAGAAACTTGGTCCGAACCTGACCCGTTGCCATTCCTACTTGATACTAACACTCTAAGAGATGTTGCACTAAAGGACAAAATGAAAGATAAATCTAACACTACGATAATATAGCTCAACTTTCAATGAATCTAATACCTAGTAGTCACAAGATTGTTGGCATTATTCGTAGAGTTCAGATCAATTTCTTTTCCTATACTCTATAGATTTATGACTGATAAGAAAACAGGGGGGGGGGGGGGGGAACTATTGCAAGGTAGAGGGCAAAGTTAGGATATCTATTGATTGCCTGATTTTTTTTTAGTGGATCGAGGGTAATTTCTTGTTGTGATCCAAACACCATAATAAAATATAATGTAGTTGTATCGGATACAATTTATTTAATCAGAATTAAAAATATATATATTATATTGTAGACAGCCATTTTGTAACTCCCATTTAATCCTGCATTGCATTGCATTGCATGTCATCATCACCATCTCGTGTCTTCAGGGTAAAACTGTAATTTTGGTTATTTGATCTCCAAATACATTCATGAAATAAATCTTGAGGTTATAATGAAAAAAAGTGGGCAAATTATGACTTGTCCACTTGTGGTTTGGCCAAATTTAAGTTGCCTACTTGTGATTTGAAATTTGACATTTTTCCTACTTAAGATTAGCTAAGTTAGATTTCCTTAACCCACCTTTGTGAAAAACATGACTAAATATATAATTTTGCTCCACTTTATGTTTCTTTCCTCCCAAAATAAAAATAAAAATAAAAATAAAAGATCAAATAAGATTATAAAAAAAAAAAAAAAATCCAACTGGACACTTGCATTATAGGATTTCAGACCACAGGTAAGTAACTTAAATTTTGATTAAACCTCAGTTGGGTAAAGTGTCAAATTTTGATCTACAGGTGTACAACTTAAATTTTGACCAAATCACAGGTAGCTAAGTTGTAATTCAACACAAAAAAAAAAAAAAAAAAAAAAAAAAAAAAGGGTCATGGGTCTTAGTCAAACAACCGGATTAAAAGATATCAAGAAAACAAGTTTTAACGATAAATTGCACTTAAATGAATTAAGTCTCAACCATATGTTGTTAGGACATATGTGTTCCACTTGTTAAGAACATATGTCATTCTTTTATGTAATTGGCTATTCTTTTGACAAAACGCACTTTACTTGTATTTGGGTAGATCTAGAATGTGTTTAATACTTCAAGAAACATGTTGTTCAAGTCTAGTATTAAAGCCATGAAGATTAGACCAAGAAACAAGTGAAGAAAAACTATTCATTAAAACTGAACAGATAGCTCGACAGTTGCTCGACACCTCTCGACACCTATAGACAGATAGCTCAACAGCTGCTCGACATCTCTCGATAGCTGTGGACAAATAACTCGACACCTCTCGATATCTGGTGGATCGATCAAGAAAGCTTCTGTCTCCTCGACAACTCCTTGATAGCTTCTTGATAGCTGTATCTGTCGAGGTTTAAAGCTCGACACCTCCTCGACACCTCCTAATCTATCGAGGTTATGGGAATTTAGGATTTCAGATCTGATTTTCGACCCATGTTTTTGTATTTGTGTATAGTTTCTTTTCTCACAACCCTAGACATATATAAGGCTTATTTTAGAAGCCGTCGCACATGAGAATACAAGAAGAATATATGCAAAAGGTGACCGATGCCTTATTCTCTCAAAAAGAAGCTACTGCGTCTTTGCGCTTTAGGGTTTTGTAACAAAGTGCTTCTTGATCTTCATTATTGATGAAGTGAAGAACTTTGCAGTCAACATCTTCTTCTAGTTGGTGATTGAAATCGCATACTGGGATCCGCGCAATTGGTTAGTCACGTATTGGGATTCGTGCATCAAAGGGTGGCGTTCATATATTGAAGAGTTTAGAGGTTCTGAAGCGGTAAAAGGTTTCTGCTATGAGTTCATCTACGGAGATTGTAGAGTTTAGGGACAAAAGTTTTGTACTAGATCTGAAACTTCTATTTACTATAATGAATTGCTTTTCGGGAAGGTTTCCCCCAAGTTTTTTACTGTGAAACTAGTTGGTTTCATTAGTTTTTCTGAGTCATCATATCTTGTCTTCTTTATTTTTTCCACTATATGATTTTGACCTGATATTGATGTTTTTTTGTTTTAACAAGTTTTATTTATAATAAATCTAATTAACAACTTGGGTTTAAAACTTGTTAATTCTATCAACCGGGGTCTAAATTTCCCAACATATGTGGTTATGATCTCTTAATTTTAATTGTTCTACTTTTAGTCAAATTTAAATTTATGATGTTTCATCACACTATTGGTGGAGGAAAGAAATTATGGTAAGGTTGCATGCACCTAATTTAATCTGGAGACTAAGCATTTATTGATTCCTAACAAATTGGTAGAAATTGATTAATAAAACAAATAATTAACTAATTGAACTTTTTGGAATTAAGTTACTTACCTTGAGGACCAAGAAAATCAGAAAAGAAAGATAAAATTTGGAAGGAATCAAATCACAACTGAAACTAAAACAGAAGAAATTAAAAAATGAAAAGAATATGGAGAATCTAGACCAAGTGTCAATCGAAACTTGGACCAAAATCTCCATAACTCTTCATTTTTTTTTGCTTTGGCTTACTCCCCACTTAATTTGACTTTGATCCTACTTTTTTTTCTCCCTTTAGAAAATGTATTTTTCCTGAGTCCCACACCGCCCAAAGACTCATCCCTAGCTCCCAACATCTAGTATAAATACCCTTCTCTATCAACAATTCAAAGCAGTAATCTAGAAATCCTCAGAACTTCATAGTAAACTAAGATTTCTTCTCTCTCTCCCTCTGTCCCTATTCTCTAGAGTTAGTAGTAGGAAGATACCTTTGATGTCATGGATGCTATTTCAGAAGCATCAGCAATGCTCTTTGATAGGCCAAGAATGTATTGACCCCTTTGGTAAATTAATCAATTAATTAGCCAAGTTAATTAATTAGATTATATGCAATAAGCATGGTAGCACAAACAAATCTCTAAATAACTAAATGCAACGAAAAATAAGTTTGACATAAGTGATTTGTTTATGAATGGGGAAAGTCATCGAGGCAAAACCTCATTGAGTGAATTTAAGGTCACCACTTCTAAGAATCCACTATTATCAAAACAAATGGTTACAAGTAAAAGGAATCTCAAAACCTAATACCAACCTATAGCTGAACCCTTACCCTAATACACAATTGGACTTGTAATGTAATGACAATCTCTCATTTCAATGCACGGCTCCAAGTACGTGACTAAATAATTGATGCACGAATCCAAGTACGTGACTAACACACCAACTTGAGGAAGATGTTGGCTGCAAAGTTCTTCAGTTCATCCAAACGATAAAGATCAAGAAGCTCGTTGGTTACAAAACCCTTAGCGTAAAGACACAGCAGCTTCTACAAGGAATTGGATGAACTAGGGCAAATTCTGTCTCCGACAACAATTTGCATGCACAATGACTTTGCATCAAGTTGCATAACCTTGCATCATCTAAGATGACCCTTAAAATAATCCTTATATATGTCTAGGGTTGTGAGAAAAGAAACCTTAAATAAATAACTTGGATATACGTGAAAAACAAATCTAGAAATCTGAATTTCATAATTCTCGATAGATACAACTTCTGTCGAGAGCTGTTGAGAATTCTTATTAAATCTAAATAGATTTATCTATCGAGCTATCTGTCGAGTTTTAATGAACAACACTTCTTCATTTGTTTCTTGGACAGATTTGTATGGTTTCAATATTAGACTTGAACTCTTGTTCCTTGAAATACTAAACCCATCTTAGATCTACACAATTACAAGTAAAGTGTGTTTTATCAAAAGATTAGCCAATTTACATAACATGTGTCTCTAACAATATCCACATATGTCCTAACAATCTTCCCCTTTAGTAATTTGTGACAAAACCACAACAAAAAAATGAAGTATGAGAGCAGTCATAAATCACTAAACTCATAATCACTTGTTGAATACAATAAAATCAAATCCTAACATAAACTCTTGAAAAACTTTGCAAGAAGAAGGTTCATGGCATGATAGATTTTGACAATCTATCTTTCTGAAACACTTTAAACAAAACTCATCAAGGTATCTTAGTGTGAAATAGAAATAAAAGATTGCATACATCAAAGAAACATGTGTATAAAAAGAGAAAAGAAATAACACATGGAGAGATAGATGAATAAACATACATCATCATATACATATACATATATATATATATATATATATATATATATATATATATATCAAAAGATAAGTACAATGTATGTCTAATGGTCACAAAATCGATGTATAAAAGGATAATGTAACTACAAAGAAAGAAAAGAAAAGTACATAAATCCTCATTACATCCCTCAAAAACAAAAGACACTCCCCCTATAAAAAAAAATTCCTATGCTAACTCTCCCTCTAAGTACATGACTTCTTTCATCTCAAAACTACTCCCCCTTATTGTCACGAATGATAAAGGGAAAGTCACTAAGAAGCGGTCATCTCCTCATCACTAGAAGAACTAGCATCCTTACCCTCATCATCATCATTGAAACCATCATCAGCATCCTTGTCCTCAGAAGCCTCGGGAGAAGGAGAAAGAGACGCTACGAAGCCATTAAGGTGAGCCTGTCATCGTGCGATACGACCGACACAAGTGTTCACCTAACACAGCTCATCATTGAGAGTTTTAAGGCAAGCATCCATGCACTGAAGCTGTGCTATGATCGCCTTAAGCGTCACACCACCCGTTGAAGACTCGGGATGGAGGAGCCATCGTCTCGATCCGTGGCCCCTTCAGTCAAAGTTGGGCCTCGCTCCGTCAAACAAACGCCATGCTGATGGCATCCATGACGGTGAAGTAAGAAGACTTGGGATAAGGAATAAAAGAGTGACGAATGATCCGCGTGATAGCAGAAGGGAAAATCAACTTATCACGAGTCATCATATCTCTATAGACATCTATGAGAGAGAGAATGAAGTGAGAATGAAAGTCTATAGTAAGGTCCTCTATGAGGGATAGCAAAAAGCAAGTTTGTAATGGAGTTATAGTGAGACAAAGGATGGAGAACAAAAGTTATCACCACGTTTAGGAACCTTGGACCTTTTGCAAAGCCAGAGCATATGGTGTTTTGGCGATCACCCCATGAAGAATGTGTCTCACAGAAAAGAGACAAAAGTTTGTCTTTGGACACAGTCCTCAAATGCTGACAAGTCGAGTAGTCAAGATGCGCTACTCGAGGAATATGTAGTATCTCCGAAACAAGTTTCGGAGTGACTACAATATGTGTACCTCGAATCTACGTAGAAAATTGAGGTATAGATGTATCGACACCGTGCATGTTGGAGTATGTAAAGTTGTGATTTATAAAGATGTTGTTTGTTGGCTTTTATTTCGTACCAAATTTGATTGTAATTATATTTAATCTTTTGTACCCTGTATTTATTGTGGGATTTGATTGTAAGGGTTGTGTGATAGAAAGAGAGTGTGAAGACTCAAGCTATTGAAGACTGAAGAGGTTTTCGAGGGTATCTTGCGACTTAGCATCCCGCAAAATAATGCATGTGCCCTGCACATGACTGGAATGTGAAGAGTCAGTACAGATGGAGACAGCTGTGTCTCACGAGTATCTCGCGGGTAAGACCTTCCCGTAAGACACCCGTGAGACATTCTGTTTTGCCAAACTATACTATTTTATACACACTTTTTGCACCTACACTATATATACCCATATTACCCATAAATGATAAGGAGTGCTTCTAAGAGAAAACCCTAGCCTTAAACCTTGAGAGTTAGAAATTATTCTACCTCTCCATTTCCATACCATTGAAAGGTTGATTACTCAAAACACTTACCACACCCTTTCAGAGTGTCAAGTGATCGTTTAGTGCTACTGGGAAGCATTGGAAGAAGCCAAGAATGGCAGATGCAACATAGAGCTTGTTGCGAGATTCGGAGAGCTAGACAAGACATGGTTCCAAGAAACCTTGTTTGAGTAGGAGCTTGAAAGGCTTAGGTACAGTGGGTAGATTAGGCTTTGAGGGTCTCTTACTAACCCATGTATCCCAACTGATTGTCTAATGGATCGATTACCGCTTGGAGGGCGGTGGAGAGGTTTTTCGCCGAGTTCTTCGATTTCCTCTTCGATAACACAACGGCCTGTTATCTTGTGTTTGCATCTTTCTTTCCTACTCTTTTACATTTCTTTTTACGACTGTGATTAAAAGAATATGTGTTAGAGTAGCTTGTTTGTTTATCCACTCGCATTTATATTATTCTGCACTTAGTATTAAGTTAGTGTAAAATTAATCGAGCTGTAACTTTTATTTGGGAGTCTAAACAGCTCTTGTGTTATTAACACATTTTCAAGCTTTTAGAGTAGAACTCTTGTATGATCACAGTGCGACAACTCACGAGGTATCTCACATAGAGATTCTCATCCTCGATTGTGAATGACAGTGGGTAGAGTAGTATTGGAAAAGTCTGATAGAATCACATGGTGCTTCGAATGAACACCATGTTTGGAGAAATTCTCCAAGAAGTCCTAACGAGCCTTCTCATCACGGAATCGAACATAAAGAGGAGAAGGATCAGAAGAAGATGTCTCGAAACAAAGATGGTTCCGATACGGAGTGGATTTGCGCTTGGGTGCCATGCGCAGACTATGTTAGGAGTCTGCATTAGTTGAGTGTATTGGGCTGTGTGAGTAGTGATTGTAATGGGCTGTGTTAGTGATTGTAATGGGCTGTGTTAGTGATTGTAATGGGCTGTATTAGTTGTACTTGGGTTAATAATAGAGTGAGGGGTTAAGAAGTCAGTTAGTGGACCTGGGTTAGTTAGAAGAGTCCACGGGTATAAGAGTGAAGTTGTAACAGATTACCAAGGTAGGAAATAACCAATTCAGTTACTCTCTATCTCTCTTTCTCTCTCTTCCATGGAGGTCAGGTCCCCTTGAAGTGACCCAATCATTCCTTCTACATACAATTCCTCTCAAATCCATCAAGAACCATAACATTTGGTATCAGAGCACTGATCCTTCAGTACCACCATGACAGAAACACGTTCAACTTCACAAAATTCCCAAAATACAGAGAAGCAAAATTCAGAGAAATTGGCGGCTCTAGCAAAAATCTCTGAGAATCACGAACATGCATTACAAGAAATTCAGAAGCAATTGCAAACCATCGCTGGGTTCATGCAAAAGGTTGCGGAAATAGAGGATAAACATCAACAAATTACAAATTCTGGGTCTCGAGCTCTTCTTATGAACAATAATGGCGGAAACTCGGAGTCTTCAACCTTCAATTCTGTCAAGAACATAAGATTAGAATTCCCAAGGTTCCATGGAGAAGACCCTACTTGTTGGGTTTACAAGGTCAACCAATTTTTTTCGTACCATAACATCCCAGCGCACCAGAAGGTGATAATGGCTTCGTACCATTTGGATGAAGAAGCTCTTATTTGGTTCCAGGATGCAGAGCAGTCAGGGGGTTTTAGTAGTTGGGAGGTCTTCATTAAGGCTTTGCAGACACGCTTTGGGGTCACTGCATATGATGATCCTATGGAGGCTCTTACCAGACTCAAACAAACTTCAACAGTTATGGCCTACAAAGGTAACTTCGAAATTTTATCAAATAGAATTTTGGGTTTATCTGAAACACATAAATTGAGTTGTTTTTTAAGCGGGTTAAGGGATGACATTAGATTACCTGTTAGAATGTTGGTTCCTAAAACCCTTAATGAGGCTTTTGGATTGGCGAAAATTCAGGAGGAATACTTAAGCCATAGTAGGAAGGGAATTAGAAATACCATGGAGAATGGGAAAGTTTCAGTTTTAGGGCCACAGAAGTTTGAACCTAGAATTGAATCAAGAACCAAATTCCCTTTACAAAGGTTGACTGGTGCTCAAATGGAGGAAAGGAGAAAACAGGGATTATGTTACAATTGTGATGACAAATGGCAAGTTGGGCATAGGTGTAAGGGGGCTAAACTATTTTTGTTGGAAGGGGTCAGTGAATTAGAACCTAAAGCTTCTGGGATACAACTTGTGGAGGTTAATGATGAAGAGGTTTTGGTGGATAATACATATGTTAATTCAAGTACTGAAGTTGACCCTGCTGAGATTACATTGTATGCCTTAGTAGGGAATCCTACTGCCAATACTATGAGGATTAAAGGTAGAATCCAGAACCAGGAAGTGGTGTCTCTCATTGATTCTGGGAGCACCCATAATTTTTTGGATGCTGCTGTGTTACCAGTGCTGCAGTTACAGTTGGATACCTCACAGATATTAGAGGTTAAAGTAGCTGATGGCAAAGTGCTTAAGACTTTGGGCAGCTGTCATGGGGTCCATATAACCTTACAAGGACAGAAGTTTGTGTTAGATTTTAATGTCTTACATCTGGGGGGTTGTGAGGTAATTTTGGGTACACAATGGTTGAGTACTTTGGGGGTAATCAGTTGGAACTTTAGGTTATTGACTATGGAGTTTATGCATTTGGGGAAAAGGGTACTTTTGAAAGGATTGCAGCCTGCTTCTTCCATCATTTCTGATGCTAGCAAGCTTTTCAGTGGGTCCACTAGGAAGGGTTTAGTGCTGCAAATTACTACTGCAGCCCCAACATCCTCAGACCAACCCCATTTTTCCCCTGTGTTGGCAGAATTACTGAATGAATTTTCCATGGTTTTTGCTGTACCTAAAGGCTTACCACCTATTAGAAGTCATGACCATAGCATTACCCTTAAGGAAGGAACCTTGCCTGTGTGTCAAAGGCCATATAGGTATCCTCATTTTCAGAAATCTGAAATTGAGAAGATAGTAAATGAATTGTTGGAGGTAGGGTCAATACAGCCTAGTCAAAGCCCATTTTCTTCACCTGTTTTGCTTGTGAGGAAAGCTGATGGCAGCTGGAGGATGTGTATAGACTATAGGGCTCTCAATAAGGCTACCATCAAAGACAAGTTCCCTATCCCCATTGTAGATGAGTTGCTTGATGAGCTGGCAGGGGCATCAGTGTTTTCTAAGCTTGATCTCAGGTCAGGTTATCACCAAATTAGGATGAAGGGGGATGATATTCCTAAGACTGCCTTTAGAACTCATGAAGGGCATTATGAGTTTTTGGTTATGCCCTTTGGGTTGACTAATGCCCCATCCACTTTTCAGGCATTAATGAACTCCATCTTTAGACCTTATTTGAGGAAATTTGTCTTAGTGTTTTTTGATGACATTTTAGTCTACAGCCAGTCTATGGAAGCTCATGTATCTCATCTTAGGACTGTGTTGGAAGTATTGAGGTCTAACCAGCTGTATGCCAAGTTGTCTAAGTGTGTATTTGGCTGTCCTGAAGTTGAATATTTGGGTCATGTCATTTCTGGAGAGGGTGTTAGGGCAGATTCCAAGAAAATTTCAGCCATGATTCAGTGGCCTATACCAGATTCTGTCAAGGCTTTGAGAGGTTTTTTGGGGCTGACTGGTTATTATAGGAAGTTCATTAAAGGGTATGGAGCCATTGCCAAACCTTTGACTGATCTTCTCAAAAAAGATTCTTTTCTTTGGACTGATCAAGCCTTGGAAGCTTTCACAAAGTTGAAGGAAGCTGTGACTCAGCCCCCTGTGTTAGCTCTTCCAGATTTCTCTAGGCCATTTATTATTGAGTGTGATGCTTCAGGGAAGGGGTTGGGAGCTGTGTTGATGCAGGATCAGAGACCAATAGCTTTCCACAGTCAAGCTTTGAAAGATAAATACCTGCACTTATCTACTTATGAGACTGAGTTGATGGCTTTAGCTTCTGCAGTAAAAAAAATGGAGGTCTTACTTGTTGGGAAGGCCATTTGTGGTGAAGACTGATCATCAAAGTCTTAAGTTTTTGTTGGAACAAAGGATTGCTACACCATCTCAACAAAAATGGCTGGCCAAGCTCCTAGGATTTGCCTTTGTGGTAGAATATAAAAGAGGGTGTGATAATAGGGTGGCAGATGCTTTATCAAGACATTGTGGACCTGCTCCTGCTCTGTCTACTCCTATTCCTGCCCCTCCTTCTGACTCAAAAGCTAGTTGTTTCATGCTTTTGACAGTCCCTGATCCTACTTGGTTAAAAGTGCTGCAAGACAGCTATGCTTTGGATGATTCTGTCCAACAGTTGGTGGCTGCTGTACAGTCAGGTAGTGCACCTAAGGGTTTCACCTTTCAGAATGGGTTATTATTTTACAAAGGGAGGTTTTACATTGGCCCATCTTGTCCCCTTAAGGTCCAATTTCTGCATCATGTTCATAGCAGCCCCTTGGCAGGTCATTCAGGGTTCTTGAAGTCTTATCAAAGGGCCAAGAGTGATTTTTATTGGAAAGGGATGAAGACTGACCTTAAGAAATTTATCAGAGATTGTGACACTTGTCAAAGGATCAAATCTGCCACCTCCTCTCCAGCTGGCCTGCTTCAACCTTTGTCTATTCCTCATACTCCTTGGACTGATGTGAGCCTAGATTTTGTGGAAGGCCTTCCTAAATCTATGGGGTTTGAGGTTATCTTGGTGGTGGTGGACAGATTAACAAAATATGTACATTTTGTTCCTGTTTCACATCCCTATAGTGCCTCCAAAATTGCTTCTCTCTACATGCAAAATATCTTCAAACTACATGGAATGCCTTCCTCCATTGTCAGTGACAGGGATGCTACTTTTACTTCCAAGTTCTGGTCAGAATTATTCAAATTACAAGGCACTGTGCTGGCTATGTCTACTGCTTATCACCCTCAAACAGATGGGCAGACTGAGATAGTGAACAAGTGTTTGGAACAATATCTAAGGGCCTTTACCAGTGATAGACCACACCAGTGGGCTTCTTGGTTACCTTTGGCAGAATTTTGGTTCAACTCTTCCTTCCACACTAGTTTAAAACTTACCCCTTTTGAAGCTTTGTATGGGTTTCCTCCTCCTAAACTTCAAAGTTATATTCCTGGCACTACCCGGGTGGCTGCTCTAGATTCCTTGCTAAGTCAGAGACAAGATGTCCTGAACATTCTCAAGGATCACTTGGTGGCTGCTCAAGGCAGAATGAAGATTCAAGCAGATAAGCACAGGCAAGAGAGGTCCTTTGCAGTAGGGGATTGGGTTTTCCTGAGGTTGCAGCCCTACAGACAGCAGTCATTGGCTTACAAAGGGAAGTGGAAGTTGTCTCCAAGATATTTTGGGCCATTTAAGGTGCTGCAGAAAATTGGACCTGTATCTTACAAACTGGACCTGCCTCCAGAATCAAAGCTTCACCCTGTGTTCCATGTGTCATGTTTGAAGCTGAAATTGGGCCAACAGACCACACCATTACCTACCTTGCCTCCAGCAGATGATTCAGGACAGGTGCACACTGAACCTGTTAACATTCTGCAGACCAGAAGCAAGTCTTTGAGATCCAGGGTAGTCACTGAAGTGCTGGTACAGTGGTTAGGCGCCTCACCTGAGGATGCAACTTGGGAATCTCTACACCAGCTGCAGCTGTCTTTTCCTCACCTTGTGGGCAAGGTGCTCTGAAAGGAAGAGGTAATGTTAGGAGTCTGCATTAGTTGAGTGTATTGGGCTGTGTGAGTAGTGATTGTAATGGGCTGTGTTAGTGATTGTAATGGGCTGTGTTAGTGATTGTAATGGGCTGTATTAGTTGTACTTGGGTTAATAATAGAGTGAGGGGTTAAGAAGTCAGTTAGTGGACCTGGGTTAGTTAGAAGAGTCCACGGGTATAAGAGTGAAGTTGTAACAGATTACCAAGGTAGGAAATAACCAATTCAGTTACTCTCTATCTCTCTTTCTCTCTCTTCCATGGAGGTCAGGTCCCCTTGAAGTGACCCAATCATTCCTTCTACATACAATTCCTCTCAAATCCATCAAGAACCATAACAGACTATCCACAAGAGAGAGAGAAGGGGAGACAAACAGAAAAGCACTATCACAATAGAGTACCAAAAGATAGAAAAGAAAGGGTATGTATGCATGAAAAATGCATGAACATGTGACGTGCTAAAAATAATTGCATCTTGGGTTCAACCCAATCTAAACCTACCAGCACACAAGTTTCAAAAACAAACACACAACTAAATGCATGAAATATTGTGAAAATGCAAATGGAATGCAATGCATGATTATATAGCATAAAAAACACAACACCCAACCAAAAAATTTCACAAAAAGCTCAAAAGTTTTCAAAAACCCCAAACCTAGGTCTAAATGCATGAAGAATGAAGGATTAAGAGAGCATACTAGAGGAGAAACTCATAATCTAGGTCAAAATCCAATAAAGTGGGAGGTTTTGAGTGAGAAGAGGGTGTTTGGGAGGTGAAAGACAGTTTATGTCGAGAGAGATATGAAAAAGTGAGATTTGATTTCACGCAAAGCTATTTAAAGAAATCGCATCTCGATGGATCGAGGATTTGTCGAGCACTAATTCTCGACAGATAAAATCTGTCGAGGTGACGTCGAGAATTTGTCAACGACAAAAATACCTTGATGGATTAAACAACTATCGAGAAACTATCGGGCAGACAGAAACTTTCTCGATGGATCGAGAATCTATCGAGAAGCTATCAAGACAAATTCCAAAAAGTTTCAATGGATCAAAATTGCACTAAGATTTGTCGAGAAAGAAGTCCAAGAGTCTCGATAGATAGTAATCTGTCAAGAAGCTATCAAGCTTGATAAAAATAGTTTTTCAAAGAAAGGAAAAACACACAGAAATGAATGCAATCAAGCAAGCTACTCAATCATAGATCCAAACAACATTTTAAACTCTCAAAAACATCTCTCAACAAGAAAAATTCAAAGCATTTATAGATCCAAAACACACACACACACACACACACACACTAAACAAGGCTAACCAATTTTATATTTCAAAAACAAGTCAAGCCAAAAATGTATTGACCCCATTGGTAAATTAATCAATTAATTAGCCAAGTTAATTAATTAGATACAATTACATGTAATAAGCGTGGTAGCACAAAAAAATCACCAAATAACTAAATGCAGCAAAAAATAAGTTTGACACAAGTGATTTATTTACGAATAGGGAAAACCACTAAGGCAAAACCTCACCAGGTGAATTTAAGGTCACCACTCCCGAGAATCCATTATTATCAAAATAAACGGTTACAAGTAAAAGGAATCCCAGTACCTAATACCAACTTACAATTGAACCCTTACCCTAATACAAAATTGGACTTGTAATGTAGTGACAATCTCTCATTTCAAAGCACAACTCCAAGTACGTGACTAACTAATCGATGCACGGATCCAAGTACGTGACTAACACACCAACTTGAGAAAGATGTTGGTTGCAAAGTTTTTCAGTTCATCTAAACGATGAAGATTAAGAAACTCCTTGGTTATACAACTCTTGGCGCAAAAATGCAGTAGCTTCTATAAGGAATAGGATGAACTAGGGCAAATTTTGTCTCCGGTCACAATTTGCATGCACAATGACTTTGCATCAAGTTGCATAACCTTGCATCATCTAAGACGGTCCTTAAAATAATCCTTATATATGTCTAGGGTTGTGAGAAAAGAAACCCTACACAAATAACTTGGATATGAGTGAAAAACAGATCTTGAAATTTGAATTTTGTAATTCTCGGTAAATATAGCTTTTGTTAAGAGATGTCGAGAATTCTTATTGAACCTCGATAGATTTATCTGTCGAGTTTTCATGAATAGAACTTCTTCACTTGTTTCTTAGATAGATTTGCATGGCTTCAATACTAGACTTGAACTCTTGTTCCTTGAAGTACTAAATCTATCTTAGATCTACCTAATTACAAGTAAAGTGTGTTTTGTCAAAGAATTAGTCAATTTACATAACATATGTCTCTAACAATATCCACATATGTCCTAACACTCTTTATTTTAAGTGAAACGTCATTTTGGAAGGCTACAACCAAAACTAACAAAATGTGGGATTTTGTTAACAAAAACCAAACTTTAGAGTATAAAATCTAATTTCTAAAATTTTAAAGTGTAAAATTCAAGCAACCCCAAATTATAAGGATGTATTTTGTAATTTACCCTATGGTACATTAGCTCATATTTGTAGCACCTTTCAAAAGCCCCCAAAGAAAAAAAAAATTGCCTTTGAAAAGTAAACCTTTCTAGACATATCATTCAAAGCTTTATTTTTACATTAACATCTATTTCTAGTCCAAAAGTGTTGCAGTTAACACCTATAGCTACTCACTAGCTCGTCCATGATTGACCATTGATCACCATCTCAAGGTCCACAAGGGATGCTACCAAAGAGAGCAACTACCAGAGGGACAAATGGGTTTGAGTGTTTTTATTAATTTGTTGAAAAGAGGGATTTATTTATATAATATGAGCTAATACGTCTGGCATATAGCCATATCAAATAGATGGCTAGTTACAAATGGGCCATTTGACACTCTCTAGGTCCAGGAGTACCTATTTGAGAAAAGGTCTCATACATATCTAGATAATATAAAATTTGGATAATGGTCATATTCTTCTAATATGCTTCGTTGCTCTCTAGCCCTCTTAGCCAGGCAATCAGCCACGCCATTGGCCTTGCAGAAAACGTGATGAAGATAGATGGTCCATTCTCGCTTTAATAGATTCCTGCAGTAAAAAATAAGTGGTGCCGGTGATGGGACCACTACACTAAAAGAAGTTAGTCAAGATAAAACAAGAGATGAGTTAATATCTAGATTTATAATTATAAAATCAAGTTCTCAAGCTAGTCGAACCAAGCCTGACTGCCCATAATTCTACTCAAGGTTGTCAAAATCGGGATCCTATGTAAGATCATTGAAGGTAGGTGGGATCGTAGATCGTAGGATCGGATTGTGAATCGTAAGATCGGATCGTAAATCGTAAGATCCTACATATTTTCAGATTTAAAGCAAAAAACACATTGAGAATGATTTTGTATGTTGAATAATCACGTAAATTATAAATTCATCCATAAAAAAACTTAGATTTGCATCATATGATGTAATTTGCATATCATACATCGCTAAGTTTATACTAACAAAACAAATATATTTATGTTTTGACTCAATGTATCTAAAAAGTTCAATAAATATTTAATTAGCAACCAAATACCAAAATATTTATCAAAACATAAGGAAAATATTTTTAAGTTCTAAATTCCAAATTTGAAATCCAAAATAAGTTAGCAAATGGAAACTAGCTAACTACAATATGACATCCAAAAGTAAGATGAATATTAAGGTGAAGTGAATATTTAATTATTCCCATTCTAAGGTTCTTATAACCATCGTCCTAAATTCCTAATCATCATCATCCATTTCATCATCTATGTAGATATTATATATTTGTATACTAGAGTTGTAAAAGATATCAAGATACAATTTCACACTCAACTATTCAAGTTATACCACTCAGCAACAATTAAAGAGTATACTCAAAAAAATCAATCAATCAATATACAAATACAAGCATAACTAATAAAATTATATATAAAAAAAAATATTTTAGTAATATTAGAACACAAATTAGTATATTGATCAAAGAAATTTAACAATATTATAGCTTAAAATGCAGCAAAGCCAAGTCAAATTCTTCATTTAGAAATGATGAAACATTCTTTCATTTTGATTACAAGTGAACTAGAAACTAGAAAACATTTGCTTAGGTTGACATAATTTTATAAAATAAAAAAATAGAAAGTCATACCATCACAACATGAAAAAATAAAAATCCTTAAAACTTCATCAAAACAAAAAATTTATCTCAAAAAAGAAAAAACAAAAAAATTATACTTTTGGTAGGATCGATAGGATCTGTAGAATCTCATACGATCCTACAATCCTATACGATTCTACATGATCCTACATACGATCCTATCATTTTTACGATCCTAGTGCAATTCTAATTGTTTTGGTGATGTAAGATTGTAAAATCGTGCGATCCTACGATCCAGATCGCGATTTTGACAAGCATAATTCTACTGCTTTAATATTAATGTATAACACATTGTGGACTGTAAAACCTTTTATCCATTGGCCCTGATGATTGTGAATAACGCCTCCACCGTTCAATATACTCGGACTCCCTAACGAACTACCTTATGTATTAATTAAGTGTTACAAAAGTGTGTAAAGGTGGAGGCCAATGTAAAAATTTGTATCGCGGGAGGTACAACCTTTGGCAGGATTTGCAAGGTGGAAAATTAGTCTGATGGTTGATGGTAGCTAGTGGCAGCAAATGGGTGGGTTTTACAAGTTTTGGATTTGGCCATAAATAAGTTGGATGCATAATTACCTATTAATTGTTTATTATTTATCTATATATAAGTTAAATACCCATTACTATGTACTGGGAAAATATACCATACTAGCCATTAAACAGGTACCAGTACTCCTCCAAAAGGTATCTGAAAAAATACTGTGTTGTACCAGCCTATTTCAGCTGTACCGGTTTAGTCCGTACTGGCCGTTATTGGTGTTTCGGCTGGTACAATAAAAATATATAAAAATTGAAAAAAATATTATTAAAAATATTTTATTTAATCTAATATATTGATTAATGTACTTTAAGCTAATATGTAAACTTATAAAATGTGTGAATTTTAAATTTTATGTTTATTAACATAAAAATTAATAAATTCATACTTACATAAATAATAAAAATATAAATATATATAGCGGTAATTCCAAAACAGTATATCGGTACCAAAATATTTTGTTTCCCTAGCCAAATCAAAATAATCTTCGGTACGAAATTGAGTCTCTTGCCCATTACCCACCCAATCCATTTAATCTAGTTACCCAACCATTTACCCCAAAATAACTCAAATATCTCTTCACCTCAAAAAAAAAAAAAAATAAAACTAAAACTAAAATACCCAAAAAAAAAAAAAAAAAAAACCAAAATGCCCAATTCTGGGTTCTGAGAAAACCGGTACCCACTGTTCGGTTTCCGAAAAAATTTGATTCGCCCACTTTTTGGTTTCTTAGAGAATTGATGATCAAACAAAGGAATATTCACTTATCTTACATGCAATTCTAATTTAAGATTGAAAGTAACTCAATTAAGCAAAATAAATTTAAATCAAAATTGAATTTGATTCACAAAATCACCAAGAATTCAATGAAAAGCAAAACCATATGCAAAACATTGTATTCATGCCAAATCAAACGAAAGAAGAGGTTGAACTATGATTGTATAACACTCAATCTCGAACATCGTTTGTTTCCCAAGAAACACCGAAATTTTCCACCTTGCAAGTCCTACCAAAGATTATTCGGTTTAATGATTACCACTCAATCTCGAACAATTTGTAGAAGACGATGGTTTAAAGATTATTTGGTTTCTGCTAAGCTAGAGGTGCCAAATGCCATAAGCAAAAAGGACCTATGTTAAGATTTCACTCCAACCAGTCAAGAAGTTGGTGATGAAGAAAAGAGGTTTCTCGCTGTCCAGGCATAGAAATCCAAAAAAATTTGGCCCATGGACAATCACGAATAACATGCAACGTGATTTCAGAGTGTTTTTATTTTAATTTTTCACTTTGCAACACAAATTTGTTTTCAAGTTAATTATAAAAATACTATTAGACTTGATAAAATGAAATAATAAATATTTATTTTATTTAATTTGTAAATTGGGAAAAACCAACTACAATATTCAACTTTAGAAAAGAAAAAAAAAATGCAAATAATAAAGAAACCATGTTGGTGAAGTTGCATTAATTGTTAACCACTAATTTTGAAATTAATCCCAATTTTAAAAAATCCTCACACGAAATCTTGGGAGATTTAAGTCAGTAAAATTTGATATTACTTTTGTTATAGACCATAGATGTGTTGATAAATCCTAGTGCTAAAATATATCAAAATTGAACTTTATCAATAAAATTGTAATAGGGTTGAGTTTGGATCAAAACCTACTCAAAGATTTCATGTTTTTTATTAGCTCAAACATGATGAGTTGATAATTTTTTGTACCTTAATGAATTTCTAAGTGAAGCTTATTTCATTTAAAGTAGACGTCCAAATCACAAATTTGACTCAATTTGAATTTGAAATGAGTGAAGTATAACCAATTAACCATTTGAAATTGGCAAAGCAAAGTTGTGTTGTCTATGAGAATTTCCCTTGCGCACAATGGCCACAATCTGCAGTCCAAATCCGTCTAAAAAGGATTCTTGTTCAACGACTTATTGCACGACTTTTAGAAAGGAGAAAGAGGTTACATACCAAACCTAAAAGTTCAAATCTTGAAGCCTTCTTCCTGAGCTTAAACAAAGAAATCATCGATTTTTGTTACTGCTGCAAATATTTAATGAGTTCCTTGGAGTACCAAAGGACCTTTTGGTTTATAGAGGAGGAGACTTTTACTTGGGAAGATTTCAAAGGTTTTAGCTGGGGCTACTACGGTAGGATCGAAGGACAAATGATGCAATTGCAGAGGTTGCAATAGATATTCAAATTGTGCAAAAGTTTTGTGAGTTATAACTTACAACAATGACGATGGAATTCAAAATCTGGTTCTTCTTTTAAAAGATAGCGGGTTATGTTGCTAAGATACAAGACTTTTGACTTTTCTACTTTATTATAATTGCTTTAGATTTATTATCTGATATCTTTTGTTGATATAATTGGTTGTGTAAGGAATTAATAATAAACCTCGTGAATTTTTTTTGATCCGTTGCATAAATTGTTTCATGTCTAAATCATTTTCTTAAATTGGTATTAGAGCAATTAGAACACCTAGAGGTCAAAATTAGTTTCCAAATTCATTATTTAAACATGTGTAAGCTTGTTAACACCTCAAATCATAAAAACATACCTACAATAAAAATGCTAAATGCTAAATATTTTAGCATTCAGCTACAGTGAGTTGTTATTGATAACAGCTCACTGTCGCTGAATTGTAAAACAAAAAAATTCCTTCTCTGATCTCTCCCACTATTCTCTTCTCTCTTTTTCTCTCACTTCTTCTCTCTTTTCTTTTTTCTTTTTCTCTCACCAGTCTTACTTCTTCTCTTTTTTCTTCTTTCACCGGCATCAACAACCGAAAAATCACAGTGGCAGTGGTCGTGCTGTGGTGGTGTTGAAGTTTTATGGTTTTCTTTTTCTTTTCTTTTCTTTTTTTGGTGGTGGTGGTCTTGGTGGATTGTTTGGGTTTTTTTTTTTGTTGTTGTTGTTGTTGTTGGAGTTAACTTGTGATTTTGATGGTGGTTGTTTTGGCTGGTGGTGTTGGTCTATTTTAATGGGTTTTGTGGTGGGTTGTTGATGATAGTGATTGTTGTGGTGGTGGTTGTTTTTTAGGTTTTTTTTGTCGTGGATTGTGGCTACCACAATGGTGGTGGTGGGGGCTAATGGTGGTTGTTTTGGGTTTTTTGCAGTGGGTTGTGGCTACCATGGTGGTGCTGGTGGTGGTGAAAGTGGCTGGTGGTTAGCGGAAGTTCCAATTTGTGGGTTTTTAGTGGTTCCGGTTTGTGTGTGTGTGTTTTTTTTTTTTTTCCCTCTAGTGATGGTGGCCTGTTGTAGGGCTTTTGGGATTGTGTTTTGGTTTTGTTTTTTTGTTTTTTTTGTGGTTGGGGGTTGAGGTTGTGGGTGGTGGTTGTGGCAGTGGCAGTGGCAGTGGCAGTGGCAGTGGCTGATGGTGGCAGTGGGTGTTGGCAATGGTAGTGAGTTTGTTGGCAATGAAAGAGATGAGATTCAGAATAAATAATATATATAATTTAATGAAGTGGTAAAAAATATAAAATCTTTGATGTTGGGTGAATTATAAAGTGAGTTATTAAAATTAATAAAATAGGTTTTTGAGATGCTAAATACTAAAATTTTGAAATCTTTGATGAGGGATCTCATAAGCCTTTAAAATATTTTTTATACCATTAGTCTATCACCAATGCCTCCAATTGATCCTATACATTTGACCCATTATCAGGAAAATGGATTGCAATAGCTAAATGGAAACCACCACATGCTAGTCTTGTCTTTTAAACAGAGCCAAAAGTGATCCTTTTTTTTTTTTTTTTGGTGAATGGAATCATCCTTCAGTCAAAATATGAAAAAGTAAACTATTATCAAGTATGAACAAGTTATATCTTTTTCCATCCTTTCTTAAAGACACGTTAAGAACAAAGCTTGTCTGGATGAACCTAGAACTTAGTCCGTTTGGTATATGTGTTTATAAACTGAAAATTGTTGTTTAAAATTTTTTATGGAAATACGTGTGGGTGAAAATGTGTGTAAAAATATGTGAAATGATGTTTAAAAACTGAAAATTATTGTTTGGAAACACTCACCAAACACCCCCTAGCATTTATAACACATTTGATAAGAATGCTCTAACAAAGTCATCTTGAACCATTTTTGCAGCTCACCATATATATTTGATACTCTCTTATTCATATCTAGTGACTGATTCTGGTAAAACTTTCATTGTTCACTCAAATTTTAATACCTAACTTTTACAAAATGACATAGTAATGAAAATGATTGACGGTTTTAAGAACATATTAAATGAATTTCAAGATTACTTTTTTCCCCTAATTGGTGCTAAATTAATTTTTCAAGGTTATGTAGTAAATATAATCACAAGCCAAAAAAATAATAAGAAGAAGAAGAAGAGAGAAGGGGATTAACAGCAATGGTTGTATCATCGGCAACCTTCATCTACATCAGGGACGGAGGCAAGGGAAGCCCCAAAAAATAAAATAACATTAGTATGTAAATGTATCAGACCACTATGTTTGGGTCCCCTCCTCTCCAAGAGTGAAACTAAAACTATTATTTTATTTAGTTTTTGAATGACGTGATTGGTTATTACTTACTAGCATGTAGTCCGTGCTTACGTACGGAAATATTAACAATTATGATGATAAAATGTTTATCTTAGTAGATTCAATTTCCACATTAAGCATTATGAATGGAAGTAACTTAACACCAACATTTAAAAATCAAATTGGACACATATTACAAAATTAAACTACAATTAGAAATTAATTTGATTCAATTTAAATTCTAAAATTGAACTTCAACTTAATATAATATATATGATTATATTTTTGTCACTTTTAACAAATTAACAAAATCTTAATCCAGACACACTAAAAACTATTAAAAAATAAGAACTGATCATTGAGTTTGAAATCTTCTTGGAGGCGCCAATGAAGCGCTAATGTATGAGAGTGTGAAGTAAGGAAGAGTAGGATTGAATATTGTGTTTGAACCTGGCCTTGCTCTATAAGAAATCCGTAAGGAGGAGGAGAGGGTAGTGTGTAGATCTAGTTGGTAGAGGTTGAGAGAGGAGGAGACATGGGATGACGATATGGAATTAGGAGGAGATGATGTTTTACTTTTATAGTCTCTCTCGTTGGACTCCTTGATTCTGGTTGTGGGATTAGAAGTGCTCCATACTCTATTGAAATCACCCATAAAAGTGTGCAGGTGAGATGTTCTTGCTTAGGCCAATGAGTATTATTATTGTGGTTTTCTTGACTTCCGTGTTAAATGTTAATGCATAATTTATTTAGGCACAAAAATTAAAAAATTTAGATAAGATATATGACACAAAATTGGAGTTTAATTTATAATCTCCATAAAAGTGTGCAGGTAAGATGTTTTTTACTAGGGCCAATGAGCATTATCATTGTGGTTTTATTGGCTTCCATGTTAAATGTTAATGCATCATTTATTTGGACACAAAAATTAGAAAATTTAGAAAAGATACATGACACAAAATTGAAGTCAAATTTATAATCTAATTAATTTTTTTTTTTGAGCTTTGGTTAGGACAAGTGGCGCAAAATTAAGAATCCAATTGAAATCTAATTGAATTTTCTCTCTACTTCACCTATTATTATATATATAGATTAGCTCCATTGCACAGCCACAGTATCCGCTTCCTGGTGTAGACATGGAGCTCTATCACTATTGTGTGGTATTAATTTACTATTATATAGCTGTAAAATGTAATGGAAATGGACATGTACGAATTCATTAATATATATTTAACCTAAAATATTAAAGTCAGGCATGTTTACTTTCCAAAAAAAAAAAAAAAAAGTCAGGCATGTTTCATCACGTTTTATAATATATATATATATATATATATATATATATATATATATATATATATATATACACACACACACGTAGTAGAAACCGAAAAGGTTCAAAACAGTATTCAAAACAATGATTTTAAAATTTCAAAACAAAGTTACTTTTAATTATATTCTATTTCTTTCTTTTTCATTGTCAAATTGTATTTTATTTCATTCTATTTCCATTCTCAAATAATTTAAAAAATAAATAAATATATGCCTATTTTTTAAAATCTTTTTGTTTGATCTTGTGTTCCACATGTGATCCTGTTGGGTCAATATCTAGATAAGTTTTGATAATTATGATTAATATATAAAAAAAAGTAAAATATTTAAATTAAAAATGGCATATGTTTAATTTATTTTTAAAATTTTATGTTAGGTCAACATAAATAAATTTTCAAAAACAGGCATGTGTGTTTAATTAATATTTTTTTTAATTTAATTATTTATTTTTGTTAAAATATTTAAATTAAAAAATGCATATTTTTAAATTAAATGGGCTATTATAACTGAAATTAGGGTTTCACAAGTAATTCTTTGAAATTCACAAGCAAAATGAAAGGATGTCATAAGATTGTCACAAAATCTTGCTAAATAAAATAACACAAGAATTCTTATAGCTTTATTTTATACATACTTAAACAAAATCAATTAAAGAAATAAACAAATAGAACAACAAAATATTCAAAAGAAGAAAAAAAGGGTCACACACAGACACACACTCACACTATACGACCAAAAAAAAAAAAAAAATGAGGAAGATGAAGATGAAGATGAAGGTAAAAAGTCAACTTTTTTTGATAAGCGGTAAAGTTAAAGCTTAAAAAGCCAGGAGTTGTGAAATATAGATTGACATGGTAATACGTGCCTACAGGCTACGATTGAAAGTAAAAGGCGAATAGGTTAAGAGCAAAAAGATGATGCACAGTCACAAAGATTAAAAAGTGATAAATTGATAAAAACAAAGTAGCTTTTTTATGGGATGAGAGTATAGGAGGTAGATAACAAATACTGTAGTAATTTTTTTTAATTGTTTAAATTTTCTTCTCTTTAAATTATCATATTAAATGATAAAAATGTGAATAAAATGTGCCTATAGATGTAATTTTATAAATTTTACAAACCCAACCAAGTGATTAAAATCCAACCAAGTTACATGGGCCACTACAAGCCCACTGGGTTTGATTGGATCTTGTATAGAAATGGTTCAATTAAACACTTAAACCGATTTAGGTGCTAGGCCACCAAATTTTTTATCTGGCCGACGTACTAATATGGGTTTAATAGCTATATTATTAATATTCAAAATTCTATTATTTTAATAAATGTCAAACTTTTTTTTTTTAAGAATGTAATGAATGTCAAACTTAAAGCTTCTTATTGGAAATATCTTTTAATTACTGTCTAAATATAGTCAAAGATAATAATAATAAAAAAATACTTAAAATCGTATATTATTGCAATATCTTCTAACCAATGTGCCAAATTTTATATGTTTTAAAAAAATACAATGCAATATACTATTTACGCTATTTTACAACGTCAACTCACTCTTCGATGGAAACAAAAAAAGTTAAAAAAATTTAAAAAAAAACTCACTCTTTGATATTTGGAAATGATATCTAAGATAGATAAAACAAACATGGATACTTTTAAATTAATTCAAAAAAAAAAAATCACAAGTCTTTAACAAATCAAGACATACGTAGAATATTTTAAAATTTTCGATTATATGATCATATTGTTAGTATTTCTAAGTTATTTGTTTTTTTCATTTTACTTTTAAGTATTCTTATGATCTATTTGAATATCTTATATCTAGATCAATTATTTAAAGCTACATATTAATTAATGACTTTTAATTATTTTTTACTTGTTTGAAATATACATTTACAGTCCGTTTAAATAGCTTAGGCATGAAAATAATTATATTAACATATATAGTAGGCTCAAAATATAAAATAAAACCAAGCACGGAAAGAGAAAATTAAAAGTTTAATTCACATTAAATTTTCTATGTTAGTCAAATATTTTGTTAAGTAAGCTATTTTTTCCTTATATTAATAATTAGACAAAATTTGACTAAAAACTTAGTTGTAGTCAATGGTTACAAATCCACTCAATATATTTTTATTAAATATTCATCTTGACAAATTTATAATTGGATTACGTTTTCTTCTTATATCTTACATGCTTGAAAAATTTTCAAAAGATCAAAAATCAATAGCTATACCATCAATCAAATATTTCAATTTCAAGATTTTGTATTCTAAAATTATGCATAAAAAACAAATTCATGGATCAAATAGTAAATAATATATGATTGATATGAAATTTAAAATGCGTATTAAAAACATAATTAATGAACATGCAATTTAACTGGTTTAACTGTTATCATATTAATTTTTTTTAATGAAAGTTCTAGGAAACCTTGGTTTAGCTGGTGCAGGAAGGGTGTTGCGAGATTACTGGGGCCGATGGATCTCTGGCTTTTCACTTCATGTGGGCCTCGCAACAAATAATATGGTTGAACTGGCCGCAGTCAAACAAGGCCTGGAAATGGTTTGGAATATGGGTTTTAAGTTCCTACACCTTGAACTGGATTCAAAGGTGGTTCTATCCTAGTTGACAAACAATAATGCAAATTACCCGACTAATATGATGCCTTTAATTTGTGATTGCAGGAACCTATTAGACCAGGAGTGGGAGGTGCACGTGCAGCACGTGTACAGTAAGGCAAATGGATGTGCTGACGAACTAGCGAAGTGGGGGACCAGCCAACAAAATTTGGTGTTTGTGTATAGTACTTGTCCTAGTTTTGTTGATGTATCATATGTTAGGGACTTAACTGGCCTAGGGGAAACTAGACTTTGTACCCCAGGGGCAGACACTGATGTAGTATGAACATAGTTTTATAAATAAAACCTCCCACTTTCCATTAAAAAAAAAAAACAATATTTTGAGGGACCATACTCTATTTCAAATCCAATTAAAACAAAAAGTATTTGACAAAGAAGAACCCTGGTTCTTGCCATTATGATAGAGGTTCTAAGGTTGAATTTTGCAATAAAAGTGTTTGGAAAATAACTTAATTCTCTCGGCTTATATTTTTGCAAGCCCTCAAACTTAACGGGTAAGGTGTCATTTTGGTTACACCCAAGTAAAAGATACCAACTGAAATCACCCGTACCCATTTTTGTTTAGCAAAAATAAAAAAAGAACTCTAGGTTTTTTTTTTTTTTTTTTTTTAAAGGTTAGAAAATTTTCACAAAATATCAAAACAATTGCTAACAAAGGTTAATTGTATAGTTTTAAAAACCGATAAACTAACCAATATGGTCAAAGAATCCGAATATGAAATGGTTCCTGGTTTTATGGTCTAATTGGTGGTCTAACTGGTGATATCATAAATAATTAATTAATAATTATAAAATTATAAAAATAAATATATAATTTTATAACTAGCCATTTTAACTAAAAATAAATAAATAATTGTAAAACATTAAACATTAACTTACCAACTTTTGGACACCACTTAAAAAAATTCAACCAAAAAAAAAAAAGGAAAAAGAGAAAAAAAAAGAAGTCAGGTAACCACTACAAAGCATTTCAGATATTTTTTTAATGTTTTAAATAACAAAAAGTAAGTGCACCAATAGGTAAAATATTATTACCCACTTGATATATTTTTCACATATCCTACACTTATATATCCCACCCACCACACATTTTGTTCAAACTTCAAACAACAATTCTGTACTTAGTTTCCTTCCTATCTAACTTTTTACTAAATTTTCAAAAATTAAAATAAAATAAAATGAGACCCATAAAATAGTGCTAGTGAATAAAATTATAATAGCTACCTGTACTCACTCTAAAATGATCTTCCAAGTTATATCTCCTTGTTCTAAAGTGCTAGTGAGTGAAATTATGGTAGTTAGAAAACCCATCATTACAATTTCCTTTCTGGGCCAGGAGAGCTAAACTAAACTGCGTATAATAAAAAATTGCCAGTTTACTCAAGAAAAATTACGGGGTATTTGGTTTGTATTTTTAAACAATAATTTTCAATTTTTAAACAATATTTCATGCATTTTCACATACTTTTTCACCCACACATATTTTTACAAATATTTTCAAATAATAATTCTCAGTTTTTAAACAATATTTCATGCATTTTCACATACTTTTTCACCCACACATATTTTTACAAATGTTTTCAAACAATAATTTTCAGTTTTTAAATACATATACCAAACGGGTCCTAAATATGTAGGTTTCGATACCTTTTTAATACTTGTCGATTTATCACTTATTAAATAATTTCTTAGCTTGTAAATTGAACATTTTCTTGATCGTAATGGTGATAAGGGTGAAATCTTCTTTAAAACGTTTGCTCATGGGCGATATATGATCGAGTATAAGATGAGTAAGATGACATGAAATCATCAAAAATATTATACGGGCACTAATATTATTATTATTATTATTATTATTTTGTATTTTGATATATGACAAAAAGTACCCGAACTTGTCCCTTCGGGGACATCCGATAAAATTGGAAAGTACCCAAACTTAATGTGCATTTAAATACCAATTAAAAGCCAGTTTTTGCTTAAATTTTTCACTGATTGCAGGTCCCATGTGGGCCCTACAACAAAGAATTTCCATTCCGATAAAAGTGGCTTATTTTTTCGGGTTGGGCTTCTGTCCAGTGATCAGTGATCAGTGATCACTGGATCCGTTAGGATATGGACACGTGTCCAGTCTTGGACATGTGTCCGCATCGCAACGTGTCCAGTGCTCATTGATACTGGACATAAGCTGCTCCCTATTTTTTCACACTGTTGCTGGATAATATTTATGGGTCCTACTTCATTTCATTTTTTTTTTTTTTGCGTTTCTACTGCACTTATTTTTCTATAATACTTTCATAAATAAATAATAAAAATAATAATAAACATATTTGATTTAATTATTATTTACAGTAATTTTAGTAAAAAAATATGCAGGTTGTTTACAAATAAACACTTGCATATATGTTGGGTGGCGTTGGGTCTTTGCTGGGATGGGTTCTTCTCTCAATAGATGTTGTCATGCGTGAGATTATGAGATAAATTGAACCACTGGAGTTTGATATAAAGGCTGGGTCTCAGAAAAAATCAAGGAAATGATTTTATGTTTGTTCAGAGAGGTAGGTGAGATGAGTGAATGGAGAAGTTGGGTTATGAGTAATGGCATCTAAAGACTGAACCACTGGAGTTTGATATAAAGGCTGGGTCTCAGAAAAAGTGAAGGAAATGATTTTATGTTTGTTCAGAGAGGTAGGTGAGATGAGTGAATGGAAAAGTTGGGTTATGAGCAATGGCATCTAAAGGAAGAGAGCAAAAACTAAGGGACGATAAAAATAGTCAAATACCACTATATTTGGAAATTAGTAGTGTTTTACCATTGTAGTTTAATATACGACTGGGACTCGCAACTGGCAAGCCGCCAGATGATGCACACGAGTGAAGCATGCAGAGAAAATGAACAGTCACGTCAGTTGGAGCACTACAGGACAAAAAGTCCAGTCTGGTAATTCTGTTTGCTCGTGGCTTGAACTCGCGACTCTGTCAAGTCGCAAGGCCAAGCCACCAGAAAACACTGTTTTGAAAAACTTGACTTTTTGCATTCCATTCTCACTCCAGTATAAATACCCCTCATACCCACGAAATATTGAGAGCTTTCAGAGAGAATATTGAGAGAGAAACCCTAGAGAAAAACAAGATTGATTTATCCACAATCTTCATATAGAAACTCTTCAAATTTCTCTACTCTCATTCTCTCCATTGTTACATCATTGAGAGCTTCATTACCAAAAAATTTTCTCACCATACCCACATCTGTGAGAAGGCCATTTGGTGCTTGGGAAGCAGTTAGGAAATGATGTCGCGGAAGCTTGAAGAGAAGCACACACGATGCTCTCTTGATGGAACAGAAATTAAACTGTCAGTTCCAAGTAGTAAACCTCGAATCCACGAGGGGTTCCTTGAATCCACCAGGTGATAGGTCTGGAATCCACCAAAGAATACAATAGACACAAGTCTGAATTTTTATTGATAATAAACTATGAAAAACGTTTACAGACTTAGGGGCCTATTTAAGGGCTCCTTAAAACTTGACAGACAAGAAAATATAATCTAAAATAACTCCTAATTGATACCTAACCATAATAAATCATTATGACCTAAAAATCATTAAATGCACCTAAAAATAAGGAAATAAATCACCTAAACCTAAAATAACGTTTTTTTTACATAAAAATACCAAAAATAATAAATTAAAATAATTAATAGTAAATTGTGTCCTACATCAGACCCCTCCACTTGAAACAAACTCGTCCTCGAGTTCATCTTTGAAATCTGAAATCTCCCATGCCAAGAGAACAAATACTTTGAATACTTCATCTTCCTTGTCTTCTTGCCAAACTTGAAAGTCATCAATTGAGCAACTTGAACTTCTTGTCCCTTGATCTTCATGCAATTAACAATATTCAATAAATAGGAGTCAATAATCACATCAAATCTTTCCACCCCAATAAAATCAATAAACTTTGTTTCGGTGTCTCCCACCAAAAAAAAAGGAGCTTGAACGTTGCAATCATCAAACTTTACTTCATCGAGATTGTTGACAACTTCCTCTATAATTTCATTTTTAATGGTCTCTACTATCTCGATCTCAAGATCTTTCTCTATAATAGAGTCTTCATTAATCTCCTCCACAATCTTGATTTCAAATTCTTCTTCCATAGTAAGACCTTCATTAATTTCCTCAGAAATCTCTATATTTTCTTCTTTGACTTCTACATATTTTTCAAGAACAATATTTTCTTCAACATTCAATTCTTCCTTTAATGGTGGAATATTTGGCTCTTCAACATAACTCAAGTATGAACTTCTTGGCCAATAATAATCTTATATTGTATACAACAAGATTTCTTCACAATCCAAAGGATAAAATTTGATAGCAAGCATCTTTTTCATCCTTGGCCATGAACGAATTTTGTCTTTACCTTGTCGAATTCTATCAGATTGTACTCGTTCCCACCAACATAAGGCATACTTACTAAGTTTACACAAAACAAGTCCAACTTTTCTCTCATAAAAAATATTCTCATAGTCAAATAAATCCTCTAGATCAAGTAACCAAGCAAGAAAATCTTCTTTTAAAAAATAACCATTAAAACTTGCAATTCTCTTATAAGGTCTATATGAAATTTGCTTACCAATAGGTTGCCCGTGAGTTATGTCTCTGCTGCAGTTATCCCTATTGTTTCCATTCTTCAACAGCGTCATCCTAGCATAGATATTTGTTAGTGCTTGTTGGACGTCACGTAATACTCGCTAAGTTATTCGTCATTGTTGTGGTGGTGGTTACCGTCTCGCTGGTTAGCAATCAGACCAGGGTAAGTCAAGGCTCTGATGCCAACTGATGTCGTGGAAGCCTGAAGAGAAGCACACACGATGCTCTCTTGATGGAACAGAAACTAAACTGTTAGTTCCTAGTAGTAAACCTCGAATCCACAAGGGGTTCCTTGAATCCACAAGGTGATAGATCTGGAATCCACTTGAGAATACAATAAACACAAGTCTGAATTTTTATTGATAATAAACTATGAAAAACGTTTACAGACTTAGGGGCCTATTTAAGGGCTCCTCAAAACTTGACAGACAAGAAAATATAATCTAAAATAACTCATAATTGATACCTAACCATAACATGAATCAAATTTGACCTAAGAATCATTAAATGCACCTAAAACCAAGGAAATAAATCACCTAAACCTAAAATAACTTTTTTTACATAAAAATACCAAAAATAATAAATTAAAATAATTAATAGTAAATTGTGTCCTACATCAGGAAGGGACCGATTTCATATTGGTTGATGTTATGGGCTATAGCAGAATCCGGTAAGCTAAAGAAGAAATAGGTTTGGCGCAACCTCATTGGAGTAGGAGTTTAGAGGGCTTAGGTACACTGGTTAGATTAGGCTTGGAGGGTCTTCTGCTGTTCATGTATCCCAACTACAATCTTTAGTGGATTATTTACCGCTTGGAGGGCGGCGGAGAGGTTTTACGCCGAGGGCTTCGGTTTCCTCTTCGATAACACATTCGTGTGTTGTCCTTGTGTTTGCATCTCTCTTCCCTTAATCTTTGCCATTTAATTTTTGTTGTGAATATGATTTTATTTGGTCTTAGATTGATTATCAATTTTGTTATATGCTTATGTTCATATTCCACACATTAATTGTTTGATATTAAGTTTGAATTGGTAATTTATTATTTTGGGGTCTAAACAATCATAGTGTTTTATACACTAATTGATTTTTCATAAGACATGACATGTTAGGTGTAGGAGCCTCCATTCTTGCTTATTTATAGAATAATTTTTGTGGTTTTTTCATTTCCACTAATTTCAAATGTGCCTTTTGATGCAATTGATTGACGGGTTTTCCGATCTTTCATTCGAGTGTTCGTAGTGTCACCAGAAAGATTGCACAGTAATTCCAAGTTAGGGCAATTTAGGTCAAATGTAGTAAAGTTGGATCCAACTTTAGTGCCTATGCCAAAATTTTTAATGATTTCATGACGCCTTACTCATCTTTTTCATGATGGAGGCCCATGAGCAATCGTTTTAAAAGGAATCTCACCCTTTCCTCAATGGTGATTAGTTTGGTCCTATTGGGCGGTCAAATCTTTAGCTAACTTGAAAGCTCGATATTACTAATGATAGATCTAGTTTAGACTCCAATTTCTTAATTACGGCTTGATTAATTTTATACTTAACACACTTAATGTGGAATATACGTGACTAGTAAATTAATCAATCGAAACATTCAACAATTACATGGATAAACAAATGAGAGCAATGCTAAAATGGAAATGGTAGTGGGTAAAAGAAGAACAAACCCAAGATAACACGGCGATATGTTATCGAAAAGGAAAACAAAAGAATTCGACATAAAAACCTCTTCGCGGCCCTCGAAGCCAAAATGATCCATTAGTGAATAAGTTGGAGTATAAGGATACCAAAAAGTCTCTAGCTCAAAGCTTAATCTATTCAAAATACTCGAGGCTTCCAAGCTCCAGCTACTAACAGACTTCTTGGAATATTGTCTTCACTAACTTCTCGGATCCTGTAATACTGCCCGATTGCACTGCCAAGCCTCACTGGCTTATTTTAGTAAATACCTAATGCTTCCCAAGCTACAAAAAACGCTATGCACTTTAGATAGGTGTGGATTGTGTTTGGATACAAATCCCCTCTCAAGGTATAACAATGAGAGAGGAGAGAAGAAGAGAACACAATGATTTCTCTTTATTCAAATAATTTAACTTCAAATTTATTTTTTGAAAATAAGCTTAATTATCTTTTAGCTTTTTATTACATATTTAGTATAAAATTTACCAAAACCTATTTTCCTGATTTAGAGTACATTTGGGCTTATTTAAATGTACTCTAAATCAGGAAAATAGTAAATATCTTCTCTACATAAATCGGAAAACAGATACTCTAATGAATTTGAAACACGTTAAGCAATGCCAAAGTTAAAGAGATCAAATCAAAGGAAATAACAGAAGATCGAACACTAATAAAACCGAATATGCAACGCACGTTACAATACAACCACAGCGACACATTTTTTTTTTTTTTTTTTTTTTTTTTAATGAGGGCACACATCTATCTATTATACATACTCGGAATGGAAATGCATGAGAAATCACACAATATCATACAATCATACGGAAAACACATAGGGACAAATGCATTAGTCAAACATCTTGAGCTGAGTCTCGCTTGAGTATACCAGCATGAGAAAGTAATGCCCACAAGTGAGTCACAAACTCTCCTCCCATAGCTAGGTGCTCTGCATGGGCAGTTTCATCATCAGAGGGAGCCACAAACAACATCATCTCTGCCCATAATTCAGCCAGAATTTTCCATCTCTGCCCATTGTCTTCTATTTTTTCTAGCAGATCCTTCGCAAGAACAGCACCCTTCTCAATAATTTCTTGGTTTCCATCCTCTTGGCCTAAAGTCAACATCTTTTCGGAAATTCTTTTCTTGCGATCATCTTTTTTGCATAAATTAAACATCTTTCGGCATATACTATTATCGCATCCCTTGAGTTTCTCCCTGGCTTCAACAACTACACGATCAAAAATAAATTCTGTAATATACGGATGATCAGGTAAAAGTCTTGAAGCAAAAGCCACCAAATAGGCACAGTATTTAGACAACTTAGTTGCCACAATGAAGTCTTCACTTTCCCTTTGTTGGTTGACCTGTTCCCCTGTGACAATTACTTGAGATGATAAATTGAGCTCGCAAAGACTGGTGGCTATATGCCAGACCATGATAACATGCGTCTGTGTCTCAAGTCTACATGCCCAGGAGAGTTCATTCTCAACCCTGTTTCTCTGCAGAGAAGCTACCCCATTTGTCAATCGCTGGATTCGCTGCTCATGGGTCTTTAGAGAGTGAATAATTGCTTTCTTCACTTCCATCGGCAACGTGACGTTAGCACTTAGTTTTAGACCTTTTCTCGGCTTATCTATAACAGGATATATCCAACGAATGCAGTGCAATACGGAAGAGTTATGACTAAAAGATTCAAGAAGAGAATATTGGCTAAGTTTTCTATCCCAAGGTTTTAACAATTTCCCATGACATATAACTCGTATGATCATCTCCATGCATTGATTATGCCACAAGGGTTTTTTAACATAATAGCAAAGCCACTGTACCTTAGCCCAATCGGAGAAGTTGACAACAAAAAGTTGCACAATTTCCATGAAAAGTATAGCGACTAAAACTACACCTGTGAGAAGAGCATCAAGGTTATGTCCACCTGTTGTCATGAGGCGCACATCAGAATCTCTATCTTGGTAGTTGGTTAGAGTGCGAACCGCAACCCAACAACCAATTATGACAATAATGAACTCAAAATTTCTTAATAATGGAAGCCCCTTGGCAAATAAGACGGGATATTTTGTGTAAAAGAGATCATAAACAAATCCGAGCTCCAGCTCAATTACTCTGAAAGCTCTCTCATGATCACCTTCTTTGGAAAGAAGCCCATATCGAACAAAATTCCATGTCTTAAACTGGGAGCTTTCAGGGAAGGAATATTTTGCAAATCTACGACAGAGAAGCCTATACAATGCATAGGAAAGGCAGATATCTTTGAGTCGCCCGTCTGGATCTCCGGTGGAGCTTAAGAGTCTCCCTTCGCATTGCCAGATCATATCAATGGTAATGACTTTAGGATCTTCCGTCGTCTCAAACTGCATATGGTAGTGTGGTGCTTGAACTTTCACCTTTGCCTTCTTTTCGCCTTTCACCAAATACTTGTAGCCTCTCATGCAAGTAGGATCTGCTTCATCGCCTTCTATGTTTCTGTCATCTTCCATGAAGTCTGCAACCAGTTTGGTGTTTCTCACCAAACCATATGATTTGCTTGCTAACTCCAAAGCTTCGGCTCTGCATCCTGTCCTACGCAAAGACAAGAAATAGAGGAGAAAGAGTAGAATCTTAAATTTGAGTTCGTAAGCATACATACCTATCAGTGCGCCCAGCCAAGAATACTGAACCAAAATTCCCAAGACATATCTCTTCCGATGCTCATTGTCTTCAAGGCTGTAGGCGGAGATGCAATCAGCACTTCCTAGGAAAATAATCAAAAACGTCGCCCATACAGCAAACAATTCATTATGGAATCTTGCTGACGTCATCAGGCCCATGGTGTAGTTTATCAGGAACATAGACAAAAGATAAGATGCCCATATCGAATATTTGAGCATCAAACTGTGGCTACGACGCCTCCAAGATCCGAAGACTGTGAGAAAGGCAAGCAGGAGCGTTGTCAAAAGGAGATATGATTCAATATATTTTAGCGTTTTCCGAGGTTCCCTACACTTTTGAACATTAGCGCCATTGTTAACAGCCAGGATATCATTTCCTGATAGCATTTTGTTCTAGTACACTCCTAATACCAAAATATATGAATGGATATTTGTAGAAGCCCTACATTCTTAAATTAGCAGGCTGAAGAGTGAAAGTAATATAGGCCATTTGTTGTTCAAAAGACAAGAGGGGGAAATAATGGGAAGAGAAAGGACCTTTTAAGGTAGCCACAACTCTATTAGAGTAGCCAGAGTTCCTCCCACTAAAAAACAAAAACAAAAGTATAAACAGTAATCAGGAAAATAAAGATGAAGAGCTAAAGGAGAAAAGAGAGGAAAAGGAACGGAGATTAAGTCTGAAGTGAAGAGATCGTGGTGTAGTAGAAATGGGGGTGGTGGGTGGTTTAAATAAGAGAGGAGACTGGGGAGATTTTTTTCTTTTTCTTTTTTTGGCCTGTGTGCTGTGTGAATGGGAAATACTCATGCACGTGATGTCGTTATGCGTGAGTATATTTTTGTGTGAAAGGTGGGACCAATGCATGTGATGCAAGACTAGTACTGTGAAAGTGACCAAGTCAAAACAAACAACTTTACGCACAATCATTTTGAATAACGGTTGACCAATGCCTCAAAAAAAGAATTTGAAAAAAAAAACGAAAAAAAAAGTGACCA
Source organism: Quercus agrifolia (assembly GCA_029955455.1). NCBI lineage: Eukaryota > Viridiplantae > Streptophyta > Magnoliopsida > Fagales > Fagaceae > Quercus > Quercus agrifolia. Next base: position 66,988,402 of record JARQAD010000002.1, read on the forward strand.
ACGCCAGATGAGGAAAAGAGGATGGAGCTGCCGACAATATATCAAAACAATATTTTGAGGGATCATACTTTGTTTCAAATCCAATTAAAACATGAAGTATTTGATAAACAAGAACTCTAGGTTTTTGCCATAAGGGAGGTCCTAAGTTCGAATCTTGTAATAAGAAGTGTTTGGAAAATAACTTAATGCTTTTAGCTTATATTTTCACATGATCAATCCCAAGAGTTAAGATGTTACTATGGTTAGACTCAAGTAGAAGACATCGACTAAAATCGCTCCTGTACCCATTTTTGTTTAGCAAAAAAAATAAATAATAAATAAGAACTCTAGGGTTTTTTTTAATAAATAATAAATAAGAACTCTAGGTTTTACAGATCCTATAGAGTATGGAACAATGGATGTCATGCGGTGAAGCAAAAGAAATAAAATAAATTAAGGGTTTTGTTAACAAGTGATATATAGCACCCGTTAAGAAGGGATAAAATAATAAATAAACTACACGTGGAGCAACATTTACTGAGGAAAGAGGAATATTTTTGAAAAGTTAAATTTGTTACTTAGAAGACAAAAATACCCTTCATCATCTTTTAACTCTTCTAAACTTTTTACACAATTTTCTGTCTCTAACGTCTGAAGCGTTCTCCTTCTTCTTCTCATCTCACCTCCTTCTCTCTTGATCTCTCTAACATTTCAAAGGGTATTTTAGAAAAATGTCCAATTTTTATGCTTTACAGACACTTTAAGTGCCACGTTACCCTGCTTTTTTCTACTCTCAAAAAGCAACTATGTTTTATTAATAAAAAATTCAATCTTAACTGGTGTTGAACAGCACCCGTTAACAAAACCTATAAATTTAAAAACACATAGATAAGAGGGCGCTAATAGAGTTAATTGTGGCCTAACAAGTGACCTAAAGATGTCGAAACTTACAAATCGTCAACAACACATAATTAAAGAGGAGAGCTTGTTGATTATACATATGTGAGTGAACGTTCCACATGGAGAAAAATAAATCATTTAAGAAATTAAGCTGAGTTTGGATTGCATGTTTGCATCTGCGTTTGGCATTTGACGTTTTTTCCTAGGTTGCATGCACTGTTCACGGGACCCGCAAGTACGGAAAAACGCAAATTTTGCTTTAAAACTAGATCTCATGACACTATTCACACATTTAAAAATAATTTTGTTACAATGTTTTTAGCAATAAGTTTTCAGTTTTCAGTTTTCAGCAATAAACTGCGGTATCCAAACAGACCCTTAATGTAATATATTGGACATACATCTATTAATTTAAAATTTTAAGTTTAGTGGTATTCAATATCTAAGTATGTTATACTAAAATTTGACTTGAACTCTCCTCAATGTATTATCTTTACAGCAAATTAAGTTAAACATACACAATAATGCACTAAAATTGTTAGTTGGTACCTTTCAAGTTAAGCTTCTAAACGCAATAATTGACACATTCTGGCCATTAATAACAAGAAATTACTTATAATTACAAAAAATTATGCACTTTCAAAAATTTGGTGCAAAACTGGTTACTACTATTAGTCTCTCTTGACTTTTGAGGAAGCAACATAGGTATTTGATAAAACTAAGAACAAGTTGAGCTTCCAACGTTGTCACACTTGTCAGTAACAATTTAATTTCCTTTGATTTTTATGCCAACTTGCAACAATTGAAATGGACAATCAAGAATTTTAGTTATTAACTTCCAACTTTCAGTGACTAGTAAGGTCGAATAAAACAGAAGATAGGATAAATTCCACTTTTCCACATTTGGCATTTGGGGGCAAATGAAGTTGATTGTGTGGAAATGGACAATTCAAAATAACAGGGTCACCATCTAAATATTACACATCCAAATCTGAGTGCCCTTGCTCCGTTCAGAACTTATCTTTTAAAAAGAAACAAAGAAAGTTTTTTTTTTTTGGCCTTTTGCGTGAGTTGAGAAAAGTGTTTAAATAGTTTATTTTTTATAATTTATTTGAGTAGTATTTATAAAAATGAAATACAGTTTTAAGTAACATTCATATTAAGTTTGCACTTGAATAACTTATATTTGGCAGCTTATTTTACTATTCAGTTTATTTTTGGTACTATTAATGAGTCTTATATATTGCACTATTCACGGGACCCACAAGTACGAAAAAACGCAAATTTTGCTTTAAAATTAGGTCCCATGACACTATTCACACATTTAAAAATTATTTTGTTACAATGTTTTCAGCAATAAGCGCGGTATCCAAACAGACCCTTAATGTAATATATTGGACATACATCTATTAATTTAAAATTTTAAGTTAAGTGGTATTCAATATCTAAGTATGTTATACTAAAATTTGACTTGAACTCTCCTCAATGTATTATCTTTACAGCAAATTAAGTTAAACATACATAATAATGCACTAAAATTGTTAGTGGGTACCTTTCTAGTTAAGCTTCTAAACGCAATAATTGACACATTCTGGCCGTTAATAACAAGAAATTACTTATAATTACAAAAAATTATGCACTTTCAAAAATTTGGTGCAAAACTGGTTACTACTATTAGCCTCTCTTGACTTTTGAGGAAGCGACATAGGTATTTGATAAAACTCATAACAAGTTGAGCTACCAACGTTGTCACACTTGTTAGTAACAATTTAATTTCCTTTGATTTTTATGCCAACTTGCAACAATTGAAATGGACAATCAAGAATTTTAGTTATTAACTTCCAACTTTCAGTGACTAGTAAGGTCGAATAAAACAGAAGATAGGATAAATTCCACTTTTCCACATTTGGCATTTGGGGGCAGATGAAGTTGATTGTGTGGAAATGGACAATTCACAATAATAGGGTCACCATCTAAATACTACACATCCAAATTTGAGTGCCCTTGCTCCGTTCAAAACTTATCTTTTAAAAAGAAAAAAAGAAAGATTTTTTTTTTTTTTAGTCTTTTGCATGAGTTGAGAAAAGTGTTTAAGTAGTTTATTTTTGATAATTTATTTGAGTAGTATTTAGAAAATGAAATACAGTTTTAAGTAACATTCATATTAAGTTTGCACTTGGATAGCTTATATTTGGCAGCTTATTTTACTATTCAGTTTATTTTTGGTACTATTAATGAGTCTTATTGCTCTTTTTGGTATTATTCATAGATCACACTATACTATTTCAACTAACTTTTAGCTTTATCTCTAGTTCTTTTTGTAAAAAAATTTAGTTTTAGTTTAATAAAATGTTCCAAAGCGAACTCCAAATATATTATTAAGAACTAAAAATTAATTTATTTTAAAAAAATATAAAAGAAAAATTATTTGGAAAAAAAAAAGACAAAAAGAAAAATAAAACTGTTTCTTAACCATTGTCGAACGCACGTGAAGCAAAAAAATTTACTGTGAAAATAATAAAAAAGTATCCCCAAAATGGGACTTTACCCTGCCACAGATGGGACTTGACATGAGGGTGGGACCCACTAAGTTCAGCAGAATTACAAAAACGCCATTGTAACATGGTTCTGGTGTTTTGGAACCACAAAATGAAGGGTCTATTTGGATACCGCTTATTTTGCTGAAAATTGAAAACTTATTTCTAAAAATACTATCGCAAAATAATTTTTAAAACACAAAACACTGAAGTAGTGAGTGATTGCTACGTTTTTAATGGGTTTGATGGTCCATGAATAGTGCCATGGGACCCCAAAAAAAGGGAAAACGCAACTTAATTGCCGGGCAAACACACGCGAATTCTCATTTTCACTCACTCAAACTCACATTTTTGAGTTAAGAGTGATGGAAATTGAAAATGAGTGATCAAGCAAACAAGTTGAAATGATATGGATCTCACAAAAAGTAAATAATGGATGATGAGAATTGAGTGATGAGTGTCAGCTATAATACACTTCAATTAGTCAAAGTGTTACTTAGAAGTGTTACACTTCTAAGTAGACTGCAGAAGTGTGCCTACCATACACTTCTATCGGTAAAAGTGTACCAAAGCTCAATACCGCCATACACTTAATGAAGACATAAGCGTATTTCTAACGGAGTGGCTAATAATGCAATCAAAATATAAATTTAGGAGATAAAATCTAAATTCTAAAATTTCAATGTATAAAATTTAAAAATTTTGAAACTTTAAGAGTGTAATTTGTATTATAGCCATACTTGTACTAGGCATCAATAATTTCATATTTTTACTATAATCTTGCATTATTTTTGATCTATTACTATTTTTTTTTGTAAAATTTCAATGATTAGTTTTTATTCCCATATATAATATGCACGCATGTATTTTATATTTTGAATAAACAAATACATATTCATTTTAATTTGGAATAATACGTTCCTTGAAAATAAATAAATAAATAAATAAATAAATAAAAACTTAGAATTCTATATATGAGATAAATACATACTTTTATTTTTGGCTAAATGAATTTAAAAATATAGGAAACATCATATCCTTCATTAATATTTTGTATATTCTAATTGAATTAAATTTTTAATTAGTTGATTTTTTATAACATCTAATAAGATTATATTGCCAAGAACTTTGTTGCTCATTGACACTTCTTAGGGTGGTAAATGAGGGGAGTCGAGCCAAATATTAAAAGTTCAAACTTGTTCATTTAATTTTATTTCAGACGTGAGTCAAGCTCGAGCTCAACTGAATTAGCAAAGGCTTCAATTTTATGTTTTTGTTAAAGAATAAACTTTAATTCCACACTGATGAAAACTCAAATGAGTGACTAAATTAAAATTTTATATATATATATATATATATATATATACATATATATATAAATTGAAGATTGTGGCTTTACAGATCCTATAGAGTATGGAACTATGGATGTCATGCGGTGAAGCAAAAGAAATAAAATAAATTAAGGGTCTCGTTAACAGGTACTGTACAACACCCGTTAAGAAGGAATAAAATAATAAATAAACTACACATGGGGCAACATTTACAGAGGAAAGAGAAATATTTTTGAAAAGTTAAATTTGTTACGTAGAAGACAAAAATACCCTTCATCATCTTTTAACTCTTCTAAACTTTTTGCACAATTTTCTGTCTCTAACATCTAAAGCGCTCTCTTTCTTCTTCTCGTCTCATCTCCTTCTCTCTTGGTCTCTCTAACGTTTCAAAGGGTATTTTTGAAAAATGTCCAATTTTTATGCTTTATTGACACTTTAAGTGCCACGTTACCCTGCTTTTTTCTACTCTCAAAAAGCAACTTTGTTTTATTAATAAAAAATTCAATTTTAACAGGTGCTGAACAGCACCTATTAACAAAAGCCATAAATTAAAAAACACATAGATAAGAGGGCGCTAATAGGAGTTAATTGTGGCCTAACAAATGACCTAAAGATCTCGAAACTTACAAATAGGCAACAACTCATAATTAAAGAGGAGAGCTTGTTGATTATACATATGTGAGTGAAAGTTCCACACGGAGAAAAATAAATCATTTAAGAAATTAAGCTGAGTTTGGATTGCACATTTGCATCTGCGTTTGGTGTTTGGCGTTTGGCATTTGGCGTTTTTTCCCTGAGTTCCGTGCACTATTCACGGGACCCGCAAGTATGGAAAAACGCATATTTTGCTTTAAAACTGGGTCCTATGACACTATTTACTCATTTAAAAATTATTTTGTTACAGTGTTTTCAGCAATAAGTTTTTTATTTTCAGCAATAAGCTGCGTTATCCAAATAGACCCTTAATGTAATATATTGGACAAACATCTATTAATTTAAAATTTTAAGTTAAGTGGTATTCAATATCTAAGTATGTTATACTAAAATTTGACTTGAACTCTCCTCAATGTATTATCTTTACAGCAAATTAAGTTAAACATACATAATAATGCACTAAAATTGTTAGTTGGTACCTTTCTAGTTAAGCTTCTAAACGCAATAATTGACACATTCTGGCCGTTAATAACAAGAAATTACTTATAATTACAAAAAATTATGCAGTTTCAAAAATTTGGTGCAAAACTGGTTACTACTATTAGTCTCTCTTGACTTTTGAGGAAGCAAGATAGGTATTTGATAAAACTAAGAACAAGTTGAGCTTCCAACGTTGTCACACTTGTCAGTAACAATTTAATTTCCTTTGATTTTTACGCCAACTTGCAACAATTGAAATGGACAATCAAGAATTTTAGTTATTAACTTCCAACTTTCAGTGACTAGTAAGGTCGAATAAAACAGAAGATAGGATAAATTCCACTTTTCCGCATTTGGCATTTGGGGGCAAATGAAGTTGATTGTGTGGAAATGGACAATTCAAAATAACAGGGTCACCATCTAAATATTACACATCCAAATCTGAGTGCCCTTGCTCCGTTCAGAACTTATCTTTTAAAAAGAAACAAAGAAAGTTTTTTTTTTTTTGGCCTTTTGCGTGAGTTGAGAAAAGTGTTTAAATAGTTTATTTTTTATAATTTATTTGAGTAGTATTTATAAAAATGAAATACAGTTTTAAGTAACATTCATATTAAGTTTGCACTTGGATAACTTATATTTGGCAGCTTATTTTACTATTCAGTTTATTTTTGGTACTATTAATAAGTCTTATAGCACTTTTTGGTATTATTCGTAGATCACACTGTACTATTTCAACTAACTTTTTGCTTTATCTACAGTTCTTTTAGTAAAAATTTTCAATTTTAGTTTAATAAAATGTTCCAAAGCGAACTCCAAATATATTATTAAGAACTAAAAATTAATTTATTTTAAAAAAATATAAAAGAAAAATTATTTGGAAAAAAAAAAAAAGACAAAAAGAAAAACAAAACTGTTTCTTAACCATTGTCGAATGCACGTGAAGCAAAAAAATTTACTGCAAAAATAATAAAAAAGTATCCCCAAAATGGGACTTTACCCTACCATAGATGGGACTTGACATGAGGGTGGGACCCACTAAGTTCAGCAGAATTACAAAAACGCCATTGTAACATGGTTCTGGTGTTTTGGAACCACAAAATGACGAGTCTGTTTGGATACCGCTTATTTTGCTGTAAATTGAAAACTTATTGCTAAAAATACTGCAGCAAAATATATTGCAATGTTCACGGGACCCGCAGGTACGGAAAAACGCAAATTTTGCTTTAAAACTGGGGCCCATGACACTATTCACACATTTAAAAATTATTTTGTTACAATATTTTCAGCAATAAATTTTCAGTTTTCAGTAATAAGCTACGGTATCCAAACAGACCTTAATGTAATATATTGGACATACATCTATTAATTTAAAATTTTAAGTTAAGTGGTATTCAATATCTAAGTATGTTATACTAAAATTTGACTTGAACTCTCCTCAATGTATTATCTTTACAGCAAATTAAGTTAAACATACATAATAATGCACTAAAATTGTTAGTGGGTACCTTTCTAGTTAAGCTTCTAAACGCAATAATTGACACATTCTGGCCGTTAATAACAAGAAATTACTTATAATTACAAAAAATTATGCACTTTCAAAAATTTGGTGCAAAACTGGTTACTACTATTAGCCTCTCTTGACTTTTGAGGAAGCGACATAGGTATTTGATAAAACTCATAACAAGTTGAGCTACCAACGTTGTCACACTTGTTAGTAACAATTTAATTTCCTTTGATTTTTATGCCAACTTGCAACAATTGAAATGGACAATCAAGAATTTTAGTTATTAACTTCCAACTTTCAGTGACTAGTAAGGTCAAATAAAACAGAAGATAGGATAAATTCCACTTTTCCACATTTGGCATTTGGGGGCAGATGAAGTTGATTGTGTGGAAATGGACAATTCACAATAATAGGGTCACCATCTAAATACTACACATCCAAATTTGAGTGCCCTTGCTCCGTTCAAAACTTATCTTTTAAAAAGAAACAAAGAAAGATTTTTTTTTTTTTTTTTGGTCTTTTGCATGAGTTGAGAAAAGTGTTTAAGTAGTTTATTTTTGATAATTTATTTGAGTAGTATTTAGAAAATGAAATACAGTTTTAAGTAACATTCATATTAAGTTTGCACTTGGATAGCTTATATTTGGCAGCTTATTTTACTATTCAGTTTATTTTTGGTACTATTAATGAGTCTTATTGCTCTTTTTGGTATTATTCATAGATCACACTATACTATTTCAACTAACTTTTAGCTTTATCTCTAGTTCTTTTTGTAAAAAAATTTAGTTTTAGTCTAATAAAATGTTCCAAAGCGAACTCCAAATATATTATTAAGAACTAAAAATTAATTTATTTTAAAAAAATATAAAAGAAAAATTATTTGGAAAAAAAAAAAAGACAAAAAGAAAAATAAAACTGTTTCTTAACCATTGTCGAACGCACGTGAAGCAAAAAAATTTACTATGAAAATAATAAAAAAAGTATCTCCAAAATGGGACTTTACCCTGCCACAGATGGGACTTGACATGAGGGTGGGACCCACTAAGTTCAGCAGAATTACAAAAACGCCATTGTAACATGGTTCTGGTGTTTTGGAACCACAAAATGAAGAGTCTGTTTGGATACCGCTTATTTTGCTGTAAATTGAAAACTTATTGCTAAAAATACTGCAGCAAAATATATTGCAATGTTCACGGGACCCGCAGGTACGGAAAAACGCAAATTTTGCTTTAAAACTGGGGCCCATGACACTATTCACACATTTAAAAATTATTTTGTTACAATATTTTCAGCAATAAATTTTCAGTTTTCAGTAATAAGCTACGGTATCCAAACAGACCTTAATGTAATATATTGGACATACATCTATTAATTTAAAATTTTAAGTTAAGTGGTATTCAATATCTAAGTATGTTATACTAAAATTTGACTTGAACTCTCCTCAATGTATTATCTTTACAGGAAATTAAGTTAAACATACATAATAATGCACTAAAATTGTTAGTTGGTACCTTTCTAGTTAAGCTTCTAAACGCAGTAATTGACACATTCTGGCCGTTAATAACAAGAAATTACTTATAATTACAAAAAATTATGCAATTTCAAAAATTTGGTGCAAAACTGGTTACTACTATTAGTCTCTCTTGACTTTTGAGGAAGCAACATAGGTATTTGATAAAACTCATAACAAGTTGAGCTTCCAACGTTGTCACACTTGTCAGTAACAATTTAATTTCCTTTGATTTTTATGCCGACTTGAAACACTATAGCAGTGAGTGATTGCTGCGTTTTTCATAGGTTTGGTGGTCCATGAATAGTGCCATGGGACCCCAAAAAAAGGGAAAACACAACTTAATTGCCGGGCAAACGCACGCGAATTCTCATTTTTACTCACTTAAACTCACATTTTTGAGTTAAGAGTGATGGAAATTGAAAATGAGTGATCAAGTCAAACAAGTTGAAATGATATGGATCTCACAAAAAGTAAATAATGGATGATGAGAATTGAGTGATGGGTGTCAGCTATAATACACTTCTATTAATCAAAGTGTTACATAGAAGTGTTACAGTTCTAAGTAGAACTACAGAAGTGTGCCTAATATACACTTCTATCGGTAAAAGTGTACCAAAGCTCAATACCACTATACACTTAATGGACACATAAGCGTATTTCTAATGGAGTGGCTAATAATGCAATCAAAATATAAATTTGTGAGATGAATTCTAAATTCTAAAATTTCAATGTATAAAATTTAAAAATTTTCAAACTTTAAGAGTGTAATTTGTATTGTGGGGGCCAATTGATCCCAGATGTTCAAATTACATTGGAAAAAGGCTGGGCCTAATATCTAGTCTCATATGAACAGACTACATGAGAAAGGGCCCGGCCCAATACCTAGTCCGAGGATAAGAGAATATCCGAGGACGACTAGTAAAGGAAGAGATGAAAGGTGGACTCGAAAAGAAGTAAAGAATGCCTGAGAAGGATCTGACCTTGTCCAAGGACAATTACCACCTCGGAACGTACGTCCGAGGTGGCTAGTAAACTTATCAGTCTCTTAGGGAAACGCCTCGGACGAACCTTGCAACAAAATAAATGATAAAATATCAAATAAAGGATAAGGGTGAGGGAAAACAAATATCTAGGGGTACTGTTGCCTCCGCATTAAATGCTGCCCAGCTAACCCTCTGGCCGCATTAATGCAGAGGTGATACCTGAACAGTGAACACGCAACCTTACAGCTAAGAATGGAAGACTCAAGAAAAGGCAAGAAAAGTAGAAAAGAAAATACTTTTAACACCTGACCCACACGTGGATGGAGGAAATGGTAAAAAAGCCATAGTATATAATACGAAGGAAGAAAAAGGAAGAGAGGGAAGAAAAAAGAGAAAAAAGCATTATGTGCCCTTAAGCCATAGTATTAGGGCAAGTCCGAGGATACTTTCTGTATCGATATATGCGAATAACTCTTTCCTTGCAACGCTATAATCCAATATCTTTATCCTAGATTCAGACTAGCTTTTTCTCCCGCACTCTACAAATTTATTGTTCGGCCCTCGTGGGCCTGGATCCATACCTGTTCTGGATTCAAGTCGAATCTGGTCCTTACATGTATTATAGCCATACTTGTACTAGGCATCAATAATTTCATATTTTTACTATAATCTTGCATTATTTTTGATCTATTACTATTTTTTTTTTTTGTAAAATTTCAATGATTAGTTTTTATTCCCATATATAATATGCACGCATGTATATTATATTTTGAATAAAAATATATATATTCATTTTAATTTTGAATAATTCGTTTCTTTAAAATAAAATTTAAAAAAAAAAAACAAAAAAAAAAACTTAGAATACTATATATGAGATAAATACATACTTTTATTTTTGGCTAAATGAATGTAAAAATATAGGAAACATCATATCCTTCATTAATATTTTGTATATTCTAATTGAATTAAATTTTTAATTAGTTGATTTTTTACAACTTCTAATAAGATTATATTGCCAAGAACTTTGTTGCTCATTGACACTTCTTAGGGTGGTAAATGAGGGGAGTCGAGCCAATATTAAAAATTCAAACTTGTTCATTTAATTTTATTTCAGACGAGAGTCAACCTCGAGCTCAATTGAATTAGCAAAGCCTTCAATTTTATCTTTTTCTTAAAGAATAAACTTTAATTTAACACGGATGAAAACTCAAATGAGTGACTAAATTAAAATTATACACACACACACACACACACATACACATATATATATATATATATATATATATATATATATATATATATATATTGTAGGGTCATAATTTGTAGCCCAAACCCAGAAGAATTGGGTTATAAGCCCAGTGAGTCCAATACAATAAATTTGTAGAGAGCAGGTGAAAGAACTGGGTTTTTAGCGGATTGACTAACGGTTAACTAAGATTTCGAGTGTAACCGAGTGGGAAATTATATATAATTATGGATGGAATGTACATTTTAGGAGATAGTTTGATAATCAAATTACTATTTCTAAAAGATAGTTCAACACTGTGCTACAGTAGTTTTCTTTCTATTCTCCTTCACTATGTTTTTCCGATCCTTACCTTATGTAGGGTCTTTCACATTATATAGAGTTTTCCAAGTCATCTCCATCGTACAGTTGTTCATCATCCAACCCTGCACTCAAGTATGTGTCTTATTAAGCATCTTCTTTGGCTCTCTGTGAACGGTAGTGGTTGAGACCACCGTTCAAATGTCTTCTCCACATTAATGCGGTCAGGAAAGTTGCTGCAGTGCATTTAATGCGATAGTGGCAGCTTTTCCCTAAGATATTTTTGCATCCTTATCTTCTCCGTACGTGCCTGAAGTCTATCCTCATTGTTGGAGTCTCTTGGAAGATTACTCAAGTCACCCGGATGCTTGCTCGACTGATATTCGTCCAGTCCGAGGAGGTTAACCTCCTCGGACCTCAACCCTCCACTCTTTCCTTACGCGACTATCTATTATGGGGCATCCCCAGTCATTTGCTCCTCCTTGGACGCATCCCCATTAGCAAATAGGGCTTAAGGCCCAATATAAAAATTCAAGTTTTTGCCTTCATCAAAGTGAGAAGGAATAACCAGAGAGTATCCGTGTTCCATGACAACAGGGGTCAAGGATCAGCTCAAAGATCAAAGGATCAACAACAAGAGAGCTACCCGCTCTGTTATCACTTGTTAGTTTTTAGATCCCTTAAAACACAATTGGATTAACCTAGGTAATTAGCCAAGTCTTTACTTAGTCAAATTATTCAAATCTAGGTTAAACACAATCAAACTATCATATAATGTAAAGCAGCGGAAATATAAAAGACACAAGATATGATCATCGAGGAAACCAAACCGGTAAAAACCTGGGGAGAATTTAACCTAGTTATCCTCAAGGTAAACTTGAATCTACTATCTTGAAAGAATCGAAGTTCATACAATAAGACTTACAAGCCCCCACGCTCGACTTCTTATTGCTATCTACCAGTAGAACTTATTGACACGACCACGTGCAAGCTCCGAATCCACGGACTCCTTCTTTCTTGGATTCACCACCAGATACAAGCACACCCGCTTATGTTTCTTTAAACTTCAATGGGAGCAACTGGATTGATCATCAAGGTGTAGAAAACTTCTTCTCCTTGAAAACCCTAAGTTTATGTGAAGGAAAACTCCTCAAAAATCTCACAGGAGATTCACACAAACCGTAATATGAGCAACACTAAAACGTGGCTAGGGTTTGCCTTTTATACCTAGGGCAAATTAAAAACCCAAAACGTTTTAAATCACTTAAGGCTGAGTTGGAAATTTGCAGAAAAAAACGTCAGACCCAATTTTCGATTGATCGAGCCTAAGTTTCAATCGATCGAAAAGGCTGAAATAGTTTTTTTAATCCTGCAATAATTTAATCCAACTTTACAACAATAAACCAACTTTGAGCAAGTCTAAAACAAACTAAATACATTGTTTTGATCATGGTTTGCCAACAATACAATTTAGAGTTTTAAATACCTAAAAACCTAAGTCTTTAGAACCTAACAGAATAAACAAAAATAAATTCATTTTAACTCATAATAATGTATATGAGATAATACATATTTTTATTTTTGGCTAAGTGAATGAAGAAATATAGGAAACATCATCTCCTTCATTAATTTGTCGTGTATTTTTCTTGAAATCGCAACTAAAAATTGATTTAAAATCAATCAGCTATAATGGTAAAAGTGGTGATAGAAGTGTTTTTTTTTTTTTAATGGGAAGAAGTATTTCTTGTATCACATTATCATTTATGTGAATAGCATATCTGTCAAAATGATGTTAAGCATCTGAGTTATGTATTTCATTGACCAAAATCATTTGCGAATAATTCTTTTTTTGAAAAAAAAAAATTGCAAATGATTTTTTTAACTGTTTATATGATAATGAATATGAGACAAATGGATTGCATGGAATAATGTGCTAAAATATTATTGACTAGTAACGAATGATTGGACGGCATATTTAGTAATTACTCCCAGTTATTGTGAAAAGTACACAAACAATGCAATGAGTCAATGAACAATGTCCTGGTAAAATACTTGAAACCAAATCAAAATCTTCTACACAAAGTAGGCATTATAAAAGCAAAGAATTGTATATCTCAACTTGTATTTCAATGTTTTTAATAAAGATATCTATTCTAAAGTTAAAGAAACAAACAAAATCAAAAATAGGCATGATAAATGTAAAGAATCGTGTGCCTCAACTTATATTTCGGTGCTTTCAACAAAGATATCAACATGTCAAAATTCCTATCCCCCAACTATCCAATTCCCAAGAAATTATTCTTGCACGTAACATTAGAGCAAAAACATACTTACGAACCACCGGTGACACTCCCATTGAAGACCTCTATTGTGTCACCTTGCCCAACATGGTGCCACCGAAAGGACCTATCATCATCCATCACATTCTGCTTGTAAATGAAGAAATAACCCTCTTGTGGAAGACTAAACTGTAGCTTCTCTTGCAACTTCTGCAGCTCCTTCCTCAATTCCCCAACATTATCCGATGCATTCATCTCCACCGGAATCTTCTTCGTCCCACATTTCGGTAATACCAGCAGCTTCAATTTCTTGGACCCCAACAACGTCGTTGGCCCCAGCCCCAGCCCTGCCCCCGGCGACGGGGACGGGGACAATGCTGCCATTGCAGCCGGTGAAGCTGTTGTTGGCGAAGGCCTAAAACTGACATCAATATCCGAATTCTCCGAAATCTCACATTCACATAAAGACCTGTGGTCTTGTAACTCCGCACCACTCGAATGAATCATCAAACGGTTAACTGGGACAGCCTCCATTTCTTGAATCTTTTCCTTCAACTTTCCAACCGTGTCGGTTACCTCCATTTCTAGAGGAACATGCATTTTGTACGTGGGGATTTTCACGTTGAGCTGGATTTTCTTGGAGGGCGATGATGAGTTCTCGGGAGATTTGTCGGATTCCGAGGCGGCGATCATGAGTTGAATGTGCGAGTTTTGGAGGATTTCGGTGTGTTCAATGTTGAGGTCGTCTTTGAGGACATTGCCATTGAAGATTAAGGTTTGTTTGGACACGGGTATGCCTTGGTATTTTTTGACCTTTTCTTTGATCTCTAAGATAGTATCAAAGAAACCCACTTCAATAGAGAATGATCTTCCTCTTTGGGGCTCAAAAATCACATCCATTGCTGGATTAGAAAGAAAGAGAGATCATGAAATAAAGATAGGTATAGGTGGGTTTGTTTTGTGGATTTGTGAAAATGCAATGTAAATGTAGATAATGGAATTTGTTGTAATTGGAGTCTGTTACGGTTCTGTTACATGCAAATAGCTGAGGTAGTTAATTTGCTATATATATACAAAAGATTTTAGCTCGTATAAATAGGGATTGTAGGTGGGTTTAGGCTTTTAGCTCCTCATTTCTGTTGTGTACTTTGTAACTATTCTCTGAGGAAATAATGCACAGAATTCTCCTTCGATTCTCTCTTTTTCTGTTTCAGTAAAATCTACGTGATAGTTAGTTTTGATTCCCCTTTCAGTAATAGTATCTGATATTGTCTCTAACTAAGAGCCGAGATGCATGCTGATTCTCATTTAATTCACATGCTGATTCTCTTAGAAAGGTTCGGATTTAGTTTGGAAGAGAAGAAAGAAAGAATGTCATTGAAACTTTATAATCTAACGGCTGCTTAACAAAATATCTTGGATGGCACGTATTGAATCTCATCCAATGGAGGCATTACACATACCTCATCACTCTTAGGGAACTATTGGTTTCAGACTAATTGATAACTTGATGCTGTACTACATATATTGAGTGGCAATTTTGGTTTCGCTTTTTGGTGGAAAAAACACATTCGCATTTTGTAAACGCATATTTTGACATTTGGTAAGTTTTCAAAATCATACTTAATGACCCCACTATTGTGATTTTACGCGTTTTTGGGTAGCACCCTCCAAGCTACAGTTGCAAAACACACTTATAAAAACAAGTTTTCAAAATGCCCAAAAACATTAAGCTGAATCAGACTAATTTTGAATTGAGAGCTTGAAGCTAATAGTGAGGACACAAAGGCTACACTCGCTACCATGGGCATGAAGGTATGCTTCCATGGCTGCAAAGACGTGGATTAATTTTTGCATAACTGGATAACTAGGGGTGATCAAGGGTCGATCAAGCTTAGGTTTGGTGTCAACCTACGGATAGACTTGATCACAACAAGTTTGAAGAATTTAAAACTGCTATCGACCATGGTCATGGAAGTTATTTACCAACCCGGTAATAGCTTAAATCGATGGTACAATACTTAAATCTATGGATCGTCTCAATCAACAGCAATTGATGGTCTAATACAAAAATCTATAGATCGTCTTGAAATGCTACTGATCTTGTAGCATCCTGACGAGAGAGCTAGAGCTTTAGGTGGCATCACCATGAGATGATGGAGATCCCAAGATCTCTGTTGAAGCTCATACAAAGATCAAGCCGAACAAGAGCGATGGCATGACAATGACGGGGAATACATGGTATTGGGAAATGCTCTTTAGACAGGTTAAGTTTGTTGAATTTCCATATGAAGTCGATATTCAACCTGATATGATTGGGTTTTGTTGATTTTAACTCATTGTTGACCAAAGCAACTTTCGGAGCCAGCAGATTTTAGATTGGGTGGCTCCGAGTCAGACAAGTGCGGGTGTGGTTGCTAAGCCATATGAGGAACAAGTAACTAGCCTTCCTAACTAGAAAAGCTCATCAAATCAAACATAATTTTCGTTCATACTCATACGGTAAACCAGGCCCATCATTGTGGGTTCTTTGTCAGCAATACAACCACAACAAACAAACTAGTCACTTAATCCACTTCTATCCTATTGTAGTGGGCAATTTGACATTAGTTTTCCTGATAGTAGTGGACATATAATAGAAATACCCTGGGAATTTTAAATCACACATAAGGACCTTTGCATTTTCTACAATAAAGCATCCACGTTTCATTGACCACACCTTACTTAGACAAGACCGAAGTGTACTCTGTTGAGATCACTTGTATTTTTTAAAATAACTCTGACCAAGTTTTGCAGCTTACAAATCATGTTCTTCTATGCTCATATGGATCTATGCATCAAATCATGTTCTTACAAATCATCAAATCATGTTTTTAAAATATTCATCTAATACAGTGCAAAAGCATGCAACTAGACCACATTTAATATTCACAGTAAAGAAAATATGTGAAGAAAAATAAGAGCACCCAGTAATGAAGGAATTTTAGTATATATACATTAAGAATGTCAGGAATCTTGGAAAGTATAAAGCTGTACTTGTCGTGGCCAAACTTGACCATAAACATCTTTCTTGGTATATCGCCGATCCCAAGACCAGGGTACATCTGCAGAGGAAATAAAGTTAGATGAGACCCGCATAAGCACAGCAATGGCTGAGGGGCAGAGCATACCTTCAGAAGTATATGGTTGAGGAGGGAGTTCGTAAGGCACAGGTAATGGAACCACTTCAGATGAAGAGTCTGAATTTCTGCTTCCTTGCCAAGTCAGAGTCACTAGTTTCGTTCTCCGTAATTCAGAATTTTCTAATGATCTGCATTTATCCTGAAACTCACAGAAATTTTCTTTTAGCTATGTTTCTTCTTTCAATAATCATCTAAATGTGATACAATAGGTTTAAATATTCAGATGACTAAAAGATTCACAAGCCAGGATATAGCCATTACCTCCTTTATATCCCCATTACTTGTACAAGAAAATCCAGAACCATATCTTTCAAAAGAAGATGGCAAAAATAGCACTCCCAGCTGAAAGGAACACACAGGAAACCATAGAATTACAATGTCAACCCTTCAGTTGGAGCAAATAGTGGGAAAAGATTCAATGATTTGTTATATAAACATTTTTTTAAAGCTTTGGCCTGAGGGGGAAGAGCAGATTTGAACTGGTGACTTCTACTTCATGAGGCGTGTTTTCTAGCCGATCGCGCTATCCCATGGGATTATGAGTTGTAATATAAACATTAATTCAAAGATAAACAGATTGGGACAGGTGAGTTTTAAAATGAAGTTGTTCATATTCAGTATAAACTTTACATGCGTATCTCAATTCTAATATTTCAGATAGTGACATTATTGATATACATGCCTCATAAGAACGGATCATCAACTGAGAATTATTTTTCTGGAGAGCTCCCCAGGCAGCTTTGCTAAGATTTGATGAAGTCAACAATAACCAACTGTTGCAGAAAACTATAGGTTCACAGTTGATGCTTAAAATATAAAAACAGGCACAAAATAGGCATAACATGAACTCTTACGCGAGTTTCTGACCATTATACCGGGTGAATGTCTTTATATGTGGCATTGCACGACTGGAACATTGAAAAGAATGATTATAAGTTAGTCATTAAAAATACTTTAAAAAAACAAAAAAAATGGTGAGGGCTAATGTTTTCTAATACAAAGTAGGAACACTAAATACTACGAGTTGTGTCAGATAATAGAACATATCTAAGATAACAAAAATGAAAAAATGATTTTGTTTTTTTGTTATCATTTTAGTAAATAGGTATGAATAACAGAATACAAGTTACTACAGCAATTGACAAAAGTTTCATTCTACTAGACTTTCAATTAAAAAATACAACCTTAATTAGCATTTTGATGGTCTGAACTGTCTCTAGTGATGAGATATACATACCAGCGACCAGTGTGGCTTGCCTTCCACTTTGCCCAATACTTCTTCAAGAATTCTTTCTCCACGTTCTTTAGTGGACTTGGAACAGCATTGCCAGCAGCATAACCCTGGGAAAGAAAGAAAGAACAAAATAAATAAATAAAACCACACTCAAAAGGATTAAAATGTAAGCAGTGGATAGATAGAATAATCTAATATGGATTGCATCCTCTCAAATTGACATGAGAAACTTGAGGCTACTTCATTTCTACTTAGCAGTTATTTCTTGAAATGAAATTGTCAACTCAAGTCAACTTGACTCAGTCTTTGTGAGTTCATTAATTGGTCTTCTTTACACATGATCAAATCATCTCAAGCGACTATTCCTCATCTTTTCATCAATAAGAGTCACCCCAATCTTTAAATGAATTTCATCATTTCATATCACATCTTTTCTTCTATTTTTCACTTATCCATCTTAATATTCTCATTCTAGCTAATATTTCATTTCAAGGACATGTTGCTTCTTTGCTACTACATCTTTAAACTGTGGTCTGAAAAGTACAGTGTAGGTCAACCAATTGACTGTCGTTTTTGGGTAAATAACACAATTCGCAATATTACTAAAGGGAGATGAACACTCAAAAAAAAAAAAAAAAAAGGGGTTCATCACCTCACTCACATTTCTGTGTCAGCATCCTAGGATGGTTTTATAAGATTTTACTAAAACTTTAATGACCAGTTATTTTTATCTACGATCAACCCCTACCTCCACTAAGGAAGTTGTTTTAACATTTTCAGAATTGATTTTCATAAAGGTGGCAAGTCTTTTAGCTATAAGCATGACACCCGCTACCTAAAAAGCCAAGTCAACCAAATCATCAACAATAGCCAATGTCCAAAACCTGGTAAAGTTTGAGGAAGACAACTATAATCTGGCAAGTATTTCAAGGTACGGTCAAAAGATCTGCCGGAAAGACCTACTCAGTAGTACCTCTAAAGAGCATCTGACATCTTCCACAGTGGGCCATATAATACGTGGTTGTCCAAGACCAAGAGGTGTTTTATCTTCTGAGAAGCCTGATGACATTGAATAAGTCAGCTCAGCCAGCCACTTCTCATCCAAGGAACCAAGGGAAGAGAACTGCAGTGACACAGTACAATCAGAAAAATTCCTCAAAAAATGGATGACATTCATAATGCTAAGCTTTTCAATTCTGAAAGATACATTCCAGAAACCAATCACCACTATTACTCCATAACATTGTTGAAAGATCCATTGCAAATATTATGCACAAAAAAGTTCAGCAGAAGAGGATAGAATGAAAATACCAGGTCCAGATAGAACAGCATAATACAGAGAGAAACCAAATGAAAGAAAACTTAAATAAACGGAATGATATATTATTTTATTTCTTCACCTACTAACAGAAAGCAATTAGCATTTACATCCACCATCAACTACCATTTGACCATCATACCAGTCAAAAAGATTTCCAACTATACCTGATAAGCAAGTGGGGAATTTTTAAAATCTTTATCAAAAGTACATTCCTGGAGAACAGTTCGTAGCTTCATATGACCCCACTTCTTCAAATTGGTACCAGTATGATATCCAGGGACAGAAGCAATCAATCTGACCTGAAAATTGTTCAAGTAGTTTCATATGTCCCCCATTTTATGGCATGCTACACACATATAGACACTATTCTAACATTATATCCTCCTAACAGAAATGAATGCCTTTTTAGATAAGGAAAAAAACTGACAAACTAAGGGAAAGAAAAATAATACCGCTGCATCACTATAATCAAACTTCTTGAAGAAAGCTGGATTGATATTGAAGTTTCCAAGTGCTGGTAATTTAACAGAGAATTCAGGCCACTACAAACAGTCAACCAAAAGAAAAAAGCAAGGTTATTACAGTTAATCTAAATAGTAGCATATATAAAGAGTATAAAATTTGAAGCAACAAAAATCTCAATCAAGCTCCATTTATTTACAATCTCTCACAGGTAAGCCTACATCCCGAATCCATGGGTTAGTAGAGGAAAAAAATAAAATTAAAAAAAGTAAAAGTGCTTAGCTAAGCAACAAGTTTTTGAAAGTGCATAAGCTGAGATCAGTAACAAGTACAATCCCCTAAAGCAAGAAATCAATGAAAGTTCAAGCAATCAGAAGAAAATTTAACACTTCAAACAGTTCAGATATATTAAAAAAATGCCCATGATGTAGGCATATAAAAAGGGGTTCATGGCATCACTTCCGGGGCAATATTATCTAATACAACTGGAGAAATATCACAACATTTGATCAAGAAAGCAAACACAGCCATTAGGACTACATCTTCCACATAACATGCTTCATGTATTATTACCTTCAAGGTACTGAGATAATCAATCAAGTCATTTTCAAATCCACATCTTTTGCTTGGACTATTTTGATCTTTCCAGGGGAAATCCTGCATCCACAAACCTTGGCTTTTGTTGTTCCAATCTACATATATTAAATTTGCTGTATGTACAATAATCCTCACTCCCCGAGGATATACAAGAAGCATGGCCTTCGAATGGTGTGTCCCAAATGAAATAGGTAAGGGGGGTTTATGCAGAATCCAATTTGCCGGCTTCTTTCTCTAAACAACAGTCAAAATTACTAATATTACTGTCCATGTCCCCAAATTAAACCTTCAATGTATAATAGAAATTGGCATTAATAGAACAAAGGAAAACCTTCATGTGATCCAATGTGCCATCACCTTCCCCGTGAAGAACCAACACGTGAGGGGTTTTTGCAAGTGTTGGACATGCTACATCAAGAAAAGGAATCCAATAATAATAATAATAAGGCATCACTATATAAAGTTAAGAATGCATCAATTTCAAGCAAATCGCAAGCTGATGACTATGGGTCATGCCAACAATAAAAAAGGACCTACACCCATAATGGCATAATGATTTAAAATACTGCACAAAGAACGGATGACAGTCGAAAATGCAATTAAAGCATCACATTAATTCAAAGAATGGAGGATCTAAAAGCAAAGATCATTCATAAAATTGGAAATACATCCACTAAGACAATGTAACAAGCAGTGAGAAACCCAAAGAAGCAGAACAAATACTCATAAAAAATTCATAAGCAGCAAGAGAAAGTAACTGCAGCAATCTTTGAACATAAAAATGCACTCATTATTTCCATATTCAGCTTATATGAATTTATATACCTACTTCTCAACAGGTTTTTGTTAGTCAAAGATGTTAAACCCATCCAGCTCATACATAGAGGAAGTTGGAACTAAACCAAGGGTGAGAACCAAAGTGAATAGAACTCACCTGGTAACAACCAATCGATGTCTACCATATAATTTGAAAGGATTGCAACGAGAACATCCCCCTACCAAAAAAACAAGCAATTAAATGATTAAAACAAAGAAAAATAAGCAATTTAACAATCAGCTACTCTGTGGCTCCATTTCTCCTACACTCCGTATAATGAATATCCCAATCTTATAGACAATCTATTATGTCTTTTAAAGTGTTACAAGCGGGTAACATCAATCTCAACAGACAATAATAACATTAAACATAATAAAGTTTACAGAATAAATCAGGGCAAGAATGCATCATTAAAATTTACAATGCTAATACCTGAATCACATCCCCAATAGAAACACAAGAGGTATTCGACCAAGCTGGCAGCTCTCTCACTCGCAAAAGTCGAAATGTCCAAGGTAACTTGTCACTAGAAACACGAAAATCACGGATAGCCTCCTCCCTACTCTCTCCCTTAGAATTGTACTTCCCATAATTTTCAACCTCCACGCCACTCCCTTGTCCTAAGCTTTTTTTTTTCACTTCATCCTATACAAATCAGATTAAACAGTAAAATGAAGCAAGAACTTTCCCATAACAGAGTTCAACCTGTTAACCAATTTTTTCTTAACATACAAAGCAAATGAATACCAAAGCATGAACTAATTGCATGTATCAAACAAAACAAATGTTAGAATATCAATATATGTCAGGCTATTACCATAAATAATGTAGACCATGATTTACTGTAGTTTTGTAAAACCATGGGCTACCATGGTTTTAGGATTACCATACTAAGCCTATTGTACATTAACAACTAATTCTTAGTCCCAACGTTTTTGGGGTTGGCAATAGATACTCAACATATTAGTCAGGATCGGCCATATGTATTCTTTTCCTTCATTTTATTCTATCCAAAATCATACTCTTTGTTTTCTCCTTAATTGACATGTCCATTTTTATTACTTGAAGCAACTCATTTCTTCACACTAGTGCATTAATCGCTCTCCATTAAACATGAAGAAACCATCTCAAGTGACTCTCCTCATCTTTTCATCAATAGGGGCCACCCCTATCTTTAAGGGAATTTCCTCATTTTTAAACTTATCTTCTTGTATATTTCCACTTATTCATCTCAACATTCTCATTTAATCTACACTCATTTTATGCATATGTTAATTCTTAACAGTCCAACATTCACTAACATAGAGCATAGTTGGTCTAATAACAATATTATAAAATTTTCCCTTTAAATTAATAGGTATTATAAGTTAACACAATACTCCTGATACACTTCTCAACTTCATCCATCATTCTCTCATTTTATGATTCAAATCCTATTTAATCTCCCCATCTTTATGAATTATTGATTCAAGATATCAAAAGCTTTCGGTCTTTGAGTTTAATAGCCCCTTCATCTTTGTTTTTACTTTTACTAAACTAACATTTTATGTACTCAATTTTGGTCCTACTTAATAAAAAACCTTTAGATTCTAGAGTATTTGGCATTATATCATTTGGAATACTAAGCCTATTGTATTCCTATTCATATGACATATCCTTCATTGGGTTCATTGTAACACACAATTCAACATAGTAATGGGCTTTCCATGGTAGACTAATTCTCTTGCTTCAGCTCTCTCTACATCATTTCATTTTTCCTCTTTCTATTTTAAAGACAACATTTTTAAACAGAAAAAACAAATTTAACGACACCCACCCCACCTGCGACTTTGTTGTCAAAGCTACATGATCAAACGTTTGACGCGACCTCTTTAAACTTGGTTCCTCTCCTTTGTCACCAGCCCATGTCACATACTTGAAAAAATGATGCCCAGGAATAAGCTCCACAACATCACCATCAACAATGGTAGTGCTTTCTTGAGAATACAGCTTCTTTCTCTTATTCCCAGAATTAACCACAATGGGATTCGAACCCTCCTACAAAACAAACCCACACAACGCAAGAATCATAAGTTTTTGGAGATGGGTTTTTTGGGGTTGGTTAGTTAGTTAGCAAGTTAGTTAATTAGTTAGTTAGTTAGTTAGTTAGTTAGTTACCACAAACAAATTGGCGGAGGCGGTGGTGGAAACGGTTAGAGTGAGGTGCTTGCGGCTGAGCCTCTTGTCTGGGATGGGAACATTGTGGCGGCCAATGACATTTGGGCCTTTGGAGAGAGAGAGCTTTGGGATTGAAGTGTCTTCTTGGTCTAGATTTTGAGTTAGCGGAACCAAATATCCAATCTATAAAACAAGAATATAAATAAAAGGAAATGTTGAATGAGATAGATACATAGATAGATAATATGTTATTAGTTGTTGAAATTGAAAGAGAAGAAAATAAAATGACCTGAGATTGAGGCATTGATGATGATGATGATTTGGTTGCATGAGAGCGAGCAAAGACAGTGGAACAAGAAAGGGTTTTGGAAATTGGAACAGTGTTGGACTGAGTAGAGAATTTCAAGAATCCAAGAAGGAGCAGATGACTCTGCACATAATAAGACTTACTCCACTATACGCACCGTTTTCATCTCTTTTCTTTTCTTTTTTTTCTTTTTCCTTTTTTTATTTTATTTTTATTTTTGATAACCTTTAATTTTATTACAACAAAAATGGCTTTTAATTTTACCCCCAAAAAAAAAAACAAAAAGGCTTTTAAGCCCAACAGCAAGTTTGACAATAGTGTGGGCTTCAAAATTAAGATTTTTCCTAATCCAATTAAACTTACCTTGGAAAATAATTTACTTAATTCAAGAAAATTAGAAAATTACAAATAATAGTACCGATAAACCAGTCGACTAGTTCACCACTGTCGAGTGTCAATACAGACTTTAACATCACCTTCTATGACAATTGACAACATTAATTCAATTCTCCCTAACAAGAAGTTTTAAAGCCCAAAGAAAGGTAAGTGCTTATGCTTTAGACTTTGAGCACTTCACTAAAACCGTCTCTTGCCACAACAACTTTTGGTTGTGTATTGTGTTATCAATACATACAACGTATTGCCAATTTCCAATCTCATCCTCGCATTTTTTATATGTTTGGTACGTTTAAAAATGCAAGCTAATATAAATTAAACCCTCTTTCTCTTCACAAACCAACAGTAGAATTAATTTTTTTCTAAGAATTTTGATCAGATCAATTGCTTTCTCACTTAATTTATCGTGCAGTAGGATATGTTTTTTAATTGATGGCTCCCCAATAAACCAAAATTGAGATACAACATAAGTGTAGTTAAAACCTTAAAAGGTAACGAAATTCAGGTTCAAATCTTCCCAACCCAAAATTGAGATACAACACAAGTGTGATTAAAAGGTGTAACAAAATCCAAGTTCAAATCTCCCCACCCCAATTATCAATATATCCAAAAATAGAATAAGGCACCACCATAACAAATGCTTGAAGGAAATCCGGAATGCAAAATGCCAATTTTGAGATCAATACAATGTCGCTTTATTTTAGCCAGTACAATAAATTTAGACGTGCCTGTCAAAAAAATCAAATGGTTTTCGAGTTCTACAACTGCTTATGGGTCTCCTCTCTTCCTTCTAAAATTACTTGAGAAATTATTAGCTTGGGGGGTCATACATATAAAAAAACAAGAACAACAGCAAAAACCAAAAAAGTCCCCAAGGCCTCCGAGTTAAGACCGTTCTGAAAAGCTATACTTCAAGGCCTATAGTATTGACCCACAAACCAATCATATAAGCTCACCTCTAGAGTCTAGACTTCATATTTCAAGGCATACACACGTTGCTAATTTGGTGGTGTGCAACAATGATCCTACTCTTGCCATTTTCCTATAAACCAACCCACGGTTCTCATATCTTAGTACACTTGTGGGTGATTTTGTATAGGCTTACTTCTATCAAAATTGTGTCATGAGTATCATATAAGGGGCCTCAAAATCTTTCATCGTCTGCGCTTTGATTCTTTCCGCATCTCTGACATGTAGCTCTCCAAGTTGGGCTTCTCCCATAAACGTCTATGAACAAGATCTTCCTTTGTGGCATCATCTAATAAACACACCAAGTATTAATTAGTAATACACTTTTAACAAGATCAAAAAAAAAAAATAATAATAATAATACTCTTTTTAACTTATGAGGAAACTCTAGACCACACAAGTACAGGAGTTTTAGCACGCATGAAGTCTGGAAATCCCAACTCTTAACTATTTCCATAAATAGAATGCAAAGGTTTTGATTAGTTTAGCAACCTTCCAAAAGCTGTGTGGCCAAAAGCTCAGTGTGTATGGTCAAAGGAAAACAAATGATAGATGGTATAGAAGTTTGATAAATTCATCTAATTGGATGATATAACCACGAGATCTTGTAATTGAGTTTTTAGTCCTATGCCCAGCAAAGAATGTAATGCATTATATGATCTAAAAATCAAGCTCCACCAACTAACCCAACAAAAATTCACCTGATCCATTATAAGGCTAAATGAATTAAATTCAACTTACCAACAGTTCTCCACGCATCAAGAGAAGCTCCAAGGGATCTTTGTGTCAGGTAGGAGGCATCTTCCCAAGAATATGGAGCTTTCTTCACCTTGTATCTCCAGAACCAACAACCTGACCATAATAATAGCTGGATTGGATAATAAAAAAAAAGTAGTCATCAGTATTCATGTTCCATAACTCTTATTAGGCTAAGATCAGCATCAAGTCAAATACTAATTGCAGAAACACCACCAGAGAAATAGATCAACAAGAAAATATAGCCATCATCATTATGCTTGAATAATACACAATCAGAGTTGCTGATATTTTTGAATGATAACATTGGCACAACCTTTCCAATAGTGTAAGGTAGAAGTACAAAACGGACACCAACAAGCTCCCAGACCGAGGGCATTTCCGCTCCTTTTATCTGCAGATCAAGTTCTTTACTGAAATCTTCTTCCAATTTCCTGCTATAAGAACATAAATCACTTTGTTTTAACCATAGTTTGAAAATTATAGAATGGAAAGCCCAATGATAGGGATTAGCCAAAAATGGGAGAGTTTGAAAGGATAAAGTGTCCACATTGATGGACGATTGTCAATACAAGAAAATGACATCTATGGAATCTTATATGACAGACAAAAAGCTTTTGATATAAGTTCATACTTGCTCGTCTGCTTGTTACTCTTCTTCCTATTTGTTGTTCCTCCACTGCGTTCAAGTTCCAAGGCTCGTAATTTATTTTTGTAAGCAGGCGTCTTCTTGACCATTTCAATAGCCTAGAACAAGAACTAGAAGAGTTATGCAATAGAATATCAGAGGACTACTCTGAGCCTTTTCTATGAGATATTATTAAATATAAAAAAACATTGGAGAAATCCAAGCAAATATCCTGCAGTATAGGAAATGTTCTTATTCTACAGCCTTTCTTTATAATAAAAAAGATTCTACTTTTAAGTCCAAATGGTGACCATTACCACTGCTAGCAGTATAGTTCAGCACAGACAAGAATAAAAGCTTTTGCAGAACTCTAGACAAGTAACATCATCCTTGTATTATGATGTAATGATGTATTAACTTCAGGTTAGTTCAAGTTTTGTTAGCAATACTAGCCTATCAACATTCATCAAACCCATCAAACAATCTCACATTAAGATGCATATGATATAATGTTTCAATACTTTCTTTGTGATAAGTAGTGTAATGTTTTAATACTTGATATATCACAGTACCTGATTATACCTTGTCCACTGGTTGAGATACTGAAATGCTGAGAGAACTAGAAGAAGGCCAATAAGGACAGCACGGGTATCCTGGCAAGTGGATGCATAAACCAATTTGAGGATAATTTGAATGAATTGTAAACCTTAATCTCTCTACTATCACATTTAGTTTTAAACCAGGCAGAACACTCAGATACCAAAAGAATAAATAAAGAAAGTACTCACTGTTTTGTGACCATAATATGCCTGATAGTAACGAGCCGTATTGTAAAATACCTGAAAATAAAAAAACGATGACAGTTATAGGTTTTTACATATATATGTAAATTTCAATAATTCTAATGTTCTAATTGTGGGAAACTCGAACTGCTCATGCACACTACAAGTTGAGAGGAAGGGAGATGCTTATACAGTGGACATCTTTGATAACCAGAAAACAATTTGTACCAGAAATAGTCTTTGACAAACCAAAGTAACTTACTAAAAAAGTCTACACAAAATTGTAAACCAACAGACAACACATTGTGTCAGTTAACTCACAGAGAAAGAGAGACACGTTAATTAGGGAGAAGTTCTAACGCTAAATTAAGTAATGCCAACTCCCTTACACTTCAGCAATTTTTAAGGATCCTCTGGCAGCCATTTATTTATAACTTAAAGTACCATTGACCTCCATGGATAGAGTAGGATCACACTAAGCTACAGACTACATATATGACTAAGTAAATCAACCACTATGCTGAAAGTCAATACACAACCTATCCCCAACGTTGCAGGAATAATTCAATCGATTTCTCAGGCTTTATTATTCATAAAAACCAAGCATGCATTTCTCATGCTCCGTTCACAATCCAATTCACAAAATGACCAAGCACCAGGTACAGAACCACTTCAATGGGTTCTGTATGGTTGAGCCCCCCCAAACTTCTCAAATTTTAGCTTTTTACCCCTAAATTTACATATACTTTTCAAAAGAAATATGGTTAGCCCTCCAAACTCTTCATATTTTTTGTATGACACTAATAAATTGGTTCAATTTTATATTTGTTATTATCCCCCCCCCCCCCCCCCCCCCGCCCCCAATTCATGAAATTCTAGTTCCACCACTGCCTAGCACACAGTTGTTTCCAAGTATACAATGACAATGCCTAACAAAACAAGCAATTCTATCGCTAAGTTGCTTACTAAGAGAACGCAATCTGCACCAATGCAACTAATTCTACTGATCTTCCAGAGTTATTATTCATAGGAACCAAGCATGCAATTCTACATCCCGATTCAAAAAACAACCCAGCACCCAATTCATTCCTAAGGCGAATTTCACAACTTCCTAAGCAACATCGCTTTAACTAACACAACCTCGCCACCGATACCACTTTTATTGTATACCAAATGCTAACAACATTATGGTCTATTTCAGCATTACAAAACTGTGTAAATTTCCCTTTTTTTTCTTTTTTTCTTTTTTTATGTATTACCTCCTCAGGATGTTCAATTGCATAATCGTATTGGGCTCGCGTATCCTCGTCCTTCAAAATCTACCACAGTGAATCAAAAAACAAGTTTCAGCATTTACAATCTAAATTACAAATTCAAAGAGCAATCAACAAATCATCCAAGATCCAAAATTACCTCATATGCATTGGCAATTTTCACAAACAGCTTCTTCGATTCGGGATCGGGGTTCTTATCCGGGTGACTGAATTTAAACCACAAAAATATATAAATTTTTTTTAACAAAAATTAAAATATTACAGAATGAAATTAATGGAAACTCACTGTTTGAGTGAGAGCTTATAGTAAGCTTTCTTGATTTCCGAAGCATTAGCACTCTGCGTAACCCTACATATAGGCGAAGATTAGGTTAGTAAGGAAGTAAAATCGAGAAAATGGGAGGGGTAAATTGGGAAACAGAGGAGAATTTTTTGTAATTGGAGCTCTGACCCGAGGAGATCATAGCAATCGTCTTCGTCGCAGTAGATCGCAGTCGATGGAGAAATGAGAAGAAAAAACAGAATCACGGCTGACACCGCCGCGCACCACCGGATCGCTGCCGCTGCCGACATTGCTTTTTTTTTTTTTTTTTCTCTTTTTGGGTTCGGAAGCAGAGACTCTCTGGAGTCGAATGCTTCCGTTATTTTAGACTTTGGAAAGTTTAGACTATCTAATATAAAACGAAAGATTCTGCTTACCACGTGCAAGACCCTTAGATTTTGGATTAAATAAAATAAATAAGCAAAATACTATATAAAAGGGCATTTCGGTAATCTTTCCTGAGCTCCATAAGCAGGAAAAATTATTAGCTGTGTAGAGACCGAAGATGGCATTCACTGGTCTTTCTAACTAATAATAAAACGTTTTTATTCATGAAAATATAACATCACCTGATGATTTTTTAGTTTTTGTGCTAATTAGGAAGCTAACTCACACATTTACATAAGTGACATCATTTTATTAATTGTGAGAAGATCATCTCAATAGTCTTTTATGTAGACCTAATAATTTCTCTCATGATAAAAATTTCTATCATGAGTAGTCTTGCAAATATGCTTGGAATTTTTAATTCTCTCAAAAAAATTTTGAAGATGATCAAGCTAAATTTATCATTATATTTTTGTATTTTTAATTCTCTAAAAATAAATGTATATGACTTTATTTTTGGAAAACGAAATATTTTATTAAAAAGATTTACGTATATATTTTTATAAACTGATGCCTTAAATTCACCTAAAATTAATGACTTTTATATCACAAAATGTCAATATTAAAGGAAAATAAATGAGACACCAATAAATGAAAAGTAAAATTTGGAGTTACACGAAAACTCTCATCACCTGTTGAATAAATTTTTTTTTTTTTTCCTCACTTATCAAGTTTTTGAACATCCAAATGGGGTTGGGCACTTTTTTCTTTTTGGGAGGAACTTGTACAAACCTATGAGCCCATGCAAAACACAGTACATGGGCCTAAAAACACACATGAAACTCCCTCATAAGTTATATCTATTTAATAAGTCGTGTTTTTTGGGCCATTGCTAATTTCACCAAGAAAAATGCCAACTTGATCTCAATTCTCAACTGTTGCTTTTTTTGTGACCACGCACATTTAGCAAGTCCAGTAGGCATCATTCCCTTTATAGACAAACCAAAACAAATCAGGTCAACTAGATTACCTCAATTTCTATAGGACTAATAAATCTGTTGAATCTATCAAAAAGCTACTACTACCAGCTACGGCTACCACCTGCAAAAGAACCTTAAAATCAACTGCAACCCACTGCACAACACCTAAAAATCGTCTCTCACAAGCCAATCATTCTCACAAGTTACCTTCTTTGAATTTGGAGAATGCTCTGGTCAACTAAAAAACTCAACACACCCACTTCAGCTTTTAGATATATATTATGTAGATATATTGTTCCACATCTTCATATGATGTTGCTTAATACATTTATTGGCATGGATCTAATATTGAATATATTAACTTGAACATTGACAAATATATATTCATTTAATCTTGTTACATATATTTGCTATGCCTTACTAAACATATATCTTTATCTCAATTTCTATGTTGTATAGGCACAATCATTAGAACATGAAAAACAATCTTTTTCTTTTTTAAGTTTATGCCTCCGTCACTTATTACTCTGTCTTTTGCCTAGGATGGAACACAATAGTAGCACCCAACGGGCAACCTATTGGCGTGAATATCATATTTCACTACTCGAAGAAAACCCAAAGTAATAATAATAATAATAATAATAATTTAACTTATCAAAATGCGACTCAAATCATAAACCTCAAGCAAAGAACATTAAAACTAATGATACCATAAATCTTGCAATATTTTTTACTATTTTTGAATTAATAGGATATGCTTTTACTTTTAATCTAAGATAAAAAAATTTACTCTAATATAATTTAAAAGTATATATATATATATATATATATGTGTGTGTGTGTGTGTGTGAAACTCTTTCTTATAAACTTAAACTTTGATCATTACCTTCTTACTATATGAAAACTTATATAAAGGAATCACCATGCCAAGAATGTATAATGGTTAATTGAATATACTTAGTACAAAATAAAAGTAATGTTATTTACAAACAGCGTTAAACTAAGCATCTATTTAGCAATATTATTTTTGTCAACTTATTTTACGAGGGAATTTGCAGACTAACAGAGGGAGGGGATAGAATATCATTAGTTAGCAAGGTTTTGAAATGATGTAGGAAACTAGCATCTCAAGTCTTTGAAACTCAAGTTCGATGACAAATTCAACCCAATCAACCCTTAGAGACTCGAGTTCTAGAGCTGAGATGGAGGAATTTATCCACGTGGAACTCGAGTTTTTTTAGACTTGAGAAGTATCTGAAGAATAGAGGAAACAGATCCGAAGGAAGAAGAAGACAATCTAGAAAATAAGATTTGAATTCTGAAACGATCTGGAGCCCCGAAGAATAGAGGATGATCTGGAGTTCCGAAGATCTAGTGGACGGTCTACAGCGCCGAAGAAGAACAAAGAGTCACCCACCATTGTGAGCAAAACCGAGTCACAGTGCTCCGTCTTCCTAGTGTGGCTCTCTCAGGCCAACTTCCCAATGGCATTCTCGGAAACCTCACTCGTCTCCGCACTCTCAGTCTTCGTCTCAACGCTCTTACTGGTTCACTTCCTTTTGATCTCGCTGCTTGCGCAACCTGTAATTCCAAGGTAATCTCTTTATCCGTGATATTCTTGAGTGTTGGTAAAATGGTGGAACTCAAGTCTTAAAAACTTGAGTTCCACGTGGATTTTTATTTCACATTAGACCCAGCTACTTAAAAATTGAGATTTAAAAACTCGAGTTTTATCTTGGAACTCGAGTTTTAGACACTCAAGATGCTAGTTTCCAACATTGTTTTAAAACGTGACAACTAACAAAATTTTTTGATATTTAATGTTATTTAGAAAAAAAAATTCCTTATTTTACCATTTAACTCATTTTTTATACTATTTATGGATCTTATTGTACTTTTTAATACTATTTATGAATCTAATATTTTTAGTAAAAAAGGTTTTAATTTCAACCAAATAAGTAAATTGCAAATAGAGGCCAATTATAACAATCTGACACTCCCAATGAGTTAGGGAGTTTGTGGGCTCAAAAGATTTGATTGGTGTTGTCAAATCATAGTTGAATAGTCAAAATAGTTAATTTCTTCGTGACACTAAAGAAGAGAAATTCAAATTGAATTTGAAGCTAAACAAAGCTGGGATTTGGTTGGACCAGGGTGGGCGCGGTTTCACTTTCACCATTGTCACGTCAGTGGCTTTATATATATACTACGGAGGACATAACAGATAAAGTTGAGTAATATGTGAATAAAATACTAAATAGTTAAAGTCTTCATAAGTTTGTATTTGTATCCCACTTACATTAGAAAATAATAAAAGCTTTGTAAGTTTAAAAATCAATGTCTTTCCCCTTTTTTACCGAGGTGAAATTCAAATTAAATTTGAAGTTTAACATAATTGAGATGGTTAGAAATTCTGAATAATTGTATTGTATTTCTTAAATAATAGAATATATATATATATATATATATATATATGAATATTTTTATATAAGAGGCATATGTGTGCAGTACAAATAAAAGTGTAGTACAAGAATATGTATTGTACAAGTAATCTAGTTGGGCCTAAAGCCCACAACACTATATACGTTAACAACCCCCCTCAAATTCAAAGTGGATGTGAGACCAACTTGAGGTTGTCAATCACATCACGAAGGCATCCCTTAAGATGTGACTTTGTGAAGATATCTGCAAGTTGATCTTTAGAGGAGACTGAGATCAGCTTGAGAGCACTATGGACAAGATAATAACGGATAAAATGACAATCGATCTCAATATGTTTAGTCTATTCATGGAAGACATCATTATGAGTAACATGAATGACACTATGGTTGTCATAATAAAGAGGAGTAGCAGAAGATGTGAACACACCTAAGTGTTTGAGAAGTCATCGTAGCCAAAGGAGCTCAGATTTGGTATCAATAAAGGCACAATATTTTGTTTCAATACTAAAGCGGGCTACGTGAGTTTGTTTCTTATTTCGCCAAGAAATCAAAGAAGAACCAAGAAGAAAACAATAACCAGTGGTGGACCTGCGATCAGTGAGATCTCTTACCCAATCAACATTAGAAAATGCACGGAGAACAAGAGGAGACTGAGCAGAATAGAAAATATCATGGAAGAAAATGCCCTTTAGGTATCGAAGAATGTGCAGAATAGCAGCATAATGAGTCGATCATAGAGCAGATAGATACTGGCTCACCTGATTAACAGCATAGGAAATGTCTAGATGAATGACAGTGAAATAAACTAAGCTGCCAACCAAGTTTCTATAAAGAGAGAGATTAGACAATGGTTTCCCTCCTGAGGGAGTCAGAAACGTATTAAGCTCAACTGGAGTATCAACATTCTTGCTATCAGTAAGTCCAGCTCGAGACAAGAGTTTAAAGGCATACTTGGCTTGAGTAATATAAAGTACATCTGTAGAATGAGTGATTTTAATATCCAAGAAATACCTGAGATGTCCCAAATCTTTCATCTCAAACTGCTGATTAAAAAAATCCTTAAGTTTTTGAATGCCACTAAGGTCATCGCCAATTATAATCATACAAGAGAAGTAAAATAGTGCATTTGTCAGTGCAACGAAAAAATAAGACAGAATCATAATGTCTGGCCATATAACCAGCGAGAGATGGTAGAGTTGAATTTGGCAAACCAAGCTCGTGGAGCTTGTTTAAGGCCATAAAGTGCACGTCGAATGTGACAAACCTTATTTGATTCAACAGAGAGACCAGGAGGAGGTTGCATATAAATTTCTTCACTTAAATCCCCACTAAGGAATGCATTTTTGACATCCCTTTGAAAAAAGTCTCATTTACTGGTAGCAGTAATAGTTAAGAGGATACGAACAGATGAGATACGAGTAACTAGAGCAAAGCTCTTTTTATAATCAATCCCATACCCCCTGTGTAAAACTTTTTGCAACAAGACGAGTTTTGTAGCATTCAATGGACCCATTAGAGCGTGTTTTAATCTTGTAGATCCACTTCTCTATCCAACGGTCAAAGGCGGCGGTCAACCAAAAAGTCAATGGTGATGACGTCAGTGTGATGACGTAATCGTTGACTGAGTGTTGACGTAAGCAAGCTGACGTGTTGTTGACGCAAGCAGTGATGATGTGGCTTGATGATGTCAATAGGGCTGACGTGGTGTAACTGATTGTTAGTAGACCAAGTTCTGGCGTGTGGCGGTGTGTGAAGAGGATTGGCGGTGCATGGTGGCACGTGATTTTAATGCCAAGACTTTTAGCAGCGCATGGAGGCACGTGAAAGGTCCAATGAAGACAATTTTTCATAGAAGAGCAGATCGGAGAGATTACTTTTTAATGGTGCAATCTATGGTCAGATCAGAGAAGTGGAAGTGATGGTGGTGGCAAGGCAATGGTCTTTGATGTACTGGAGTCGCAGTGGAGGCAGTGGTGTTGCTCACAACAATGGCTGTAGTGGATGACACCCAAGAAGACAAGACTGCTTAAGAGTGGCTCACCAGGGGATTAGAGCAATGACTTTGATACTATGTTAGAAATTCTAAATAATTGTATTGTATTTCTCAAATAGTATAATATACATGAGTGTCTTTATATAGGAGGCATATGTGTGTAGTATAAGGAAGAGTGTAGTACAAGAATGTGTGCTATACCAGTAATCTAGTTTGGCCTAAAGCCCACAACACTATATACGTTAATAGGGAAAATTGGGATTGCTTGGGACCAAGGTATATGCTTATTTATTTTAATTTTTAATATCTATAAGGGCAGAGCTTCTTAGGAAAGCTTAAGGTATCTTTCAATAATGAAACATTAATCTAGTTTATCGCTAAGTTAAATTTTAGATCCAGTG
Source organism: Quercus agrifolia (assembly GCA_029955455.1). Classification (NCBI taxonomy): domain Eukaryota; kingdom Viridiplantae; phylum Streptophyta; class Magnoliopsida; order Fagales; family Fagaceae; genus Quercus; species Quercus agrifolia. The sequence continues at coordinate 67,023,454 of JARQAD010000002.1, forward strand.
CACTTCAGTTGATACGATGAGTACACATAGCAAATATCAAATACATATTCATAGATATTGTGTCAGCTCTAGTGCACTGAAGCTAAGCTATGTTGGTCCCTATTTTTATATTAGGCGTCTTGTTAGCAATATGCAACTTTGTTTCAATTATTGTTTTACATGAGATATGTTCCTCTCTTTTCTTTTTCTTTTTTTCTTTTTCTTTGTCTTTTTGTTCTCCATCTGTAATATGACTCACTATGGATAGATTTGGCTGATTCAATCAATATAAGAACACATAGAGTGACGTAGAAAAACGTTAAGCTAATGCATTTTGTACCGGCTTGCATTAGAAATTTATAAAAGCTTTGTAGGTTTGCAAATCAAATACCGTCGTTAAAAATTCCTTCCTTGTTAATCTCGCACTACATTAACACGAGTTTGCAAATCAACAAGGATTTGTTTGCTGGTACTTAGTCGTAAGTGTTATTGGGTAATAACCAGTGGCGAAGCCAGGAATTTAGATCAGGGGGGACAAGATTAAAAGACAAGATTGGAAGTAAAAAATTAATCTAAAAAAAATTAATCAATATTAATAACAAAATAAGTAAACAACTATATGATAATGTAATTGTCATACAGAATCTAACATAAACTTTAATTTATTTTTTCACACCTAGCTTATTTTACTCAATTGCCCTTGACGATTCATATTTTAAAACCGCTGCATGATTTCTTCACACTCAATAGTCTTGAATATATCTTTCTCAATATATGTGACTAAGCAATCATTCATCGACTGATCTCCTATTCGATTGCGTAATCGATTTTTAATTATATTCATTGCTGAAAAAGCTCTTTCAACAGTAGCTGTTGCAACTGGTAAAATCAATGCCAAAGTCACTAATGAGTAAACCAATGGATATGAAACATTCTTTTTCATTTCTACCATCTTTTTAGCAAGCTGTCCAATTCCTTTAAGTGCTGAAAACTCTTTAGTAGACCGCATGTCATGGATATATGTCTCAAGTTGGTTATCCAAAAAAGAAACTTGAACCGTTGAAAAATCACTTGGATAAAACTGAGCAAGCCGAATCAATTTCTCCTTGTTGAATGCTGAAAATAAATTATCCGGGTTCAAACACGCAACATAAAGTAATAATTCAGAATTTTCAAAACAACTATTAAGTTCCTGAAGTTGCATATCTATAACAGTATAAAAAAGCTCCACTTGATAATGATGTGAATTTTTCATGTTTTGAGCTTTTCATCGTGGTCGAGGTTGATATAAATCATCCATATCAGGAACATCAATATTATTTTTTGCACAAAATGCAGAAACCTCCTCTAGCAAAGTGTTCCACCCATCATCTCTCATAGCATTCACAATATCTTGATCTTTTCGTTGTAATGCCTGTGACAACTCATTACTTATGCCAAGCACACCTTTCATCAAATGTAAATCAAACACAAATTCAAATGTCTGGCGTAAACCAATTAAGATATTTGCTTCTGCTCTCTGATTAGGATCTAAATCATCTTCTATAATGGTTTCAATCACATCAATTACAGAAGAAAACATGTGAATAAGATTAACAAGTGCACCATAATGAGAACTCCAACGTGTCTCTCCAGGTCTTTTTCGACTCATTTCTTGATTCAAGCCACGACCAGTTGAAATTTCATTATTTTTTAGTGCTTCTATAACTTTAGCATTACGTTTTTTGCGAAGAATATCACGACGTTTACATGATGCTCCAACAAATATTGAATACCTTTGCAACCAAGTTAAAAAAGGTTGCAATCTGGATGTGATTTTTTGCTACAGCAACTAATGTTAGTTGAAGCTGATGTGCAAAGCAATGGACATAATAGGCAGAAGGATTATCTTTCAAAATAAGAGTTTTTAGTCCATTTAACTCACCTTGCATGTTGCTTGCCCCGTCGTAGCCTTGTCCCCGCAATCTACTAATGCTTAAGCTATGTTTATTAAATACTTCCTCAATTGCACTCTTTAGTGTCACTGCTGATGTATTATTAACATGTGTAATGCCTAAAAAGCGCTCATTCACATGTCCCAATTTGTCCACATAGCGCAAAGCAATTGCCATTTGTTCTTTAGTAGACATATCACGTGATTCATCAACTATAATAGCAAATAATGAGTCTCCAATATCTTTAATAATAGCATTTATTGTCTCAACGGCTGCAACATTTGCTATTTCTTTTTGGATATCAGGAGAGGTCATTTGATGATTTTTAGGAGCGTTTTCGAAGACTGGCTTATCAATTTCTTCATTGTGATTTGCAAGAAACCATAATAATTCAAGAAAATTTCCTTGATTATTGGAGTCTTTAGATTCATCATGGCCACGAAATGCAAATCCTTGCCGTTGTAGAAAACAAATACAATCCACTGATGCATTCAAACGAGTCCGATATTCCCTTTTCTCAACATCCGATTGCTTGTTTATAACTGTTTGAATACTTTGTCTCTGGTTTAACAAAGCTTCACATTTTCTATGAGCTATATTATGTGCACTGTTGTGATCCCCAACGTGATTTTGTAATTTCTCCTTTTTTTTCCAATTTCTGAATCCTTCAGTAACAAATGAGTCTCCCCCTCCTTGATCACCAGTATTAGGTCGAAATAGATAACAATATAGACAATATGCAGCATCTTTCGTAATGCTATATTCCAACCAACCAGGAAATTCTTTGAACCACACTGGATTAAATCGACGCTTTGTTTTGCCAAATTGACTTTGTGAAAAATCATGGTTAAGTGGTTGACAAGCTTTATTTTGTAGATAATGCCTTCTATTTTGATCTCTTTCATTAGCATGATAGTTAGAAATTTTTATTCTTAAACCAGGATCCATGGGAAGATTTGCAACATCATACGAGTTCGTTTAGGATTTGATCTAGACTCATTATTATGATCAGGATTCTCCATAATCTCAATTAACTACAAATATATATGTCATATCATTAAAATAAAGAAAAAAAATTACAATTTATGATAATAATCAAATTAAGAGATCATTATAAATACAAATAGTTTAAACATATAATTTGAATTATAAATTTATTGTTAAAAATAGTCAAATCAATTCATCTAAATATAAACAGTTTAAACATATAATTTAATTCTTAAAAATTAAATAAACAAATAAATTAAAGCAAAAGTATTAAGAATATACATACCTATGAATATTTGAATGTGTGACTTAAAAACTCAACTTGAATGCTTTTAAAAACTGCAAAGAAACTCTGAGATCCAAAGAAAGAGACTGATTTGAAAATAATTTTTTTTGTTTTTGATGGTAGGTCATCCATTGTTTGCATTATATATACTTTTTTTTTTTTTAGAGTTCTATGCTAGTTCTAAGTCCTATTCCATTTAGAGGTAGCAATGTTGTTATTTTTTTTTTATTTTTTTAATTAGTACCAAGTGGGACCCACGGCTTTATTGAATAATGTGAATTCATTGAATAGCTAGAGACTTCTACAGGCGACTTGGTATTGGGATTTTTTTTTTTTTTTTTTGTCTTTTGTGTAGGGGGGGCAAAGATGGTATTTCAGGTTATATAGTTAAAAAATTTTGAAAGTTCGGGGGGGCAGGTGCCCCTCCTCGCCCCCCCTTCCCTCCGCCCCTGGTAATAACCTTTGAAGACAACGGGAAGAACATAGGATGCGAAATCTCATGTATCATTTATGAGTTAGTTGGAATAAAAAAGAACATAGGATCTATTTGCATAACTATTGGCTTCATGAAAAACATGCCCAAGGTGGATGGCCCAGTCGCGAGTTCTCAAGTCCTGCAATTAGAAATTAAAATAGCAATATCTTGTGCAAGTACACCATTAGATGTTAACCAATTAAGTACTATTTGTGAATCAACTTCCAAATTTACATATTTAAAAGAGAAATACTATATCCGCAATATTTTCATAACACTTTCACAACAAATTTTAAGTGACAGGTTGTTAGTTATTATTGCAAGTGGACAAAAAAGTAATTTAAGTTGTGGATTCAAATTAAAACCAATTTACCAATTATGATTTGTTGTGAAAGTGTTGTAAAAATGTCGTAGAGGTAACACTCTTCTATTTATAACCTAATTACGATGCTAGATTAAGTCCATATGGGACAGCCCAAATATCAGTTAGGTTTTTTGTTGCAATTTTTAGATTAAATGAAAATCCTTTTAGCCAATGGCCATTACTATTTTTAATGACTCCACCTTCCTCGGCTTTACTTGGACACAAGCAACCAGTATAAGAGTTTTTTATTTATTTATTTATTTAGGATAAGCAAGGTAAAAATATTCCTAAGCAAGATGAAGGGCATGGTGAAATAGTTGGTGGATATTTTTGTTTTCCCGACAAAATATGTAGTTGTTTCCAACTTCTACAGGAGAGAAATGCATAAAAAAAATGATAATTGTCTCTATTTTATGTACTATTAAGGGCATGTTTGGTATACTGTAATACTTATTCATGGGAATATGAATAAGTATTACAAAGAATACATTAAATTAGAATGTAATAAGTATTACTATTCATTAATTTGGTGACCATTTAAGAATAGAATCCTGAATATGCATCCACAATTTAGTAGAATATAAAAAAAGGTGTAATTAAATCATTTTTAAGTCAAATTTCCTAAAATAAGTATTTTAGGGTGTTCAAAATAGAGCTAATAATTAACAACAAGAAAATTTGATTTTCTTTCCTTTTCAAGATGTGGCAACTAATGGCTTTTTAGGAAATTTTTTTAAAAAGTTATTACATAAGGTGGAAAAATAGATATTTAGTACTTTTGATAAGGAATAGTTATTTCTCATTTTGAAGAATAGTTATTTATAAGAAATAAATATTTATTGTAATAAAAACATAACTAAACAACTGAATAGTTATTTCATAAAAATATCTATTACATTATAGTGTTTATTATAGTCTACCAAACGTGCCCTTAACATATTTGGGCACCCCTCGAGAATGCCTAGCAAATGCTCTCTGTATGTATAAGCAATTTACTTAAGTAAATAAAACCTTCCTTCTTAATAATAATAATAATAATAATAATAAAACAAATATCCATATTATTTAAAAAAATTTAACTGAGGGGATATTTTGTACACAATTCTAAACTCCAATTAGTTTAAGGGTTGATGCCTTGATATTGGACACTCCACTCCAAATAAGTTGCCAGCTTGCTAGTCATGATGATGATTAATTGCAAATCACAAGACGAAATAACGTCATCACAAGAAAAACATCCGAAAAATTTTCTTTTGCATTATAGTAATCAATTACAAATGATTGACCCAGCATTCAATAATGCTGAAAATTGCTGTAGCTTTCTTATATTTTTTCCCCCTAATTGAACTACGCTTGTAACACCCCCACTCGTTGTTCTCTCTCACTATCACAACAAGGCCTATATAGTCGATGAAAACGAATAATCATGTATATTATTGGCTTTGAACAAGAAACCTAGGAAGGCCTATTTTAGATCCCAATTTTTGAACATCCTCTTGGACTTGTTGCCTGTACTCTCTAAAGCTGAATTTTCTGTAGACTGAAGGCTCGTGACAACTATGTATCACAGTATCATACGAAGGACAAAAGAAATATGCGGTGGAAAACCTTTCCACCAGAGAATTGGTGACAACTCTGTGCTCTACACTCTTATACACATCATTGCTCCATGCCTATTACCAGCCAAAAAAAAAAAAAAAAAAAAAAGAAACATTTATTAGTGGGTGGACTTTAATATAAATAATTCAAAGTAGGTAATGTAAAATCATCTAATCAAAGACATGAACTTTACCTGAAATAAGTCACCAATGTTGATAATTAAAGCCTCTGGGTTAGGTTTAACAGAAATCCATTTCCCATCTTTCACTAATTGCAACCCACCAACTTGATCTTGATGCAATATTGTGAGGAAGTCACTATCGGTGTGTGGCATTAGGCCAAATACCTCTGAAGGTATTGGGCATGGTGGGTATCGATTCATTCGAAGATAGCAAGTGCTAGGCAAGCAATGTTCTTGGAAGAAAGTGGATTCGTGACCCAATTTCTCAGCTAAAATTTCAGCTAATTTTTGTGCCAGACTAGAAACTGTTGTGGCAAACTGTCCAATTGTTGAGCTGGATATAAATATACAAGTATATTAATAAGGATAAAAAGATATATACTAAAATAATTAGTAGGGGTAGAGCCGTTGATGATTCCGTGCAAGTTTAGACTTTAGAATCATGACAATGCCGCTGATGATTCCGTGCAAGTTTTGAGTTACGACAAACTTTAAAATTCTTAATGTGACAAGTTATTAATTATAAATAATAATGTAATATTAATAGTGAATCTAGTTGAGAAATAATTATAACCTGTCAACTTTTGTAATTATGAAATTTATTGTGAAAAATATTATGTATGTACCATTTCTCGTACAGGGTTTTAGCCATGTATGACGTAGAATATCATTCTCACACTTGCGGATATTCCTAAAAACCTAATGGTCAAAATCTTTGTTCATTACCTACCTGGAGTTGACACTAGATATGGCTAATAGTAATTCAACCAAAGCAATAGTCCCTACATCCATTAAAGCCAAATTTTTACATCCAACTGGTCTCCGTTTACCTCATCATGATGAGAAGTTATATCACGCAGCAGACATATGCATTCAATCCATCATTTCAAGGGAACTGAATTGGTATATGTATCAAATTTTTTTACAGAATTAGCTTATACATATGTATAAGATAATTATTATAATAAAGTATGTATTAGTGTGTTTGTAAGTTGTAACAAGTTTTTAGCATAGAAGGTGCTAAATAGGTAGGAAACATGAGAGAGAGAGAGAGAGAGAGAGAGAGAGAGAGAGAGAGAGAGAGAGAGAGAGAGAGAGAGAGAGGCAGAGAGACAGAGAGACCATGCATACAGAGTCCAGCTATGTTGGTCATAGATTTCTGAAATGTGAGAAAGTAATACTGAGCACTGTATGAGTAAGATGCATGCACCACTACTACTGTTTGTTTATTTGCCACGTATCCTCTGCAGTCTCCGTGTATCTGAAATCTATTTCTGATAGATATAGCTTCCAAATGCAAAACGACACAAAAATAGACCGATGCAAATTTGACACAATTCGTGAAGTACTATGCGCATATCTACCATTGCACAGCTAGAAGCTGTGGTTCGAAAACATTCACATGTGATACTGTGAAGCAGAAGCTGACTCATCCAGTAGATGTGGTTAGCTGTCTGTTTCATTTACTTTCTATGAAACTGATGTGTGGCAAATTAAGAAGCCAAAGCTTCCACTGATTCAATCTAAAGCCAAAAATCCCAAAAAAAAAGTAAAGAAAAAACAAATTTATGTCTGAGCCCGGGTTCGAACCGGGGACCTCTAGTGTGTGAGACTAGCGTGATAACCAACTACACCACCCAGACACACGCTCTATGCTTTGCTAAATTAGTAATATCAACTTAGGTATTGTCTCTCACATCTATAAACCCTTTTATGATATTTAAGCTTTTTTTTTTTTTTTTTTTTTCTTCTTCCAATAGTTGAGGAAGGAAGGATTTAAACCCTTGAACTTTGACGGGTTTTCGTTGAAGACATTAAAAAAACGTAATTGAATTATGAAAGTCTTGACTACAAACATAATATCTATCATCACAACAAATATTGAGTAAAAGAATAAAGATAGAAATTGGGCCTCCGTCTATATCACACGATGACATGCACCCTAATCAGTTATAGCATGACTATCAGAAACAAGTTGAGCCTAAAAAAGCAATATTATTATAGCTTGTTGTAGAAATATATGTTATAAGATTTTGTCACCTTATTCGAACTTTTTTATATCTACCTAATTGACAAAAAAGGAAAAAAAAAAAAAAAAATGAAAAGGAAGAGACAAAGAGAGTGCATAAGCAAAAACCAAAGTATTTTGGTTAATTAATAAATATTATTATCATACCTGAGACTATCGGAACCAGAAGGTGGTGAAGTCGAAATATCGAGCAAAGGAATGTGGAAAGCTTCAGACCAAGACAACTGCCTGAGGCAAGTGGCTGTAGGTGTGCCCCAACGGTAGCAACCAGCTGAAAAATTCAGGTACTTGTCCTCTTTGGTCTTCATATCAAAGGGTTGCTTAAACACCCTCTCTTGCATAAACCTCATCTTCTCCAAGATCTCACACGAAATCCCATGATTCACAGCTTGGAAGAAACCCCACTCTTGTGAAGCCCTAGCTATCTCCAACTTGCACCCCTCTCTCTCACCTTCATCACCATGTTCTAAACGGCTAAGGTCAATCAATGGAAGCTCACATTCCTCCACCATCACAACCAGCTCGTTCTTTGGGGTAATCTTTTTCTCGATGGTTCTTTTGTCGAAGAGGGTCTTGTAGGCTTCATGAAATGGTGGGTCCGAGTCCATACTTAGCTGCTGAAATTAGAACACAGTGTGAACAGAATGTTAATATATAAGAGCTTTATATATAGGGAAAGGTAGCATAAACTTAGGTTAAATTAGAGGCTAGGCTTTAACAAGTGGGTGTTTTTTGGAGATAGAGACAAGGAGAGAACGAATGGGACAAATTTATTTTTCCATTTGTTCCTGTTTCTTCGTCGTCGATGAAAGCGTTTTGGCTTTTCTTTTTCCAAGTTTTGGACTTTGGACACAAAGCTGATCCATGTCTTTTTCTTATACTTGAAGACATCTATTTTCTTTAAATTAATTAATTTTATATTAGTGTTTTCTATGGTGATTACTTATACTGTTCGGCGCACAGACACCCCCCTTTTTTTTTCTTTTTCTTTTTTTTAATTTGACTAAGTTTATTATTTTAGTTAATTTATAAATTTTTAGATATAGTTATATTTCTACACTTTAAGTAAAACTTTATAAGCTTAAACTCTTCGGTGGGTTCTATCTAGTCTAGTAATGTGAAAAGAATGTGTAAAAAACTATTCATATAAACTTAGCAATGAGAATTGAGTTGAGTTTGGGACGAAATGGATCTTTTATAAACTTAAACTCTCTAAATATTTTAGATATCAAATTCTATTAATTTAATTTCAAAAATTACAACTCATACTCATCTCAATTATATTTGAAAAACTTATACATATCCCAAACTCACCTATTAATACTATGAATGGTGTCAAATGCGTTGGATCAAGCTGGGTTAACATAAATTGAAAGTAAAAAATACTATATATTTAAATTTAAGGAACTGCTAAGAATTTTAAAATTAAATAAAACAATATTTTAAGAGAAAGAGAATGACACTAATTTTTGTTATAAAAAACCCTAGTTTTCTAAAATACTACTATCAAAATATAAGTTTTAGTAAGCACTTTTAAATAACTTAAACAATCACTTAAGATAGAAAGAGAAATGAACTTACTTTGGTTATAAAAACTTTAGTTTTTGTGTAAATAAAATTAATAGTGGGGATATTTTGATAGATTTCTTTATGTATAAGAAAGTGATGTCTCAACCTTTAACTAGATTATTTCATTCCTTACTTATGATATACACTAAAAATCTAATAGACCAATAGTATGATAGATTTAACCTAAAACTTTTAGATTTACATTTCACATCTTAGGAAAATAAGGGGTCATTTGATACTGTTGTTTAAACAATAGTTTTCAGTGTTTAAACATCACAATACGTATTTCTACAACATTTTTTCAGTCACACATATTTCCATAACACTTAAACAATAATACTAAAAATCTTTTACCAAACAAGCCCTAAGCCTACCACCTGGGTACCCCTTGGTTTAATAATTTAGTATATAATCATGTTGGGTTGGGATATTTAAGTGGGTTTGATAATTTGAATCCAAACACACCCTCAACCCTTTTAAACAATAGCAAGCCATTACTAAAAAAAAAAGCCCCTAAGCCCAACGTCTTATAATCCCTGCCTAAACTTGCCTTTTCAACTTAAAATCACTTTCTAATTAAAACCAAGCCCAATTAATTAATCACTTTTCAAATAAAAGCAAAAACAATAAATTATTAGCTCATTGATGAGGAGAAATTATTAGGTACATCGGGAGGACCAAGTCCTCCAACCAATGAGATGATGTCATCTATGCAAATGTATGAATACACTTTTTAATCAGTACAAGGAATATAATAAAAAAAAATTATCATGTAATGTTATATTTACATAAATAACAACATTTTATTAATTGGGAAGTTAAAGAAGACTACATCAGTAATCTTCCTAATAGACCTAATAATTTTTCATTGATGAGACCTTACTTTTTGGGCTTAAAATCATTTCCTAGATAAGTGCAAACATGATAAATCATTAGCTCCTTAGTGGGACCTTTTAATTTTATATGTCATGTCACCGGCCACATATATGAGAGAGGACAGCATGACAATTTGGACTTTTATATTTTTAATTGAATTATTAAGTAAGAAAAATACATGATAAGCGTTCAATAACTTGTTTATTAATAGGTTTTAGTTAACTCAATTACTAAAATATTTTATCATAAGCTATTTCAGATTCAAACTTTAAACATTGCCTACACTAAAAATTAATTAGTGTCTTAACATGATTATAGAGAGCAATCATAATAAAACGGATGTCATAGATTTAAAAAGAAAAGAAAAGAAAAAAGCTTGTTTATTAAAATAAAAAGTGGTGTTCAATAACTTATGGTTTATTGATTAATGTTATAGATACAATATTTTCACAGTCTTTTTCATAATTGTTGACATAACATGTTGTGATTAGAATAACATCACTTTCATGTGTCCACCATTAACACCAATTTAATTAAATATGCCAAAAATATCATCCATATAAATATATGTCCTTGAATTTCTTATATTTAAAAAAAAAAAAAAATTATTTAACAAAAGTTTTACAGTCTATACTAGGCAAAAATATTGTATATGCTTGACATATACAACCTATGTGAGACTGGCATATGGGCCTACAACTATGAGGCCCACATGTCTGTCTCACATAGGTCTTATATTCCAAGCATATAAGATATTTTTTGTGGGATCCATATATGAGTCTCACATAGGTTTTATACGCTAAACGTATAAGATATACTTTCTCCTATACTCGAAACTCACAAGTAAAAAGGTATAACCCTAAAGAAGAAAAGGTAAACAAACAAAACCTCTAATTCCTTACAATGAAAGTGCCGAAGGCCTTGTAGCTAAATTGGCACCTCCCCATGTACAAAGTGCTTGGGGGTTTAGAGGGGAAATGGTTCGAGCTGGGGAATTAGTAGCATATTGTAATTATCTCTAAAAAAAAAAAAAAAAAATTCCTTACAACAAAAGTAAAACATGTAAAATCAGAGATACATATCACTTGCATCTCATTTCATGTGTTTACTTCTGAAATAAAGAAAAGTGAAAACAATTTTTCTTTCTATTTCCGTATAATTATACAACATTATCATACGGGTATAATATACTCATATCAAGTTCTTAGCAAATAACCTTTACATTAAAAAGAAGACACATACATATAATTCTGTAATGTATTTAACGGAAACTTTTAAGTTGGATTTGTGTATTTATATGGTCCTTCTGAACATGATAGGCTAGCTATATAAATATATATATATATATATATATATATATATATATATATATATATATATATATATATATATATATATATATTTCTTGAACGTGTGGCCACTTGGACTTGTCTCCCGGGAGTACTTTTGATTTTCTCTTATGGATTTTGCCTACACTAGCTAGGGTTTCCGTCTTTTTATACTCGAATATTTTTGTATGTTTTCTTTTATGACACAGTGAAAATAAGAATAGCTTAACGAAAAAAAAAAAGTGAAAACAAAAATATGGTCATACTAATGCTAGAGGAGTAAAGAGGACGGACAAAATATGAGTCGTTAGCTGAAAATATGAACTTAAAAAAAAAATGTAACACAAAATTGTAATAACCTATTAGTTATATATTCAGGTTTCACAGAAAACATTTAACCTCAACTTCATGGAAGTTCTATAATTTAGCACGTTTTTTGGATTCCTTGGGGTAATTCTAATGTATATAGTTCTTAAAAACCTAAGCATTTTTAATTAAATGAATGATTCTTTTCTTTTCTTTTTTACCATGTCATCACTATCTTTCATGTATATAATTAGTGCTGGTTTATATTTGTTACATTGATGACGAAGAAAAATTTGAATAATTTCATGATAGAGTTATTGTTATTGTTATTATTATTATTATTATTATTATTGATAATATTATTAATATATTATTTAAAGAGTTCTAGAGAATATCTTTGGGGTCCAATTATTCGAGGTCCAAAAATTAGGTGAGTTATACTTTTTCCAGAAAGATCTTATTGGCCCATTTCTTGTGGTGTTTTAAAAAAGAAAAGAAAAGAAAAACATACTTATATAGGTACGTTGAATTTTATGCACCTTTCCTCCTTTATTAGAGACCATAGACTTGGAGATCTAACCGTGTGGGGTCACCTTGCCCGGAATGTTGTAGAGAACATAGGAACCTCACATATCAAGGCTGATAAAAAATATGACAGGAAAGATCTGGCAAAACAATATACTTGCTATTTTAAAATTATCACATCCTCAAGTAGGGATGGAGAAAAATTCTCTTCGGTACTTATTGGATTTGTCAAGAACATCTTATTGTTCATGGCTTTTCATTGCAGGAAAAAACTATAATGCGAATCTGACTTGTAATGGATAGTTACAATCTGGACTTGACGTCCAGTGCCTAAATCCAGAGGTGACTCAGCACACAGGTAAAAGTAGTGGTGTAACTAGTCCTACAGTACCATATATGTTTTTTAAAATCAAGAAATGTTGTTGTCAAAAGCATGTTTTATTCGGACCATTGGTCCACATAGCAATCTCTCTCTCTCTCTCTCTCTCTCTCTCTCACGTGTCTCATGGGTTCATAAAGCACCTGACCAATCTCAATCAGTGCAGTATTTTTGACATATACACATCTTATAAAATTTTTTTTTTTCTAGGTAATTGTTTATGCAGGGGCTCGAACCTGAGTTGAAGGTCACTAAGGAGACCGGGTACCACTTGGGCCTGCTGGCCCGGTGGTATACATATCTTATAATTACAAGAAAGAATGGTCTAAGGTATTGATTAGATGATTTGAGCCCGGAACTTTATGGATTACATGAAGCAGAGAACCATTAATTAGACCAATCACTTGGTCTTGGTCAATAGAAGCTTATAGATGCAAAAATTTTCCTGGCCACATAACAAAGGTAACATGCTTAAATTGATGATCAAATTTTCTTTAAACTTTACCTGTTTTAGAATCTCCAACAGGGTTCCGGACTTCTAATCGGCAATGCACATCAACTATGGGAGCTCTGATGGAACTGATCAGTTCTGCCAAGAAAGTAAAGAATATTAAAATTTCAGCTAATTTTGGATAGTGATATGCAAGAGGGTGAACTTCAAAGATAAAGGGCTAGATGGGGAGTGAAAGATTACTTGCATGGCAATGCACGAAGATGAAGACGTGGACGTGTACTTTCTTTTTAAAATTTTTATGTAAAGCTTATCTCTCTAACATTGTTGACTACAATGATAAAGGAAACAAAAGCATGAGAATGGGTAGCGATTAGGACAGGGAAAGATCTCTTTGCTGGGCTAGAAAAGGAAAAACTAGTTAAAGCGACTAGGACAGGCTAAACAATTTGAAGAAATAAAGAAGTTGCAAAAGAAACTAGCTAGCCCTCCTAATTGTAACTTAAAAGAAGAAAAAACACAGATTCTACCAATTTAAGATAGCATGTGCCTGGCTAGCTACTTAGCGACATATGAAAGAAAGAGAAGCAACCTTTATATAAAAGAGAGAGGGACAGATAGTGAGTGCGTGTATGAGAGTAGTCCAGTATTATTGGAGGGAGATATTTTACAGGCCAAAAAGCGACTTAATCATTAGGGTAATATTTTACTACACACAAATTATTATACACAGTTTTACACGCATCTAATTTTTGAATTAAAACTAACTTTGAAGTCACTATTTCAATTCAAAAATAAAAAAATATATAAAATTATGTAATAGTTTATGGATAATAAACACAACACTAATCATTATATCACAATTGGTGTGTAAAGTCAAAAGAAAGTGAGTGGGGATTAAAAGCCTATGCCTAAGAGAAGAACACGCGGCTCATGGTGCTATCACAAAAATAATTTCAGGCTGGATTTTTTTTTTTTTTTTTTTTTTTTAACTTATGCCTTCTTTAGGCTAAGATGAGATTTTCCATTTCTAATAGTGTGTACTGTGTATATAATAAGAGTGCAAAAGATAAGCGAGATTTAGAGGAATGACAACCAATTAAATTGGTGCAAGATTTATTGATGAGACCAGTGGCGGAGCCACTTGATGATCAAGGGGGGCCTGGGCCCCCCTTATGCCTTCTTTAGGCTAAGATGAGATTTTCCATTTCTCGTAGTGTGTACTGTGTATATAATAAGAGTGCAAAAGATTAGAGAGACTTGGAGGAATGACAACCAATTAAATTGGTGCAAGATTTATTGATGAGAGTGAGACTTGGTTCAATATGCACCAATTGAAAGTTTGGTTTGAACTTTTTGAACCTTTTTTGTGTGTGTGTGTGTGTGAAATCTATGAAACAACAAGGCACATGATTGGCCAACGGGAGTTGGTTCATTGGTAAGACTTGAACGTTTTGTCCAAAAGGTCTATATTCAGTCTCATTACCAATCGTCCTTTTTGATTGGCAACCCATAAACAGTGGCGGAGCCACTTGATGACCAAGGGGGGCCTTGGCCCCCCCAAATTTTTTGAAAAAAATGATTTTTTTCTTAAAATATCTTAAATATTTTGATAATTTCTAAATAATCTTATCATTTTGTCCCATAATATACATACATATTTAAGAAAGTCTAAAAATAAACATAATTTTCATTTAAATAAAATACAATCTATAAATAAATATATATATATATATATATATCGACAAATTATAATAATTAAATATTCATTATCTTTAAAATGAACACATAAATATTTTAACAATTATCTCAATAAATAAAAGGGAAAAAATTGAGTTATGAAGTATTGTATATTACTATTTTACGTTTCATACCCAGAAAAAAAAATATTATATATAACTCCCTAAAGATAAATTTCTGACTCCGCTACCACCCATAAACTCAATATAAGTCACTTTTAAACCCTGCAACTTGCCCTGAACTTGGAATAGAATAACCTCCCCCTTCCCTAAACTTTTCTTTACCCCGCCCCCCCGCCCCCCACCCCCCCCCAAAAAAAAAAAGGCATTTGATTAGTCTTGGGCCAACGGAAAACCGTACACCTGTGAGTAGATATCGATTCCAGAATCTAGCTTAGCTAGAGTCACATGCATGTATAATTTCACGTCGAGTCGTATAATTTCACGTCGATACCAGAATCTAGCTAGCTAGGATGAGACTTAATGAGGCCATGCAGTACATGTGAAAGGACATATATAGTATCACCATTCTAGCATTGATGGGTATAATGAATTGATTACCTTCCAGCATAAGTGCGTGCAAAATATCTCATGATATATTACACGCGAGTTGTGTTTATTACATACATTGTATGCAACTAGTTTAACTCATTTTATAATAGGCATTTTTGTTAGCCTGGGTACTTCTTCTTTTTTCCAGACAATCTTGTTCCTGAGGAAGAACCATACATTTCAATGATCAGGCTACGTGGCCTGCTGCTAACGTTAAGATGCCAGATTTTATGCTGGTTTAGTTCTCATATTTTAAAGTCTCTTTGGAAATATTAAGTTGTGAGTGTGAGTTAAAGAGATTTAAAGTATATGCTATATATTCAAGAGTTAAGTTTTTTTAAATATATACCATTGTTAATTTCTTTATGACCTTCTTCCCTTTCTAACAATTGTAAAATTTATAGTCTATAGCATTGTTGAAGGCCAAAATGGGAAGATACCCCTTTCAGACAAACTTTCTAGCAAAATGGCCCATATTTGAAACTATTTAGGAATATGCTCATATTTTAAACTTAATTTTTAGAAAATCGAGTTCCAATGAAAAACTCAATTTACCGAAAATCGAGTTATAATCGATTTTTGGCAAATCGAGTTTTTCATTGAAACTCGATATTCTAAAAATCGAGTTTCAAAACATGGATATATCTATAAATAGTTTCTGACATGGGGAATTTTACTTGAAAGTTTGGTTGAAAGGGTTAAAACTCAATTTTGGCCCATTGTTGAATCCAAAATAAAGTGATAACCAGGAATTGACATACTAGAGTAAGAAACTAAAAATTAAACTAGAATCAACTTTAAAATTAACATCTTAAATGGCCATTAAGCCATGCCAGTAAGAGCATTCACATTGGGTCTTGCAAATGCCATATGTTGGTATGTTTAGCATCAAAGCCCCAAAAACCCCCCCATTACTTGGACTTGTAAACCCAACAAAAATTTATAATTGTACTATAGTACCATCCCAAATATATGATGGTACTGTAGCACAATCCCAAATCTCATATATTGTTTTTTATTCCAAAAAATCTATCTGCTCTTTCTCTCTCTTCATGTCTTCTCCTCTCCCTCTCTCTAGAACAATCCAAGCTCCTTTCTCTCACATCTCTCTTTAGCTCATGGTGGTGGCTATTTTCTGGCATGGGTATGGCGGCGTGAGCTGGGTCGTGGGTTTGGCGGCGTAGTCTTCTCGTCTCCGATGATGGGCTGCTCAGCTTGCTGATGACTTGGATTTGTGCTCAAGCTTTGCCACTCACCGATGACTGGGATTTATAACCAAAGCTCTGTCGGTGTCTTGGTGTTGGAGGTTTTGAGTTAAATGTTGTGGCGAGGTGGGTTGTGCGTGTTGAGGTGGGTTGTGGTGAGGTGTGCAGTGGTGGAGATAGGTGTGGTCACGGACTCACAGCGTGGCGAGATCGGGTGGGTCGTGGCAGAGGTGAGTGGGTTTTGATTTTGGATGGGTTCCAATGGGGTTTGGGGTGGATTCCGATTCTGATGGGGTTTGGATTTTGATTTTTGGCCATGGATTTTTGTTTTTTTGGATTCGGATGGTTGGATTTGGATTCCAATTGGTTGGACTCTGGATTCCAAGGGGTTTAGGTTGGATTCAGATTGGTTGGTTTGGTTTGACATGGTGGTGGTGTGGTGGTGGCATGGTGGCGACTGTGATGGGTGGTGTTTGGTCGTCGTGGGTCACTGCGGTGGCTTTGTTTGGTCGTCGTTGGTTTGGTGGGTCTGTTATTGTTATGTTCTTTGCTCACTGTGTTGGTTTGATTTAAAATGATTCTTGGTGGTGGGTGGTGTGACTATGTTGCTTAGTGGAGGTGAGTGGTGTGACTGGGAAGCTAGACAGGGGTGGTGGGTGGTTGAGAGAGAGTAAGAGAAATAGAGATTAGAGAGAGAAGTGAGAAATATTTTTATATTATTTTTATTTTACTTTATATTATTTTAATTTGTGGTATGGTAAAATAAAAGTTGGGATGTTAGGTGTGTTGTAATATAGTATGATATAAATGATAAAGTAGCTTTTGAGATGGTAAAATAGAATTTTTTTGTAGAAATTGGATGTGAATGCTCTAAGTACCTCGTGAACAGCCAATAGCTTTTCAAAACAACTAGTAGTGGGGAAGCCATATTAGTAACAAGGGCTATCCAGTATCTCCCCTCAAAAACTCTTCTCTACTTAAAATAGATTTATTTCACTCTTCATATTAAATATTATAATTATAAATATAAATGTGTATTAACTATCTATTAAGTGTCGTGTCATTTAAAATTTTAAATGATGTAATAATATGTACATTGTTAGCTTTAGGAAATAAAATCTTAATAGAGGAAGTATATGTGCTTATACACATGTATAACAGTCAATGTAATTGGACCTATGATCCCAAATTCCAATTAAATATATATATATATTGCACATATTTAATACCTTTTTTTTTAGAAACTTTTTTCTTTTTTTTTTTAGAAACATACATATTTAGTATACCGAATGATAGTTGTTTAAATTAAGTCAAAGACAAAAAAATCTTAGCACAAAGTTGTCAAGTTTAATAGATTTTCGTTTTGTGGTACACATATTTGATTATAAATTATTTAGCTTACTTTAATCCAAAAAAAAAAAAAGTATTTAGCTTACATGAAGAAAAAATAATTAATAATCACATATTTTTTTACAATTACAGATATAATAAATTGTTAGTGCTATATATATATATATAAATTAATAGTAAATCTAGATGAAAACTGTGGGGTTGAAGGATCTGGCAAAGCCCAACACATTTCATATCAAGCCCAAGACCCACACCGAGAAAGAAGAAACGTCCCAAGATGAGTAAGGAAGACCTAAGCTACTGAGAGGCATCGCCGAGGACCATCCTGTCCTCGGCCAACCAAGATCACTGAAGGGGAAAGCAGCACACCCTCAAAGACAACCCTCCCAGTCGTCCCAAACAAAAGGACCAACACAGTGGGACAGTTGTGGGGGCGTGGTGGAGGAGCAATTCTAGGAGAGGTTGTTACCTCCGCATTAAATGCCCGCAGCTGACAATCTGACCGCATTAATGAAGAAATGACCCCTGAATAGTATCACATTATTTGCCGCAACTCACAACAAGTTGAGGAGGGTGGCGGATGGGACAGGCACTCCAGTAACGACTTGTATGATCAACAAATGGACGGCCAAGATCAATGGGAAGGAGATGTATAACTGAAAATTCCCTCCTGAAGAGGAAGAGGCAGAAAGAAAGAGAAAAAAGAAAGGAAGACGGTTGTAGTTCCTACCGCCCCTAAGAGCTTTCGCTGCTAAGCACTAAAGAACCAAGAAGAAGAAGAATCAATCCTCGGACCAAGCCCGAGGATATACCTTTACCCTTCCTTTAGAGAATTCGATCATCCCATCTCCTTATGATCATGTCCGGCCGTTGGAACTCTCACTAAAGCCCAGTTCTTGAGCCCATTTTCTCTACCAAATTTATTGTATCAGGCCCGTTGAGTTTGGGCTCATTTACGCCAACAGTAAAGAACCTCCTAAAAGTGGACCCCACAATTGGCACCGTCTGTGGGAAGAACTTGTGTGCTAGTGAGAACAACAATCAAATATGGTAGGATCAGGCCCTCATAGGGTAGACTCCCATTAGCCCGAGCCGGCCAGATCCCAACAGCAGGGTAATTTCCTAAACCCCGAGCATGACCGGAACGAAGAGAATGGAAAGTTTCGGGAGGGGAGTGTAAACACCACTCAAACCAGCAGAAGCCATTCCCGTGTGGGCAGCCACGTATCCCAAAGATGGGATAATGAATAAGCCTTGCAGTGAGAAATAAATGACTTGAAGAAAAGGCTGCGCCTTGCATAATGAAGGCAGTCCCCCCTAGCCTGGACACACTTCTCGACGACGAAAACGATGACGACTATAGGCAAAGGTCAAAGACCCCCCCCAAACGAGACTTTCTCTCATGTGGAAGAGCGTTACCAAAGGCGTGAACGCAGAAGCCCATCTCCAAGGGGCTTGGGACACGACGCCATGAGCAGGGCGCTAGACCAGCTCTCCAGGTCACCTTTCATGCGCCGTATTGAAGGGGCTGCACTCCCTCAGCGATTCCAGCAGCTGACCTTCACTATTTATAACGGCAATACGGACCCCGTGGAACATGTGAGTCAGTTTAACCAAAAGATGGCAGTCCATTCTAAAAATGAGGCGTTAATGTGCAAGGTTTTCCCGTCTAGCTTAAGACCAGCGGCGATGAGGTGGTTCAACGGCCTAAAAGCGGACTCCGTAGATTCATATAAGCAGTTAACCCAAGCCTTCGGCTCTTGCTTCGTCATAAATAGTAGAGCCCCTCAGCCTTTGAGTGCATTACTGTCGTTATCCATGCGCGACGGAGAGACCTTAAAGACCTACTCGGGCAGATATTGGGAGATGTATAATGAAATGGATGGCAACTTTGATGACGTAGCCATCAACACCTTCAAGAGCAGCTTCCCAGCCGAGCATGGCTTGAGGAAATCCCTGACTGGCAAGCCTACCACCAGCGTGCACCAGCTAATGGATCGAATCGATAAGTACAAGCAAGTAGAATAAGAGCAGATGCAGGGCAAGGGAAAGGAGAAGGTTATCTCTCAGGAGATGAGGGATTTCAGGTCGGACCGATACATCAACAGTCACCCAAGGAGAGATTTCGCAGGGCAATCGGAGACAACCAACGCACAGAACATCGAGGCTATATTCCGAGAATCGGTGCATCAGGTGCTGGAAGAAATCAAGAGCGAACCATACTTTAGATGGACGAATAAGATGGCGGGAGAGTCAACAAAGCGAAACCAGCACTTTTATTGCCAATACCACTAAGACCACGGACACACCACAGAGGATTGCAAGAACCTCTGGAATTACCTAAACTAGTTGGTCTAAGAAGGAAAGTTGAAGCACCTGCTGCATCATTCTAGCGGTCATCAGAGCCAAACACACTAGGAACCCCGAAGAGACGTCGCCTTGAGGCCACCGGTAGGAATGATCAATACGATCCTAGCCACAGCAGGAAGAACGGGAACCTGCCCTTCACTAGTATTTTCCGTGACTCAGCTGCCTACCGAAGAATCCCAATCGAAACCAAAGAAGGCTAGAAGGAATCCTCACCCTGTCTTAAGTTTTTCAGAGGAAGACAAGGTCGGAACCACCCAACCCCACGATGATGCACTGCTGATCACCCTCAGAATTGGGGGCTATGATGTGAAAAGAGTGATGGTGGACGGTGGCAGCAATGTTGAGATTATGTACCCCGACCTCTATAAGGATTTGAAATTAACACTGGAAGATTTGCTATCGTACGGCTCCCCCTTAATAAGCTTCAACGGAAAGCTTGTCATTCCAAAGGGCATGATCAGATTGCCCATCCAGACTGGCCCAGAGATTGTGGAGGTGAACTTTATCGTAGTCGACACCTATTCTCCATACACAGCCATTGTTGGTAGATCCTGGCTTCACACCTTAAGAGCCGTTGCCTCCTCCTTACACCAGAAAGTAAAGTTCTCGTCGGGGGATTAGATCCTCGAGATCCGAGGTTGCCAACCCACGGCAAGGCAATGTATGGTGGCTGCCGTTTCACATCGACTCAATGCGGAGTCCTCGGCCCCTGTGAAAAAGGATTTATAACAATCAAAAGCCCCGGCACCACCTCTTGAGACAGTCGCCGAGGAGGCAAAATGCGAAGACCTAGAAAGGGTGGTCGTCGGGGACGACGTGGAGAAATTCTTTCAGATAGGGACCAAGTTGCCTCCTCAGGAGAAGGAAGAGTTGGTCGAGTTTCTTAAGAGAAATACCGACGTGTTTGTGTGGGACGCCTGTGATGCTCCAAGGATCGACCCAGCTTTCATCTGCCACCACCTCAACGTCAACCCCTCAATTACCCCCAAAAAGCAGTCACCCCAGCGCCCATCTAGAGAGCATGCTGAGGCAATCAAGGAAGAGGTGCTGAAACTCAAGCGTGCGGAGGCTATAAAAGAGTTTTTTTACCCCAAGTGATTGGCCAACACCGTGGTGGTCAAGAAGAAAAACGGAAAGTGGCGAGTTTGCGTAGATTTTATGGACCTAAACAAAGCGTGCCCAAAGGACCCGTTCCCCATACCTCGGATAGACCAGTTGGTGGATGCCACAGCAGGACATCCTCAAATGAGCTTCATGGACGCCTTTCAGGGCTACCATCAAATACCGCTGGCCCTAAAGGATCAAAAGAAGACAGCCTTTGTGACGCTTACTGGGAACTATCACTACAAAGTAATGCAGTTTGGCCTAAAGAACGCAGGTTCCACCTATCAAAGGACGATGACTAGAATGTTCGAGCCGCAATTAGGCAAGAACATTGAAATCTATGTTGATGATATGATGGTAAAGAGCAAGGTGGTGTTCGAACACTTGGGAAACCTTGGCGACATTTTTTACGTCTTGAGGAGGCACAAGTTGCGCTTAAATGCTTCCAAGTGCTCCTTTGGCGTGGGATCAGGCAAGTTTCTGGGTTACATGGTCACGCACAGGGGGATTGAGGTCAACCCCGACCAAATCAAAGCCATTAATGACCTAAAACTGTCACGAAACGCCAAAGAAGTCCAAAAGCTCACCGGGATGATCACCGCCCTGAATCGATTCATTTCTAGATCGGCGGATAGATGTAGACCGTTCTACCTCCTAATCAACAAGTGGTAGGGATTCAAATGGTCCGAGGACTGTACCGTAGCCTTCCAGCAACTCAAGGAATATCTGTCGCGGCCACCCATCATGTCTAGTCCTACAGCCGATGAAGTCCTATACATATATATCGTTATTGCCCCTCACGCTGTGAGCTTGGTACTGATACAAAAGGACAGTGGCCTTCAAAGGCCAGTCTATTACATGAGCAAATCGCTACATGAGGTTGAGATCAGATACTCCCCCCTAAAGAAGGCAATACTAGCCGTGGTCCATGCTTCGCGAAAGCTTACCCACTATTTCCAAGCCCACACGGTAGTGGTTCTAACTCAGCTACCTTTGAAATCCGTACTTCAGACCGTAGATTACACTAGAAGGATCGCCTTATGGAACACAATTCTGGGAGCTTTCAACATCAGGTATATGCCTCGAACCTCCATAAAGGGCCAACTCCTAGCTGACCTGGTAGCCGAATTCGTTGAACCGCCAGTAGAAATATTAACTGAACAACGTGGCATGGAAGGAAAGTCGGTCGGCGTGATCTCCACACCGAAACCCCCGTGCTGGAAGGTATATGTTGACGGCGCAGCAAACCAAAGAGGATCCGGGGTGGGGCTAGTCATAATCTCTCTTGAGAGGGCCACCATAGAGAAATCCCTAAGACTGGGATTCTCGGCCACGAACAACGAGGCCGAGTACAAAGCCTTGTTACAAGGGATGGCCATGGTGCAGAAAATTGGAGGAAAAGTAGTAGAGATGTTCTCGGACTCGAGACTAGTAGTGGGCCAAGTGAAGGGAGAGATGGAGGCTAGAGATGTGAGGATGCAAGAGTACCTTAGCCAAGTCAAACGCCTGCAGCCAAGTTTCGACCTATTCAGCTTGTCACACATCTCCAAAAGTGGCAACACCCACGCAGACTCACTGGCCACACTTGCCACCTCCTCGGTAGGAAAGCTCCCTCGAATTATCCTCGTCGAGCATCTGAGAAAAGCAAGCAAGGTTGTGAAAGACATGGTCCGCGCCCATGAGGTCAGAGTAGGCCCTAGCTGGATGGACCTCATAGTAACGTTCCTCAAAGACAATATCTTGCTTGAAGGGAAATCAGAGGCTGAAAAAATATGAAGAAACATGACTCGATTCTGGTTGTCCGAGGATCACAAGTTGTATAGGTGCTCCTACTCTGGGCCGTATTTACTGTGTGTTCACCCTGAGGCATCGGAGCTACTGCTGGAAGAGCTACACGAAGGGATCTGTGGGAGTCATACTGAAGGAAGATCCCTATCACACCGAGCCCTTACCCAAGGCTACTGGTGGCCGAGAATGTAGAAGGAAGCTCTGGAGTATGTTAAGAAGTGCGACCAATTCCAGAGGTTTGCCCCGAGCATCCATCAGCCAGGAGGGGTTCTCAACCTTTTGTTTAGTCCATGGCCATTCGGCCAGTGGGGCCTAGATATTGTAGGCCCCTTCCCCAAGGCAGCAGGAAACAAGAGATATCTGCTGGTCGACACGGATTACTTCACCAAGTGAGTCGAAGTCGAGCCACTGGCTAACATCAGAGACGTAGATGCTAAAAGATTTGTCTGGAGAAACATTGTTACACGATTTGGGGTCCCTCAAACCCTTATCTCAGACAACGGGCTTCAATTCGATAGCAAAGCTTTCAAAAGATATTGCTGTGAACTAGGGATCACAAACAGGTACTCGACCCTAACTTATCCTCAATGAAACGGACAAGCCGAAGCTTCCAACAAAGTCATCGTCAATGGGCTTAAGAAAAGACTGGATGATGCCAAGGGGAGGTGGGTAGATGAGCTACCATATGTTTTATGGGCCTATCGAACGACATCGCAAAGGTCAATGGGAGAGACACCCTTCACCATGACTTATAAGGCCGAGGCTGTGATCCCCCTAGAGGCGAACTTCCCAACATTGAGAACAAAATCCTTCACCCCGAGCGGCAATGACGAGTTGCTGGGAGAGAGCCTAAATCTGATCGAGGAAAGAAGAAAAAGAGCAACGATCCACTTGGCCTATTACCACCAGAAGCTCAAGCAGGGTTACAACGCCAACGTAAAGTTGAGGCCATTGGCACCAGGAGATTTAGTGTTAAGGAAAGTCGTGGGTGCTGCCAAGGACCC
Source organism: Quercus agrifolia (assembly GCA_029955455.1). Taxonomy (NCBI): domain Eukaryota; kingdom Viridiplantae; phylum Streptophyta; class Magnoliopsida; order Fagales; family Fagaceae; genus Quercus; species Quercus agrifolia. The sequence goes on from JARQAD010000002.1 coordinate 67,047,834, forward strand.
ATCCTGGGGAAAGCTCGAACCCAATTGGGAAGGGCCATTCTGGATTACTTCAGTAGCAGGAATAGGTGCATACTATTTAGAAGACTTAGATGAAAGAGTTGTACCCCGCTCCTGGAATGTAAATAACCTAAAAATGTACTATTATTAATGAAAGAACTTCTCCAATTCAAATTCTTAGTCTATCGCGGTTACGTGTCTTACATTTAATCAAATACTAGACACAACCAAGGTCTTGCATGGTCTTCGAACTCATGCCTATGGGGAAACTAGCTATTTCCAAAGAAAAAAGAACTAAGTACTAGACAGAACCAAGATCTTGCATGGTCCTCTGACTCAAGCCTATGGGAAAACTAGCTACTTCCAAATAAAAAAAGAACTAAGTACTAGACAGAACCAAAGTCTTGCATGGTCTTCGAACTCAAGCCTATGGGGAAACTAGCTATTTCCAAAGAAAAAAAGAACTAAGTACTAGACAGAACCAAGGTCTTGCATGGTCCTCTGACTCAAGCCTATGGGAAAACTAGCTACTTCCAAATAAAAAAAGAACTAAGTACTAGACAGAACCAACGTCTTGCATGGTCCTCGGACTCAAGCCTATGGGGAAACTAGCTACTTTCAAAGAAAAAAGAACTAAGTACTAGACAGAACCAACGTCTTGCATGGTCCTCGGACTTAAGCCTATGAGGAAACTAGCTACTTCCAAAGAAAAAAGAACTAAGTACTAGACAGAACCAAGGTCTTGCATGGTCCTCAGACTCAAACCTATAGGGAAACTAGCTACTTCCAAAGAAAAAAGGACTAAGTACTAGACAGAACCAAGGTCTTGCATAGTCCTCGGACTCAAACTTATGGGGAAACTAGCTACTTCCAAAGAAAAAAGAACTAAGTACTAGACAAAACCAAGGTCTTGCATGTTCCTTGGACTCAAGCCTATAGGGAAACTAGCTACTTCCAAAGAAAAAAGAACTAAGTACTAGACAGAATCAAGGCCTTGCATAGTCCTCGGATTCAAGCTTATGGGGAAACTAGCTACTTCCAAAGAAAAAAGAACTAAGTACTAGACAGAACTAAGGTCTTGCATGGTTCTCGGACTCAAGGCTATGGGGAAACTAGCTACTTCCAAAGAAAAAAGAACTAAATACCAAACAGAACCAAGGTCTTGCATGGTCCTCGGACTCAAACCTATGGGGAAACTAGCTACGGTGAGATCTGAATGAGCATTACACAATAGTTTGGTCCTCACCCCGCGATCAAGGTGCCAATAGATGAAACTATTCTCCCAATGTAGATAAGTAGGCAAAAATTTGGATACAAATTTCAGCAAGTCCGCTACCAGATTAGTTACCCTTGAAAGAAGTTAATGAAATAAAAAATTTGCACAACCGTAAACCTAACTTAAACACGCAGCCAACGCCTCTGAGTTTAGGGTTTCAGGGCTTTAAGGCAAGCATGGTGTATACATATTATCATTTACGGGTATATGATCCATACTAACAATGATAACAGATAATAAAAGCGAGTAAAACAAAAAGAAAATGGAAAATTTCATTCATTCAAATAGAGCCCTATTACAGCAAACCACTTTGTTCCAAAAAATAAGAAAAATAACAACACAACACCATAGCAAATACAAAACCAGAGCTGCCCTGGGTGGCCTACTCCTTTGACCTGGCCTCAGCCCCCACCTCAGAGAGCTAAGCAGGAGAGGTCTCGGGATCTTTGAAGCCCTTGCCAAGGGGAACCGACTGTAGAGGCTCGATGAGGAGAATTGTCCCCTCGGCAAGGGAGACTAGAGCGTCACCTGTGGACCCTATAGTCTCTTAGGGTGCATTAAGGTTTTGGCCTTCATTTGTCTCAGCCGTCCTAGAAGGACCGCTCTCGGCTAGATCCTTGGAGGAAGTTATTGCCAGAGCAGAATCGGGGTCGGTAGCCTTGATCCCTCTTGGGGCATCCCTGACCTTGGAGCTGGAGGGGGCATCTTCCCTAATGGTAAGGGGATAGTATACACGCTCTACTTTCCACAAGTCAGATGAGGCTTCAACCCTAGCCTGTTTAAGAGCCTCCTTCCAAACCTGGGAACAGTAAAGCCTGCATACCCCAGGAACTTGAGCCTTTAGAGTAACATGGGTCTCAGCCACTCCCAAGTCGTAGCATGAGCTCTATTACAGCAAACCACTTTGTTCCAAAAAATAAGAAAAATAACAACACAACACCACAGCAAATACAAAACCAGAGCTGCCCTAGGTGGCCTACTCCTTTGACCTGGCCTCGGCCCCTACCTCGGAGAGCTGAGCAGGAGAGGTCTCGGGATCTTTGAAGCCCTCGCCAAGGGGAGCCGACTGTAGAGGCTCGACGAGGAGAACTGTCCCCTCGACAAGGGAGACTGGAGCGTCACCTGTGGACCCTATAGTCTCCTGGGGTGCATCAGGGTTTTGGCCTTCATTCGTCTCAGCCGTCCCAAAAGGACCGCTTTCCTCGGCTGGATCCTTGGAGGAAGTTATTACCAGAGCAGAATCGGGGTCGGCAGCCTCGATCCCTCTTGGGGCATCCCTGACCTTGGAGCTGGAGGGGGCATCTTCCCTAATGGTAAGGGGATAGTATACACGCTCTACTTTCCATAAGTCAAATGAGGCTTCAACCCCAGCCTGTTTAAGAGCCTCCTTCCAAACCTGGGAACAGTAAAGCCTGCATACCCCAGAAACTTGAGCCTTTAGAGTAGCATGGGTCTCAGCCACTCCCAAGTCGTAGGCCTCCTCCTCGGCCTTCTCCTTGGAGCACTCGGCCTTAGTCCTGGCAAACACCGCCTCCTCCTTGGCCCTCAGGGCTTTGTCCCTGACCCACTTAGCAACTTTTTTGCCCCCTCTGCCGCGGCCAGTTTCTGCTTCAGATCAACAATTTGCTCCTTGGCGATCTGCAGCTGCCCCTCAGCCTCTAACAAGCACTTGGTCTGATCCTCGACCTGCTTTTGGGTGCTGGTCAGGCCTGATTCAGCGCTATCCCTGGCCCTAGCCACCTCCTTCAAATCCTCAATTGCTTTCAGGAGGTCGGCCTCGGAGTTCTTGAGGGTTCGCGTGGCGTCCAAACACTTTTCACGCTCAAGGTCCAGGGTCTTGTCTTGGTCATTGGCCATCTCCTCCATTCTAAAAGTAGCTTGGACGGCCTACCATTAGAAACAAGCAAGGTGTAAGTTGGAAGCCAAGGAACAAAGGCCAAAAAAGCCACAAACGTTGAAAACCTTACCATGCCAAGGTACCTTTTCATACTGAGGAAAAGCTCATGCCTCCTCAGGTTCTTCAGATTTGCCATATTGATAGGGAGTAGCAAGGACCTCTCCAATGCGTCGGCCACATAAGTGCCCTCACCCTTATTAAAGTCCTTGAGGGAAGCGTCGTCCATCAGGGGCTCCCCATGGAGCATCAGGGCGGGGAGCCAGGTCTGTGGCTCGGGCTAAACGACAACTTCCTTTTCCTGAACCTGAGGCGCGACCCTTAATTGCTTCGAAGCCCACCGACCTTCATCCTCCTCCTGAGAAGTGCGGGATCTTCCCCCGTCCATAGGGTCTTTCCCTTTGGCAGATCTCTTCCTCTTGGGGTCAGCATGTTAAACGGGGGAAGGGGGTTTGGCTGGTTGCGGTAAGGCAGACGATGACCTAGTCTGAGGGGGTTAGGGCTTGGAAGGAGGAGGTTGAAGCTTAGGCTGTGATTTCCCTGGTACATTCCTCCCGGGCTGGCCCTCGAGTAGGTCCTGGAGGCTAGCGGATGGCTTCCTCTTGAAACCCATGTCGATCTATGAAGAAGTCCTTTGAAGATCCGCTTTCATTAAGCTAGGATCGCCTAAGTCACCAGAAGGACCCTCGGACGGATCGAATTGGTCAAATGCACCGAATTTGTCCTCGGACTGGTCTAATTCAATGACATGCTCTTCGCCTTCTGCCCCTCCTTCCTCGGTCTCCATGGCCTGTTGAGTAGAAGACCCTTCAGGGAGGAAAAAACTGTGCTTCGCGACGGTGATCTTTTGAAGCTGAGGATCTTTGGCCTTAATTACATACTTCGGGGCTGCGAAAGATTTCTGGATGGGATCATACCTGAGGATCTTGTGAGCAGCTCTGACCTAGAAGTCACCTTCGTTCACAAAAACCTCCGCCTGAAGAATGGTCTCTAGGTCCGCCTGGTTAACCAAGTGAAGATGGCGTTCGAAGGCGTGAGGATCTGCAAAAGAAAAAATGTACCCCCATTAGCAACCATACAAGTGTTAATTACGGCAACATCTAAGAAGTAACTCTCCCCTACTCAAATGCCTCACCTGGTGTCCCCTCCTGAGTCGGGCAGGGTAGGCTGTCATGCCACGCCCCTAACACAATGAGAAAGTCTTTATTTAGACCCTTGCTAGATTCTGGGAGACATTGAATGAGCCGGACCCTTTCATCCCTTGTTTTCATATAGTAGGTTTTACCCTTAAGGTATTGGAGCTTGTAGTACCAGTTTACGTCATGGTGGGTTAACCTCAATCCCATCTTTTCGTTTAAGGCATCTACATTGCCCAGGATCCTAAACACATTGACGGCACACTAGATGGGTGCTAGTCGGAAGTGCCTAAGGTAGTCCCTCATCACTGGGCGCATGGGAATTTTTCATGCCCCCTTTTAGGAAGACGATTATAGGAATCACCACCTCGCCCTCTCGCCTTATAATGTGCCACTCACCTTCCTTACAGTACCTCAAACCCACATTACTGGGTATTTTGTAATCAGCAACAAATTTCTCCACAACCTCTTCTGACTCAACTAACTTCTTAAATCTACCCATCCCTGGGACCGACTAAAAACTCAAAGAAGGGTGAAGGAAAGAAAAGGACAGCAAAGGAAGAGACTTAGAAAGGAGAAAGTATAAGTTTGAGAGAAGAGAAAACTTACAGAAGTGAGGAAGAGCTCCTCGAGCAGGCTTTTTATGTTGAAAGAAGGCGTAAGTTCGACTGGACACTTGACCAAATTCAAGGTATATGCGCAAGAACTCTTAGATGTAAAAGTAAAGTGGCAGATTAGTTCGAATGGGTATTTCTACCCCCAATTAAGGTAACCGCGCGGTTTTTCGCGCCCATAAAGACTAGAGAAATTCCTACCATTGGATTACCATCACGCCGTCCAACATGTGGAGCACAGAGCCGCCAAAATTTAATGAAGACTCGCTCTGTATACCGAAGCGCCAGAAACGTGTCTTAGGCAAACAAAAAGGCCTTGACGTTAACAGAGGACAAGACTTGACAAGTAACTAAGGGGTTCCGAGGACATCAAAACCCTCCTCTCTGTCCGAGGTGCCGGACAACAGGATTTTGAGGGGCTATTGTGAGACTAAAGGATCTAGTAAAGTCCAGCCCATTTCATATCAAGCCCAAGGCCCACGCCGAGAAAGAAGAAACTTCTGAGGATGAGTAAGGAAGGCCCAAGCTGCTGAGAGGCGTCGCCAAGGACTATCCTGTCCTCGGCCAACTAAGGTCACTGAAGGGGAAAGCAGCACACCCTCAAAGGTAACCCTCCCAATCGTCCCAAACAAAAGGACCAACACAGTGGGCAGCTGTGGGGGCGTGGTGGAGAAGCAATTCTAGGAGAGGCTATCACCTCCGCATTAAATGCCTGCAACTGACAGTCTAGCCGCATTAATGAAGAAAGGACCCCTGAATAGTACCACCTTGTTTGCCGCAACTCATAGCAAGTTGAGGAGGGCGATGGATGGGACAGGCACTCCAATAGCGACCTGTATGATCAACAAATGGATGGCCAAGATCAATGGGAAAGAGATATATAACTGAAAATGCCCTCTTGAAGAGGAGGAGGCAAAAAGAAAGAGAAAAAAAGAAAGGAAGACGGTTGCAGTTCCTACCGCCCCTGAGAGCTTTCGCCGCTATGCACCAAAGAACCAAGAAGAAGAATAATCAATCCTTAGACCAAGCCTGAGGATATACCTTTACCCTTCCTTTAGATGATTCGATCATCCCATCTCCTTATGATCATGTCCGGCTGTTGGAACTCTCACTAAAGCCCAGTTCTTGAGCCCATTTTCTCTACCAAATTTATTGTATCAAGTCCATTGGGTTTGGGCTCATTTATGCCAACAATAAAGAACCTCCCAAAAGTGGACCCCACAAAAACCAATAAAACTTTGTCAATGATATTTTTTTGTGTATGTAATATTGTTCAAAAAAAAAAAAATTCTTAATTTTGCCATTGCCGACGGGTTGAAATAAGAGTGAGTAAGATGTAGCCACTAACTAGGATAGGGAGAGAGTGGATGTGGACTCTATAGAACTAGGCATTGATGATATTCACAATTGCTGTCAATGCAGACATTCATTATTGCTATAATCATTGATAATGATGGCATTAGAGCAGTTGAATTATACAAAAGTCCTCTATACTCGCAACATGGAATGGATAAGCATAATATTGACATAGGGTTAAATCGTTTTTATAATCATAATATTGACATACAAGTTCACTCAATACAAACATCATGCACATAAACATCCCTTTCTTTCTTCTCTCTGTTTTTTTCTTGCCCTTGATTTTCTTTTTCATCACCATCAGAAAATATCTGAAGTGAATTCAGTTCAGATATTTTTGAACCAAAACCCTTAAAAAATCACATGGCAATGCAGTACGTACAAGCTTTATATGGGGGAGACTGAAGAAAAATAAGTAATATTATCTTGTTTGGAGACTGAAGAAAATAAGTAATATTATCTTGAGCATGGCCCGAAAATTTTATTATTGAAAACTTTGCCAACTGCAAATCACAAGTAAACCACATGTGATGCATTCTTATTAGTTGTAAATGGGCCAAAGATGGAGTAGTTGAATGGTCAAAACGTACACACCTTACATCATTGCATCCGAGAGTTTCCAGCATCATCTTTAATATATAAACTACCAAGCTAACATGATATGCCTCAACTTTCAAAGACCAATATACGCAACATGCAATGAAATCCCAATTAATATGCTTTCCCATCCTCATCCTCCTCCTCCTCCTCCTCCTCTTCTTCTTCTTCTTCTTCTTATTATTCTTCTTCTTCTTCTTCTTCTTCTAATTCTTTTTTAGAAGTGATAGAATTTTAATTTTTATTATGATTACTTTTTACCATCAGGTCAAGATCTCAATTGATTTGTGGTGTAGTCACAGGGATGGAACCACATACAGGCAAAGGGGGCTGTGGCACCACCACCCCCTCCCCCCCCCCCCCCCCCAAATTTTTTTAAAATACTAAATAATAGGTATATATTTAAGATTTTAGAAAACAAGGCCAAGAAAAATTATATTTGCCCCCCTCGACTTCGAATCCTAGTTCCATCCCTGGGTGTAGACATGATTTGAATTTTGAATGTCAGATCTCTTATTTAACAATAAAATATTTTACTAATTAATAAAGGAACTCTAAATTATTTAATCTGCCACATGGATGGCTGATAGATATTGAAGCACAATGTTTGAGTGAGCAATGGATGGGTTTCGCAATTCATGTCATTGTTAATGTTAGATGTCATGTGCATTTGACAACCGATTATAAGCTAGTTTTTTGCTTAAATTATCATCGGTTTATGGGTTTTATATTACTTTTTGTCTTGGCCAAATAATTTACTTCTAGATTTTTAGAAATAAACTAGCTTTTAATTTTTTATCTTACATTATACAAACTAGCTTATAACCCCATGCATGTACATTGATACACTTAAAGATATATAATAAGATGCATAATATAATTACTATATATAATATATAATTTAAATACTATTGATAGTCATTTTTATATTTTGTTAACTCTTTTAAAAAAATTGTATAAATATTGTTAGGTATCAAATGTAAATTGTCCATTTAAAAAAAAAAATTTATTGTGAAGAACTTTTTTTTTTTTTTTTTGTTTACAATTCATTTATTCTAAACTCTTTGGTTTTTGTATTTAATAACTCATTTGGATGAATATTTATGATATAGTCCTACATTTGATTCTAAAATTAAAAAAATAAAACTCTTTAAGAATAAATAAATTAGGACACATGGTGCAAAATTGAAACTCTAATTTGAGTTTCTCTCAGCTTCACATATTATTAGATATATAAATAAATTACCAAAAATAAGCAATTTCCAATAGAACATTAAATATCCTCAATCATTCAAGAGGCCTAAAATGATTTCGCCATTTCAATTTTAATGTGCCAGTGTGCATGCAGACATGTGGCAATTGATCAATGAATTGTGAATCTCTTTGATGTGGAACCTTTTTTGTGTTTAAAAAGAAATTTTGACACGGCACATTGTGACTTTGATATTCTAAATTGTGAAAAAAAAAGGGGTGATTCTTGCAAAATTTTCCCATTCATTTTCTATTTATGAACTCTATTATCCATAAAATAAAGATTTTTCCTTGAAGCTTGAAGAGATATATGACTTATATCTTTACTTTGATATTCCATTAGATTATTTAAAAGCAATTGTTTCGGAACTTCTAAATCTTTACAGTCAATTAATCTAGGACTAATCTCTATATTAAAAGGCCTAGGTTCTATTTCTCAATCACAAGAAACATTATTAGACAAGAAGATGAAGAAGAAAGCAGTAGTTCTAAAAAAGAACTTTTTTTTTTCCTTAGGAAAAAAAAGAAAAAAAAAAGAACCTATTGTTATGAAAAATGTACAAATTCCTATAATGTTAAGAACAAATTATCTTAAGAATAAGGAATAAATAAAAAGTTCTAAAATCTATCATTTTCAAGTAGGAAATGAAGAAATTATATTCTATCCTAGTTAAGGAAAGAGAAAACATATATATGTTTTAGGATATTTTAATTTCCTTAGATATAAACCCTACAGTGAGATTAATATAAAGCCTTAATTGCTTGAAGAAGATCTTGAGACTTATTACCACGCTTTGTTGGCGCAAAGTCTGGTGTACGGTTATATTTGTGTCGATCAAGCATTGGAATATCAAACTCTTTTTTTATTGTTAATGTAACATGTTTTAGATGGACTTGCATAGTTTCGGATAACCTTCTCTAGTCATTTCATCCCATGGGTTTGGTAATTTGATGAAAAAATTTTCCAACCAATATTTTTTTTGGTGGGTTTACCAAAAAATAATATTTTCTAAAATTTTTTACATAATCTTTAAAATAACAACTAATACATAATTCTAGCTTGGATAGCATAAAATTAGTATCTTCCTGAATTGACAGTTCTCAAACAAAACCATAAAGCAGTATTTTGTGTTTTACCTTCTTCTTATTTTAGCCACTGCAAGGTGTCTCCTTGAAGGGTAGCTGCAATATAATCAAAAAAACATTTCTTTTGTCCAAGTAATTTTATAGTTGGTTGTTACGATAGATACAGATTGAGCCCAATCATCAATTGCTTTTATTTGATCTTTAAAAAGTATATTTGTCAGATCAAGGTGGGTTTCATTTTGAGCGACTAACAATTTGTTCATATCATCTCTTCTTGTATAAGAAGGAGTAGGTAAATGAGTTTTTTCCTCTTTTACTCTACTCGTAGATGGTTTATTCTCTCCAATATTAATATTTCTTGTATTAAATTCACTACTAACCCATGATCCAAATTCTTATGGATCTAGTAGTTCAAGTATTTTTTTTTGTTTGAGAAGAAGTGTTTTCTTTTTCTTTTTTGCTTTTTTTAATCTTAATTTGCTTTCAGTTTCACTCTCACTTTCACTCATCAGGTTGGCTATTCGTGTGTGAGGAATTTGAAGATTAATTATCTTCATCATCTGAAACAAACATGGTTGTTTCACAGTGGAAATTCAATAAAAGTTTTTAATATTCAAAACAAATGTTTCTTATCTTGGTAGCAATTTCATATCTTTCTTGAATAGAAAGTTATGGATCTTTGCATAAATGTCTCCAAAGCATAAAATATGAACAAAATATATAAATAAATAAATAAATAAATAAATAAATATATATATATATATATATATATATATATATATATATATATGTGTGTGTGTGTGTGTGTACAAGCCTTTATTACGGATGTCCATTCAATATACCAACCTAAAAAACTAACCTAATCTAACCAATTCTAATACTTCGAGTCGTATTTTATTTAGGTGATGGGTTGGGTTGAATTTAAAATTTTTTTTTAAAGTTCAAGTTAGGTTTGGTTTGGATTGACAAAATTTTCAACCTAAATAACTTGACGCAACCCATGTTATTAATACAACTTGGGTTATAAGGCTTAGTTTCAATTTATTAATGAAGTTGGAATATTGAAACTAATTGTGTAAATTGTAATTGTTTATTAAATAATGAGCTTAAATAGTTGAATGAAAATCATATAATTTTATTAAGCCTAAAAAAAATTATCCCAACTCAATATGTACGAGATGTGTTGCGTTTATTTAAAAGCCACCATGAACTGGAATGGGTTGAAAAATTTTCGAACACGAGAAATTTGGATTTGGTTAAAAAAAAAAAAAAATCATAAACCCCCAATCCAATTCAATGCTTGCACCCCTAATTTTTTCCATGTGAGAACTCCACCTGCGTATTTGATATCAACTAGACTTTTTTCTTTTAATATCAACTAATAAGCTAACATGTTATGCAACAAGTTTTAACGAGGACCAAAAAGCCTTGTACCTCAACTAATTGACACATTTTGGTATTTTCAATAAAAACATTCAAGATTTAAATCCTTCCAACTCAACTATTGAAAAGAAAATGGTAAACTACAAATTACACCCCTAAAGTTTGGTGGCATTTGAATTTTACACCTCGAAGTTTCGAAATTTAGATTTTACCCTTTGAAGTTTGGGGTATTTGGATTTTACACCATAAAGTTTCAGAATTTGGATTTTATACCCCAAAATTCTAAAACTTCAGGGTGTAAAATTCAATCACCCAAATACTTTAAAAAGTAACATCCAAACACACCTAAAATTTATGGGGTAAAATCCAAATTCTGAAATATTATGGTGTAAAATCCAAACATCCTCAAATTTAAGAGTGTAAAATCTACAAATTGAACCTTTAGGGTATAAAATCCAAATACTCCAAAACTTTAGGGGTGTAATTTGCCATTTACCAAAAAAAAAAAAAAAAAAAAACCTTTCAATGACTAACATGTATTGAAATCTCAATTAATTAGTTTTTTTTTTTTTTTTGGTTGAGAAAATAGTCCTTCAGTTGGAGAGTCGGATGACTCATCCTATTCTAAATGAGCAATACTGAGATCACATAATTGGCTACAACTCGTCACATGACAAGTTACAAGTGATAGATGTGTGGACCCACATAAACCCACAACAACATTTCTACAACTTATAACTTGTCATGTGACGATTTATGGTTAAAATTGTAGTCAATTATGTGGTCCTAGCATTTCTCGTTGTAAATTATACCATGAATAATTTTAGATTGCCACGTGGATGGCTGATATATGTTGCAGAACAATGTTTGATGCGTTGTACTATACAACAAGGGGGCAAAGTATGAGGCAGATGGGCTTTCCATGTCATGTCATTGGTTGAGGCCCAAAGGATTCGGCCTTTTCATTTTTATTATGTAATGTTGTGTGCCGACTGCCGACGACTGCCGACTCGAGTGGCAACTTGGTCCTGGGAGACAAAGTCTCACTCCCACGGTCCCACCGGCTTTCCTATCACGTGGATTGCTGCACTTTTTGCTTTTTTCCTTTATTCACTTTCATTAGTTTTTGAGCAATTTTTTTTTTTTTAAAAGCAATTCTAGTATCTCATAAAAATGCAACTATTTTACAGAACAGACTATGTTGGTTTTTCGTCACTTTTTTTTTTATTACTCATGTCACATGGATAGTTATGACAAAAATTATGATTTTTTTTTATATAATCCTAAAATTTTTGATAATTTTTCAACATTCCCGTAATTTGTTGAAGTGGTAGATACCTGAAACTTTATCTATTATCTTTATTCAAAATTCTATTATTCTATGCAATAATTTATTAAAGAAAAAGGAAGACTATGAAGGCAATAAATGAGTAGAGGAAAAAAATTACAATTGATAAAAATTTGCGTTTAACCTAGATAATCAAATTCAAGTTTCTTGCAATTATTTTCATGTTCTTAGCGAAACTCTCTCTTTACCATTTTTGTTCAATGTCAACCAACGGAATTTATGAGCAAGCCCTAGATGGAACACATAGTTTAATTAATGGTTTCTCTATTTTACTTTACATTGTTATTTCTTAGAATGATAAAGATAAGTAGAGGTTCAAATTAAAAAAATTTCATTGATAACACTGCTTTTCTCAACCATTTATTTTCACTGTTTTAGCATTAGGGGTAAAATAATAATTTTATGTTTTAAATTTCCAAAAATGACCTTGTTTCATATCTTAGAGTGGTCACAATGCACTTACATTGTCTTTGCGGGACTGATCCAATCCTCAAGAGGCCTTAGACAAGGAAATCCTCTCTCTCCTTTTCTTTTTCTCCTATGCACTAAGGGCCTACATGGCCTTATTAAAAAGGCAGCAAACAATGGTGACATCAAAGGTTTCAAACTATGCAAAAGAGGACCCAAACTAACTCATTTGTTTTTTGCAGATGATAGTCTTCTTTTTTGTAGGGCCAATTCCACTAAATACAGCAAAGTGATGGACCTTTTATCCTTGTATGAAGAAGTTTCAGGCCAAAAAATAAAACAAGGGGAAGATAGCTTTATTCTTCAGCAAATCAATTACAGAATCAAACAAACAGATCATTAAAGGGATTTTGGGGGTTCGTGAAATCCATCACTATGAAATATATTTGGGGCTACCATCTCTAACGGGAAGAGGAAAAAAAGAAAGTTTCAATTATTTAAAGGAGAGAGTATGGAGAAAATTACAAGGGTTGGAAGGAAAACTCCTTTCCTAAGCCAGTAGAGAAGTGCTCATTAAGGCCGTTATCCAAGCCATCCCATCATATACAATGGGGTGCTTCAAATTACCTGTGGGGTTTTGTAATGAGATTGAAGTGATGGTAAGGAAGTTTTGGTGGGGACAACGAGGGGAAAAGTGGAAGATTCATTGGCTAAAATAGAGTGAGATGACAAAAGCAAAAGGTGAGGGTGGTATGGGCTTTCGGGACTTAGCATTCAACAATGACTCTCTCTTGGCCAAGCAAGCATGGCGCTTACTACAGGATAAAAGTTCACTACTCTATAAGGTTTTCAAACCACGCTTCTTCCCAAATTGTACAATCATGGAGGCTGTTGATTCCAGTCATGGATCATATGCTTGGAAAAGCATTCTCCATGGTCGTGATGTTATCAAACGTGGAGCTTGTTGGAGAATAAGTAACGGGCAAAGTGTGTAGATTTGGCAACATTCATGGTTGCCAACCAAGCACCCTACACATGTGTTATCACCTATTTTGGAGGGGTGGGAGGAAGCCAAAGTTCAGGTATTGATTAATGAAGCCACGAGGACATGGAATGAAAATATAGTTAATGGTCTATTTGTTCCCGAAGAAACTGCTCTCATTAAGAAAATTCCACTGTCAAAACACCCTACCAAAGACAAACTCTATTGGCCATGGACACAAAATGGACAATATTCCTTCAAATCCGAATACCGATTCTTAAAGAGTGAGGCTGGCGAGGAAGTGGCCGAAGCAACGCAAGATGAAGACAGAAAGTTCTGGTTCAGCATATGGGCTTTGCAAGTTCCAAACAAGATCAGAAACTTCATGTGGCGTGCTTGTTGTGATTCCCTCCCTACGAAAGCAAATCTGAGGCAGAGACACATCATGGACAGCTCACTGTGCAAATGATGCTTGAGAGAGGAGGAAAACCCGTTACATGCTTTGTGGTCATGCAGAGAACTTGACTCTGTTTGGTCAGAATCGGAGTGGAACTTTCGTCAAGCTATAAACCCCAGTAACTTCAAGAAATTGCTATCATGGATACTCAATAACCAAGGCAAGCCAGAGCTTTTCGCGATGACTACGTGGGGAATATGGTACAAGTGAAACCAAGTTCACCTCCATAAACCTTGTTGCACTTCGGATCTAATTGCAACTCAGGCGAAAGAAAGGCTACAAGAATTCACTGCTGCACTCCCACCAAAGCCACCAAGAACGACGAGGACCAGGGACATTTGGAAGCCACCTGATGCGAGCTACTTCAAAATAAATTTCGATGGAGCAGTCTTTAGGAATGAAAACAAAAGCAATATAGGTGTTGTTATCTGAGACCACACAAGCTTTGTTATCGCCTAATTAGCTCAGAACATCTCCCCTACATATCAACCAACTGAACTCGAAGCAATTGCAGCAACTCGGGCATTGGAGTTTGGATAGGAAATTGGTATAGGTGGAGCGGTCCTTGAAGGAGATTCAGAATTAATAATAAAATCCTTGAAGGCAGGTGGAAATACCATAGCTTCAGTGGAGCCACTTATTCAAGATGCCATTTTGTTTTCTATTTCTTATTCAAAATTGCAATACTCTCATTGTAGAAGAGAAGGCAATAGATTAGCACATAGTCTAGCTAGATATTCAATTAATGTTTCTAACTATGTAGTTTGGATGAAAGAAGTCCCCAATCATTTACTATCTGTTGTTTAGCAAGATTTAGCCAATTTGGCGAATCAATTTCAATAAAGTTTAAGCCCATTCTCACAAAAAAAAAAAAAAAATTGTCTTTGCATCGATTACCATCGATATACAAGTGAAGATTCATTCACAAACACTATCCTTTTAGAGAAAACATATTGGGTGAAGATCATGATCAAATTGATTATCTTTTTAGTGAGGATGGTTTTTAAAATTACTAGTTCTTCCGGCAATTTTGACTTAGTCAAATTAATCTTGTCCATATATCTTCAAAATTCTCAATCCAATATAATTGTGACACATCATTAGTTAAAATAAATTTCCTAAGAACCAATCATAATTAATTAATCATGATCATATGTGATCTAATTGTGCAAATGCATACTAGTCATTAAAACTTAATTAAGTTATAACTTTTAATTTGGTGATTCAATTATTTATTTATTTATTTTTTTGAGAAAAATCTGGTGATTCAATTGAAGCACATAATATGTCGTTTTGATTGTTAAAAATTCTAAATTTTTTTTCTCAATAAAGTTTTAAAGAAACGGTGATCAAAATTTTGATTTCTACCCTGGAGTCATGAAATGACAATCTTTTCCTTAAACATGAGGTAAAACGGAGGTTGTAAAATAATTTATCTACACCTACCCATATTGGGCCATATGGAAGTCAGTGAGTCCCAATGAATGAGAACACTCAACCCTTTCTCCTTCTTTTAAATCTGCTTATGAGGGTCACAAGTTCATGTCTAAGTATGTCATTAGGCTAGATATTTTCATTAGATTATTTTACTTAAAAATTAAGTTGGGTAAAAGTCGAGTCTAAAAGTGAGACTTTTTAAAGAGCTGCATAACACACAAGGCAACTATTTCTTTAATTTGTTTTGACTAACGAGAGCAAATTGCTCCCACTTAACATAAGGTATATTTGCTTATGAATGACAAAAGTGCTTGTCTGAGTATGTATTTAAAATAGATTATTTTCATTATTTTATTTTGTTAGTAAAAATATTGTTTTGCCTAGAAAAACGGAGGTTTCAATAAAAGAAGAAAAAAAAAAGCTAAATTGTAAAAATAGTTTGGTAGCTGTTTTGAAAGTTCCACTAAATGATGGCTTTTAAAAACATTTGGTAGCCGTTTAAAAACAAAAAATGGTGTATCGCACCAAATGTTAGTTTGTTTGGCAAAATTTTTTAGAAAATTTTTCTCAAAATCACTATGCATTTTTTTTTTTTTTTAACAACCCATTGTTTTTGTAGGGTCCAAATTAGGGAGGTCCTTCATTGTAGAGGTGAACGAACCCAAACCCAACATGCCAAATATAATGAATTTGGTAAAGAAGTGGACTCAAGAACTGAGCCTTAGTGAGGACTTCTTCAACAGCCTGACAAGACTGTAAGGGAGCGGGATGGACAAATGCGTTGAGAGGGGGTAAAAGTTTATCCTCGGGCTTAGTCCGAGGATGAATTCTTCTTCTTCTTAGTTCTCCGATGCTTCACGGCTAGAGTTTTCAGGAGTCCTAAGAACTGCGATCCTCCATCTTGTGAGATTTCTATTGTTATATATCCTTCTACTCCATTCATCTTGACCGTCCATCTGTTGATCGTGCAGGTCGCTACTTGAGTACCTGTCCCATCCAGCGCTTTCCTCAACTTGCTATGAGTTACAGCAGACAAGGCGACACTGTTCAGGGGTCATTCCTTCATTAATTCGGCCAGACTGTTAGTTATGGGCATTTAATGCGGAGGTGACAGCCTCTTCTACAATTGCTCCTCCACCATGCCCCCATAGTTGTCCCCTTGTGTTGGTCCTTTTGTTTGGGACGACTGGGAGGGTTGCTTTGGATGGTGTGCCGCTTTTTCCTTCCATGACACCGGCTCGCTGAGGACAGGACGGTCCTCGGCGACTCCTCCCAACAGCTTTGGGCCTTCCTTATTCATAATCGGACATTTTTCCCTTCTCGGCCTAGGCTTTGGGTCTGATATTTAAATGGGCCGGGGTCCCCAGATCCCTTGACCCCACAATAGCCCCTCAAAATCCTGTTGTCCGGCTCCTAGGGTGGAGATGAGGGTTTTGATGTCCTAGGGGTACCTTACCAAGTTGTCAAGTCTTGTCATTTGTTGGCGTTAGGGCTTTTTCGTTTGCTTGTGACACGTTTCTGGTGCTTCGGTATCCAGAGCGTGTCTTCATTAAATTCTAGCGACTCTGTGCTCCCCACGTTGGACGATGTGATGGTAATCAAACGGCAGAGATTCCTCCAGCCTTTATAGGCTCAAAAAACCGGGCGGTTACCTTAATTGAGGGTATAAATACTCATTCGAATGGGCCTGCCATTTTACTTTTACATCTAAGAGCTCTTGTGCACATACCTTGAATTTGGTCAAGTGTCTAGTCGAATTTACGCCATCTTTCAGCATAAAAAGCCTGCCCGAGAAGCTTTTCCTCACTTATGTAAGTTTTCTCTTCTCTCTAACTAATATTTCCTCCTCTCTAAGTCCCTACCTGTCTTGTCCTTTTCTTTTCTTCGTCTTCCTTTGAGTTTTTAGTTGGTCTCAAGGATGGGTAGATTTAAGAAGTTAGTTGAGTTGGAAGAGGCGATGGAGAAATTCGTTGCTGATTACAAAATACCTAGCAATGTGGGCTTGAGATACTGTAAGGAGGGTGATTGGCACATTATGAGGCGAGAGGGTGAGGTAGTGATTCCTATAATCGCCTTCCTAGAAGGGGGCATAAGGCTAACTATGCGCCCAGTGGTGAGGGACTACCTTAGGCACTTTCGACTAGCGCCCATCTAGTGTGCCGTCAATGTGCTTAGGATCCTGGGCAGCGTGGATGCCTTAAACGAACAGATGGGGTTAAGGTTGACCCACCACGAAGTAAACTAGTGTTACAATCTCTAGTACCTCATGGGCAAAACCTACTATATGAAGGCGAGGGATGAAAGGGTCCGCCTTATTCAATGTCTCCTAGAGTCTAGCAAGGGTCTAAATAAAGACTTCCTCATCATGTTAGGGGCGTGGCACGACGACCTACCCTGCCCAACTAAGGAGGGGACGCCAGGTGGGGCATTTGAGTAGGGGAGGGTCATTTTTTTTTCTTTTTTTCTTTCTTTTCTTTTTTTAATGTTGTCGTAGTTGGCATTTGTGTGGTTGCTAACGGGGGTACATTTTCTTTTTCGCAGATCCTCACGCCTTCAAGCGCCACCTTCACTTGATCAACCGGGCGGACTTAGAGACCATTCTTCGCACAGAGGTTTTTGTGAACGAAAGCGACCACCAGGTCAGGGCTGCTCACAAGATCCTCGGATACGATACCATTTAGAAATCCTTCGTAGCCCCGAAGTACGCAATTAAAGCCAAAGACTCTCAGCTCCAAAAGATCACTATTGTGGAGCACGGTTTTTTCTTCCCCGGAGGGTCTTCTGTTCAATAGGCCTTGGAGACCGAGGAAGGAAGGGATGAAGGTGAAGAGAAAGTCATTGAATTGGACCAGTCCGAGGACGAATTCGTCGCATTCGAATAATTAGATCCGTCCGAGGATCCTTTTGGTGACATAGGCAATCCTAATTTGTCCGAGGCGGATCTCCAAGGGACTTCTTTGCAAACCGACATGGGTTTTAAGAGGAAACTGTCCGCAAGCCTTCTTGATCTAATCGAGGGCCAACCGGGGAAAGATGCGCCGGGGAAATCACAGCCAAAACTTCCCCCTCCCCCTTCCAAGCCCCAACCTGATGCAGCGTAGGCGTATAGAAGCAGAATCTATAACACACAATTACTACAACTCTTCCACAAAACCTAAGTTCTACAAGAACACTAGGCTAGTAGGCAAAATAATAGAGAAACATCTCTAACAAACTTTTATTAATCAACACATAATAATAAATAACCTCTCTATAAAGAGTATTTATAAGAATAGAATTTCTCCTATTCCTTTTAGGAAAAAAAATAATAAACCTACTTCTACTTGAGAAAGGAAAAACAATTTAACTAGGAAAAGAAAAACAATTAAAATCCTAATTCAATAAGGAAAAAGAAAACAACATAAAATATTAAAATATTTTATTCTTCCTTAATTAATCTGCATCACAACCCCTACAGACCAGGTCATTGTCCGCCCTGCCCCTGCCTGCCAAACTTCCCCCCACTATCCAACCTGCTAACCCCAAGAGGAAGAGGTCTGCTAAGGGGAAAGAACCCATGGACGGGGGGAGATCCCGTACTTCTCAGGAGGAGGATGAGGGCCGGCGGGCTTCAAAGCAATTAAAGGTTGCGCCTCTGGGTCAGGAGAAGAAAGTCGACGCTCAGCCCGAGCCCCAGGCCTGGCTCCCCGCTCCAATGCTCCATGGGGAGCCTTTGATGGACAACACTTCCCTTAAGGACTTCAATACAGGTGAGGGCACTTATGTGGCCGACGCATTAGAGAGGTCCCTGCTACTCCATGTCGATATGGCGGATCTGAAAAACCTGAGGAGGCAGGAGCTCTTTCTCAGCATGAAAAGGTACTTCGGCATGGTAAGATTTTCGGTACTTTTGGCTTTTCTAGTCTTAGTTTCCCGGCTTCCAATTTACACCTTGCTTATTTCTAATGGCAGGCCGTTCAAGCTACTTATAGAATGGAGGAGATGGCTAACGACCAGGGCAGGACCTTGGACCTTGAGCGTGAAAAGCGTTTGGACGCCATGCGAACCCTCAAGAACTCCGAGACCGACCTCCTGAAAGCAAGGGAGGACTTGAAGGAGGTAACTAGGGCCAGGGATAGCATCGAATCAGGCCTGGCCAGTGCCCAAAAGCAGGCCGAGGATCAGACAAGGCGCCTGCTAGAGACCGAGGAACGGCTGTAGATTGCCAAGGAAAAGATTGTCGATTTGAAGAAGAAACTGGCCGAGGCAGAGGGGGCCAAGAACGTTGCCGAATGGGCTAGGGACGAGGCCTTGAGGGCCAAGGAGGAGGCGGAGTTTGCCAGGACAGAGGCCGAGTGCTCCAAGGAGAAGGCCGAGGAGGAGGCCTATGACTCGGGGGTGGCGGAGACCCAAGCTGCCCTAAAGGCTCAAGTTCCTGGGGTATGCAGGCTTTATTGCTCCCAGGTTTGGAACGAGGCCCTTAAACAGGCTGGGGTTGATGCCTCGTCCAACCTGTGGAAGGTAGAGTGTGTGTTCTATCCCCTTGCCATCAGGGAAGATGCCACCCCCAGCTCCGAGGTCAGGGATGCTCCAGAAGAGGTTGAGGTCGCTAGTCTTGGTGCTGCCCTCTTAATAACTTCCCCCGAGGTGCCCACCAAGGAAAGTGGTCCTTCTGGGGTGGTTGGGACAGACGAGGATCAGAATCCTGATACACCCAAAGAGACTGTAGGGTCCGTAGGTGACGATCCGATTTCTCACATTGAGAGGCCGGTCATCGTCGCTGAGCCTCTCCAGTCGGTTCCCCTTGGTGAGGGCTCCAAAGATCCTGAGGCCTCACCTGCTTAGCCTTCCCAGGAAGGGGTCAAGGCCAAGTCCAAGGAGTAGTCCTAGGATTTTTTTTCTTTTTTGAAGCAAAGTGTTATGCTGTAATGGGGCTCTCTTTGAATGAATAAAAACTTTCCTTTTCTTTTCGTTTCACTTGTTTTTATTACCTGTTATCACTATTAGTATGGGTCACGCACCTGAAAATGATAATGTATGTTCGAGGACCACGCAAGACCTTGGTTCTATCTAGTACTCAGATTTTTCTTGGAACTAACTAGTTTCCCCATAGGTTTGAGTCTGAGGACCATGCAAGACCTTGGTTCTGTCTAGTACTTAGTTTTTTTTTTTTGGAAGTAACTAGTTTCCCCATAGGTTTGAGTCCGAGAACCATGCAAAATCTTGGTTCTGTCTAGTGCTTAGTTTTTCTTGGAAGCAACTAGTTTCCCCATAGGTTTGAGTCCGAGAACCATGCAAAACCTTGGTTCTGTCTAGTGCTTAGTTTTTCTTGGAAGCAACTAGTTTCCCCATAAGTTTGAGTCCGAGGACCATGCAAGACCTTGGTTCTATCTAAACCTTGGCGTCATCTAGTTTTTTCTTAAGCCCATTGACTATGACCTTGTTGGAAGCTTTAGCTTGTCACCCTGAGGATAAGCTGGGGTCGAGTACTTGTTTGTGATCCCTAGTTCACAGCAATATCTTCTGAAAGCCTTGCTATCGAATTGGAGTCCTTTGTTTGAGATAAGGACCCAAGGGACCCCGAATCGTGTAACAATGTTTCTCCAAACAAATCTTTTTGCATCTACATCTTTCGCATCTTTTCGCATGGACCACGGCTAGTATTGCCTTCTCTAGGGGGGAGTATCTGATCTCGGTCTCATGTAGCGATTTGCTTACGTAGTAGACCGGCCTTTGGAGGCCATTGTCTTCTCGTATCAGTACTAAACTCACAGCGTGGGGGGCCACAGCGATATATGCGTATAGGACTTCATTAACCGCAAGACTAGACATGATGGGTGGTCGCGACAGATACTCCTTGAGTTGCTGGAAGGTTGCGGTGCAGTCCTCGGACCATTCGAATCCCTTCCACTTATTGATCATGAGGTAGAATGGTCTGCATCTATCTGCCGATCTGGAAATGAATCGATTCAGGGCGACGATCATCCCGGTGAACTTTTGGACTTCTTTAGCATTTCGCGGCGGTTTTAGGTCGTTAATGGCTTTGATTTGGTCAGGGTTGACCTCGATTCCCCTATGTGTGACCATGTAACCCAAAAACTTGCCTGATCCCACGCCAAAAAAGCACTTGGAAGCATTCAAGCCCAGCTTGTGCCTCCTCAAGACGTCAAAAATGTCGCCAAGGTCTCCTAGGTGTCCGGTCACCATCTTGCTCTTTACCACCATGTCGACAACATAGATTTCGATGTTTTTGTCTAACTGAGGCTCAAACATCCTAGTCATCATCCTTTGATAGGTGGAACCCGCGTTCTTTAGTCCAAACGACATTACTTTGTAGTGGTAGTTCCCAGTAGGCGTGACAAAGGCTGTTTTCTCTTGGTCCTCTAGGGCCAACGGTATCTGATGGTAGCCCTAGAAAGCGTCCAGGAAGCTCATCCGAGGATGGCCTACGGTGGCGTCCACCAGCTGGTCTATCCAAGGCATGAGGAACGGTTCCTTTGTGCATGCTTTGTTTAGGTCCATAAAATTCACACAAACTCACCACTTTCCATTTTTCTTCTTGACCACCACGGTGTTGGCCAACCACTCAGGGTAAAAAACCACTTTTATAGTACTGGCACGCTTGAGTTTCATCACCTTTTCTCTAATTGCCTCAGCATGCTCTCTGGATGGGTGCCGGGGTGACTATTTCTTAGGGGTAATGGAGGGGTTGACGTTGAGGTGGTGGCAGATGAAGTCTGGGTCGATCCCTGGAGCGTTGCAGGCGTCCCATGCGAACACATTGATATTCCTTTTGAGAAACTCGACTAGCTTTTCCTTCTCTTGAGGAGGCAACTTGGCCCCTACCTGAAAGAACTTCTCCGCGTCGCCTCCGACGACCACTCTTTCTAGATCTTTGCATTTTGCCTCATTAGCTGCTATTTCAAGTGGTGGCGCCGGAGCTTTTGATTGCTATAAGTCTTCTTCCATGGGGGCCGAGGACTCCGCATCGGGCCGATGTGAGATGGCAGCCACCATACATTGCCTTGCCGTGGGTTGGCAGCCTCGGATCTTGAGGACTCGATCTCCTGATGGGAAGTTTACCTTCTGGTGCAAGGAGGAGGCAACGGCTCCCAGGGTGTGCAACTAGGGCCTGCCAACGATGGCTGTGTATAGAGAGTAAGTGTTGACTACGATAAAGTTCACCTCCACAATCTCCGGACCCGTCTGGATGGGCAGCTTAATCATGCCCTTTGGAGTGACGAGCTTTCCATCGAAGCTCATTAAGGGGGAGCTGTATGGCAGTAAATCTTCCGGCTTTAATTTCAAACCTTTGTAGAGGTCAGGGTACATAATCTCAGCTGCGCTGCCCCCGTCTACCATCACTCTTTTCACATCGTAGCCCCCAATTCTGAGGGTGATCAACAGCGCATCATCATGGGGTTGGATGGTTCCGACCTTATCTTCCTCTGAAAAACTTAAAACCGGGTGAGAATTCCTTTTGACCCTCTTTGATCCCGGTTGGGATTCTTCGGCGGGCAGCTGAGTGACGGACAATACTCGTGAGAGGTAGGCTCTCGTCCTTCCTAGCGCGGCTAGGATCGTATTGATCGTCCCTACAGGTGGCCTTAGGGTAGCATCCCTCTAGGGTTTCTAGTGTGTCTGGTTCTGATGATCGCTAGAATGATGTAGGAGGTGTTTCAACTTTCCTTCTCGGACCAACTAGTTTAGATAATTCCATAGGTTCTTGCAATTCTCTGTGGTATGTCCATGGTCCTGGTGGTATTGGCAATATAGGTTCTGGTTTCACTTTGTGGACTATCCTGCCATCTTATTCAGCTATCTAAAGTACGGTTCGTTCTTGATTTTCTCTAGCACCTGATGCACTGGTTCTTGGAATACAGCCCCGACGTTCCGCGCGCTGGTCGTCTCCGATTGCCCTGCGAAGTCTCTTCTCGGATGACTGTTGGTGTATCGGTCCGACCTTAAATCCCTCATCTCTTGAGGGATAACCTTCTCCTTTCCCTTGCCCTGCATCTGATCTTCCTCTACTCGCTTATACTTATCGATCCGGTCCATTAGCTGGCGCCCATTGGTGGCAGGTTTGCCTGTTAGGGATTTCCTTAAGCCATGCTCGGCGGGGAGGCTGCTCTTGAAGGTGTTGATGGCGACGTCGTAGAAGTTGCCATCCATTTCATTATACATCTCACAATACCTACCCAAGTAAGTTTTCAGGGTCTCTCCATCACGCATGGATAATGATAGCAATGCACTCAAGGGCTGAGGGGATCTGTTGTTCGTGACGAAGTGAGAATCGAAGGCTTTGGTTAGCTGCCTATATGAATCTACAGAGTCCGCTTTTAGACCGTTGAACCACCTTATCACCGCTGGTCCCAGGCTGGATGGAAAAACCTTGCACATCAGCGCTTCATTTTTAGAGTGGACTGCCATCTTTTGGTTAAACTGGCTTACATGCTCCACGGGGTCCGTATTGCCGTTGTAGATGGTGAAGGTTGGCTGCTGGAATCGTCGGGGGAGTGTGGCTCTTTCAATACGACGTGTGAATGGTGACTTAGAGAGTTGGTCTAGTGCCCTGCTCATGGCATTGTGTCCCAAGCCCCTTGGAGATGGGCTTCTACGTTTGCGCCTTTGGTGACGTTCCTTCACGTGAGAGAAAGTCTCACTTGTAGTCGTCATCATTTTCGTTGTCGAGAGGTATGTTTGGGCTAGGGGGGATTGTCTTCGTTGTGCAAGGCGCAACTTTCTCTTCACGTCATTTATCTCTTGTTGCATGGCTTGTTCGTCATCCCATCTTTGGGATATGTGACTACCCACACGAGAATGGCTTCTGCTTGTTTATGTGGTGTTTACGCTCCCTTCCCGAAACCTTTCATTTTCTTCATTTCGGCCATGCTCAGGGTTTGGGAAATTACCCTGCTGTTGGGATCTGGTTGGCTTAGGCTGATGGGGGTCCGATCCCACTATGTTCGATTGTCGTTCTCACTAGCACATAAGTTCTTCCCATAAACAGTGCCAATTGTAGGGTCCAAATTAGGGAGGTCCTTCACTGTAGAGGTGAATGAACCCAAACCCAACAGGCCCAATACAATGAATTTGGTAAAGAAGTGGACTCAAGAACTGGGCATTAGTGAGGACTTCTTCAACAGTCTGACAAGATCGTAAGGGTGCGGGATGGACAAATGCATGGAGAGGGGGTAAAATTTTATCCTTGGGCTTAGTCTGAGGATGAATTCTTCTTCTTCTCAGTTCTCCGATGCTTCACGGCCAGAGCTTTCAGGAGTCCTAAGAACTGCGATCCTCCATCTTGTGAGATCTCTATTGTTATATATCCTTCTACTCCATTCATCTTGACCGTCCATCTGTTGATCTTGCAGGTCACTACTTGAGTACTTGTCCCATCCAGCGCTTTCCTCAACTTGCTGTGAGTTGTAGCAGACAAGGTGACACTGTTCAGGGGTCATTCCTTCATTAATGCGGCCAGACTGTCAGCTGCGGACATTTAATGCGGAGGTGACAGCCTTTTCTACAATTGCTCCTCCACCATGCCCCCATAGTTGTCCCCCTGTGTTGGTCCTTTTGTTCGGGACGACTGGGAGGGTTACTATGGATGGTGTGCCTCTTTTTCCTTCCATGACACCGGCTTGTCGAGGACAAGACGGTCCTCGGCGACTCCTCCCAGCAGCTTTGGGCCTTCCTTATTTATTCTCGAACGTTTTTCCCTCCTCAGCCTGGGCCTTGGGTCTGATATTTAAATGGGCTGGGGTCCCGAGATCCCTTGGCCCCACAGTTTTCTATTTTCATTTATTTTCTCTTCACTTATCTCTCAACACTACCGTTGTTGGACCATCTCCGAAAGAAGCACTGCACAAGGAGAAATCTTTCATCAGTGACATCGAAACTCTATGGACACAAAACAACAAAGGGTCTAGTCTTTTTTGATCATGTAGTGCTAGCCACCAGCAATCCATCAACTAGTATCTTGAGCCACTAACTTGTTGGGGATTTCAAACTCAAGGAATAATAATGAAAGAACAAAATGAATACAATAAGGGTGTGGGTCCCGTGAACAGTGCAGGGATCCACTGGAAAGCACTGTCCACCACTTATTTGTTGGTCAAGAGGTAGTGGATCCTGTGCACAGTACATGAGACCCACTGACAGACGTGATGGAGTGCTTCTCAGTAAAAAAAAAAAAAAAAAAAACAACGTAGAAACCAAAACATAGTCGCTATCCAAACGCTGCTTAAGCAAACTGAAATTATGATTAACTTGGAGGCACAATTGAACGTTATCCTTAGACAAAATTTGTTCCCATACATGAGTTACTAAGGGGGTGTTTGGATTTCTAGGAGATGTTTGGATCATCGATTTCCATAACTTATAACTCTAATATGGTGGGACCCATAACTAGAAGTCCGTTTGGCACCACCATAATTCTGTTACGTTTTCAGTTTTCATAACTCTGTTTTCAATAGTATTTTTGTAATTAAACACATATAGAGGGACCTACTGTTAGAGTTAGCCGCAACTTTTGACCATTTTTTTTTCTTTCTTCTCCACTTTTCTTTCTTTCTTTTTCTTTTTCTTTTTTCTTCTTCTTTCACTAGTCTCCGTTGGCTGGGTTCTTTCTTTCTTTCTTCTCTCTCT
Source organism: Quercus agrifolia (assembly GCA_029955455.1). Taxonomy (NCBI): domain Eukaryota; kingdom Viridiplantae; phylum Streptophyta; class Magnoliopsida; order Fagales; family Fagaceae; genus Quercus; species Quercus agrifolia. The sequence continues at coordinate 67,073,685 of JARQAD010000002.1, forward strand.
CTTTTTTTTTTTTTTTTTCACTGTTCTCTGTTTTTTTTTTGTTCTTTCCCTGGGTTCTTTTTTTGGTTGGGTTTCTTTTGTTCTTCATCAGGTTTCTGGGTTTAGGTCTTTCTTTTTTTTTTCTTTTTTTTTTCTTTTTTTTTTTTCACTAGGTTATTTTTTTGGCTGGGTTTCTTTTGTTCTTCATCGGGTTTTTGGGTTTAGTTCTTTCTTTCAACTTCTTTTTTTTTTTTACTGGGTTTGGTGAGTTTGGGTACTGTGGGAAAAAAAAAAAAAGCTGCACCGAGTGATAGGTATGGGGCCCACAAATAGTGTGAAAAATATTGAGTGATGGTGCCAAACGGGTGTGGTATTTTAAAGTGATGAGTGACGGAAATTGAGTGATGAAAAATATGCATCCAAACAAGGCCTAATTCATGTATATTTTGTTTATCAACTCAATTGGATATATTTTATTTATAACTGAGTTGGAATATTAGTTCATGTATGTTTTGTTTATCAACTTAAATGACAGGTGTCATTTATTTATTTTTGCTCAATTTTATGATTATAGTAATAAAAAAAAGTCCAACCTATGGGTTCAATCTGACCCAACCCAATCCATATGGATTGTGATGGATTTTTTTTGACCCATCATGATGGGTTGGGTAAAAAAATTTCCTCAATCTGACTCATGCACACCTTACCTCAAATAGAAAATACATGGAAGACAATAAATTTTAAAGATTTGGCGCCACATTACACATGCAGTGATTAAATGTGGTGTGACAAACGAGCCCGTCCAAATTACATACTAATTCAAACAATAATTTCCCTACCTAAAATGTCCCACTACATTGCACATTGTATATATCGCCATCTTCAATCTGTTTATTTGATGTCACTTCACATTTATAACATAAAGTAGCTTTTTTTATTTTATTTTTTTAAATTATTTTTATTTTTTATTTTAAGAACAAAAAAGGCTCTTAAGCGTGTGATCATTGAATTTGTAGAACTCATGGCGTGGGGCACTTCTATATGCGTTAGGGCTATCCGCGTCATGGCATAGTATTTTTGTGAAGCACACGACTCAAACTAGATAACTCCTAGACATGTAGGTGTGATCCAGTCTAGGACTTCTACCAACGCACCACACTCCCAAGGGGGCGATATAATATCTTTTGGATAATCGAATTTGATTTTTTTAATATACTAATAACAATAATTAATAGTATACATATTTTGAATACCTAATATCATTTAATTTGAGTCTCAATTATTCAGAAGAAGTAGGATAACTTTTTAGCGGTATTCGAGTGGCGGGGTTTGTCTGTGTGACGTAAATTTAGGCATTTCAAATTTAATCCACCACACTCTAGACTATTAATTTATGAGATTTTCAAAGAAGAAAGATACTCCAAAAAATTTAGATTTCCTATTCTTCATTTTTTTTTAATAAAATAAATAAATTATTTTCTAACATTTTTTTCACCAAAAAAAAAAAAAAATGCTAAGGCCCACTTAATAAAGGTTTGGCCCAAAATGTCACTGAGCAGTGAGGAGGCAGAAATTGCAATAAAAGAAAAACAAATCCAAATAACTCAAAAAGACAAAAAAGGAAAAAAAAAAAAAAATGTTGGCTTCATCCACGTTAAGGCTCCTGAACATAAGACCCACACCTATCTCGTCCAATCAAAACCCATCCGAACCTGACACCAAACCAGTACCACAGGCTTGGAAACTGAAGGGAAGCGCTCGGCTGAACCGGTGGTCGAGGGCTCGCACGATTCGGTCCGGGCGAAAACTGGACCGGCCGGACCAGCAGGTCCAAGTATTGGAAGCGATGCGTCCTCCAGTTGAAGCAACAGAGAGCGAGGTTAACTCCGTTACGAAAATTGACGGAGACGATGACGTGGGGGTGAGAGTGGGGAAGTCGATATACATGATTTCTGACGGAACTGGATGGACAGCGGAGCATTCCGTTAACGCCGCGTTGGGTCAGTTCGAACACTGCTTGGTCGATCGTGGCTGTCCTGTAAATACCCACTTGTTTTCTGGGGTAAATATGTCTTTTTGACCTACTTGAATTAGATTTGGATTTGGTTAGTTCAGTTAGTTTTTGAAACTAGTAGTAGTACCATTTAGTTTATTCTGTTATGCCTTTACTGGGCCGAGCCCAAGTTACAATTAATTCTAAAGCTCAACTTAAGTATCTTGATTGGTTTTATATATGCACAAAGTGACACAAATTTTTATTTTATTTTATTTTTCACATGCAAACTTGTTAACATTTTTTTTTTTTTTTACTAATTTTTTGCAATGTCATTTTCACATGGATGTGTAATCATTGGCAACACTTTTATTATATACTAAAGTTCGTAATGTTATTACACTATTTTACACATCCGTATACACGCCCACAAAATGCACTAGTGTGTGTACAAATGTGTAAAACAATGTGTGTATGACAAATATTGCTCTTATTTATATATTTTCGTCTAGGGTTGTGTTTGTTATACATTTTGTGTTTTATGGTGCTCTATGTTTTCAAATTATAACAACACAGTGTATAACGAGATTTTCCCTTTCAAGATTATAGGAGGTAGGAACCAACGCTTAACTCCTGTGAATAGGCTTGCAAGGGATTGAAGTGACTCATCGATATGAGGCACGAACGCTCTCACATGGATAAGCGAAGGAAAGCAAGCCAGTAAAGACTTAGGAGCTTCACTCCCTAACCAAACTATCTGTAAACTAAGGAGCTCAACCATATAGTGCAATAAAACTTTTTCTCCAAATTGATTTAGAAGGAAATTACGCTGACATAAACGATCATTTAATTATGCTTTTCATCACATGACATATTTAATAGTCACATGACATTAAAAACACGTGGGAATAGTATATTATCCGTCACATAGTAGGTTGAATGAAAATATTCCAAATGGTTTAAAAGAAAACTTTGTCCGTTACTCCATGTGCTCTTATTAGTAGTATTAGGTAGCCAACCCTACATTAAGCTGGTTTAAGATTTTTCTTATGCCAGGCATAAGAATTTGTCTATATATGCCTCAGCTAAGCTTATCAGTTTGATTGGATTGGGTTGGGTTGGGTCAGGTTTAAGTTGCAAAACTTTGTTTGTTAAGCTGTTGCCTAGGACCAACGCTTTAGTGATCTTAAGGGCGATTTACATTATACAGATGTATGCGATACCAATATTTGACTTGAAACTAGGACTGATTGCAGAGTTCACTGAAAGAGTCCCCTCTGGAGCTTAAGGTTCTCCAGAGTTTACATTATGCTTTACTCACTGTCAAAACTCTTTAAAACAAACTAGGCAAAAAGCACAACTTTTGAAAAATTGTCATATGCAGTGTTTTAGCGGCATTTTGATGCAAAGCAACCAAAAGAATGCCCAAAGTTCTCTGAAAGGAGACACCTGGTCCATGAATTTTTAGAATGGTGACAATGATGGAAGCTTTGTTAGAGTTGATTCTTTTTTTTTTATTTTTTTTATAATTAGCATAAATAATTTTTGTAATCGTGCCATAAAATCATGATATAAATATAAATATGTGCTAAGGTGAGGGATTGATTAATGGAGCAGTACTCTCTCTCTCACTTCATTTTTCTTTTCATTTTCTCTCTTTCAACCCTAATATCTCATATCTTACAACTCAGCTAACTTAATGTAGAGTTGTAGTCAAGCTTTTTTGGTTTTTGAATTGGGGGGGGTGGGGGGTGGGGGGGGGGGGGGGGGGAGGTTGGGGAAGAAATTAGACGAGCTTTAATTCCAACATGATTAAGTTTGACCAAGTAGGTGCAGTCTGATGAACTTAAAAAAAAAAAAAAAAAAAAAAAAACCAACTTTAGGGTCATGTGTGTATATATATATATATATTCCACATACTCATACGGTAATTTTGTTACTTTTCTCATTCTCATGTTAAGTTCCTTGAACAAGAGCATTCTTTTGATAGTTGTAATTATGAAAATTGGATTTTCAAATGGATTAAATCTCTCTATTAGAACCTAGACTGCCTAAGTTCATATATGGTAAATCTTGCATCTTGTGCTAACGGACAAGTGAATTTATTGTCCAAAGTCTCCTGACTTGGACTGACTTTTGTGCAATGGGATCCATGCACTTGCCAGATTGATGATGTAGATCGGCTAATGGAGATTGTTAAGCAAGCAGCCAAAGAAGGTGCAATGGTTGTGTACACTTTAGCTGACCCTTCATTGGGTGAATCTGCCAAGCAAGCCTGCAAGTTGTGGGGTATACCCTCCACAGACATACTTGGCCCAATCACAGAGGCAATTGCTGCTCATCTAGGAGTCTCACCATCGGGCCTCCCCCGCGGGGCTCCTGGCAGAACTATTCCTCTATCTGAGGAATACTTCCGTCGGATTGAAGCAATTGAATTTACCATCAAGCAAGATGATGGGGCGCTACCTCAAAATCTGTACAAAGCTGACATTGTTCTTACTGGTGTATCTCGTACAGGGAAGACACCATTATCAATCTATCTGGCTCAGAAAGGGTATAAAGTGGCAAATGTCCCTATTGTAATGGGTATAGAACTTCCAAAAACTCTCTTTGAGGTAGACCCAGAGAAGGTTTTTGGTTTGACTATAAATCCTGTAATCTTGCAAACAATCAGAAAAGCAAGAGCTAAGAGTCTGGGCTTCAACATAGAAACAAGGAGTAATTACTCGGAGATGGACTATGTTAGAGAGGAGCTGGAATTTGCTCGCAGGAATTTTGCACAAAATCCCGTCTGGCCAGTAATTGGTAAGAATTTTAATTTTCATTAACTATCTACTTAGTTTCTCTATTATTCTACATTTGGATAAGTGAAAACTCAATTATAGATGGCATAACATATAATGAAGGCTTAAGAACATTTGACACACTGATAATTGAACTTGGATATTGTTACTTCCTACAATTGCAGAAGTGACAGGAAAAGCTATAGAAGAAACTGCAGCGGTTATATTGAGGCTATACCATGACAGGAAACACAGGTGCTCAATGCCGAGAATCTCAAAGCGCTACTAATGATGTTACATTGCTCCCAAGTAGGCAGGGAGATACTGATGCTGAATAGTGGAGTTCATCTCATATTGCACTGCAGGACATAAGGGTACGGTCTTCTATATATGTAGATATATAGTTAAATGAAAATATGAATTTGTACATAATATATTCATTTTTATTTTTCCCCTCTGCTTTCGGCCTTAAAATTGTGTGTAATACAACTTCATAGTTGATTTGGTTGAAATCTGGACTTTTGAAATGATACCTACCAGTTATGAAACATAAGCTTGTCACTTGATGTGCTAATAAAGAATCAGGAAAAAAGAATTGTTGCTGCTGTTCATCTCACATGATTGGTTGATTAAAGCTATTACCTTCACATGTTACCTTTTCTAGAAAGCACCTAACATGTGCTTAATGAGGCTATAGTCAGATGTCAATTTGATTCTCCCCAAATCCTCCCTCCCCCCGGTCACACAGGGACTACGTCATAGAAACACCAATATATATATATATATATGTGTGTGTGTGTGTGTGTGTGTCTTTTTTTCTTTCTATGAAGGCACGAACTGATGAACCTACCCCAAACTGTGGCCTATTGGAATTTGGAGGACCCTGCTATTCTAATCAGCCAAATTGACATCTGCTTAATCAAATGCACTTAAGTCGGTTTATTTTATTGTTAATCCTGAGTCATGGATTTGATGTTGGTGAGTCATGTTTCCTCCAGTTGTTATCCTATACCCATATTTTTATGTGGCAGATATTCTAAATGGAACTTTTTGGTCATTTACGGATTGATGTCCAGAAAATTAATGCTTCTAAAGTCTCTGGTGAGGCAATTCTTTCTATGGAGGGGCAGACTGGGGTAGGAATTTCTGCAAACCTTAACTAAGCAACACAAGGAGCTTGAAGAAATATAGTATATATAAACAGAAGAATATACTTTGTATTATTTGCTGTCAGACCACCTGAACATAGCTCACGCTGGGGTCTTATTTCCACTTTCACATTGAGTATAAAATTTTCTTTTGCTCTTTTCCCCTTTGACTTTGACATTTTGTATTGTAATGCTTGCTTCTATTGCCAATTTACTAGTGGGAACAGAAATGGTTATTAGTCATCATTTTAGGAGATGATCTATAACTTGTAAGGGCAGGCTGAATTACCAGGCTTTTGGGATATTGCTGATCAGTATTTTGGGTGTGTTTCTTGGGAAAAAAAAAAAAAAAAAAAAACACAACTAAATCTCAGGGTAAAAGTTCTTCAAGTAAATAGGCAAAATTTAAGTATAGTTTTGCATGTCCTATACTTTGAGTTCCCCAATTAAATTTAACTATGTGGTTGTGTTGGCTAATTACAAAACAACCATTGTTATTTCCTCCAATGACAACTAGATTCAGCCATACGGGAATTAGCCACAAGGTTGGATTTAATTGGAGAATCTAAATTACTGCATATCTGAGCCTAAGGGTCTGTTTGGATAGGACTTATTTTGCTGAAACTGAAAATTTATTGCTGAAATCACTGTAGCAAAATAATTTTTAAATGTGTAAATAGTATTGTGAGACCCATTTTTAATGAAAAAGTTGCTAAAAAGTGAAATTTGTGGGTCCATGAACAGTACATAATGCACTGTTTGCGGCGGAAAAGTCAACATTTGCGGTTACTGTTCATTGAACAGTAGATGAACAGTAACCGCAATTTGGCCAAAACGCGTGAAAAAAAAAAAAAAAAAAAAAGGCAAAACGCAGACGGTGAAACGCAGACGTGCTATCCAAACTATCCCTAAGAAGTTGTACCTAGTTTTGCTTATAGTGGATAGAGTTGTGACTAATTACTCTTAGGGTTTAGACAGAATGGGGTTCATGCTGTGGTACTTGCAAAACTTTTCCATGTTATATCATACCAAGTGAAACTTATTTCTGGAATATGCCCACTGACAGATGCCTGCTTTTAGCTAATAAGACTGTTGTTGCGGCTATTTTATTGTATTCATGTTGCATTCATCATTGTATGTTGATTTTTGCTTACATCTTGACTCAAAAATCATTGCATGATGATTTTTGAAAACGTGTTATCATTTTAATGGGTCCAGTGCACTGAATGCACTGGACCTAAACCTCACCGTCTGTCAAAGCATTTTGCTCCTGCTGTGTACTAACTACTAAAATTAAATTCTTTCATGTTCAGAAGCACTAATTCATTCTGCCCCCAAAGGCTTAAATTAGTCACAAACCATACAATAAATTGGGAAAATTATGAAGCCTCCTCAGTCCACATCTACCTAAATTTTAGTCTATTCAATGCTAGACAAAGGCCTGGCTTCACTAGCGCACTCCTGAAAAATAGAAAAAAAAAAAAAAAAAAAAAAGAGTTTGAGTGCTCATGCGTGCGTGCACATACAGAAATGATTTAATCTCTTTTATATATATATATATATATATATATATGTGTAACTGTTATTTCACTTTTGGTACCTTTGCCTACTCACATGGAAGCCACGTACAACACAGAGGGTCTATTCAAAACTAAGGAGAGCCGAAAGGGCAAACAGAATGGAAGGTATGGGCAAGAAAGTGAGCAAAAAGTAAACTTTCTGATTCTCCACTAAGCTCTGCAGAGAACCAGTAATGACAAAGCAAAAACAAGTATTTTTTGATCTCTGCCATTTCCGTATTGAAAAGAAGATTCTTTTTCTCTGTCAGCATGCAGTATGTCATTGTCTCCATCTGTAAAAATTTTATGGCCCGGAGAAAGGCTCCAGAATTATCAACTTGGAGTCCATGTTAATTGAAAGTTAGTTAACTTTTGGTGTATCCTCTATTTTTTCTTCTGTATCCTTCTTTCAATTTAGCATTTTGTTTTAGTATTCCCATCAAAAGAAGCCCCATATCTCCAAAATGGACCCCCCACCACAAACTGCTTGAGCCTTGAATGCTTTTCTAACCTAGTTCGGGTGCCACTATCATTTCTCTTTTATGGCTGAGCCTATTTTCACTGCTACCAATCTGGACCATCTTCTTTTGCATTGAGCTTTCCAATTGAAAGGGTGAAGTATATTAACAAAATTGTTCCCATGCTTGACCTGTCACCAAAATAAATAAACCACTAAATTCGAGGAAACAAAGCATGCGCGTTTGGCATTGCTAAAGGAAGTAGGGTTCTAACTGAAAAGCTCTGAAGCCTTTTTGAGTGTTTGACAAATTACAGTGAATATTACTCTAAAGTTCTGAAATTTATAAAGTTTGTACAGTGAATGTATGTATATCCTTAAAGCTCTCTAGTGAAATTACCAAATAAGGAAATTTCTTTAAATTTTGTGTCAGTGCTACTGGTACCAGACAGGGCAGAATGTCTGAATAGAGAGCTGCAGAAATTGTAGACTTACAGGGTGGCAAAGAGGAAAAGAACCCTTTTAGGATCAAGCAGCCATGGAGAGCGCCTGAAACTATTTCTCCTTGAAAATCCTCTGCTTTCGGTGGGAGTGCTGATGTTGCTGGTGGTGATAGTGATCTGATGATGAACTTGTGGGCTACTGGAATTATCCATGGTCCCTACTGTCACACTGGACTTGTCAGGCGTGCTAGGCCCTACCATAGAAGCTGGCGATTAATAATTTCATCTCCGATATGCATATAGAATATATTTGCATATGCTTCCAAGAAATGTATGCCAACAGTAAGCAGTGATAATCTGTCATTTGTACTTGCCAAACTAAAGAAATGCAAAAGGACCTAGATGCAATGACCTAGTATTCTGGTAACACATCACTTTCATAATTGTAATCTACTCACTACATTGACCTCGTGACAATCATATAAGAGTGAGTTGGCTTTACATTATCAAAGGCACAAGATTTCAAGCTAATTTTCTTTCTTTGATAGATACAATAAAATTTAAACATATTGCGTCAATTTCATGTTGATTGATCTCTATTAATTATTATCAGGCTAAGCTCCAATTAGTTTATTTGGTCATAGATAAATTTTTTTATCAGTTATGCTAATTGAAAGCCAATACTTTGAACTAATTTCTTAACCCTTCTCTTATGTGGGGGAAAAAAAAAATCCTAATTGACCAAGAGTGTCTTTACCCTTTACCGTAATTCAAGGCAGGTAACAGTAGGTAGCAGTAGGTAACAGTAGTAGATACCAAATTCCCCCCCACCCCCAACCAATAAAAGAAAAAGCACACTAATTCGTGTAAGTTGACAATTGATTGAGGAGACAAGCACTGAGCCACCAACCTCGGAGGGCAGCAGGTACAGGTAGGTAATGATCTTTATCAGAAATATGTTACATCTATGCCACTTACCTAAATCTTAGAATTCGAGTTTATTCGTCTATATTTGAACCAATGATCCAAACTCCAGAGGGTTAAAAACAAATCGAACTATCAATTTAGGGACAAATAGGAGAGTTGGAACTAGACAAATCAAATTCATCAAACCAGTCCCTACAATAATAATCTTGAGTTGAGTTCACTTTTGTATTGGTATAGGAAATGATACCTCTGGGTGAGGATGTGGCAACACCATTATCTCTATCGTTTGAAGTAGCAATTGAACCAATCTTTTTATCAACAGCTCGCTGTGACCCTTTTCTTGAATGACTTCTCTGCAACTTTTATCATCCATAAGAACATGTCAAAACAAAAGAAAAGTCATAAATAATCATCCTCATCCAAGCAGATTAACAAGGTAAATAAAGCTACCCTTAAAAAAATTAGAAGAATGATACGAAGTTTATTTGTTTACTTTTGTTCATGTATTATTGAAAAAAGTACATTGGAAATGGTGGCAGATAGTAACCACCAACTAACTACTACCTGAGAAAGACATTCGATTTTAATTGCGTCTAATGCTAATAGGTCTTATCTCAGACATGTTGATTGTTTCCTACATTTGAAGATTCTCAATAACAACTAAGAAATTAACAATTACCAAAAAAAAAAAAAAAAAAAGAGAGAGAGAAAATGGTTTTGACTTAGATACACGAAAGCCGAAAGAATATTTGCAACGTGTGCTATTGGGTCAACCAAAATGAAAATTATCCCACATAAGAAAAAAAAGAAAAAGAAAAGAAGAATAAGAAAAACTTACTGTGATTCTTGAATTTGCAGTAATATCTTTATTGTTGGGATGAGAGAAACTATCCATGTCAATAACAAAGTTATCTGATTTATCTGCGGTGTATTGAAAACCGTTTGTATGATCTGAAACCGAAATTTTCTGGCTACCCATTTTCTCTTCTAAGCCACAATCCTCACAAGAATTACTCATTTCCTGTGAACAAACCCAACAACCCAGAAAATATATTAATATACAGAGAGAGAGAGAGAGAGAAATGGATAAAAAAGAAGAAAATAATTTGCGATACCCAATGAAACAGTTACAACAAAGAAAATGGTGACGACAATTTTTCATTTTCTAAAACAAACTAATGCTCACCAACTATGGATTTTCCGCCATATCCGTCACTTTCTTGGTAAAAGAAAGTCGAGGAAGAAGGAAAAGGCAAAGAGAGTTGTTGAACAAGTCGATTCTACAGCGTTACCGTGTCGTGTCGAATAGGGTAATAGCTATGGTTACTACTTGATTGGAAGATTAAAAATAAAAGAGGACCCCATTAACAACAAGTCAAAGCTTAAATTTACAAATTCATAGTAATACATAACAAAGAAAAAACAAAAAAAGAAAAAGAAACCTTTTTTTTTTCTTCTTGTTCTTGTTCTTGTTCTTCAACTTATCCGATTGGTTGGTTGAAAGTTTCAAACGTTAAACCGAGAAAGGATCAAAAGTGCTAAGACAAGCTCTTATTCTTGTTCATCAACCTGTTGTTGCACAAATAAGAAAAAAACAAGGTCAATAAAACAAAAACGTCTATTATGTTTTTGTATTTTTACATTAAAAAACGTTGTACATAAAACTGACCTGTGAACCACCCTGTTTTTTTTTTTCTCTGATTTGGAAGATGATTGCTGTGAATTTTGCAGAGGAAGAGAGGAAGAGAGATAGGAAATGAAAAAAAGAGTCTGCGAGTTTTTGATGATGAAGATAAAAAGTGAGAGAGAATGATGATTTGATGGGGGTTGTGGTGGAGCTAATAGAAACACTGGGAATCGGAATTTTCTGTGGCTTTTTATATGGTAATGAATGTGTTGTTTACTTGTTTTTATGCATCTTTGTAACGTTCGCTAACTTTTTTCTCAGGAATAATAATAATAATAATAATAAAACGTTCTTTTTTTATATTTTAATATTGTGATGTTTGTGGGTGGAGATCACATACAGATGGCCCATGGTAAGCATTCTAGGCCTCTTTATATTTTTTATTTTTATTTTAAATTAGGGGTAACACTAACAGTCCCCTAAATTAATAAAAGCCATAAATTGCACCTTTGCAGAGAATTGTCCTCAATTTATTCCCTAAATTAATACAAGTTATAAGTTATATATTGATTTTAACACGGCATGTTTATTAAATAGATAGGTAACGATGCAACTCACATAACATATTTAATAAACATATTGTGTTAGGGTTGATAGTTGATATGGCTTGACATCATTTTCAAAAAAAAAAAAAGAAAAAAAAAGAAAAGAAGAAGAAGAAGAAGATATGGCTTGACATGACCCATTTAATTATTAAGTCGGTTAACATGCCTACCTAACATAAATAACTTATTTAAACCAATTCTCATTTTTTATTTTATTTTTAGTACATATACAATACAACTAGATTCCGAACAAAATATTGAACATTTAAAATATAATTATAAGCATAAATTTAGAAAAAAATAACAAAGGTAATAGTTGTCATTCCTTAAAATAAAATTACAAGTTCAAAAGTCACTTGGTTGATAGTTGTTCAAGTTGACTGGTAAATTGATAAAATGACTAAGTTAAAAGGGTCAAACAAGTTGAAATGTGTCTAACTTGAATTGACACATTTATTAAGTGATTCATGTCGACCCTATTCTAACACGAACCTACTAAGTTTTAACCCTAACTTGCTAATTTTGTATTGTGTTAGTGTTGTGTTCGCAAATCATGTCAAATATTGTCACCTATATATTTTATATTTCCTTTATATATATATATATATATGTGGGTTCAGTTTAAGTTACACTAGGTATAATTTTAACTAATATTACACCACTTAATATTTTTTAATTAGATGTGAATTTTGACAAATCTACCGTTAAATTACATTATTTTCGTATATTCTCCATACTTGCAAAATTTTAAGGTGATTAAAAATTAATAGTCATGTCATCAAACAAATGTTTAAATTCAAGTTTTTATAGTTTAAAATAACGCATAAAAGATAAGTTTATTGATCGAGTGGTAAATAACATCCAATTAACATGAAAATTGGTACGAATGTTAAGAACATATAAAACATGTAATTCAATGGTGGAATTTTTAAAATATGAATTCTATAATAAGTACTTAGGTGGTGTAAAGCAATGTTACACAACGTAAATAATAATTATGCAAAAAAATTGAAAAGTGAAATTGATTTTTTGGTTAGAATTTCATATACATAATGAGTTTTTCTTTATTTTTTTTAATATGTGTTTTGATTTTATACTTGCATATATATTTTGTACAAGTAATTAGTAATTACTATTTTATAATAAAATAATTTAATAATTTGACATGACCAATGCTATATGGATTACTGATAATTTGATTTGGAGAAAAAATAAAGGAATTATATGCTTAGCTTAAAAAATAATAATGATAACAAAAGAATTAGGAAAAAATATTGGGTACAAGATAGAAACTTTTATAATGAGATCGTTGACTAGAATTTATTGTTGGATCCTATTAACGGGTACCTTTAGGAGATTTGTTAATCGATCATTTTAGGAAAAAATTAATACAATTTTTAAGAAAAATATAAAATTCCTTTAAGAAAATTTGAATTATTTGAATGGATTTCATACCCCACTAAGATATTGGAGATGTATATGGGTGAAGAATACAAAACTTTAACATTCAATTCAGTCATTTCATGAATCATGACGGATCGTTCTCTATATATGTTGGAAGATTTTCAATGTCTCAGGTACCAAAAAGAATGACAGAGACAACCAAATTTCGTGGATTGGGTGTGTAATAGACTAAATGTGTGGGCATTCCCATTGCCATTCCCATTGGGTATTTAGATTAGAGGATTAGCGTGTGTCTATGACTATTAGTATATTACTCTGCAATAATGAGTTAATGACCCTATACTCTAAACGTGTTGTTTGAAAGACACTGCGTCTACGTTGTGCCCTACTTCCATTGGTTGAAACATTGAGAATTGCCTCTTGCACCTACAATTCTAGAAGTATAATAGACTTACACCTGGCAAGAGCGACTTATGCAAATGGCAGTAGTATTTGCGGCGATAATTACCAAGGAGTTATACTTAATATATTACTTCGCTTTCCAAAAAATGAGTAGAATTTAGCCCTCGAGAATTATTAATAAGAACTAGTATAATAAGAGTATGAATAAGAAATTTAATAAAGTTTTTAATGGTTGAATAAGAAGTTTGGAGTTTAATATCTGTCTATACCAAAAACCAATTGATATTTTAGTTTGACGATAAAAAGTAAAAATCACAGAAATAGACATTGTAGGTTGAAACTCTATCATAAAAAAATATTATATAAATAAATGATTTAATATTTTGATAATCTTTTTGCAACTATCATTTGATAAAATAAAAAGAGTTTTATTACTATTACTTATATTATTATATTAGATTCATGACCCTTTGCCCCCCTTTTAAGTTTTTTAATCCCATAAAGTCCACGCACTCCTAATAAGAATATATATGTACCTCGGTTGAATCTCTAAATTTTATTTTTTAATAACGGATGATAACAACCAATAAAGATGAGAAATTTGAATCCCAATTCTTTTCAAGAAGAGCAAATAGTACCAGTTTTTAATCATAAAATAATTTGAACATGACATGTTAAAATAAAATAAAATAATAAAAAGGGGGAAAAAGATAATTTGTGTGGGTTATGAGTGACTAATTGCATTCTTTATGGGATTGTCTCACCCAACCTTTTTCGATAGGTTGCTAGTGTTTGTGTTACATCTATTTTTAGAAACAAACATAAAAATACATTACAAACTCTACTTAAAAGCTATAATCAATTTACTTTACTTAAAATGGAGTCTTCCACACCCAATGCAACCGCCAATATTGTAGCCAAAATGCTCCAAATATAGACGATATAATGTTGCAACATTTGAATCCCGGAAGAGGCATAGATAATTAAGCAACATATTAATCATTAGAATTGCAAGCTCCACTAACAAGAAGCCAACAAAATAAAATTTTATATGGATAAAAAAAAAAAAACTAATTAATTAAACAGCCGAAAGCCTATATATGAATAAATATAATACAAGAACGTACAGTTTCATGAAGAGAATGATAGGCAACTTATATAATTAAATAGTACTAGATAAACATGAAAGGCACATGAAGTGCAGATGAAGTGGCGCATGTCTTGGAATTAGTGTTTTCTTTTCTTTCTCCAATTCCTGTTCTTCGTCTATATATGCCGTGGAAAGACTTCGTGATCATCATGTCTTTTTTTTTTTTTTTTTTTTTTTTTTTTTTTTTTTTTTTTTCTCTCTATCAAATCAATTAAACAATTGATGATTCATCAAGTCTTTTCTCCATCAGATTGATCAATCAATTATTAATAATTAAAGCAGTCTTGGTTTAAATAGATGAAGTGATGGCACATGTTTAACAACTTATGATTATTTATATGACCCCAAAAAAATAAGAGTCGTCTATGTTTAAAATCTCTCTCTTGCAGATTATTTTTTGAGGGCCAAAAACAGATAATCACACTCTCAATCTCCTTCAAAGACACTCAGGACCAAGTCAGAGATTGAAGAGATTAGTGGCAACAAGGGCGGGGCTAGAACTTAAATATTGAGGGGCCCAAAATAATAACCAATTAAAGTATAAAAATTAATAACAAATGTAAGAAGATTATATAGAAAATACCAAAAAAAAAAAAAAAAAAAAATTGGGGAGCTATGCAAAATTTATTGCAAAAATTAACCAAATATAAAAGTAAAAATTGAGTTCTTTGAAAGTTTGACCCATGAGCGTAATAGCTGGGTTTGACTCTATCCATGGGTGGGTTGGGGGGGGGGGGGGGGGTATAGGACATGGCATATTGAATTTTGTATTGTGACATTGTTTATATACTTTTCTATGCATATAATATGATCAATCATTTATGTTTCATGCTAACCTAGTATCAATTCTTACTTACTGATCGAGCTTTTACTTTTATATTGTTGTTCATAAATATTTTTAGATTAGTTACTCAATTTTGTAGTGACAAGTGGGTGCTAGAAGGTGATTACTATGTTGCAATTAGACTATTGTTGGGATTTCAAGCACTTGTTTTTGGAAGTTTCTTATGCGTTAGAATTTTAAGGTTTTTTTTTTTTTTTTTTTTTTTTTTGGTGATAAGCTGGAATTTTAAGTTTTAATTTTAAAAGATGGATTTTGTGAGGATTTGTTTTAAATTTTTTTAATATACATTTTTCATGTTTAAATGTTGTGGAGTTTAGGCCCTTTTATAGTTTTAGAGATGTACGTACAATTCTTACTTACTGATCGAGCTTTTACTTTTATATTGTTGTTCATAAATATTTTTAGATTAGTTACTCAATTTTGTAGTGACAAGTGGGTGCTAGAAGGTGATTACTATGTTGCAATTAGACTATTGTTGGGATTTCAAGCACTTGTTTTTGGAAGTTTCTTATGCGTTAGAATTTTAAGGTTTTTTTTTTTGGTGATAAGCTGGAATTTTAAGTTTTAATTTTAAAAGATGGATTTTGTGAGGATTTGTTTTAAATTTTTTTAATATACATTTTTCATGTTTAAATGTTGTGGAGTTTAGGCCCTTTTATAGTTTTAGAGATGTACGTACAAGTTAGATTTGAACTTATATAGAGGAATAAAATAAGTTATTTAATAGTAGATCTATATAAAAAAGCTTCTAAGTGACAAAGATTTTAACTTTGACATGACACATGATAGAGAAGAAGAAAATGATAGTAAGAATGTAAAAAGGGATAGAAGATATATGTGGGAAACCCTAGGAAAGGGATGAAAAACCACGGTTTGAGCAAGAATGGAATGTTTTTACTTTGCTCAAATTTATATTATGTGAGGAAAATAGGTCACTCTTGTATAATAAGGGTGTTCTTCCTTAAAGAGAGACATTGTTTTCTACCTTCCTATCTTTCAACTTTCTACTCTCTTCTCCCAAATATCTACTTGGGTTCTTGCCCTAAAATACGGCTGCATGTTCCTCTTATAATCTGAGGAATATGGCTGAGTACAAGGACATATGTCAAGTCATCATTTTCTTATTTTGGATATTTTCACAACTGTGATATTATCTGTTGACTAGAGGATAGAGATTGCGCCAACGTGGCTGTGGGGCCTATGGGTAGGTGACTTTGCCACTGCTTGGGAAACAGCCCTTGGACATTGAGAAGGATATCAGGAGTACTGTGAATGATACACGTGTCTTTGAAGTAGTCTAACATGCATTCAACCAATAAGGAGTACTGTCCTCATAGTTGTCGACCTTAGAAAATCACTATCTCCCTTTTTGTGAGTGCTTGAGTACCATGTCAGGTGCATATTTTACTTCGTTCTCAAGGCAATCATGCCTTTAGCATGAACCAAGAATATGATCTTTTAGCCAACGCTTCCTCTTCCTTTGCTCACAGCCATTCCATATGTAGGGTCCAGATTCAATTACATATGCATTCTCCCATGCCTTAGTGGTGTAATGTATAGGAGATGAAACGAATTACGATGTGTTTTTATTTGGAGATTGAATTTATTTGTATTGGAGGTTTTTTTTAGTGCAGATTGAGTCTATTTGGGAATAGTTTATTTAGCTGAAACTGAATTTTTTTTACTGAAGATACTATAGATAAAGCTAAAAGGTAGCTAAAATAGTATTGTGGGACCCATGAATAATACCAAAAAGTGCAATGAGACCTATGAATAGTAGCAAAAATAAACTTAATAGTAGCAAAAATAAACTAAATAGTAAAAAAATTTGGCTTTTTAAGCCAATGACAAACGCAACCTTAATAGACTTTTTAAATTGAAAATTGTGGCTTTACAGATCCTATAGAATATGGAACTATGGATGTCATGTGGTGAAGCAAAAGAAATAAAATAAATTAAAAAACACATAGATAAGTGGGTGCTAATAGGAGTTAATTGTGGCCTAACAAGTGACCTAAAGATCTCAAAACTTACAAATAGGCAACAACTCATAAAGAGGAGAGCTTGTTGATTGTACATATGTGAGTGAAAGTTACACATGGAGAAAAATAAATAATTTAAAAAATTAAGCTGAGTTCAGATTGCACGTCTGCATCTGCGTTTGGCGTTGATATTTTTTCCCTGGGTCCCATGCATTGTTCACAGGACCCGCAAGTATCAAGAATGCAAATTTTGCTTTAAAACTGGATCCTATAGCACTATTAACACATTTAAAATTATTTTGTTACATTGTTTTCAGCAATAAATAATATCCAAACAGACACTTAATATAATATAATAGACATACATCTATTAATTTAAAATTTTAAGTTAAGTGGTATTCAATATCTAAGTATGTTATACTAAAATTGGATTTGAACTCTCCACAATGTATTATCTTTACAGCAAATAAAGTTAAACATACATAATAATGCACTAAAATTGTTAGTTGGTACCTTTCTAGCTAAGCTTCTAAACGCAATAATTGACACATTCCGGCCGTTAATAACAATAAATTACTTATAATTACAAAAAATAATGCAGTTTCAAAAATTTGGTGCAAAACTGTTATTACCTACTACTATTAGTCTCTCTCTTTTGACTTTTGAGGAAGCAACATAGGTATTTGATAAAACTCAGAACAAGTTAAGCTTCCAACGTTGTCACACTTGTCAGTAACAATTTAATTTCCTTTGATTTTTATGCCAACTTGCAACAATTGAAATGGACAATCAAGAATTTAATTATTAAGTTCCAACTTTCAGTGACTAGTCAGGTCAAATAAAACAGAAGATAGGATAAATTTCACTTTTCCACATTTGGCATTTGAGGGCAGATGAAGTTGATTGTGTGGAAATGGACAATTCACAATAAACAGGATCACCATCTAAATATTACTACAAAAAATGCGATTTTCCAAATCCTTGCCTTTTTTCGGTCCCCGTTTATGTTCTTGTAAATATCATCGACGTCGGTTTGATACTCATCAATAATTAATTGGGAAATCTGGACGGAACCACATCAATGATAGGACTTAGGAGGAGTGTCTACTCTCTAGTAGTGATATCCCTATCTCATTTTGTTTCAAAATCACACAAATAGAAACTTTATTTCTTAACAAATGAAAAAGAATGGAGAAATAAAGGAAGTCTTTAATTTTTAACTTTTAATATCCTATTGAGATTAAAAAGTAACATCAACGATAGGACTTAGGAGGAGTGTCTACTCTCTAGTAGTGATATCCCTATCTCATTTTGTTTCAAAATCACACAAATAGAAACTTTATTTCTTAACAAATGAAAAAGAATGGAGAAATAAAGGAAGTCTTTAATTTTTTACTTTTAATATCCTATTGAAATTAAAAAGTAACATCAATGATAGGACTTAGGAGGAGTGTCTACTCTCTAGTAGTGATATCCCTATCTCATTTTGTTTCAAAATCAAACAAATAGAAACTTTAATTCTTAACAAATGAGAAAGAATAGAGAAATAAAGGAAGTCTTTAATTTTTAACTTTTAGGCTGGGTTTAGATAGCAACGCGTTTGTGTGTGAGTCCCGTGTACTGTTCACAGGATCCGCAAGTATGGATTTCAGCATATTTTTCTTTAAAACTGGGCCCCACAGCATTATTCACACATTTAAAAATTATTTTGCTATAGTATTTTCAGTTTTCAATTTTTAGCAATAAGTGGTATTCAAACAGACTATTAATATCCTATTGAGATTAAAAAGTTTTCATTTCCTTTAGATCTAAAATCACAATAAATTTCACAACTATTGAAAAACAAGTTGAGATTGATGTACAGTAGAAGTGATGTCAATGATGGTTCTATTTTTTAGTAATGTTACATTAATTTGTTGTGTCTGTAACATTATTATTATTATTCATTATGCATATTTGTCTTGCTAAGTCTCCCTCCATTTTCTGTGTGCGACCCCGACTTGGCTCCTACTTTCCTTCCAGGGGTGTGCATTGGTCAGATTGAGAAGTTTTTTCAATCCAACCCACTACAGTCAGGTTAAAAAAATACAACCCAACCCAACTCATCATAGAAGTCCATTCCAGCCCAATCCAACTCACCTAGATCGGGTTGGACTTTTTTTTTTTTAATTGAGCATTAGTACAACACCAACACAAATAAGAACAAATTTATAACCTAATAAACTTGAGCATAACACTAATCCAACATAAACTATTTTATTAGTGTTTAAAATTTAATTAAACCAATACAAATGACAATAGATATTGGTAATGCATCAAATACAAATGATATTGGTAGTGCATCAAATACAAATGAATTAGTTTTATTATTCTATAGTTAGTAGGATATTATGTAGTCTTATCTCAACTCAATTGATAAACAAAAGAATAAATAATAAAATCATATAAATATATTTTAAAAATATATATCAAATATAATTATGTCCGGTTGGGTTATGTAAATTTGTGAATCTGTTGACTCACACCCAACTTGACCCTCTGTAAAAAATATTTTGACAATCCAACCCAACCCACCAACCTTTAAAAACCGACCCAATTTGGTGGGTTAGTTGGATTGGGTCAGTTTTGGCAGATTTATGAGTTGGTTGCATGCCCTTATTTTCTTCTAAAAAATGTAATTAAAAAAAGAAAAGAAAAGAAAAAAACTAAGCTGCATGTGTCCTTGAATATGAGTGGTGAACAGGACAACTATTTTCTTGTAAATTGAATTAGTAAATTCTCAATTTGTTGTTTGAAAAGTGCATCATACATGCTCATTTTTTGGGTCAACTTTTTGATGAGCTATTAAGATATACATCAAAGTTCTCGGCTTTCATTTTTGTGCTCGGGTTAAACTTAATGGAGCTTAAGCGTTTTATAGTAAATTGTCTGCACTATAGACAAAACTTCTATCTAAAAATTTAAGAGTTGCATTTAATTTTTTTTTTTTTATAGAACAATTCAATAATTAAGGGTGTAATAGAATATGAACTCTGGATGTCTCCCTTAAAAATGTCAGAAAATGTCAATTGAGCTGCATGACTCCAAACTATAGAATTTGAATGTAAAAGAAATATAATTGTGGAAAAGTATGCTATTATATGGTAAAAGCCAATTGTGGAAATTCGGCAATTCCTCTTAATAATGTTCTCCCTCATATCTAGTGGGGCAAAAGAAAATGAAAAATGAAAATGAGAAAGAGAAAGAGAGAGAAAGGGAAAAAGAGAAAGAATTAAAAGCAAAGAAAATGAGTTACGCGATAGCGTTGTCCTTTTCAAGTCAAAGCAGGTGGTTTATTGGGAAGGCTCTAACTCGCCATCTTTCTGGTTTATGTTTGCTTCTCCTTCACAAATTGATGATATAATCAGTTTGAAAATTTGGGTGGTTCTCTTTGAATGCAAATGTAAAAAGATCGTCTTTGTTCAATTAAATTCCACGTCTGAGCAAACAGTTTCCTTATCTTAGGCTTTTGCCTAATTTGCCGATGCAATCATTGTGCAATATAAAAACATTCCCCACAAAATAAATTAGCTTTCTTTTCGAAACAGAACCAAAATTATCTAAGATTGACTTCTATTTTATCTTAGAAATGAAGGGAAAGAAAAGAAAAGAAAGTTCACTTGGATATTCTCCACTATTTAAAAGCCAACGTGGGTTTATGAAGTTAAAGCTTCAGCTTAATCATTGGATGCAATTGACAAACTTTTTGTATTTGGTCCACAAAAGAAAACAAACAAAAATAAAATGCATACACACACACACACCAAGGTGTATGTACCGAATTGGCTGACTTAATATATTCCAAATCATCCAAATTTTCTGTGTCTTCATCTCCTTACCAGATTTATAACTTACTATATATATTGTTCACACAAAAATAAGGCCGACCGTATATGATCATATAATGTAATCTTCAACAATTTGGTTGGTGCAAACCCTACCACAACCTTGCTTCGAGGTGATTTGCTAAACCAATCAACTGTTGACACATAAGAATTATTTCTTTATTTTAAAGTTTATTCCATGACACGTGTGTCAGATAAAGGGGGGGGGGGGGGGGGAAATTAAGAGGGAGAGAAATTGGGGTATCATTGCTACCCCACTAAAACAAAACTATTATGGCATGCATGTTATGGTAGATATATATTATGAGTCTTCCAAACAGCAAATTATGTGGATGGTGGAGATAGATAGAGTGTTAAATTTACTCTAACCAGATGCCATTGTTGGTTGGATAATGGGGAGCTATATAAGTTGTTTAATCAAAGAAGTAATTATGAAAAAGTGGGGTACAATATGAAAAATGGTAATGTACCATCACAATCATCCACCAAAACAGACATTTGTCTCTTTTAAGTTTGTTTATCATTTCTTGCTGAATAGATTGAAAACTGGGTTTTCTAATTCGAAATGATTGTATTTCTTGTTAGGTATATCTAGTTAGGATCGGGAGGGGAAGGAAATCATGAATATTATACTAGTTTTCTTTGATTCCTTGTGAGTTACAGTTGTAGTCATTCCATCCCACACACCTTTTAACTAACTACAGGGAGCAATCCATTGAGGATGACACCAAGATGCTAGTAAGATGATACCATGATGGCTTAAGAACCAAGTTTGGCGTAATAATATCATGATAGCTGTTATGTACTTATGTTAGCTTGTTACAATTCATAAATTCATTAAGCGCGAAGTTTGACTAAATTATGTCCAGATTCATATGGAAGAGTACATTATTTAATTACTTACATAACTATTATTTTAATTTGTCCCCTCACATATGAATCCAAATTCTTTCTTAATAAGTGGGTACAACAAGTGGGGAAAAAAAAAGAGAGGTTATGAAGTGGGTTCAACATGTGGGTCTTGATTTTTCTTTTAATTGAAATAGGAGCTAAAGTGGAGATATCTAATTCAGAACCACCTGTTTTGGTACAATAATTAACTATCACCAATATCAAAATTTTAAGCTGTTAAGAAATAATGAATTTAATTGTTTAACAATTATTCTTATATAATTAATGTAAACTGGTTTGAAATATATATATTTTTGTTTGAGGAGAAGTAAAATAGTGTCTTTGTCAGTGCGACGAAGAAATAAGGCAGAATTATAATGACTGGCCATGTAACCCAAGCGAGAGATGGTAGAGCTGAATTTTGCAAACCAAGCTCGTGGAGCTTGTTTAAGGCCATAAAGTGCACGTCAAATGTGACAAACCTTGTTTGATTCAACAGAGAGACCAGGAGGAGGTTGCATGTAAACTTCTTCACTTAAATTTCCATTAAGGAATTCATTTTTGACATCCATCTGAAAAAGGTCCCATTTTCTGGCAGCAGCAACAGCTAAGAGGGTACGAACAGATGAGATACGAGCAACCGGAGCAAAAGTCTCTTCATAATCAATCCCATACTCTTGTGTGAAACCTTTTGCAACAAGACGAGCTTTGTAGCGCTCAATGGACCCATCAGAGCGAGTCTTAATCTTATAGATCCACTTACAACCAACCACAGATTTCCCAGGAGGGAGAGTCACCAAGTCCCAAGTATGGTTTTTAGATAATGCATCAAGCTCCTCTTTCATTGCAATCTGCCATAAAGGGTCAGTGGAAGCCTCACGATAGGTGTGAGGCTCGTGCAGTGTAGCAAGGGCAGTGTAACAATGATAGTCAAGTAAATGTGTAGGAACGGATCTTACCCGAGTTGAGTGACGAGGTGCAATGTCTTGTGCATGATCGTCAGGCGGAGCAGGAGCAGGAGACCCAAGCTCAGGGTTGGGTAGCTCGTCTTCAACCTGTTCATCTTCCACCTGTTCATTAAATGGTGAACTAGGAAAGGGATCAAGGATATCTGGTGGTTGGACAGAGAAGTCTACAGGGGAATCAGGAGCAACTACAATAGGATCAGGAGCAACTACAGAGGGAATATGTGCCTCATCTGGAAAAAGATCTAAGACAGAGGAGGAAGATAGGGAGGCACGGAAGTGAGAGAGCTCGACAAAGGAGCGATGTTCCCAAAATACAACATTGCGAGAGACACAAAGACGATGAGAGACAGGATCATAACACCGATACCCCTTTTGAGTTTCGCCATAGCCAAGAAAACAACAAAGCCTTGACCGAGACTCAAGTTTGTTATGCTCATGTGGCTGAAGAAGAACGAAACAAGCAGAACCAAAGGAGCGAAGGTGGCGATAATCTGGAGGTGACCCAAAAAGGCGCTCATATGGAGTTTGATTGTGGATAACAGGACTTGGAATGCGATTAATAGCATGAACAGCATGAAGAACAGCTTCGCCCCAAAAAGGAGCAGGAACTTTGGCAGAGAGAAGGAGAGCACGAACAGTGTCAAGAATATGACGAAGTTTTCGTTCGGCTCTACCATTTTGTTGAGAGGTACCTGGACAAGTTAGATGATGAACAGTGCCATAGGAATGCAAAACAGCTTGGAAAGCATATTGAGTGTACTCAAGAGCATTATCAGATCGAAAAATTTTGATATGTTTGGAAAATTGAGTTTCAACCATTTTTGCAAAATTAGAATATACTTCCAATAATTCAGAACGATGTTTCATATGAAAAATCCAGCTATAGCGGGAATAATCATCAACAAAGGCAACAAAATATCGAGATCCACCAATACTAGAGACCGGGGAAGGCTCCCAAACATCAGAATGAATAAGGTCAAAGATATCAGTGGATATTGATTCACTAGAATTGAAAGGCAAAGCTGGTTGTTTTCCTAACTGACATGAGACACAATCAAAATTTTCTGTAGATACTGAACCTAACAAACCTCTAGAAGCCAATTGTTGTACCCGAGAGGAAGATGCATGACCAAGACGAGCATGCCAAAGTGCAAGGGAAGGAATTGAAGAAACTGCAGCAGCTGCAGCAACAAAAACAGGAGCAACAAGTGGAAGACGAAGGTTGTCCACGGGAAACATACGCCCAACTCTGGGACCGGTCCCAAGTTCCTGTCCCGTCCTCGGATCCTGCACAATACACCCAGAATAATCAAATATAATGCGAAAACCCAACTCAGCTAACTGTCCCACAGAAAATAAATTGTAAGAAAGGTCAGGAACATTAAAGACCCTAGGAACCGAAAGGTTGTAAGTCGAAACAGAACCGATATTATGACCAGACATTGTGGAACCATTTGCTGTGCGAATATTAAGAGGGTGTGGTGCAGGTTTGAATTCAGAAAATAAGGACGAGTGAGGTGTCATGTGATTGCAACAAGCGGAATCCATAAGCCAAGAGGAGGGAGACATACCAGATAAAGCTGAGAGAGAAGATGAGTAAGATGCATTACCAACCATACGAATGACATTGGCGATGATATTTTTAAGGTCATCTGTGGACATGGTGAAAGTGCGTTCTGAAGACTTAGACTGTGCAGAGATAGGAGCCATTGGTTAGACACTCTCAGTGTTAGCAATAGTAGTAGCAGAAATTGAAACAGCTGATTTGTTGCGACGATAGCAAGTCTCAATACTGTGGCCAAAACGTTTGCAAAAATTGCAAAAACATTTGCTGGATTGTCGACGATAATTATTGCAACAAGAAGAACACCTGTCCTTATTCTTCATTTAGAAGCAAAATATGCAAAAATAGACTGCAAAAATGAAATCTACGCGAAAAACTGGGTAAGGAGCACCTGGACTGCAAAAGTCAACTCTGGCAAAAAAGTTAACGGTCCAAGTCAACCTTTAGTAAAGTCAATGGTCAAAGTCAACACAGGTCAACGATGACGTCAGCAGGTGCGTGGCAGATGACGTCAGCGGATGCCGTAGTAGATGACGTCAGCAGATGACGTGGCAGATGACGTCACCTAGGGCTGACGTCAGCAGAGGAACCTTGGTGCGTGCAGGCGAGTGGTGGCGCGTGGAGGGTCCTGGCGGCGCGTGGAGCGCGTGATCAACCGTGCAGAAACTTTTTTCGGCGCGTGGGGGAGCGTGCGGTCTCCGATGACGTTGAATCTTCCACGGTTTTGTAGATCGACGCGAGACGATCTCTGTGGTAGGTTCAAAACTGCAATCGGAGCAATGTTTGTGACGGTGATGCGAGCGGCAGTGGTCTGTGCAGTGTGAAACTCCTGAACAACAGCTGCTGCAGGTCCGGAACCCAAGGACGACGGCTGGATGACGTCGGCGGTTCAACGGCGAAAGGCTGCGACGGTGGTTGTGATGGCGGAAGCGATGTTGAAAAAAAAAAAAAGGAGTCACGCTAATAAAGACAAGACTGCTAAGAAAAGGTCAGAGTAGTGGCTCTGATACCATGTTAGAAATACTGGAAGTTTGTATTGTATTTCTCAATGAAAGAATATACATCAGTGCCTTATATAGGAGGCATAAGTGTGCGGTACAAGTAAAGTGTAGTACAAGTATAAGTGTGCTATACAAGTAAAGAAAGCAGTTGGGCCTAAAGCCCATAACAAAACATAATATACATTAACAGTCAGGTCTTGCCCTGGACATGAAGTAACATCAAATCAATAATGCTTGAGAAGAACACTAAGCTTGGCTCTTTCAAGTTTTAACGTTCATCCACCCAGAAAGTCCAAATTCACAAATGGTGAAGTACAAATAAGAAGATAATAGAATTTTGTGTCCTCCAAAGAAAGCTTGAACCAGCCATAGCTTATCTACGCCAACACCAATATCAGAGCCAAAAAAATCAGAGTGATCGAATTAGTATATAGGACAAAGATACCAACAATGCGACAAAATTCCAGTACATAGCGAAAACGAAAGGGTATAAAGTGGGGTATTTTTTGTTTGCTTACGAGCTTTCACTTGATCTGTACTGATAGGAATGTTGTTTTATAGCACACAAACCGTTTATTGGAAAAACCGTGTCTGTGTATTCACCCTTAGAACTTGAATCTTATGCATTGCATCAATTATATATATCCTTAATGATTATCTCAACTTTCTCTAGCCATTAATGTGGCCAAGCCATTAGACATGAACTTAACTTGCATACAGCATAACTTCTTGTAATATCATGTGCAATTCTGTGTCGATTATGAGAAGCAATTTGAGCATGCTATATATTCGAATTAAAAGGTTCTAAAGGTGTCAATATGCTCTTTGAGCATGTGCTGCAGGAAGGTATCGCCTGCTCACAAGTATATATGCTGTAACAAGGGCTTTGTTTTTGTAGCCTAGCCATGGCCCATGGTTCACATTGTTGGCGACAAATACTCATCTAAGAGTGGGCTGACAGCCCAACTTCGTTCCATTTTTATGTGTATTTCTTGTCCATGGGTTTGACTTGGGCATGGATATGGGTTCCCGAATCAATTAGGATGGTTTGCTATTGTGACCTATTTTTATTGGTTTATTTTGTTTTAAAACAAATTGGGTAAAAATATAATTGTGTCTAGAAAATGTAATTATATTTAGAAAAATGTGAAACTTTAAAAATTTTAACGTAAAAAAATAATTAAAAATAAGTAAAAAAGAAAATTATAGAAAACGCTGAAACTATACCCAAAGCCAAGCACAAATAAAAAGAAACACCCGAAGTTTTGAAATATACCAAACAAGGGGGTTTGATTGGGACTAGACCTTGCCACATTCTTTAAGGGTGGCTTAAAGTTATGAAAATTCGGCCCAAGCCCAAATGCCAGTAATCATCAACAACTTTGGCCCATACTAAAAAGAAAGAAAAAGAAAGGTGTTGACAAATGTATCCCCATTCAAGGTGGGACAAAATTATATAGGAGACAAAGATAATAAGGCCATCCATTCAAGCACCTTGAGTACTGTTAAATCCATGTTTTTATTGGTTTAATTCTGTATCAAATTTTATGTATTCAATTCTCTCATTTTTACGTATTTTATGAGCATTATTGTATTTAGGGTAGAATGTACTTAAGCTTGACCAAGCCTTAGTAAAAGCTGCATTATGCATCCTACCTGCAACACGCATAGCTTGTGAGTGACATGTGGTAGCCAAAGCTAGGAGCTTTGTTAAAGCAACCTTCTCGAGACCTATATAGATTGTGGTCAGCATGTAGACAGAATCTCTTGATCTGTTATATTCTATTTTTCCAAATTTATCACATATGCCAAATAACATACTCTATGCATGTAGGACATGGAAAATAAGTGCGTGCTGAGCTTGTAAACCTTGTAAGAGTTCATTTTGTTCATCCCGACCAACTCGACATTGTTGAGAGTGAGAGAGCCTTAGTCTTGACTCTTGAATCAAAATTTCTACATATTCCCTCTTCTCCATTTCTATTACAAATGACACACTCTTGAGAGAAATTTGTAATCTTTATCTCCATTACAAAAGAAACAAGTGTTATGAGTTGTTTGAAGGAGTGGAAACCATTAGAGCCTCAAAGTCCAAATCCTACAAGTTTGGTGACTTTGCGTTGGCAGCTCAATGGTGGTGCTTCCGAGGAGCTACTAGAAGAAAGGTTTTGGTTGAAGTTGGTTGCTAGTTGGAGTATTCTAGACGGTAGTGTCAATAGAGAGGTTTTTCCACCCAAGTGTTTAGGTTTTCCTTTTTATAAACATGTCTTGGTGTTTACGTGTGGTTTGATTTATTTTCCACATTTTCATATTGCTCTTTAATTATATGTTTTACTCTAATCTTGTATTTGCATACATTATAAAATTTGGCTAATCACTTACATTTGGACTACTTGCTAGTTTAGGACTAAAAGTGATTAAGCTGTAAAGTTTGATTTTGGGAGTATAAATATTGTGTTAGGTTGTTATTACTATTTTTCAAGTAGCATTAACTATATATAAAAATAACATGTAACAAAAAAGAGAGAGTAAAACTGTGGTACAATTCTGCATGTGCAATATATTAAGTTCTCTAATTTAATTTGAATTAAATATAATTATCTTTTGAAAAGATGATACTATTTGTATTTTAGTGGTCAATACAATTATATGTTTGAATCTAATTGGAGATCTTAATATATTGCATTTAAGAATTTGAAATAAAGGGTAAAAATACTATTTTGGTATCAAAATTTTACCAAAAGTTTTTTTTTCATCCCTAAACTTTAAGAAGTTCATTTTTTGCCCTTAAATTATTGAAAAATTTATCTTTTGTCCCTAAAGTATTGAAGATATTTTATTTATATCCTTAAACTTTAACAAAATGTTGGTTTTCATCCCTAAATTATTGAAAAAAGTTCTATTTTCATCCCTATTTTTGTCTCTAAATTATTGAAAAAACCCTTTACAAAGTTTAGGGATGAAAAACAAACTTTTTAAAGTGTATGGGCAATTTTTTTTTTTTTTTGGTAAAGTTTAGAGACCAAAATAGTATTTTACCCAAAAATAAATAACTTGTTAACGTGTTTTTACAATATTTTTAAAAGTTGAATTCAAATTGTGTACAAAATCATAAAAAAAATCCACATTTATAATGAATTCGTATGTACAACCAATATATTATTGAAAAGTTGCATTGATTTATTTTTAGGGCACTCATTAGCAAGACAAAAGGGGGGGGGGGGGGGGGTCCGAAAAAACCTTATAGTTTTATCCTTTGATATATTAAACTCCATACTTTCAATTGTGTTACTTCAAACCCCACAATTTCATTATTGCGCCACAATTGAAAATTTGAAACACTTAAGACCATAAGTAGAGTTTTGTTTGGTACAACAATGAAAGTATGGGTTGGAGTGCTAATGTTACTCTTTTGATGTGTTCATTTTACTCTTCAATATCGAATTCTTCCTCCTTTTCCCCCATATAGCACATGTTTTGGTGGGAGTTTTGTGGTCAATTAACAAAATGGTGAGATGCTTTGATAGCGTCTCATTCTCTCTAGGATTGGAAAACATTTCTTAAGTGATTTGTTTGGCAATTTGTATTTGCAAGTTGGTTATATATACAGTTGGTAATTTATTTTTGGTTTAGAGAGTATTTTTCCCTTGGTTATGAGGTTTGCTTTGTTTTGTTTGTGAGAGCTGCTTCTTTTTTATTTATTTATTTATTTATTATATATATATATTTTTTTGTAAATTAGTTTGTGAGAAGTTCTCTCTCGGTGGTGCGAAATTTTTTTATTTGGTTTGGATTGTGCAGTCTTGTCTTGGATGGAGCATTGCCTCTTGTTTTATATGTGGTGTTGCGGTTGGGTATTTGTGAATTTTTAGTTCTTTGGTTTGAGTTAGAGAGAAATCTCTTTGAGGGGATTGTGTAATGTGAAAGAAATTTTCTCTTTGTATTAGGTGTAGTTCATAATCTTTGTATTTGTGAGAAAAAACCATTTCAATATATTAGAGTTTTGGGTTATGTGAGAGTGCCACTACACTATCTTTTTATTCTCTCAATTTATTAGTGAATTTGTCCCCTATTTTTTGTATTGAAGATCTTTTTTAGGCCCACAAGATATATTTTCAAGTAGCCTTTCAATCCATTGATTAGTGGCATAAGAGTCACAAGATTCTAGGATGTGTAACTAAAACTTAAAAGTGGTTTATTTTTCTTTCTTTATATTTTTTCTTCATACATACAACTATCTTTTGATAATAACAAGTTTATGTTTTTTGACATTTTTTCCGTAGTGTAATTATCATAACGTAGAGATTGTATAATAAATACACACACACATGCAACTATCTTTTGATAATAACAAGTTTATGTTTTTTGACATTTTTTCCATAGTGTAATTATCATATCGTAGAGATTGTGTAATAAATACACACACACTAGCCACTATGCATATCCATTGCACATGCTCAGAGGTTTTTTTATTTTATTTTATTTTATTTTAAACTTTTTAAACAATAATTGTAATTTCTTTTTAAAATATGTGTTTGAAAATTTTGTAGTAATATAGAGAAAATATTGGGTAGGGAAAATAAGATGAACATAAGGGGAAAGAAGGCTAAAATTTAGGAGTTCGCTTAGTTTAAAAAAAAAAAATTGAAGGTATTTTATTTGAATGAAATTTTTTTTTAAAAAAAGGGCTAAATTTTACAGAACAAAAAGATAAATATGAAGGAAAAAAAGCCTAAATTTAAGGAGTTCGCTTTTGAATTCAAAAATATAGTAGCTGTAAGTGTTGTAGAAAGTATAAATAGGTTGGTTATTTGTTTGACATTTATGACCCTATTTTTTAGAGAAGTTACCATTTATTAATGAGGGTATTTTTGGATTATATAAAAGTCTAGTTCAAAAAGAGAAATCCTCTTTATATTTATATATATATCACCAAATGGGGGTAAGCTACATACAATAGAGGAATGGCGGAAGCTGGGTAAGGTTACAAGTGTATATTGGGGATACAAGTGTAAACTAAGGGGAATGGGGATAAACACTAGCTCTTTCAAAGAGGGAGGTAGTAGTGAGCCTCTGAGGAGATAAGATTAGGTCCGTATAAGAGGAGCTAAAATTAAGCCTGATGAAGACTGAGGCCAAGGATGCCTTATATAGAAGGTGAGAGCCTTGGATGCCTTCAGGGGTGAGCTGGAATCACGGAAGGTAAATTGCTTTTACTTCAGGTGAATATCTTTTCAGCCGAAAGCAATAGTAACTTCAATGATGGTGCTGGGGCACTGCTGAGTGAACAGTAACTGGTCACTATTTATGAACAGTGTCTTGTCCCCTTACTTTCTGGAATAGTAACTCTGCATAGCGTTCTTGTACTGTGCAGTAAATAGTAGCTGGTCAACTCTGCAAATGCGGGTACTGTTCTGAATAGTAGCCGAAGAATGCAAAGGTGTTCTTTTTAGCTTTCAAGGGTGTCTGGAACTGTTCTGGAGCGTCAAGGTTCATAATCGCTGTCCAAGTTGTAACCATCGTAAGGATCTTGGGCGTCTTGGAATGGGGCAACTGGGGCAAGATTGCAAGAAGCTTCAGAAGAGGCAGGAGAGTTTCTTTCAGTTGACTCAAGCTGCTCAGACTGGAGGAGTAGCTGTTGGGCAAGATCTCTGAGTTCTCTGCTAGATTTTCCTGATATCTGGACAAAATCTAGGCTCGATTGTGATCTTGTGCAATGAGCTATAGGCCTCTGAACTGGAAGAGGAAAGTCCTTATAAAGTTTGGAGATAACGTCAGTTGGTCTGAACCTATCCCACCACTTAGTAAAGAATTCCCGATCAAGCAGGTTCTGGTTGATAGCATAACTCCACATGCTTATCCAGTGGATCTTGTATTGTAATGACATATGCAAGATGGCTGGGAACTGTGAGGTATGCCTGTCTGTCTGGAATTTAGAGTTGAAATACCTTAGTGCGTCTTGTAGGGGTTCTGGGAGGTTCTGTGGAACTGAACCGAACATTTCCCACCACTTGAGGAACCACGAAGGTATTTGACTATTGAAATTCCTGTCAAACTGAATGAACCATGAGTGATCAAAGGTCTTGTTCTGGAAGAATAATACCTTTTCAAATGCATCCATATAGTCATAATAATTATACAGGGGTTCTGAGCCCTTGAGAAGTGTAAGGGGCCTGAGAGTAGAGGGGTGTTCCCAATCTTTGCAGCTTACAAAACTCTGTATTATGAACTTATGGTATAACACTCTTGAGGGATCATGTCTATCCTGGATATCTTCTATTCGGGCAGACTTTTCTTGATAAAGGATGCCTTTATAGAATCTGATACTCTTTTCTGGGCTCTTGGGAAGGAAATGCCATTCATGGGGCAATACTTCCATTGCTAATGCCAAGGGATCGGTTATATGGGCCAAGTGTGGCTCAATATAAGAGACATGCTGGACAAAAGGTTTCTTGATATAAGAAGCTCTGCCTGTTCTGGGAGGGAGAGTGAAAGAAGGTTGCTTGGGCACAATAGAGTCGAAAGGTTCTTCTACTGTATATGGAGAAGCTACTTTGGACGGTATGGTGGCTAAAGCAGAACTGTAACTGTGTTGTCCTTGGGGCCTTTGGTAGTTTGGTTTCGGAACTGTAGAGACCAAATAACGATTGGCTACAGAGGATGATGACACAGGTTGGGTTCTTTGTGAACTGGAAAGGGGTACTATAGGGCCAGGGTTCTGTGCCTGACTGGTACTCCTAGTGGTATGCTGTTTAGGCATTTTGGGAGGCTGGGGTTGTACGGGTCTTTTCCAGGACATTTTGTTCTGGATCCTGCAGGAATTCACGGGTCAGGAAGTTAGGGATACTGTTTTGGGTTCCTGCTATGAATTCAATGTCAAAATCGAAAACTGAAAGAATAGCTTGCCAACGTGCAAAAATCTGTTTTGATGCAATGTTTTGAACATCTTTTTCTAAAACATGTTTTGCAGATTTACAATCAATTCTTATTAAAAACTTTTGATTTAGAAGGTCACTTTGGAACTTCGAAATGCATAATACTATAGATAAAATCTCCTTTTTAATAGTACTATAATTCAGTTGAGTGGGAGTCCAAATTCCTGAATGAAAACAGACAATCTGTTCAGGGGAAGTGGGATTGGCACGCTGAAGGAGAATGCCACCATAACCTATGTTAGAGGCATCAGTCTGGACTACCTTGAAGGAATTTTCAGAGGGGATTCCAAGGCAAGGGAGTGTCTTGACATATTTTTTGACCTGTTGAACAACAAGTGTATGGGTGGGTGTCCAAGGGGGAGGATTGGTTCGAAGTCTATCAAAAAGAGGCTTGCATTGTTGCCGAAGGTTCTGATAGAAATCTGAGATGTAATTGAGGGATCCTAGGAACCTTTGTAGTTGGGTTTTTTCTAGGATTTCATCTGGAAACTTTTCTGCAAACTGGATGGCTCTATCTATGGGTTTGATAACTCCTTGTCTGATATCAAAACCTAAAAACCTGACAGTTGTTTGGAAAAGCCTAATCTTAGGGGCCGAGACAACAAGACCATTTCTTTTGATGGTTTGGAAGAATGTTCTGAGATGCTTCCAATGTTTGTCTAAGGACTCCGAGAAGATCAGTACATCATTGATGTATACAATGGTATGACTTGAGAATGGATTAAAAATCTCATTCATGATATTCTGGAATTCAGAAGGTGCATTTTTTAGACCAAAGGGCATTACATTCCATTCGTAATGACCAAAGGGTGTGGTAAAGGCTGTCTTGTACCTATCAGGTTCCCTGATTTGTATCTGCCAAAAACCACTCTTCATGTCAAACTTACTGAAGACCACTGCTTTACTAAGCCGGTTAACTAAGTCTCTTTTGTTGGGAATAGGGTACCTAATCCATTCTAAGACTTTGTTAAGGGGCTTGTAATTGATAACAAGTCTAGGGACACCTCTCTCAATCTCAGCGTTTTTCTGGACATAAAAGGCTGGACAAGACCATGGTGACCTAGAGTGTCTGATGATTCCCTTTTTAAGAAGATCCTCTATTTCTGCCTTACAAGTATCCATAAGTTCTTGACTCATTTGGATAGGTCTGGCTTTGGTGGGGATGTTCTTTTCATGGAAATCTTTGACATAAGGTAGAGCAACTTCGTGCCTTTTCCTATGCCAAAAGGCTGTAGGGAAATCGGAGCAAACCTCCTGCTTAAGTTCTTCCTCAAACTTTCTAATGTCTGATTGGTAACTCTTGCAAGCTAATTGCTCATCAACTCTTTTGTAGCTTAGTTCAGTGCTAAGGTACTTAAGATGTTGGGTTTTGGCTTTGATAAGGTTAAGGGTCTTGGAGATTGGATCCTCTTTAAGACTATTGATGTCTTTGGGTTCTGGGCTCCTAAGAAACTTAAACTTAATTGGTTGGCCAAAAGGATGGGTAGTGATTCCTCCACTATCCGTGGTGAAAGGATATAACAGACACATAAACGGGTTTCCTAAGATGACCCTATCTGCCATATTCTTGACAAGAACAAAGGTGGTTTTGAAACACGCATTGTCTTGACATACATGAGCTCTTGGTATTTTGAATTTGATCTGCATTTTACCTCCACTTGCGGAAGTCAACCTTTCCTTGGTTTTCCGGAAGTATTTAGAGGGAATGATTCCTTCTTGAATGCAGTTGAGATCAGCACCCGAATCTATTAGGGCAATAACCTCAAATTCAAAATCCTTGCTTATGACAATCCTGACTTTGGAATGCCATTTTTGGAAGTTAATCCGACTGATGGTTTGCAAGAACGATCCATTGGATGGTTCGGGCACCATTTCTGCAGTGGGGTTAACTGTTTCATCTTCTTCAACATTGAAAGGGTTTAGTGATGGTGTTTCCTCATCGCCTTGATGTGAAGTTGATTCTAGATTCTTGATCCTGAGATCCATGAGACCATGATCAACCCTAAGAATGGTTAAATCCTGCTTAAGGTTTCTCAGCTCAACTTTGGTATCCTTAATCTCTTTGTTGAGATCGTGGACAGTTATCTCTTTTTTGGATTTGGTGAATCTATTGTAGATTTTCTCCAAATTGACTTTGGGTTCCTGAAGCCTAGGTTTGGCCGTACTGGTTTCCTTAACTAGGGTTCTGTGGAAATCACTAAGTCTTCGAGATTTCTCTTCTGGGTCCTTGATCTGTTCTATGAGATCTAGGAGCAGTTCTTCTTGTTTAGAAAGAACTTCGATAGTGCTTTTCTTGCAGCAACTATCTATGCATGGTATGGCTTCATTTGGGCTACTAGAGGTACTATCTGGAACTCTAGGAGAGGATGAATCTTGGTAGATCTGACAGATTTCTTGGTTAATAGAACTATTTGGAGACTCCTTTTCTTGATGGTCAAGTTCTAGGGCCTTGGTAATATCTTCAGATACAATGGAATGGGAAAGGGATTTCCCTAGACATTCAATCTTGAAATGTCCTTTCTTTCCACACTTAAAGCATTTTCCTTTTGCTTTAGGTTTGAGGTTCTCTATGGGATTGGGGTTTCCCTTTTTATAGAAGCCATTGTTCTTGAACTTTTGACGTCTATATTCTCTAGAGTGAATCCTCTCTCTGTGGAAGTCTTTGAAAGCTGGGTTTCCTCTGTATTTGGATTTCCATATCCTAGGAGGAAGTGGGGTTTTTAAGACATTGACCTTTGACGAAGGAGAGACTGGGTTCTCTACTTTCTTAGTAAAATGCCTAGCTTTTGTTGGAATGGGTTTTCCAGGAAGTTTGGTTTTGGTAATGACATAGTTCTTTTTATGCCATGTGAAATGTTTCTCAAAGTATTCAAAGAAAGGGTAATCTGCTTTAACCTCTCTCATGAATAACTTCCATTTCTCCAAAACTTCAAGCTTCTGTTCCTGGGTATGGTTGGCTCTGTAGGTTTCTCTTTTAACTCTGTTCTTCTCAGAATTAAAATCCTTTTCGAGCATGTCCATATTTGGAACAAATTCCTTTGTCAACACAAGGAGCTGAGGGTCGTATTCAGTTTCCTTCTGAATAGGACTTCTAAAATCAGATCCTGATGGTGACGGAGGCTTAAGACTGTCCTGACTGTTGTTGTCTTCTTCTTGATCAACAACTGAGTCTGGTTGGGCGGAGTAACAAGGGGTACTAACCTGGGAGTGGTCTTTAACACCTTGAAACTGGGCACCTAAGTCTTTCTTAAATGGAGTTCGCGTTCTAGACGAACTACACTGGGATACAGGTCTATCTCTCAAAAGGATAGGTGGCTGCCTAAAGGGTTGGCGTAGATCTACGGATCTAGACCTTGGTTCCTGGTATGTGTCCTGGGGTAGATCTAAAGAGGATCTAGGGGAGGGTACATCATACTCTAAGGGTGATCTGAACCTAGACTGGTCAAAGCTAAGTCTAACCTTTCCATCGGCTAGCTGCTGGACGAGATCTAGTTCTGGGTTTCTTACAGGGTTCTGGACCTGTAGAGGATAGTTTTCATTTTCCAGAGTCCAATCTGCTGGAAATGAAATCTCAGACCATTTCAGGGTTCTTGGTACCTGAATGGTGGATCTAACATTCGAGGTTTGGATAAGAGTGGTTTCTCCTGGTTTTCTCTTATCGAAAGCTTGGATGGACATGTTAGTTCCCATGCACTTATAATACACTCTGTATATAAGGGCAAGCTGCTTGGTTCCATGTAACACAAGGGTTCCATGGGTCTTTATGTTGAGGGTGAGGACCTTCAAGATGTGGGGGTCGTCAAGCGCAACTGTGAGGTTTGGGAAACAGTCGAAATGAATTGGACCGTTTGACAAACTGGATTCAATGGTGCCTAGAAGACTGTCGTTGAACCTAATCAATCTGGTGTCTCTAAGGGCCATGAGGATTGAGTTGTTCAACCCTTCTCTGATCAATGGTTTTACTCCAACCTGGACAAGTCCTATGTGGAGGAATTTATGACCATTTTCCCTGTGGGCTCTCATAGCGGCAGGGGACAACAAATAACAAGTTTCATATTCCTTGTTAATGCTGTAGACTTGTTCTATGGTTCTAACATGGTAGTCCGTTCTGAAAGACTTTTTCAAAGACCATGAAGAGGACCTATAGACCTGGTTTGTGGGAACTTTGGGTATGTTCCAATCTCCTAACTTCTGATCTAGATCTGAAAGCTGGTACGACTCTGAGTTGATAGTTCCATCTTCAACTGGAATCTCAGGTGGGTCAGTATTGCTAGATCTAATGGAAGTGGAAGAGTCACTCCTTCTAAACATCCTATTTATCATTCTGGATTAAAAGCCTAAGAAATCAATTACAACCTAGATAGCTCTTATCTTCCATATTCTGGATCTAACCTTAGATCTGAAACAGGGAGTGTATGGACGCCTTCTGTATCAACTGTTACGACTCGGAATCCTATCTAGTCAGTCAACTCTTGCCTTCGCACACCCTAACGCACTCCTGGCTAAACGGGACTTTACTGCTGTGGCCTTGAGGACATCTGATCTGTAGATTGGATCCTAGATTTACTGGGTAACAATCCTGATACAAAACTTAGCATAGTACACATCTGCAACAAACTGTGGGGATAGAAACAAAATTGGAGAACAAAAGATAACTGGGAAGCAAAGGATTAACTCAAACAGGTAATCACAAAGCAATAAACAGTTTGAATAAACGGGAGGCTCAGCCTACTACCAAAAGATAGAATAATATAGACTGGCTAAGATGAAGTAGTAGATGAAAAATGCAACATATGGGAGTGGTAATGCTATCAGAAAATAGATGTAAAACAAAATAATGTTTGTTAGAGATAACATACATTCAAAGTAATGTTAGAGATAACATATATATATATATATATATATATATATATATATATATATATATATATATATATATATATATATATATATATCATTCCTCTCACAATTGTGTGAGATTTACTTGTTTTGAGAGGACAATGTTATAATATGAAGTAGGCTTCATACATTATCTAAAAAATAAATTGTAACCTATGTGTACATGTTGAATTTTATACTAACTAATAAAAAATAATTTAAGAAAACCACTAAGTGCTTAAATTAATATTACGTTAAATTAAAATTTATCATAACTAAAATTATGGTGTTTTAGACTTTGTAATTAGAACACTTTTACTCTTTTGGCTAACTCTAAATCATGATCAACAAAAGTTCTTTTAAGAAAGAGGCATACAAGGATGAAAATGGATAATTTTAAACTCAAAAAGTGTTTAAAGCTTGAAGACACCAAAAAATAAGACTTAAAATAATTTACACACCCAATATAAGTTTGCTTAATATTCCTTTTATTTGTATAAATTGCTTGATAAATGCCAGCTTCCTTGTTTATTTTTTTTTGCATAATTTAAAAATCTAAAAGGGTTACAAATATATTAATTAAAATGTTTAGTTAATGGATGCCTTTGGGAAATTTGTTAATGAATCATTTTAAGAAAGTTTCGATATCAATTTTATGGAAAATACAAAAAGTTGTTGTGGGGGCTAATTGAGCCCATAGGTACTATTCGCATGGGAAAGGGCTGGGCCTATAGCCCAATATCCAGTTCGAGGATAAGAGCGTATCCGAGGACGATCAACAAAGGAAGAAGTGAAAACTGTTTTATAGGAAGAGGTAAAGAATATTTATGGAGGACTTAACCCTGTCCGAGGATAATGACCATCTCGGAACCTCTGTCTGAGGTGGCCGGGAACCTTCTCAATCCCTTAATACAGCGTATTAAAGGAACTTTGCGACAAGGGGATGGGCAAATACCAGATAAAGGATAAGGATGAGGGATAACAAATATCTGGAAATATTGCTACCTCTGCATTAAATGCTGTCCAGTTAACTCTCTGGCCGCATTAATGTGGAGGTGATGCCTGAACAGTAAACATGCAGCCTTACAGCTAAGAGGAGAAGGTTCAAGGAGGGGCGAAATGGGACAGGGAAACTCCCAACACCTAACTCACACGTGGATGGAGAAAATGGTGCAAAAACCATAGTATATAACGCGAAAAGGGATTCAAAGGGGAGGAACGGAAGAAAAACAGAAAAAGAGCGAAATGTTGAAGAAATGCAACAGTAAAAAGAAAGAATTCTATACCATCGATCATACTATTAGGGCATGACCGATGATGCTTTTTGTATTGTTGCATGTGTAACTCTTTCCTTTTAACACTATCTACCAATATCTTTTCTCTAGATTCAGACTAACTTTTTCTCCCACTCTCTACAAATTTATTATTCGGACTTTTTGGGCCTGAGTCCATTCCTGTTTTGGGTTCAAGTCAAAACTGGTCCTTACAGTTGTCAAAATATCAATTAATTTTTTCTTTTTCCTTAAAAATTTTTTAAAAATATTTCCTAAAATAATGCCCTTAGGGTATATGTTAAATTTTCCCTTAATCGAAAAAGATTTTTTCAAAAAAAAAAAAAAATAAAAAAAATAACACTTAAAAAAACATCATAATAATAAACATAACCCTAAACATGAAAATAGTTTTTATTTTTTATTATTTATTTATTTTAAAAGAAAAAAAATTTAAATCAACAAACATATGTTATTCTTTATTCAAAGAGAAACATTATAGAATGTGGAAAGTTGAATGACAACATTTGAATTTTTAAGGATATTCGTACCCTTTTCTCCATTTTTAATGTACAAATATATTTTTGACTATTTAAGCAAGAAAAGTTGAAGTTTTAGGATTTCTAAGCACTAAAAAACTTTTTGTATTTAAAGATAATTTGACCATGTTTTCACGTGACATTTTTCACTAATTAGTAGTTTCATTGATTATAATCATCATATTTATTCCAATAGTTTTTACTTTTAATTGTTAAACATGAAGTTTTAATTCAAAACCAAATTGTTTACTGCTCAATTGAAGTGATAATTGGTGTACTTCTATTCGTACAAACCAATATTATAGGAAGAGTGATTTTGTTTTTGATGGTAGATTTGAAATTTATTTTTGTATCCTTCTTAACTTTTGTCACCAAAAACTGTGACATTCTTATGATAGATGAGTCTTTGTTGGTTGAAGGATATGCAAGCGTGAGCATGCCATTCACTTTTAGATTTACAAATAAAGAGAAATCATTCAATTATATTAAATGTATATTATTTTATTTTCACATGCAAAGCCCATTTGTATGTTATTAACATGAGCTTGTATGTTATTTTTGATTATTCAAATTTAAAAACGAAAATATGAAAATTTTTATATCAACTAGTGAATTCATAAGGTAGTTTTCACCTCTTTCTCATTTATTTTTATATAAAAGTTATTGATGGAAATTTTTGTTAATATCATTCATGTTACATGTTAAGATGATGTCATAAAACCCAATTGTATGACTCCATCTTGTTAATTAAATTGTTTTAGATTTTGAGATTGTTTATGTGTAAACCAAGGTTGTCAAAATCAGGATCTTATGTAGGATCGTGGGAGGTAGGTGAAATCGTGAATCATAGGATCGGATCGTAGATTGTAAGATCCTACGTATTTTTAGATTTAAAGCGAAAAACACATCGATAATGACTTTATATGTTGAATAATCATGTAAATGGAAACTAACTAACTACAATATGAAATCTAAAAGCAAGATGAATATTAAGGTGAAGTGAACATTTAATAATTCTCATTCTAAGATTCTTATAAGTTTTAACCACCGTCTTAATAATCGTCATTCACTTCATCATCTATGTAGATATTGTATATTTGTATACTAGAGCTGCAAAAGACATCAAGATACAACTTTACACTCAACTATTCAAGTTATACCACTCAATAACAATTACAGAGCATGCTAAAAAAAATCAATTAATCAATATACAAATACAAGTATAACTAATAAAATTATATATAAAAAAACATTTTAGTAATATTAGAACAGAAATTAGTATATTGATCAAACAAATTTAACAACATTATAACTTTAAAAGTAGCAAAGCCAACATCAAATTCTTCATTTAGAAATGATTAGGCATTCCTTCATTTTGATTAGCATAATTTTATAAAAATCAAAAAATTATACAATCATAACATGGAAAAATAAAACCCCTTAAAGTTTCATCAAACCAAAAATTTATCCCATAAAAAAAAAAACCAAAAATTTATGTTTTGATCACAAAATTTGAGATTTCTAATTTCAGTTTTGGTATATTTGGAATATACTAAACTGGATTACTGTGAGATGTTTTTCTACAAACTACTGTCATTTAAACAAACAATCTCACGACTGCTATATGCATCAACTCTTAATTCTGAAATGATGGTAAAGTTAAACATGAATTTTTTATTGTTTTGATGTTTGCCAGAGTGAGATCTTGTATGATCAATACCTTTGTATCTTGGGTAATTACATGTATATGTAGTATCATGGGAATACCGATTCTTAAAAATTGAATCCATGATCTCTTTTAGAGATGCATAAATATTCAACAGTGGTAATGATGTAATGGTCTTACCAAGGTGAAAGAGGTGATTATCTTAGCTTTTGAGCTAAATGTTATGAATGGGTCATTTAACACTAATATTAAGAAAAAGAAGTTGGACACGTGATAAAAAATTAAATAGCAATTAGAAACTAATTTAGATTTTGATTGTTCTCTCTCTCTCTCTCTGTATATATATATATATATATATATATATATATAATTTATATTGTTTTTTACTTATGATTCGTGATTTATAGATTGAAAACAAACTAAATAAAATTTAACTATTTAAATGGTACACAATAGGCATTCTTTATCAAATCGATCACATATTTTTTAGTAAATTTACTTTTTGGTTAAAAATATACAAGATTCCAAAATTACTCTCTTTAAATTTAAACTTTGGCGATAGAATGATATTGACTTTTTAAATAAAATAAGTTAGACTTATTAAAGAGGATTACATTTTAGGATATCACAAAATGGAATACAGGACCAACAATTTGGGATGGATGGAGTAATTGTTTTTTAAAAACCTTGATATCATCCTTTTACTAGAATTTAAATTGAGAGTAATACTATGTCTTTAATATTTCCACAACAAATCTTAGTTGGTAAGTTGTTATTGGTTATAATTTGGGTCAATCACTAAATTATGTTTTTGCTCATCAATAACAGCTTACTACCTAAAATTTGTACTACATTTGAAGTTAAATACATCAGATTAAGAGATGTTCTATTAAACGTTGGTTTTTTATTTTATTTTATTTTTTTAAACTAGACTAACAAAATGGGGGTCAAGGTAGTATTTAATTATGAGATGCAATACACACTTACTAATAATTCATTCATTTGTACGCACAAATTTGTTGTGGTTGTGTGTTGTTCTTAATATTTGTGCACAATTTGACTTCTTCAGTAGAAAAATAAAAAGGCATGAAAAATCCAATCATAAGTATTCTCAAATTCTTTTATACACACCTTGTCTCATTTTGTCATTCCAGTTCAAAATATACGATTTTTTAAGTGAACAACATTTAATACATTGTGACAAAATCCGAGTGAATTAGTATAAGTACAAGGAAGAAAATTGGCCTTTGCCCTTTTTAAAAAAAAAAATCTAGCATTTTGCCAAATTTCTCAAACTAATTAGGGAAATGCCTCTATTTTGAAACTCGATTTTCTCAAAATTGAGTTTCAACGTCACTATAGGCTTCTTAAAACGCCACTATAGGTATGGGGCAATCAAACTTAAAAAAAAAAAAAAAAAAAAAAAAAAAAAAAACCTTGCATGGAACTCGAGTTCATGGAGCTCGAGTTCCAAAACGACACTATAGGGTCCTTAAAATGCCACTATAGGGCTCCAAAATTATTATTATTATTTTTTAATTTTCAGTTTGTTATAACTCGATTGTCCAAAAATCGAGTTTTAAATTGAAACTCAATTTTTAGAAAATTGAGTTTCAAAACAGGGATATTTCCTTAATTAGTTTGAAAACTGGGGCAAAATGCTGGATTTTTTTTTTTAAATGGGCAAAAACCCATTTTCTCCTAAGTACAAGAGTATATGGGACAAAGACATTGAGTTAGCGAAAATGAAAGGGTATAAAGTGGGGTCTTTTGTGATTGCTTACGAGCCTTCGCTTGAACTGTACTGATAGGAACGTTGTTATATAGCACACAAGCCGTTTGTTGGGAAAACCGTGTCTTAATTTCCCATTCCTGCTCACAATATGAATGTGTCCCTTACTATCAATAGTCTATTAGATGGCTATCTCAACTTTCTATAAGACATTAGAAATGGACCTGCTAAGCTGAATTGTAGAAGCAATTTGAGCATGGCCTTTGTTTTTGTAGCCTTGCCGTGGTCCATAGTTCACAAAGTTGGAAAAAATACACGTAATAAGAGTGGGCTGACAGCCAATGGGCAGATAGCCCAACATTTTCCATTCTTATTTGGGCTTGACCTGGCATGTATATGGGTGCCTTGAATCAGGCCAAAATGGCCCAATACCACCATTTTTAGAAATTTTTAGCAAGAAAACACTGTTTCGGAAATAATTAGCAAAGTACTACTTTTTCTAGAACTCGAGTTTCAGAAACTCGAGTTCCTCATTAGTTTTCCACCGTGGCATTGCTGAGTTGGATTTATGTGATTAAAAATTTTTTTGTGGTACTCGAGCTTGGTAAACTCGAGTACCATTTACACAGTACTCGAGTCTACCAGGCTCGAGTACCTTTTTCCTAAAAAAAAAAAAAAAAAAAAAAAAAAAAATTTACACAGTACTCGAGTTTGGTAAACTCGATTACTGTGTAAAGTTTTTTTTTTTTTTTTTTTTTTTTTTTTTTTTTTTTTTTTTTTCTTGTTTGGGGATAATAAAAAAATAAACATAAAGATAAAAATAAGTAGCTTTTTTATGTTTTTATTTATTTAAATAGAGGCATTGTAAAATATAGAGATTTTAATTTCGAAATATGAATTTAATTTCTACATTAATTAAAACTAGTGTATGACCCCCACATTGTGCGGGTTAATTAGTTTTATTTATTTATTTTGAATTAGGATACTCTTATTTGTTATTTATGGTAAAATAAATAAAACTCTCTAATTTATAGGTATGGTATCTTAAAATTTTAAAGAAGCTCTATTAATATGGTATTACAATTTTCACTTATTTTATGAAGCTAACAAAATGAAAATGAAGTGACGATAATTATTTTAGAATACCTATCATCACTCACTTGAAGTGTCAATGCTAGGTTTGTAATGCCCTTGATAATAACAGCCTTCAATCTTCTATATGATCCAATCCTTAATACATATTGGGTTACACCTCACCCACATAAGTAATAACCACTAACCATATACTTAATAACCGCTAACCATATACAAAGTATATGGTAAACTTCATTCTCAAAAAAAAGAAAGTAAACTTAATAAATTTAATATTGTGTTTTATTTTTAGGACCCAATATATA
Organism: Quercus agrifolia; assembly: GCA_029955455.1. NCBI lineage: Eukaryota > Viridiplantae > Streptophyta > Magnoliopsida > Fagales > Fagaceae > Quercus > Quercus agrifolia. The sequence continues at coordinate 67,117,714 of JARQAD010000002.1, forward strand.
ATGATTGTTAATTTTTTAAGTGAAAGAAAAAATAAAAAGAGTGATTAGATTCTTATTAAAAATAAAAGCAAAAAAATTGTCCTAGTGTAAATAAAGATACATATTGGGTATTTTGTGAAGTATGAACCTTCGAAGAATGTTCCTATTCAATTACTTTTACTATTCCCAATCCCATCCATGATTGAGATTTATCTCACCTCTACTATTCCTATAAAGTTACTTTTCTTTTCCTTCATATTCTTCTTCAATTCTTTACTTCTTCCTCGTTAGTGAGCCTCTATGAACTCCCATCACATCTTTTTTTTTTTCCCATTTTCACCATGCTTTTCTGCTAACATTTTTAAGTTTTAGTTTTTTCTTTTTTTAATAATCATTCAGTCTCATGAAAAATAGCACATGAAAATATTCTCACATTTCAACTAGCTGTACTAAATCCAACAACTTTCTTGCCATAGTAAATTATTCTTGCAGAGCGAACATTAATTCGAAACTTCTATCACTTTTTGTAGGGAAAAAATGGTTCAAAAGGTAAATATAAATCTGTTTAGAGGTTTTGAATGGAAGATGGCCGTTGTAGTTAATTTCGCAACTACCTAAGATCACGTTGTTTCGGATTTCTATTAATTGGCTGAAAGAGTTATGAGCGGTATTTGTTGATAAAAGTTGGCAGACAATAGTCCGCTTAAGCATTTTTTAAATGTAACGGTTCCTAAAGCATTTTTCTTTCAATGGCGAAGGAGTGCAATGCTTGATTTTTTAAATCCTGAAGACATGAAAGGCACAACGTTTCGCTTTTTATTCCATGCTTTTGACTGGTAGTTTGGCAGATTTTTAAGTGGGATTTTTTCCTACATGTCACAACCTCCTCCTTAATTGCAGGGCAAGGTTTTTGCTATTATATATAGTAGCTAGTCGCTAACCCGGGATTATATAACTCTATCTAGTCGTAGTTGGTTAGGCATTGAGTTCTATGAATTTTACCATTTGAATAGAGCTAACCAGACCCTGGAGGTAAAATTTGAGTTGGTATATGACAAGATAATTCTTTGCCAAAAGCACATAGTTAGAGAAATACCATACCATATCATAAGCTTTTTAGAATCCAGCAGGCAAATCCATCATTGTTCGCTCTCTTTTTTGCAGAAATTATTTTCTGTTCACTATTTAAAAAATTGTTCACTGTTTTCTCATAAAACACCTAGTGAAATCGTGTTTTCTAAATTTAAACGCCAAATTTGAATGTTTTTTCATGTTTAAATTTCACAATAATCGAATTTGTTTTTCTGCATTGATAAAATCGGTTTCTACGTTAATAAAATTTGCTCTCTACACATCATGTTTACTGTATATTCGAATTTGCTTACTGCATTCATAAAATCTGTTTTTTTTATTAAGTAAAACTGTTCACTGTTTTCTCATAAAAATTGTTCACTGTTTTCTGCATAAACGGTTTTTAGCATTGGCGCAATTATTGCACTTAAATGGTTTTTGTGTTTTTTTAAATATGTAACCATATGAATAATGGACAAACTTCATGAAAGAAAAATGAATGATTTTTATAAATCACCTAATGGGAAATGCCTCGAAAAATTCGAATTTGTAAAAAAGTTCGAAATAGTTGAATGTAGAAATTCTAGAAAAATCGATGGAAAATCAATGAACGTACCAAATCTTGAAGGTGTACATAAGATGTACAGATAGTCTAGACTTGTTGAGAAATTTGATTTTATTGAAAGTACAAAATAATGAAAATTCAATGGAAAAGTATGTACGTTAAATGTATAAATCGTATGAATTTGTTTAGAAATTTGAATTCGTTGAATGTACAAAACTGTGAAAACTCAAGGAAAAATTGTGTATATTAGATGTACAGATACTACGAATTTGTTGAAAAATTTGAATTCGTTGATTGTGTAAAATCGTGAAAATTCAAATGAAAATTGAAGAACATAACAAATTGAGTAAACTTAATGGAAAATTAATTACATTAGATGTACAGATCATCCAAATTTGTTTCCAAATTTGAAGTCATCAAATGTACAAAATCGTGAAAATTCAATTTAAAACTATGTACTAATGTACTAATCATCCTGATTTGATGAAAAATATGTTTCCTTTTTTTTTTTTATGTTTTTATTTATTTAAATAGAAGCATTATAAAATATAGAGATTTTAATTTCGAAATATGAATTTAATTTCTACATTTTAATTTCGAAATTATTTTCTATTCACTATTTAAAAAATTGTTCACTGTTTTCTCATAAAACACCTAGTGAAATCGTGTTTTCTAAATTTAAACGCCAAATCTGAATGCTTTTTCATGGTTAAATTTCACAATAATCGAATATATTTTTCTGCATTGATAAAATCTGTTTCTACATTAATAAAATTTTCTCTCTGCACATCATATTTACTGTATATTCAAGTCTATTAATAAAGTTTCTGCATTAGATGATGAAAGAGATATTTCAGACTTCTTAGATTCAAGTAATGATGATTTCCAAAAATTTCTACCTTTTGAACATTAGACGTTGTTGTTAATGTCTACACGTTTTGTACTTTCAAGATTTTATACAATCAACAAATTCGAACGATCTGTACATCTAAATTTTGTTTTTTTCAAATTCGAATGATCTGTACATCTAATGTACACAATTTTCTCTTGAATTTTCACGATTTTGTACTTTCAACGAAATCAAATTTCTCAACAAGTCCAGAATATTTGTACATCTAATGTACACAACTTTCCATTGAATTTTCACAATTTGGTACGTTCAACAATTTTGATTTTCCATTAAGATTTCACGATTTTGTATGTTCAACAATTTTGAAATTTTCATCAAATCAGGATGATTAGTACCTTAGTACATAGTTTTAAATTGAATTTTCATGATTTTGTACATTTGACGACTTTAAATTTGGAAACAAATTTGGATGATCTGTACATCTAATTTAATTAATTTTCCATTAAGTTTACTCAATTTGTTATGTTCTTCAATTTTCATTTGAATTTTCATGATCTGTACAGTGAACAATTTTTATGAGAAAACAGTGAACAGTTTTACTTAATAAAAAAAACAGATTTTATGAATGCAATAAGCAAATTCGAATATACAGTAAACATGATGTGTAGAGAGCAAATTTTATTAACGTAGAAACCGATTTTATCAATGTAGAAAAACAAATTCGATTATTGTGAAATTTAAACACGAAAAAAAATTCAGATTTGGCGTTTAAATTTAGAAAACACGATTTCACTAGGTGTTTTATGAGAAAACAGTGAACAATTTTTTAAATAGTGAACAGAAAATAATTTCTGCAAAAAAGAGAGCGAACAATGATGGATTTGCCTGCTGGATTCTAAAAAGCTTATGATATGGTATGGTATTTCTCTAACTATGTGCTTTTGGCAAAGAATTATCTTGTCATATACCAACTCAAATTTTACCTCCAGGGTCTGGTTAGCTCTATAAAAATGGTAAAATTCATAGAACTCAATGCCTAACCAACTACGACTAGATAGAGTTATATAATCCCGGGTTAGCGACTAGCTACTATATATAATAGCAGAAACCTTGCCCTGCAATTAAGGAGGAGGTTGTGACATGTAGGAAAAAATCCCACTTAAAAATCTGCCAAACTACCAGTCAAAAGCATGGAATAAAAAGCGAAACGTTGTGCCTTTCATGTCTTCAGGATTTAAAAAATCAAGCATTGCACTCCTTCGCCATTGAAAGAAAAATGCTTTAGGAACCGTTACATTTAAAAAATGCTTAAGCGGACTATTGTCTGCCAACTTTTATCAACAAATACCGCTCATAACTCTTTCAGCCAATTAATAGAAATCCGAAACAACGTGATCTTAGGTAGTTGCGAAATTAACTACAACGGCCATCTTCCATTCAAAACCTCTAAACAGATTTATATTTACCTTTTGAACCATTTTTTCCCTACAAAAAGTGATAGAAGTTTCGAATTAATGTTCGCTCTGCAAGAATAATTTACTATGGCAAGAAAGTTGTTGGATTTAGTACAGCTAGTTGAAATGTGAGAATATTTTCATGTGCTATTTTTCATGAGACTGAATGATTATTAAAAAAAGAAAAAACTAAAACTTAAAAATGTTAGCAGAAAAGCATGGTGAAAATGGGAAAAAAAAAAAGATGTGATGGGAGTTCATAGAGGCTCACTAACGAGGAAGAAGTAAAGAATTGAAGAAGAATATGAAGGAAAAGAAAAGTAACTTTATAGGAATAGTAGAGGTGAGATAAATCTCAATCATGGATGGGATTGGGAATAGTAAAAGTAATTGAATAGGAACATTCTTCGAAGGTTCATACTTCACAAAATACCCAATATGTATCTTTATTTACACTAGGACAATTTTTTTGCTTTTATTTTTAATAAGAATCTAATCACTCTTTTTATTTTTTCTTTCACTTAAAAAATTAACAATCATTATATATTGGGTCCTAAAAATAAAACACAATATTAAATTTATTAAGTTTACTTTCTTTTTTTTGAGAATGAAGTTTACCATATACTTTGTATATGGTTAGCGGTTATTAAGTATATGGTTAGTGGTTATTACTTATGTGGGTGAGGTGTAACCCAATATGTATTAAGGATTGGATCATATAGAAGATTGAAGGCTGTTATTATCAAGGGCATTACAAACCTAGCATTGACACTTCAAGTGAGTGATGATAGGTATTCTAAAATAATTATCGTCACTTCATTTTCATTTTGTTAGCTTCATAAAATAAGTGAAAATTGTAATACCATATTAATAGAGCTTCTTTAAAATTTTAAGATACCATACCTATAAATTAGAGAGTTTTATTTATTTTACCATAAATAACAAATAAGAGTATCCTAATTCAAAATAAATAAATAAAACTAATTAACCCGCACAATGTGGGGGTCATACACTAGTTTTAATTAATGTAGAAATTAAATTCATATTTCGATATTAAAATCTCTATATTTTACAATGCCTCTATTTAAATAAATAAAAACATAAAAAAGCTACTTATTTTTATCTTTATGTTTATTTTTTTATTATCCCCAAACAAGAAAAAAAAAAAAAAAAAACCTTCACAAAAAAATCTACATAGTACTCGAGTTTACCAAACTCGAGTACTGTGTAAATTTTTTTGTGAAGTTTTTTTTTTTTTTTTTTTTTTTTTTTTTTTTTTTTTTTTTAAGAAAAAGGTACTTGAGACTGGTAGACTCGAGTACTGTGTAAATGGTACTCGAGTTTACCAAGCTCGAGTACCACAAAAAATTTTTTAATCACATAAATCCAACTCAGCAATGCCACGGTGGAAAACTAATGAGGAACTCGAGTTTCTGAAACTCGAGTTCTAGAAAAAGTGGTACTTTGCTAATTATTTCCGAAACAGTGTTTTCTTGCTAAAAATTTCTAAAAATGGTGGTATTGGGCCATTTTGGCCTTTGTTTGGGAGTGGACCTTGCCACATTCTTTATGGCTGGCTTAGATGATGAAAATTGGGGCCAAGCCCAAATCCCAGTAATCATCAAGAAATTAGCCCTTTCTAAAAGAAAAATTGGGTTGACAAATGTATTCCCATTCAAGATAGGAGGAAGTGGGAATTATCTCAGGTTTGGATAGGAGTTTGTCCTCCTCTGTTGTCTGAAGTGATCCAGAAAGATTGTATGTAATCTGCTTCCTTCATTATGGGAGAATCACTACTCGACGAGTTAAGCGAGACAAGGCCCCTAGGATTCCCCGAAAGATAGAGGCAAGACAAGCCAATCCGCTATTCTGCCTTTGCGTAGACGGATCACTCGCAGAACACATTCTATATTCATATCATTATATTTTCTACATCTCTTGCAAGTTGATTAAAAAGGCGAAAAAGGGAATTCCTTATTAAAGTTACAGTCTAGGTAGGCTTATACCATTACGCTCACAAGCAGAATCTTTGAAATTTGCATTTCTTTGCCGGGCTTGGACCATGTTTCCCGAACAATTTTAGTACATATGGCGCCTGAGTTTTCCTTTTATTCTCTTTGTTGTTCTCTCTTTTCTTTATGGCAATGAAATCCAGTTTCAAAAAAAAAAAGATAGGAGGAAGTTGTACAGGAGACAAAGATATCTATTCAAGAACCATGAGTTGCATTAACTCTATATAAAATAATATGTTAAAAAAAAAAAGTAAAATTATGGTATAGTTTTTTATTTTTTATTTATTTTTATGTGCAATACATTAAGTTCTCTAATCAAATTTGAATTTAATTTAATTATTTTTAGAAAAGATAATATTGTTTGTATTTTATTGGTCAATAAAAATATGTGTTTGAATGTAATTAAAGAACCTAATATATGACATCTTATAAGTAACTATACCTAAGTTTTATTCTAAAAATAAATGACTTGTTAATTAATATGTTTTTACAATATTTTTTAAAAGTTGAATTCAAATTGTGACAAACCAATATATTATTGAAAACTATGTATCCATACAAACCAATATATTATTAAAAAAATATGTTTTTCATTTTTGAAAAGTGTGCATTGACGCTCATAATTGAATATAATTATTCCTTAACTTATATTTTTAGGCCAGTCGTTAGCAAGCCTAACAAGGGGGGAGGGGCTTGGGGGACTCCCTAAAAATTATGATTTTATCCTCATGAACAATTAAACCCCATACTTTCAAACCTGTTACTTCAAACCCTTCAATTTCTTTATTGTGCCAAACAATTGAAAATTATTAAACACTAATGAAATAATGGGTTGGAGTACTAATGAAACTCTTTTGATGTGTTCATTCTACTCTTTAAGGTCATATTCCTCCTCCTTCTCCCCACTTAGCACAGATTTGGATGAGAATTTTGAGGCCAATTAACAATGGTTAAAATTGTGCTAGCACATAATTCTCTCTAAGTTGAGAAAAACTTGTCCTTGAGTTTTGGTGGCAATCTTTCATGATCTATTGAAACCTGAACCTTGTAACACACAATAATTATAACTTTTTCACAAAATTTAAGTTCTACATACTTGAATTATATGCTAGTAGGAAAAACAATAGAGAAAACCTTTTTTTTGACATTACTTTACTATCACCACCACCTTTAAAAGAGTAATTAAATAGGTGTTTTTATGAAGAGATTTTCTGATACTCAATTGGGAAAACAAATAACAACGTCATATTTCATTTTCAGTTAGAGGGGGGAAAAAGCATAAAAAAAAAAAAAATTTAGTTCAACGGGAAACAATTAAAAAAAAAAAAAAAATCAAAACTGTTTGTATCACATATGGAGGATAGACTTTTAAATTGATTATGCATAAAAGCTGGAGGGGATTTAATTATACGGATTTCTGATCTTGGTGTCAAAGGTAAATATTAAAATAGGTTTCAAACGTAAATTAAATATTACTGATGTGGTATAAAATTTTTAAATAAATTTGATAATCGGTTTAGCATATAAATTTAAGATACAAATTAAAAAAATGCAAATTCTCTATACCACTTTTTGTGTACTACTCTATATTCCACAAATCACTACTTACTATGTGTAAAATTGCTTTCCATTTTAAACTTACAAAGAAGCTATTAGGGTTGATTAATTATCAAGTAGGAGCATCAGCCAGAGCATATATGGTAAGTATCAATTGTATCACCAATTACTATTTACCAAGTGTATAATTGCTTTCTATTTTAAACTTACAAAGAAGCTATTAGGGTTGATTAACTATCAAGCAGGAGCATCGGCCAGGAGCATATATGATAAGTATTAGCTGTATTTTGGGCTATATCCAATTTAAAATTTATTTTAAAAAGGATAAAAATTGTTATAAAAACACATTATTATACACTCATTTTTTAAACAGAAATTGTGCATTAAAGACACGATTTTAAAATTGAAATCGTGTTTTGAAATCATGTCTTCAACTGACAATTTCAATTCAAAAAATAGGTGTGTAACATGATGTGTATAACAAATACTAATCTTTATAAGAATTATTTTGAGATAACGCATGCATGATGCATGCAATCTTCTTTTGTTCTGGTAAGACGTATTTGTTGCAACTTGCAATATATATATATATATATATATATATAGCAGGGTCAACTGTCCTTTCACGTCGTAGACATACTTTAAATAATTAGAGAGATGATTAGATGAGTTTAATTTCTTGCAGTTCTGCGAGCTAGATGCACTAAAATTATACACTCTCACATGTACTTGTCACTCACCTTACTTGTGCCCACCATATATAACACAAAGAAAAAAGAGGGTGTAAATATTTTGGCAAAAAATCCAACGCTTATAGACATATTGTTTTTCTTGAAGTTGACTTCAATGGAGAAGTCAGAAGTATAATAAAGTTTTGTGCCTAGTAATTTCTCAAAATTTATTAGATTTATTGGAATGACAGATAAGTTATGATTAGTCTAATATCATTTTTATATGGTTCATCACTTCCACACTAATCTCAACTTATTATTTCAACAAATTGGTGTAAGCCATTGTGGTGTTACAAGTTTCAACTTTCAACCACTATAACAAAACAAGTGTGTAAAAATATTTTTCCTAATCATATAATGGACTCGATTCCGGTGTTTAAAAAAATTCAGTCCGCTTGTTATTTACGTTAATAAATATGATTAAAAGCTATTGACCTAAAAAATTATACTTAAAAACAAAGCAAAGTGCCATATATATGATGACAGCCTATCCATGAAAATCTGATGAATTAGGTACAGACGTCCAGTATAAAATCGCACATACATTGCACAAAATCTCAGTGCCAAAATCAAACTTTTATCAGCTTATCTTTATGACATGGATACTTCAAAGCTTTTCTCATTTTTATTTCTCTGGTACATGTTTGTACCTTTTGTCCTAGACCTCGCAAATGCAGAGAGACTAAAAGTAGGATTTTATGCAAAGACATGCCCACAAGCCGAGACTATAGTTAAGAAGGTTATAGTTCAAACCTTGTCAAAATCACCTACACTTGCTGCCCCTTTTCTGAGAATGCACTTCCACGATTGTTTCGTTAGGGTACGTATACTGAATGTCTATTTCCCACGTTTATATTTGTAGCATTTTCTTTAAATAATGATTCTCTCACACAACTTATTTTATATATTCTGTACATATCCACTCTTCACGTCTAAATGTGACCATCACTTTTTTGGGTTTTAAAATGTGTACAATAGCACTTGCATTAGTAGAAATTATGAGCATGAGTGTGTGAAAATAGTTACTGTTTTCTTCTCTTTGCCCTAAGAGCATTACCATTGGTGGTGGTATCAAACTCCAATTTGGTGCCCAACATCGCGGAGACAAAGGAAAATTTTTTATTTATTTTATCACTTAATTGGGTTTTGTGGCAGAGAGGAAGAGAGAGGAAGTGAAAAAGAAATTAATAAGAAAATAAATAGTGTTTGGTTAATGGTAAAAATAAGACTATTGATACAAGGTGTATTGTGAAATTGTGTGTTAAAATAGATAAAATAATATTTTGAGGTATTAAATGTTAAAATTTTTAGCTTTACCAAGGTGGATGGTCTTTTATATATATATATATATATATATATATATATATTTTAACTCACTGGCATTGTCTACACTCTACAGGGTTGTGATGGCTCTGTGCTTTTGAATTCTTCAACAAATCAAAATGAAAAAAACGCATTTCCAAATCTAAGCCTTCGGGGATTTCAAATTATCGATATAGCTAAGTCTGCACTAGAAAAGGCATGTCCTGGTGTAGTTTCATGTGCGGACATCTTGGCCTTTGGTGGCTACGGATGTGGTTGCCACGGTCAAAATATATCCCTAGAATTTACGAGTCATTTCTTATGTAGTTAGTGTTTCTTAACATAAAATTTAATTAGATGGATTTTATTATCATCTCAGATTAAGGGACCATCTTGGGAAGTTGAAACTGGACGAAGAGATGGAAGAATCTCAAACATAACAGAGGCCTTGCTAAATCTAGTACCGCCAAATGCTAACATTAGTACATTGAAAAAAGATTTTCAACAAAGGGGACTAAATGTAAAAGACCTAGTAGTTCTATCAGGTACTCAAACACCATGCAATATTTGGTCTGTGTTTGGATGAGCATATTTTCTCATCTTATTTTGTTTATCGTGTAAAAATACAGTTGTATTTTTTTTTTATAAATTTTTTTAAAGTGATACTTTAAAATACTGTACATTATCTTACAGTGTTGTTTTGTTATTAATTCAGGTCGACACACCATTGGAATTTCTCACTGCTCTTCCTTCAATATCCGTCTTTACAACTTCACCGGAAAGGGCGATACTGATCCCACATTGGATCCCAACTATATAATAAGATTGAAGGGCAAAATGCAAGCCTGGTGATTTGAACACAATCGTAGAAATGGATCCAGGAAGCTTCAAGATATTTGATGAAGACTACTACACTCTTGTGGCTAAGAGACGGGGTCTCTTCCAATCAGATGCAGCTCTTCTTGATGATACTGAGACAAAAGCATATGTCAAACTTCAAGCCACTACTCATGGATCTACTTTCTTTGAAGACTTTGGAGTATCAATGGTGAATATGGGTCGAATTGGAGTTCTGACGGGCAATGTTGGTGAAATCAGGAAACAATGCAGTCGGGTCAACTAATTAAGGACTAGGAAACCTAGCTAGCTATATAGTTGGAGAAATGCAGGAAGTTTTTTGCATGTATTGTCGCGGTTGTACTTTTGAGCAATTTTTTTTTTTTTGGGTTGAGAAAACCTTTTGAGCAAACTTGGTTGGTCAATGTTATTACTTATTACATCAGCTTTATTAATATTAGGGAAAATTGCGCTTTACCCACTTGTAGTTTGACCCGTTTTAATAGTGTCTACCTGTGATTTAAAAGTTATCACTTAACCCACTTGAGATGATTTCCGTTAGACCCCCGTTACCCACCTCTGCCATTTTCGTTAAAAAATCCCCTTTACTATATAAGCCATAATAAAAACAGAATTAGAAGCAACATATTGAAGAACGACTTGTCTCTCACTATCTTAGAAATCAAATCTTCAAACCCAAATCCCATTTCATGACCCAAATCTTGTTCAATCAACACAATAATTGGTTCCCTCTTGATGTATATACTACCAACAATATACATCAAATCTTGCCATAAAAAAAAAAAAAAAAAAAAAAACCCTCAGTTGAAGTTACAAACCCAGATAGCAAGGGAAAACAAAAAGGAACCCATAAATCCATTAACCCTAGAAAATTTGAATCCACCAATCCACCACTCTCTGCTGCTTCAATCTCAGCCGATCTATACAATCAGGTTGCTCTGCTACGCAGTTGATCTCACAATTTCGTTTTTCTTGTTTCTTTGTTTTTCTTCCTGGTCTGGGGTTTTGGGCTGCGCATCTAGACTGAATGTTTTGACAAAAAACCCCTCAATGTTTGGTTGGCAATCACTGTGCTTAGGATATTGCTGCTAGATTTGTTGGCTTTTGGTAGCTTTATAGCTAAGCACCTCCTATGTAGTGGGCATATATGGTTAGAATTGTGTGACTCTATCTGTGGTTCTTGTAAGAAGTCAAGCACAGGATTCTTTTTCTTATGGAGATGCTAGAGCCTTTTTCTTGATCCTGCTATAGCCTCGTCAAAAAGCGCAATAGCTAGCTTTTGGAGATCTATCTTCCTCTTTTCCTGAAAAGCAGGAAACCACTTTTGGAGATCTATCTTCCTCTTTGGAATCTGAATGGAGGCATGGTTCAGTTGCTCCTAGGTAATACACGCCTGTATTGTTTGTTTAATGAGTTGGTTGTGGTGTTGGATTTGCTAGATTGCTGGGGTTTTTTTTTGCATTTCTTTTTACTTGCAAATCTGGGTTTTTTTTTTATTTTTTTTTTTATTATTAATTTTAGAGAACCCAGCAAAAGAGAAGGGGTTAGAGTTTTAGAGAGAGAAAGCCTAGGGTAAAGATAGAATCCAGCAAACTGGTGGATACCATTCATTCTTAATTTTTGTATTTTATTTTGTGATTGTTTTATGAAGAATTACGTAGTCAATTTTTGGATTTAGCAGTGGAAGGCTAGCAAATTTGTGGGTGTATGTTCACATGGATTTGTGGCTTTGTTTGTGACTGTAGGTGTATTGGTTTTTTTGTCATTGTAAAAGTATCTTTGGCAATTGTAGTGGGCATTGGGTAAGAATGTTAAATGCATCATTCCATATATATTTCTGGGTTTTGATTGTGAAGAAGAAGAAGAAGGAGAGAAAAGAGGAGAGAGACATAAAATATAATGAAAAAGACACATTTACCCCTATTTTTAACGGTGAAAAGGGAGAGGTGGGTAATGAGGGTCTAACGGAGGTTACCTCAGGTGGGTTAAGTGATAACTTTCAAACCACGAGTAGGCACTGTTAAAACGAGCCAAACCATAGGTGGGTAAAGTGCAATTTCCCCTTAATATTATTAATATTGTTTGATTACTATTTTGTCCCCACTTCATTAATTTCTTTCTTTTTCATTCCAGAACGTAAATTTTGTATAATTTGTTTCTGAAGTCTTTCAATTTTGTTTATAGGCCTTAACTCACGTGGGTTTTGTTATAAATTGTTTCAAATTCCTAATTTGACTTGGTTGGAAGATTGATCGGTGCAATTTGAGTCAACGTGAAGATTTGTTAGAAATTGTGTCCAATTCCAAATTTAATTTGGTTTTGATTTTCTTAGTAAGAAAAAAAAAAAAAAAAAATCCTTATCCACTAAGGAAAACATACTGCTTATGAAACAAAATATTCATTGTCCACTAAAGAATTGAATTGTTATTGAAGTCTTCTAAATAAACAATACCAAATAATTTTTTGTGGCTTTGGTCTTGGGGTTCTCCTACATGGCAAGAATTTTGAATTACTTTGAAAGTGCAATTAGAAGATGAGAGATTTTGATGTAGAATAGACTACTATGGCCTTTCTAGACTCTCAAGTGCGTCTAAAATTGCGCAAGGCAAAAAGGCATTAGTAGAAATCATTTGGGCGACGAAGTCGGAATTGTATGAAATTTGGCAAGTTGAAGCAAAATGGTCTTCTGAATAATAGTTGTCACTTTGCAGTGAGGTACCCCTTGAAAATGGTCTATTCCTTCATTTATACCCTGAAAACTATGATTTTGCCATTTATAGTAATTTTTGTTTCTTAAATAACTTTTTTTTTTAAAGTCAGAATAATGTCATGTTTGTTTTATGATGACCCTTAAGGCCAGTAGTTTATAATTTTGCATTTAACTCAATTTTAACTTTTTTGGTAAATTTCGATATTTTGTCCTAATCGCATAATTAGTGTGAATTAGGATTTCAAATGTTTCCTAATCATCCTAGGGTTTTACTTTTTCAATATTTATCTGTTTTGTAGTTGTCAGAGGCAAATTAGACTATTATCAATAAAATACAAACTTTTTTTGAATTCTTTCTCTGGTGGATTCAAGTTGATTACTTTATGGATTTAAGGAACTTCTCATGGATTTGAAGTATTTAATACCTAGAAACTAACAATTTAGTTTCTGTCAATCAAAGATAGCATCATGTGTGCTTTCTTTAGGTTTCCATGACATCAGATCTGTTTGGCAATTTGTATTTGTGGTTTGGTTATGTGGCTTGTTATTTGTTTTTGTTTAGAGAGTATTTCTCTCTTGGTTATGTGATTTTGCTTTGTTTTGTTTGTGAGTACTGATTTGTTTAGTTTTGTGTTGAAAAGTAGTTTGTGAGAGGTTCTCTCTAGGTGGCGTGACAATTTTCATTTGGTTTGGGGATTGCAGTTATATCTTGGGCTTGGAGTATTTCCCCTTGTATTACATGTGGTGCTGCAGCTTGGTAATTGAGAACCTTTGGTTCTTTGGTTTGAGTTAGAGGGAAATTTATTTGAGGGTGTTGTGTAATGTAGAAAAGAAACTCTCTTTGTATTAGGAATAGTCTATAATCTTTGTATCTGCAAGGGAAAGCCTCTTGAATGTATTGTGGTTTTGGGTTATGTGAGAGTACCTCTACACTATTTTTGTATTCTTCCAATTTGTTAGTGAATCTATCCCCTATTATTTGTATTGAAGATCTTTTTGAGGACCATAATATATAGTTTCACAATCAGTCTTAGAATTTGGGATTATGCTATTACTACGTATTTTTCAACTAGACTTTCAATCCATTGTTTAGTGGCATAAGAGTAAGACTCACAAGATTCTAGGTGTGTAGTTAAAATTTAAAAATGGGTTTTTTTGTTTCCTTCATACGTACAACTATCTCTTGATAATAACAAGTTTACTTTTTTGTGTCATTTTCCCCTATCATACCTTGGAGATTGTGCAGTAAGGTAACACACTCACACAGAGATATTGTAACTTGTGGTTATCCATTGCATTACGTACTAACTAATACAGAATTTAACAAAACCTATAAATGCTTAAATTACTATGGCATTAAATTAAAACTGAGAAGAGTAATTTGGTGTTTAAGACATTATAAAGAACATTATTTTACTCTTTTAGCTTACTCTATATCATAATCAACAAAACTACTCTAAAGAAAGAGGCATAACAGGATGAAGTCGGATAATCTTTAAATTCAAAAAATAGTTTAAAGTTTTAAGACACCAAAATTAGGCATTAAAAAAAAACTATACATCTACTTTGGGTCTACTTAATATTTTTTTTTTTTTTTAATAAATAAAATGATAAATGCTAATTTACTTTTTTATTTTTAATACATAATTGAAAAAAAAAAATCCAACATGGCTATTGTGGGGCCAAAGGATCTGGGCGCCTTGGCCCACTTCGAATAATAACCCTAAGGGCCCAGCCGAGGAGGAGAACGTCCGAGGATGACTAAGGAAGGCCCACATCTACTAGGAGAAATCGCCGAGGAAAGACATGTCCTCGGCAATTGGTGTCCTGAGAAGAAAGGACAATACGCCATCCACCGCAGCCTTCCCCGTCATCCCCAAACGAAGGGACTAGCGTAGAAGGGCAGCTATAGGAGCATGGTGAAAGGACTATTGTGGAATAGCCTGTCACCTCCGCATTAAATGCTCGCAACTGGCTGTCTGGCCGCATTAATGAAGGAATGACCCCTAAATAGTGCCATGCTGCCCACTACAACTCACAGCAAGTGGAGGGAAACACTGGATGGGATAGACACTCAAGTGGTGACCTGCGCAATCGATAGATGGATGACCAAGATGAAGGGAGTAGAAGAATATATATAACCAGAGAGAGATCTCACGAGGGAGAGGACGGCAATTCGGAAGACACTAGGAAGTTCTATTGGTGGAGTATCAGAAGAAAAGAATAAGAATTCATCCTTGGATGAGGCCCGAGGATGGACCTTGACCCCCTCCTCAACTACGCCGTTGACGATCCTGTTCCCCAACGATCATGCTTGACCATTGACGAAGTCCTCACCAAGGCCCAGTTCTTAAGCCCGTTTCTCTACCAAATTCATTGTATTGGGCCTGTTGGGTTTGGGCTCGCTCACATCTACAGTGAGAGACCCCCCCAAACCGGGACCCTACAATTGGCGCCGTCTTTGGGAAGAACTTGTGTGCCAGTGAGAACGATAATCGAACAAGGCAGGGCCAAACCCCCAAGAGGGAACGATGATGGCCAACCTACTGGACCGCAAATGGAGAACTACCGAGAGGTTCCCCGCTCAGCGGTCGTCTGGAGCCATGTGCGTGGCCCTCGCCCCCACCAGGGCCCGGACGACCCGGGAACCTCATACGCGGCCCCCGTTGGACTCCGGTGGAGGAATACGGCGGCCGTGTGAAACGCTTTCAAGGGGCTCCGCGGCGGGAACAATTTCTGGAGATCGGTGTTGGTCTTTCTAACTCATTCGAGTAGTCGAATGGGGCTGTAGCAAGGGCGAATCCTCAGGAGACGTAACTGGGGTATTGCATGGTCCTCGGACTCAAACCTATGGGAAAGCTAATAACTCGTGACAAGTGTCTAAGTGTTAGACAGAACCAAGGTATTGCATGGTCTTCGGACTCAAACCTATGGAAAAACTAATAACTTGTGACAACTATCTGGGTGTTAGACAGAACCGGGGTATTGCATGGTCCTCGGACCCAAACCTATGGGAAAACTAATAACTTGTGACAACTATCTGGGTGTTAGACAGAACCAAGGTATTGCATAGTCCTCAGACTCATACCTGCGGAAAAATTGGTGACTTGTAGCAACCATCTGGGTGCTATGCGAAACCAAAACTTATTTCCGCCAAGCGTTAAGTACAACCATAGCTTCTCCTGGGTCCTCGAATCGGACGACGAAGGGAGATAGATGCCCTGGCCCCTTACGGGTCTCGGACAAAGTCATGACGTGCCACGACCTTCTCGGATTGCAGATTTCAAAACTAGCATTTCTTGTTAAAAAAGGGTCGCACAGTTCGCAGCAGGGGGCACATCGTCGCGTGCTTGGCTGTTTTTGGAAAGGCGGAGGCAGTGCAAGAATATACGCGTAAGGAAAATAAGTAAACAAAAACATCTACGGGAAGCAATAACAATAAAGAGAAAAAGATTTCGCCAAGTAAAAACCATAAATCCCTTTCCATTAAATAAGACGTTTCACATCGATTACAAAATAGTCGAGGAAGGCTTGATTTACAACCAATTACAGAACAGCCGAGGACGGCGTGTTTTACATCGATTACAAAGTAGCCCTATTTACAACTAACTGCACAATGGCCGAGGTGTACTTGCGGCGAAGCTAGCTAATAAAAAGAAGAAGACTGGTGGTGATGGTGGGTTCACAGTTCCGCTTCAGCAGCCCCTAAGCCAGTGCGCTTGACGCATGTGATGATGAGGAGAAGGAGGCGGGAGCATCGGAATTGGTTTCCACCTGCTGAGGCTGCCCTGAAGTGAACCTAGCCCACCATACGATGTCGGTACTTCTAGGAAGTCGCCCTCCACGTATCTCGCCGTTTGCCTGCAATGGCGGGGATGGCTCCCCCTGATGTCATGATCGCCGCCCTCAGCTTCGCTTCACTTTCTTCCCCTTCCTCTTTAGCCAACTCCTGCGCATTCTCGATTAACATTCGGAGGAATATCAGGAACCTAGTACGGTTCGCGCTGACTACAGTTCTTGGTCGAAGGGGGAGAGTACTTTTTCTTGTCCGGTTAAAGAATAGGAGGGATTTCAGCCCCAATTCTCTTTGCCTTAGCTGTAGCGCTCATGGTTCAGGCGGCATCCCTTTTATCCAAAAAGAGAGGAAACTTGGAACTTCAGAAGAGTTCCAAGGCTAATGGGTGTGGAAAATATTCCTCTTAGGGCGCCTTATATAGAAGGCGAAATCTGGGGAAGCTTACTATCCACAAAAGCTCAAGGAAAGAATGTCAAACGAAATGAATTCCACTCGGTCCCCAAGGGAGCCTTTAGTCTCCAAATCCGCGTCGCCTCATAAAGGCACCATTGAATACGCTTCCTGTATTCCAAAGCAATCTGCGTTATCCCCGAAGAGGAAGCATTAATGGCGATGCGCCTTGTACGCCGAAACGCCAGGAACATGCCATGGATAACCGAAGAAGCTCTGGCGCCCGTAAGAAAGCAAAGCTCAATCGACCGTGTTATAGGCCCGAGAATGTCAAAACCCTGCTACCCGTCCGAGGTTCCGGACAGCAGGATTTTGAGGGGCTATTGTGGGGCCAAAGGATCTGGGCGCCTTGGCTCACTTCGAATAATAAGCCCAAGGGCCCAGCCGAGGAGGAGAACGTCCGAGGATGACTAAGGAAGGCCCATAGCTACTAGGAGAAATCGCCGAGGAATGACATGTCCTCGACAACTGGTGTCCTGAGAAGAAAGGACAATACGCCATCCACCGCAGCCTTCCCCATCATCCCCAAACGAAGGGACTAGCGTAGAAGGGCAGCTATGGGAGCATGGTGAAAGGACTATTGTGGAATAGCCTGTCACCTCTGCATTAAATGCCCGCAATTGGCTGTCTGACCGCATTAATGAAGGAATGACCCCTAAACAGTGCCATGCTGCCCACTGCAACTCACAGCAAATGGAGGGAAACACTGGATGGGACAGACACTCAAGTGGTGACCTGCGCAATCGACAGATGGACGGCCAAGATGAAGGGAGTAGAAGAATATATATAACCAGAGAGAGATCTCACGAGGGAAAGGACGATAATTCGGATGACACCAGGAAGTTCTATTGGTGGAGTATCAGAAGAAAAGAAGAAAAATTCATCCTCGGATGAGGCTCGAGGACGGACCTTAACCTCCTCCTTAACTACGCCGTTGACGATCCTGTTCCCCAACGATCCTGCCTGACCATTGACAAAGTCCTTACCAAGGCCCAATTCTTAAGCCCGCTTCTCTACCAAATTCATTGTATTAGGCCTGTTGGGTTTGGGCTCGCTCACATCTACAGTGAGAGACCCCCCCAAACCGGGACCCTACAGCTACAAATGGAGTATTAATTAAAAATGATATTTTTAATATAACACCTAAATAAAAACAGCATAACAATAAATATAAACCTAAACATGCAAAATAAATATTTTGTTTAATTTTAGTCGGTTAACACATGCTATTCTTTATTCAAATAGAAGCATAGGAAAATATGGAAATTTTTGCTAGTTATTTATACATTTTCACCTTCAATTTTAACATATCAATTTTTTATTTTTATTTATTTATTTATTATTTTAGCAAGAGAAGCTAAGCTATAGAGGTTCTAAGCTCTAAATAAGTTTCAATATCTAAAGATAATTAAACCATATTTTTGTGACATTTCTCTTATTAGTAGTTTCATTGATTATGATTATCATATTTATTACAACAGTTTTCACTTTCAAGTGTTAAACAGGAAGTTTTAATTCAAACCTAATTGTATGCTACTCAGATGGCATTATAATTGGTGCATTCTTATTCATATAGATTAATATTCTAGGAAAATATATTTTGTTTTTTATTGCTGATTTTTTGGAACCCATTTTAGAGTTTGTCTTTGTAAGGTTGAATTTAATCAACCATCTTGTTGGCTTTATTCCGTGCCAAATTTGCTTGTATTTTAGCAATTAGTAACCTTGTATTTAGGTGGGAATCATGTAAGGGTAGTGTGTGAGAGAGTGTTAAGAATTGCTCAAGTTTGTGCAAAGAAGCAGGGACTCGTGGTTGGATCTCGCGGGTGCAAGCTGCCAAATTGCTGTACACGTGCCAAGCATGCCAGAAGCTGAAGCGTCGTGCCAGCTATTCACTACAGGGCAAAAGTCCCAGGCTGGCCAGGCCGTTTGCTCACAGCTTGAACTCTCGACTCAACCCAGTCGCGAGGTCAAGTCGCCAGAACACCCTGTTTGGCAAAATATGACTTTTCACATTCCTTCTCACCCTACTATATATATACTCTTATACCCACGATTTAGAGAGAGCTTCCAGAGAGAATTTTGAGAGAGAAACCCTAGAGAAAACAAGATTGACTTATCCACAATCTTTACCTAAGAGACTCTTCAAATTCCTCTACTCTCTTCCTCTCCATTGTCAAATCCTTGAGAGGCTCATTACCAAAACCTTTTCTCACCATATCTGTTTCTGTGAGAGGGTTGTTTGGTGCTTTGGGAAGTAGTTAGGAAGGAACCAATGTCACATTGGTTGATGCTATGGTCAAGTAGCGGAATCCGGGAAGCTAGAAAAGAAATAGGTTCGGCACAACCTCATTGGAGCAAGAAGCTTGGAGGGTTTAGGTACATTGGGTAGATTAGGCTTGTAGGGTCTATTGCTGTTCATGTATCTCAACTACATTTTCTAGTGGATTACTTACCGCTTGGAGGGTAGTGGAGAGGTTTTACGTCGAGGGTTTCGGTTTCCTCTTCGATAACAAATCGTTGTGTTGTCCTTGTGTTTGCATCTCTCTTCCCTTATCTTTGCATTTTATTTTCTGCTGTGAATGTGATTTTAAATTGGATTAGATTGTTTATCAATTTTGTTTATAACTTGTGTTCATTTTCCACACACTTTGTGTTTGTCATAAAGTTTGAATTGGTAATTTTAATTTGGGGGTCTAAACGTTCATAGTGTATTTTACATTATTTGAACTTTCAGTCTTGACTTCTATCACCAAAATACCATGGCATATATATAACAAATAAGTCTTTGTGGACTCCCGAGTTGGAATAATAACTTTTTTAATAATTTTTTTTTTTTACTTTATTAAATTAAGCTTTCCATATATTCTAGGTAATTAAATTGGCTATAAGTTTGATTTTGTTGCCAATTATTATGTCAACACTTTTAATCAATACCAATCATCATAATTGATATATTATAGATTTATTGTCTTATAAAAAAAGACTCACAATCTTATTACAGACTATGAACTGAAATTTCTGATTGATGTATTGGTGTATTTGGAATACACTAAACTGGATCAATGTGATATGTTGTTCTACAAACTACTATCATTTGAACAAACAATCTTTACAATTGCTATGTGCATCAAGTCTTAATCTTGAGAGGATGGTGAGCTCAAACATGAATTGTCAATTGTTTTGATGTCTGTCGAAGTGAGATTTTGTATGGCCAATACCGATATGTTGGGTAATCACATATAATGGCAGGAGAACTCTAATTCTTAAGATGGAATCAATAATCCATTTCAGAGACGTAGAAACATTCAACAATGGTGATGATGTGTTGGTCTTACCTAGGTGAAAGAGATGTTTAACTTGGCTTTTAAGCTGAATATTATGAATTGGGTTAACTGGCACCAAAATTAAGTAAGGTAAATTGGACATGTGGTGCAAAATTAAACAACTTTAGATTTTGATTGTACTTCAACTTTATTATATATAAAATATTTTATATGGTTTTTCACTTATGGTTTGTCATTTGTAGATTGATAGCAACTAAATGAAATTCAACTACTTAAAGGGTACACAATAGGC
The DNA here is from genome assembly GCA_029955455.1 of Quercus agrifolia. Taxonomy (NCBI): domain Eukaryota; kingdom Viridiplantae; phylum Streptophyta; class Magnoliopsida; order Fagales; family Fagaceae; genus Quercus; species Quercus agrifolia. Next base: position 67,138,628 of record JARQAD010000002.1, read on the forward strand.
AATCTTTAAATCAAACTGTTCAAATTTGTTTTAGTAAATTTACTTTCCAGTTAAAAATTTCAAATTATCCTCATTAATTTAAACTCTGGTGAAAAAGTATTTCTACTTTTAAAATAAAATAAAGCACAATTTTTTTTTTCTTGGAAAAATAAAGGGCAAGTTATGATATCTATTTATTGATTTTTCAAAGAGAATTACATTTTGGGACGAAGGGATTACTTTATTTAATAATTCAATACCATCTTTTTTATAGAGTTTAAATTAAGAATAATGTTATATTCAAAATATTTTCACAACAAATCTTAGTTGATAAGTTGTTACCGGATATAATTTAGACCCACTATCATTTTTTCTCCATCAATAACAGCTTAATATCTAAGATTTTCATGAAATTGTTGTAGACTTAGCACACACCCTATAGGACTAAAATGTTATATATATATATATATATATATATATATATATATATATATATATATATATATAATAAAATGGGTTCAAGTTACACCTGGTGTAACTTCACAAAAGTTACATATTTTTTAGACCATTGATTTGTATTAGATTTAAGAGTGAAAAAAACACTCATAACCATGTATTTATTGTTCCCTAGAAATTAGTAACTAAGTCATTAATTATTCTTATTAAAAATAGAAAAATAAAAAAACATCATTAACTCTCTGCTCTCCATCATCTTCATCTTCTCTCCCTCTCTCACATGGCCTTATGAGATCCATGCGATCTCCACATATTTGCTCCATTTACAGTGTGAACAAGCCATGTCTTCCCTTGGTCTAAGCAAATATAAAATATTCAAGGCGGCTTTGAGAGAATGGAGAAATTTGGACAAAGTTTTATATGTTTGATGTACTAAATATCAATTTGTGCAAAGATTTGACATCTTAAGCTAAGGATAACTCAGAAGCATTTCATATCAGCACGTTACTTGATAGCTAGCTATGTTGTTTTTTTGTTTTTGAATATTGGAGAATTTTTTTTTGTTTTTTGGGTTTTGGAAATTCGAGTTTATCTGTCCAAAGAAAAAAAAATCTACAACTCAAAAACGTTGAGAATAGGATTGTGCAAGGTTAGGGATGAATTAATTAGGAGAGAGAAAGAAAGTAGAAAATAATATAATATATTATTCTCTCAAATTAATTAGGTTAGCTAATATGGAAATCAATAAATTTTAAAGATTACATTGATTATAGTGATTTTCTAACCATTAGATTTCTTAGAAATATACGGTCTAAAAAAGATGTAACTTTTCAAGAGTTACACCAGGTGTAACTTGAACCCATCTCATATATAATTGTGGTTCCTAATTTTACTTGTGCATATGCAGATGCTATGAGCTAGTTTTTTTCTATTTTCTCTTCTTCTTCTTCTTCTTTTCTTATTTTTTTATTTTTTTATTTTTTTTATTATATATTTTGTGTGCAAAGCTCAAAGTTTCAGCGATAGTACCTGAAAGTTCAGTATGTGTGCAAAACACCCTTAAACGATTAGAGCCCCAATTTACAAATTACCAATTCAAGCTTAATGTCAAACAATTAATGTGCGGAATATGAACATAAGCTTAAAACAGAATTGATAAACAATCTAAACCAATTAAAATCACATCCATAGTAGAAATTAAATGGAAAAGATTAAGGGAAGAGAGATGCAAACATAAGGACAAAACTCGATGTGTTATCGAAGAGGAAACCGAAGCCCTCGGCATAAAACCTCTCTGCCGCCCTCCAAGTGGTAAACAATCCACTAAAGAATGTAGTTGGGATACATGAACAGCAGAAGACCCTTCAAGTCTAATCTACCCAATGTACCTAAGCCTTCCAAACTCCTACTCCAACGAGGTTACGCCGAACCTATTTCTTCTTTAGCTCGCCGAATTCCGCTACTTTACCATAGCATCTACCAATATGAAATTGGTCCCTTCTTAATTGCTTCCTGAAGCACCAAACAACCTTCTCACAGATATGGGTATGGTGAGTAAAGGTTTGGTAATATGCTTTTCAAGGATTTAACAATGGGGAGGAAGAGAGTAAAGGAATTTGAAGAGTCTCTATGTGAAGATTGTGGATGTGTCAATCTTGTTTTTCTCTAGGGTTTCTCTCTCAAAATTCTCTTTGGAAGCCCTATCAAAATCATGGGTATAAGGGTATATATATAGTAGGGTGAGAAGGAATGTGAAAAGTCAGTTTTTCCCAAACAGGGTGTTCTGGCGGCTTGACCTCGCGACTAAGTTGAGTTATGAGTTCAAGCCGCGAGCAAACAGCCTGGCCAGCCTAGGACTTTTGTCCTGTAATGCAACAGCTGGCGCGACTCTTCAGCTTCAGGCATGCTTGGCACATGTGCAACTTTCTAGCAGCTTGCAAACCCGCGAGCCACCAGTCGCAAGTCCCTGCTTCTTTGCACAATCTTAAGCAATTCTTCATACTCTCTCACACACTACCCTTACATGATTCCCACATAAATACAGGGTTACTAATTGCTTAAATACAAGCAAATTTGGTACGGAATAAAGCCAACAAGATGGTTGATAAAATTCAACCTTACAATCTCCCCATTTGGCTATGCCGTGACAAAACCCTAAAATAAACTTTAGACTTAATATGTGAGTTGGAAACAATTGAACAAAACTCACTTATACCTAACTTTAGAATCTGATATGCTCTTGAATCATATGAACAAGTAACTCCTGAAACACAACAACACAATTTGATCATTGTATGCAGAAAACTTGTAAGGCATATGAGGCAAGCATAATGCGATCAAGTAAAAAAGAATGAGAAATAAACCATGGCTTGACCAAACAGGCAATCACTTTAAAATAGTGACCACAATGCTCATTCACACTTGGAATGAACATCCGGACATACAAGTTAATAAGCTCAATGCAAATCACTTGCATGCCCAACACTCAACCAATGCACTATACATAAAGTATATGCATCTAGGAACAAAATCTACAAGGGCAAAAGAGTGAAAATACTTGAAGAAAATGTATAACATTTAGCTAGAAGCATTGGTAACAGAACATAAAGGCTGCATAGCATGGTTCAAGTCACAAAAGCCTACAAATTCTCATGAAAACAAACCCTAAAAGCTTACAAAAGCAACATGGGCACAAACCACAGTACCACACCAAACATAGTATAATGAAAAACATCTCAGATATATAAATATAACCCAAAGTATCATAACTAAACAAATCCATGAGATTTAAACCAGAAATTTAACCACAGAGTATTAAGCCCATAAAACATAAAACCATAAAGTAAAATTGAAAACATAAACTGAAATTTTTTTTATGACGAGCTCCCCCTTAAAATGGCACTCCCCCTTAAGAGTTATCCCTCAAAAGTTCTCCCCCTTTTTGACCGGAATGGCAAAAGGGTCACTGCTGGGTGCCGAAGCTGTCAAACTTGGCTGAAAGTAAGTCAAGCTGATCTTAAACTGTTGCCATCTTGTCAGTATGCTCATTTTGGACCTCTTTGAATCCATTAATCCTCTCTAGGATGATCTGAAATGCATTTGGAGGTACCTCTGATGAGGTTGAAGTTCTGCTCCTCTTGCCTCGGCTTCTGGATGATGAAGCTTGTCCTGCAGCCGTTGTCTCAGTCTTCATTTGGTCACCATCACCTTGGTCACCTTCCTCTTCATCACTTGGAAGACAGATTTGTATCCTGATCATGGTTAGCTTGTTGATAACTAAAGGTGTAGGCATGGGGCTGATATCTTGAGGGATGACCACACCTTTTGCTTTGAAAAGTCTCATAAGAAGACTCAAAAAGATCTGCTTGGGCCTAGAGGTGGTTCTAGTCTCATCCACAATAGTGTCAAAGATGTGAGAGTTGATGTCAATGAAGGTTTTCTCCTTGAGTTCCATGAGGAAGATAGCTCTGGCATTGTTGATTGTAGTTAGCTTCTGTTAGGTTCTAAAGTTTATGATTTTATGTATTTAGAACTCTAATGTGTATTATTGGCAAACCATGATCAAAACAATGTGTTTAGAAGTGTTTAAAGCTAGCTCAAAGTTGTGTGTCAATGTAAAGTTGGAATCGAGTTAAAGCAAGGAAGCTTTGTGCTTTTCGGCCTGGCTCGGTCGATCGAACAACAGGCTCGACCGATCGAAGCTCGGGCAGAATGCTTTTCTGTAGATTTTTCCAACTTAGCCCTATTTGTTTTAAAACGTTTTTAGGGTTTCTTATTTATCCTAAGTATAAAAGGAAAACCCTAGCCACGTTTTAGGTGAGCTCATATTTGCGGTTTGTGTAAATCTCTTGTGAGATCTAGAGGAGCTTTCCTTTACACAAACTTAGGGTTTTCAAGGAGAAGATTTATCTATGCCTTGATGATCAATTCAGTTGCTGCCATTGAAGCTTAAAGAAAACACAAGCGGGTGTGCTTGTATTTGGTGGAGAATCCAAGAAAGGAGTCTGTGGATTCGGAGCTTGCACGTGGTCGTGTCAGTAAGTTCTACTGGTTGGTAGCATTAGGAAGTCGAGCGTGGGTGCTTGTAAGTCCTTTTGTATGAACTTCAATTCTTTCAAGATAGTGGATTCAAGTTTACCTTGAGGATAGTTAGGTCAAATCCTCCCCAGGTTTTTACCGGTTTGGTTTCCTGGGTGATCATATCTTTGTGTTCTTTATATTTCCGTTGCTTTACTTGATATGATTATTTGATTGTGTTAACCTAGATTTAATTAATTTGACTAAGTAATAACTTGGCTAAATTCCTAGGTTAATCCAATTGTGTTTTAAGGGGTCTAAAAACTGTCAAGTGGTATCAGAGCGGGTAGCTCTTTTTATTTTAGATCTTTTGATCTAAGAGCTGATCCTTGACCCCTGTTTTCATGGATAATTTGAAGTGTCTTTCTGATCATGTTTCTGCTCATGCTTCTGTTGATTTTATTGATGCCTGTGAATTCTTCATAAGGAATTATTGAAATCTATGAAAATTGCTAAGAAACTCAAGGAAGAGTTAAAGTTGGCTAATCTTGAGAAAGAGGAATTGGTTGTTAGATTAGATGAATCTAATAAAAAGAATGAATTTTTGAGAAATCAAATTTCCTCTCAAGATGAGAAGATGAAAAGCTTGGAACAAGAGTTAGTTGAATCTAAAACTAAAATTGAAAATTTGACTAGTACCAAGCCTGCTGTTGATAACAGAAGTGTTTCTGTTTCTCTTAAGCCTAAAATTGAGAAAGTTTATATCCCTCCTTTTAAGAGGAATAATAAAGAAAAGGCTATAAAAGTGGTGCATTCAGGCCCTCAAAACTTCATTATCATTCTACTTTCAAAGAAATTCTTGCAGTCAAGCATGGAATTGAAAAATTCCAATTTCATCTTCTCGGACATAATTTCTTAGTAGAAATGGACATGTCTTCCTTCCCCAAGATGCTCTAGTTTAAAAGGAAAATGCTCTCACATCCTCAGCTACTCAGATGGTCAAATTGGTTCTCACAATGGTCCTTCCAAGTCAAACACATTAAAGGTAAGGATAACCTTATCACTGATTACCTTTCCAGGAAACCTCCAGTCCTTAATACCACAATTATCCCTCTACCTTTATGTGTATATCCTATTACAGACCCATCCTCATCCTCAAGTCTTTCCTCTGCAGACCCTAATGATATCCTTAATATGATAGAAAACCTCCCCTCAGAAATAAAAGACCAAATTAAGACCTTGACCCTTGAAGCCAAAGCCAAAAGAATTATTAAAACCCTCCATGATTACCTTAAAAAGCACCAAAGCCACTTCCTTGCTATTTTCCCTGATATAGATCAACCATGGAAAACTCCTTTTGCATTTTGGATAACCAATTGGACTGTTGCACATTACCTTTATATGTGGTACTTACTCAATGAATATTACTTGTGTCTTCATTTCGAACCAAAGTTTTACAGTTATATTTTCCCTCAGGGAAATAAATATTTTCATAAATTCTGGTATGAAATTTTGAAAAATGATGCTCATAATGGTGAATGGGTAAAGTATCATAAAATAGGTAAAAGTTCTGATGTAGACGCTGAAGTTTCTAAACCTATGTCTAAACATACTGTTAGAGAACATAATAAATTTGTTTTTGTGCCTACTTGTCACCTTTGTGGTGTTGTTGGTCATATTAGACCAAATTGTTCTTTGTTGAGGCAAAAACCAAAATCTGAGAATAGATTTGCTGTTAGGAATACTGATTTTCCTAAATTTGTTCCTGTTTGCCACTTTTGTGGTGTCCATGGTCACATTCGTCTTAATTGTCATAAATTGAAATTTAAGCATTTTGTGTTTCAATCTAGGATTTGTGATGATATTTCTCTTGCCATAAGTCCATATAAATTGTTTCATATTCTTTTGAAAAATTTGAGCTTGTTGGCTTGTGAAAGGAATTTGCAGGATTTTAGTCTTTCTCAGAAGATTGGTGTAATCCCTCAAATACACTCTGCCTCTCATGGATTTTCATCTACAAAGCCGAAAACTCGTGCTATATGGGTGAGAAAAGATTCTCTAAGGTGAGTGTTGCTGACTTGTCCCTGATTTAATTCTTTCAATTGTTTGTGGACATGTTTTGTTTTTGTTTTTGGTTGTTTTGTTTTTTTTTTAGGTTTTTTTTTAATAAAAAAAAAATCCAAAAACATTGAAAATTTTGAAAAAGACAAAAATATTTTATTTTGTGTCTAGTTTTATTTTTCTTGAGGATTACATGAATTATGATATCTCTCTCTTGATTTAGAACATGCTTGATATTGTGGAGAAACTTGAATAGTATGTGTTATATAAGTGCTAAGCTATTTTTGATTTTATATGAGTGTGTACTAGTTTGTACATGTACTCAAGGGTTAATTAAGAAATTGATATTTCTTGTTTTTGTACCCTCTATAGCTTAGTTAAGCACCGTCATGCATTGCATTTGCATTGTTCATTTAGCATAATATGTGTTTTTTGTTTTTGGTCATAAATTTTTTTAAAAAAACCAAAAAGATTTTTGTGTTTTGTATTTCACATCTTGGATTTATAATCAAGGATTGACCATTTTATCTTTACATAACATGTTTATGTATCTTGTTTAGCTTGGATGAGCTTATTTATTGCACTTGACTAGTTGAAGCTTTGAAGTGCATGTTGTGTGGGAAAGATGTTTATGGTGTTTATCACTTTGTCTTAATCTTGAAGTCACATGTTATTTAACTGTCGGACTTGATCCTTTTGAGAAAGGCATAAATAACTATTTCACCACTGTTCACTAGCCAATCATGAACACCTTAGTGCATATCATAAGATTTAGTACTCGAGAAAGTGTAGCACATTCACAAAAAGAACATAAGGTGAAGCCTCGGTTTAATTGATAATTGCTTAAAATTGGTGTGTACTATTAGGCTTGATGCCAAATCACTTAATTAAAATTGGAATGTATATTATGAGGCATAAATACAAGAAACTTACATTATTGCAAACTTATGATCTAGAAGATGTGGGAGTTATATGATGTAACTCTTTAGGTGATAGTCTCTTTTAAATTTTATGTGATGAATTTTGGAGACTTTGTGATTGATTGTTATTCACATATCATCTCACATGTATTTCAAGCTTTTCCTAGTTGCACACACTACACAAGTTACTCTTTGCTAAACTTGGTACATTATATTGTGTGTGATTTTGTTGTGGCCATCCAAGATTAAAAGTTCCTTGACTTTAATGCAAAATGTGTTTAATGCTTATGCTTTGAGGATAAATTGATTGAAAGTCTTGATTTTGGAAGATCTGGGTTGAAATTGATGAAATTGGCTTGTTGTTTTGATGTAATTGATCATTCTAATCAATTGGTCAATTTATTTTGAAAAATTAACAAGTGGTTTAAATTTTTTTTTGGGGTTTAGTTAGAAACTCTATGTTCAAGCCAATTTTGTGAGTTTGAACTTAATTTACTGCCTTAGCTGATGCATCATGTCACTTAATCTGCTCATGCATCATTTTTGTTTAGGATTCACATGCATTGCATTGTTTTTATATCCATATTGCCGTTTTGTAGTCATATCTCTCATTGTTTTCACACATAACATGCATACACTTTGCTACATTGGGTACTCAACTTGATCAAAAAATTGATTGATTAATTTTTGAGCTATGTACTTTCTAGTATATGCCTTTTTTATGTGTGAGCTGTAGAAAATATTTTTCTTAAGAGATATGATGGATAATCAATGTGCAAATATTTTCTCTACTCATGCAACTGTTTATGGGTCACATAGTGTCAACTTTGCATTTATTGAAAGAGAGAATATTTTTTTCATGTGTATCCTCAACTTAGTTTTTTTTTAAACTTGGTTTGTGTCTTTTTCTTTATCCCCACTCCCTTTATTTTTCCCCAAAAATGTTTTTCCCAAAATTTGTTTTGTTTTTCCTATTTTTATAGGGGGAGTAATTTTTTTTAACCTTTGTGGTACTTAGGGGGAGTTGTTACTCTTCATAGGGAGAGTTGTCTCTATTTCTCTTACTCTATTGCGTATGTTTTCTGTCTACCTTTTGATTAGGTAGTCTTTGCCAATACGTGACAAAAAGGGGGAGACATAAATGACCTATTTGTTTTTGGTTGGAGCTTGTGAAGTTTTAGATTGTATCTATGTGCTTCACTTTGTACTTTTGCATTTTTAGCTCTTACCTTGTTTTTGATGGGATATTCTTGTTAGGGGGAGTTTTATGTTTGATTGGTACTTTATTTGTTTCTCGTTTCAAACTGCTTATTGATTTATATTTATAAGTTATTCATTGATATATGTCTTTATTTGTGTGTTGTTTGAACTCAAGAAGTTATTTTGTTTACTTATATTATTTCCACACATGCGGTTATGCATTTTGTTTAGTGTTTCAAGAAATATACAGGTTGATTCAATTGAGCTGCTGTCTACACTTGCAACTGATGGATAGTAGTTAGGATTGAATTTGTTTTATGAGCATTATTTTGTAAAGGGCTTTTTTATTTTGTAAACTTTGAGCTTCTAAGTTGTGTTTTGTCACGGATTGCCAAAGGGGGAGTTTGTTAGGTTCTAAAGTTTATGATTTTATGTATTTAGAACTCTAATGTGTATTGTTGGCAAACCATGATCAAAATAATGTGTTTAGAAGTGTTTAAAGCTAGCTCAAAGTTATGTGTCAATGTAAAGTTGGAATCGAGTTAAAGCAAGGAAGCTTTGTGCTTTTCGGCCTAGCTCGATCGATCGAACGACAGGCTCGACCGATCGAAGCTCGGGCAGAATGCTTTTCTGCAGATTCGTCCAACTCAGCCCTATTTGTTTTAAAACGTTTTTAGGGTTTCTTTTTTATCCTAAGAATAAAAGGCAAACCCTAGCCACGTTTTAGGTGAGCTCATATTTGCGATTTGTGTAAATCTCTTGTGAGATCTATAGGAGCTTTCCTTTACACAAACTTAGGGTTTTTAAGGAGAAGATTTATCTACGCCTTGATGATCAATTCAGTTGTTGCCATTGAAGTTTAAAGAAAACACAAGCGGGTGTGCTTGTATTTGGTGGAGAATCCAAGAAAGAAGGAGTCCGTGGATTCGGAGCTTGCACGTGGTCGTGTCAGTAAGTTCTACTGGTTGGTAGCATTAGGAAGTCGAGCATGGGTGCTTGTAAGTCCTTTTGTATGAACTTCGATTCTTTCAAGATAGTGGATTCAGGTTTACCTTGAGGATAGCTAGGTCAAATCCTCCCCAGATTTTTACTGGTTTGGTTTCCTAGGTGATCATATCTTTGTGTTCTTTATATTTCCGCTGCTTTACTTGATATGATTATTTGATTGTGCTAACCTAGATTTAATTAATTTGACTAAGTAACAACTTGGCTAAATTCCTAAGTTAATCTAATTGTGTTTTAAGGGGTCTAAAAACTATCAGCTTCCTCACTGGATACAAGTTGAACATCATGATGGTGGTTAGGCACCTCATGTCAGCTGGAAATGCTGTAGTGTTGAGGCATCTCCCTCTCTTTGCCCACCAATGCGAGTTTGGATAGTTTCTATAAATAACATCCTGTCCTTGTAGTTGGTGAAGTCATGGTCCTCTAAACCGTCAAGCCCTAGCACCTCATCTATGTCATGGGCATCTATAGTGAATTCCTTTCTTCTGACCCAACATCTCAACTCATCCTCCCTTATCATAGCATTTGCATAGAATTCCCTTATTAAGGGCTCACGAACTGCAGGTAGGTCACTCAACAATTTATCCCATCCTCTGCCTTCAAAACAATCTGGAATGAAGGTGTCCTTCAAATCCCCTAAGTCTACAAACATTTCCTGAATAATAGTTCCTTTCATGAAAGAATCTCTATATCTCTCAAAGTGATGAACATACCTAAATAGGTTATGGTCCATTTTCATCCTTATGTCAGATTTCTTAACAGGAGTTTTCTTCTTTGTGGGAGATGGGTTCATCTGTAATCAAGCAGAAAAGGGCCACAACAACAGAGCACAATAGATGAACAGTCAAAACATTAGTAACATGTTAGTGTCATAGAGAAGGACGAAGTATAAAGAAAACATTTAGACCATATTCAACTTAGAATCAGACATTGAAGGAGATAGCTCAAAACAGAAAAGCATAGAACATCCTATCAACAATTCTTATGAATAACACATTTTAACAGAGAGCAAAACAACTCAAACAAGAACATTCTAAGGTAAATACCCAAGCATAGATTTCAACATGCAACAATCAGCAGTATTGAGGCAGTGTATACCACATTCATTCAAAAGAAAACATATGTCAATGAGACATATCTTATTGAGTGTAAGATGCTCAAACCTAAACAGAGTAGACAATAGCAACACACATGTAATGACAACACAAAATCAAAGCATTAAAAGTCAATCAGAAGAATCATTCTGAAACAACCATACTCACACTCCGAGTAAATCACAGAGAACCCAAACACATATCATATGGGTATGAAATTTACCAACCAACACAGATTAGACAAAATACTCAAACATATTAAGCATCTTATAGCCAAAATCAATAGAATCCATACTCCCAAAGCCAACAAAAGGAACAAATCCATGTTCGAAACCCATAAAACTCAAAACTCCAACAACATCTTACAAAATCAAGAAAACAAGACTAAAAACATGAAATATAGATGGAGGATAGAAAAACCCATACCTTTTCTTGTAGATTAGAAGATGAAAAGATGCAAAAATAGAGGTTCTTCGAGAGTGACACGGTGAGTTTTAGAGAGGTTTGAAATGGGGAAGAAAATGAACAGTCAGAAATGTTCGAGGGAAAAACTGAAAACATTTAAAAACTGACTTATATGCGCAAAACACGCGATTTTTGCAACTGAGTCAAGTCGCGAAAAAGTCGCCAGGGCCAGTCGCTAGAACACTCAAGACAAAAATTTTGAAAAATTTTTCTAAGTGTTTTTCGGAATTGGAAGTTCTACCCGTGAGAGAGTCGCGAGATAAGCCGCGAAAATCTCTGAGCCCTCTTGCGACTGGACCTTCCACCTGCGAACAAGTCGCCAGACTGAGTCGCGAGAAACATTAAAAACCCTAATTTTGAAAAATATTCTAAGTATTTTTTGCAACTGGGGCATTGACCCGCCAGTGAGCCGCGAAAAATCTCTGAGTGGACTCGCGACTAGGACATGTGACTAGACCAACCCATGACTAAGTCACCAAAACAGGGCAACACTGTTTTTGACATTTTTGCAAAAACAATAGACTTTCCAAAAATAGCTAAAACACTCAAAAATATTTTTGTGTTTGATCAACAAGGATTGAGCATGTGAAAACACATTTAATCAAGTACAATCACACAAATGAATATGGCATTCATTGAATATAGACATGTGTGTTGCGTGTGAATATAAAAGATGAGATAGTCCTTAGTCTAATGTGAAACTTCAATAATCAATTCAATCAAGGCATACATAACTAGCACTAGATAATGTGATCCATCTCAATTATAGAAATATACATATATGACTTCCCACAAAAACTTGAGTACAATATCTTTAAAGCTTTTCATTTGGCTCCATGTTCAACATATCATTTGATTTTTTTGAGTCAATACATCTCATTGTGAGATCGATACCTGAAATTTTTGATATTTCACTTTGATGAGTTAGCCTTTGGCTTTTTGGGCATCATACAATTTTAATTTTGGTCGCTTTTCCTTTTTCCTAGTCAAATACTAGTATGTGTGACAGGCTTTTGCAGCTTAATATCTTTTTTCATTTGGAAATTTACATTTGATGAGCTCTTTAAGCAAAAATAAAAGAGTGGGAAGATATATAGGCATAAGTCTATGCATGTCTCAAGATCAACAAAATCATTCACTAGTCATTCATGACAAGGTTGAAGACCTATTTACAACAGTCACATAAATTTCAAAATTTCTCCCACAATGATATGAGTGCATAGGAAACAAGTTATGCTCGTAGATGCACAAAGCCATTTGCACAAAGGTACAAGGTAAAACATATTTTGAGACAAAACTCAACAATGTCGATCAAAACTTTTTGGATTTTTGACACACAAGAAGGAAAAGATTGATCTAAAACAACCGTGTAAAAATATTTGATGCAAAACCAAACAAACAGCCAGTTTGCAACTCAAACAACCAAAAAGCACACTACCAAACATAGGAAGTATTAATGCATGGACATGTTGTAATGCTTATGCATGAGTACCCTTCTTCACCCACACATCACGTGCGTTTGGGGTGATATCCCTGTAGGATTGGGTACGAGAGTTAGGACTTTCAAACCTTCTATTGAAGCTTTCCAAGTAGTTGGTGAATGCACCAATCATCTTCATCACGTTTATCATTCTGAGATCATTATTTCGATCTCTTGATGACTCAACAGCCCAAGTCCTTTTGTCATTTCTTGGTCCTCTTGACCTTTGATCACTTGCATTCCTCAATGCTCTCAACTTATGACAATTGGGTCGGGTGTGCCCTTGAAGTCCGCAGTGATGACATAGATGGTTCATTCTAGGACCTCTTTGCGATTGTGGAAGAGATTTTGCTCTGACTTCAGACCTGACCATAGATTGATTACGGGGCTTGTTCACTACCCATTGGTCAGCTACATTCATCATATTCTCAACATTTTCCTTTTCAACAGTAGAGGCAGCTACCATAAGCTTTTTGGCCTTCACAAACTTCACTTCTTTGGGGATGTTCACAGCTGAACTACTTTCTCCGGTGTATCCTAATCCGGTTTTGTTAGAGAAGGTCTTCTGAGAGGAAAGGACATCATCAAGCTTCTTTGTGGAGACTCGCTCTACCTTGGCATTTGCTTGAACCACCTCTAGCTCAAGGAATTTTACCTTGGTGTAAGCTTCAGTTAGTTCTCCATTTAGCGTCTCTATCTCACACTTGGCCTTCTTATATCTCACTAGGAGACTTCTATAGTCCTCCTCAGCTTTTTTCATCTTCTTCACAGCTGCCTTGGCCACCCTTGCATATTTCCCGGACTTCTCAAGTAGAGATTTGTAGTTTTCTCTAAGACTGGCTGTATCTTCATCTTCATCAGCATCTAATTCTTCTACAATTCCCATGAATTCCTTATCACTATGCTCTTCAAGCTCTTCTACAAGCAAATTCAAGTCCTCCAAGGACTTACCATGGGCAACAGTCATGAGTGCTGAGAAATTCCCTTCTTCATCATAGCTATCCTCAGAATCAGAGGTGGAGGAATTTGAGTCACTAAGAGTGGTAGCATACACCTTGCCTTTCGATCTCAAGTAATTACGACATTCCCTTTTGAAATGGCCATGTCCATTGCATTAAAAACAAGTGACATCTTGAGTAGATTGAGACTACTTCCCTTCTTTCTTTTTGAAATCCTTCTTCTCCTTTCCAGAACTCATGAATTTCCCTTTATCACCAAATTTCTCACTATTCTTGAACTTTAGAAATTTGCGGAAATTCTTTGCAAGGTAGGCAATATCCTTTTCGACTACATCCTCGTCCAATGAACCATGAGTTTCTACCTTTTCATTTATCGTCTTAAGAGCAAGTGGTTTGCTCTTTCTTTGATTTGGTAATGAAAGCTCATACGTTTGGAGAGAACCAATTAGCTATTGGACTTTGATTTCATCAAGGTCTTTGCTCTCCTCAATTGCTGTCACCTATGCACGGAAGCTCTCCGGCAATGAATGGAGAATTTTTCTTACAACTTTCGAGTCCTCTGTATTCTCTCCCAAGTTGAACTTGCTGATGACCACTTCATTTAACTTACTATAGAAAGAGTTAAAGGACTCATCCTCGCTCATCCTGAGCTCCTCAAACCGAGTAGTCAGCATCTGTAGCTTTGTGTCCTTAACTTTCTTTGTACCCTTATAAGTGGTCTCCAAAATCTGCTATACTTCCTTGGCAACGGTGATATGAGAAATCCGATGGAACTCATCTGAGGACACACCAAAAAAAATTGCGTTAAGTGCTTTGCTATTAGCATTAGATGTTGCAAAGGCTGCCTTATCCTAAGTGGATTTGGCTGCCTCAGGCTTTGTCCAACCAATTTCAACAGCATCCCACACAGCCTCATCAATAGAACACAAAAATGCTCTCATCCTCACCTTCCAAAAGGCATAGTTGCTGCCATCAAAATATGGTGGTGCATTTAAAAATTGAGACCAGTCCATCTCAATTTGGGGTCAAGGATCACAGTAAGGTAATGAAACTAATATAAGTGAACTTGCTCTGATACCAATTGAAAGTTCAATATGTGTACAAAACACCCTTGAATGATTAGACCTCCAATTTATAAATTACCAATTCAAGTTTAATGTCAAACAATTAATGTGCAGAATATGAACATAAGCTTAAAACAGAATTGATAAACAATCTAAACCAATTAAAATCACATCTACAGCAGAAATTAAATGGAAAAGATTAAGGGAAGAGAGATGCAAACACAAGGACAACACTCGATGTGTTATCGAAGAGGAAACCGAAGCCCTTGGCGTAAAACCTCTCTGCCGCCCTCAAAGCAGTAAACAATCCACTAAAGAATGTGGTTGAGATACATGAACAGCAGAAGACCTTTCAACCCTAATCTACCCAATGTACCTAAACCCTCCAAACTCCTACTCCAACGAGGTTATGCCGAACCTATTTTTTCTTTAGCTTTCCGGATTCCGCTACTTGACCATAACATCTACCAATATGAAATTGGTCCCTTCTTAACTGCTTCCCAAAGCACCAAACAGCATTCTCACAGATATGGGTATGGTGAGTAAAGGTTTTGGTAATGTACCTCTTTAGGATTTAACAATGGAGAGGAAGAAAGTAAAGGAATTTGAAGAGTCTCTATGTGAAGATTGTGGATGAGTCAATCTTGTTTTTCTCTAGGGTTTCTCTCTCAAAATCCTCTCTGGAAGCCCTATCAAAATCGTGGGTATAAGGATATATATATAGTAGGGTGAGAAGAAATGTGAAAAGTCATTTTTTCCCAAATAGGGTGTTCAACCCAGTCGCGAGGTCAAGCCGCAAGCAAACGGCCTGGCTAGCCTGGGACTTTTGTCCTGTAGTGCAACAGTTGGTGCAACTCTTCAGCTTCTGACATGCTTGGCACGTGTGCAACTTTCTGGCGGCTTGCAAGCTGCGAGCCACCCGTGAGATCCAGTCGTGAGTCCCTACTTCTTTGCACAATCTTGAGCAATTCTTTACACTCTTTCACACACTACCCTTACATGATTTTCACCTAAATACAGGGTTACTAATTGCTAAAATACAAGCAAATTTGGCACTGAATAAAGCCAATAAGATGGTTGATAAAATTCAACCTTATAGTACCTACGGATTTTTTTTTTTTATATATTTTTTTTAATTTTTTTTTTTATTTATAAATTCCTTTCTTTGAAATTATATCAACTCAAGGGTTGAAATGTGTTTCAAAGTTTCTGCGTAAGGTACATATATATTATTCCTCTTAAAACATGTGAGCATTATAGTTATTTGGGATTTACATGCTGTAAAAGATACATGTGTCAGATGTAGAAGATACATTCCCATAATATAAAAAGCTAGCGTGCTTTATGCATTATCTAACTATTTTATATTATTTTTTACTTATGGTTTGATATTTATAGATTGAAAACAACAAATGAAATTGTGAACAATAGGCACTCTTTAAATCAAACTGCCCATTGATAAATAAAAAAGAAGAGGAATTGGATGAGCAAGCAAAGTACACACATTTTTTCTCCTCTTTAATTTAGCACTATTGAAAGTCTTAACCTTTCTTGGGAATTCCGAATCAAAGAAGAGGCAGATCGAAATATAGCGTGAACAAACCCAAATTGATATGAATGAAAGATTTCTTTGGAAGATGTGAGATGGGCATTGTATTCTTTTCGGACTTTCAGTGAGATTGGGTATTGTATTCTTTTCATACTTTCATCCTGAGTTTGATGTCAAAATTAAGGTTGTTTTAAGGCTCGCACCCCCTTGACTCATACTCTAAGTTATCTAGTGCAATCTCATGTGTGATCATCATTAAGTATAGTTTGTAAGGGTCATATTTTTGTATGTTGGCATATTTGATATCAAAACACACTTTTTTATGTGATTGAATTTATGTTCAAGTGTGTTAGATTTTATCAACAGTTGATATAAATTGAAGAAACAATGTTGCTCAAGAAAAGCTAAAACTATAGGTCTCAATATTTGGCTCGATACTTGTTGATCTATTGAGAATAAATGAATCTCAATACCTGGCTTGACACCTTTTGATCTATTGAGCCTTGGGAAAGCTGAAAATTAATTCTCTGTTTCATCTAATGATGATTGGCCTTTCTAGGAATTTGTGCACTAAGGTTCCAGAACATATAAAAGAAATATCTTGTGGCCGTCATCATAGGCACAAATAGATACACACATAACAAGAGTTGTTGCAATGTTTGTACTCTTAGGGTTTTGTATCAAGCTGCTACAAATTCATCAAACCGTGATTTGAAGAACATTGCAAAGTTATAACAATCAAAAAGGCTAATGTGCTATTAGTCACAAATAGGAGATTTGTGCAAAGGAGGAGAAGCCTTTTGCAAGAAGTAGTCCAATTGGGGATTGGAGCTAAGATTCCTTATAGATTAGTAGGTTCTACTATAGGTAGGTGTTTCGGGATATGATAAGATTCCTTATACTTGTAATCTCTATTTTGGTTAGTGGATTCTTTGGGAGTGTTAGTTGACCTTAAATTCATCTGGTACGGTTTTGCTTGTAAGGATTTTTTGCATTGTAATCATTGTGATCAAATCACCGTGTCAAACTTAATTTTTACTACACTTAATTTAGTTTGGTAATTTAATTATCTTAATTGGATTTGCATGTAATTTGGATTAATTAATCAACTTGGATAATTGGTTAAGTAACTAGGTTAATCTATAACCCAACAAAGTCTAAGCTAATTGTGGGGACATAGAAATCTATTTCATGTAGCTTGACAAAAGAATTTTGAGAGAAGTTATAGGCCATGAGCACATTCAGTAGGTCAATCACAAAACCAGCTACAAGGGCTCTTGTGGCGCAGATGGTATCTATCTTCCGGGGCATACGACGATCCTTTTATTACATAATTTTATCTACTAAAATATTGCATACTTTTTTTTAAAAAAAATATCTTTTTTGTTACGTACTATAATAGTATATTTTTTGCATGATTTACCCATCATATTTCAAAACTTGATTATTAATTAATCAATAGTTGGATACAATAAAAGAAGATTTATGTCCAGACTAGGTTTTATTTTGATAGGCTAAGAATGTATGGACTGCTTTGGTAATTTAATCAATTAATTAGCCAAGTGAAATTAATTAAATTCAATTACATGCAATAAACATGGTAGCAAAAACAAATCACCAAATAACTAAATGAAGTGGAAATTAAATTTGGTACAAGTGATTTGTTTACGATTGGGGAAAACTATTGAGGCAAAACCCTATCAAGTGAATTTAAGGTTATCACTTCCGAGAATCCACTATATCAAAACAAGCGGCTCCAGATAAAAGGAATCTCAGTACCTAATACTAACCTATAGTTGAACCCTTACCCCAATACCTAATTGAACTTGTGATGTAGTGACAATCTCTCATTTTAATGCATAGCTCCTAGTATGTAGCTAATCAATCGATGCACAGATCCAAGTACGTGACTAACACACCAACTTGAGAAAGATATTGGCTGCAAAGTTTTTCAGTTTATTCAAATGATGAAGATTAAGAAACTCCTTAGTTACAAAACCCTTGGCACAAAGATGTAGCAGCTTTTACAAGAATATGATGAACTAGAGCAAATTGTCTCCGGTCACAATATGCATGTAACAACAAGTGCAATGACTCTGTGATGGCCCTTAAAATAATCCTTATATATTTTTAGGGTTGTGAGAAAAAAAATCCTACACAAATAACTTGGATATGCGTGAAAAACAGATCTGAAAATCTGAATTTTGTAATTATCGATAGATATTGTTTCTATCGAGCACGAGCATTAAACCTCGATAGATATTATCTATTGAGATATCTGTCGAGTTTTAATGAACATCACTTCTTCACTTGTTTCTTGGACAGACTTGCATGGTTTCAATACTAGACTTGAACTCTTGTTCCTTAAAGTACTAAACACATTCTAGATCTACCAAATTATAAGTAAAGTGCATTTTGTCAAAGAATTAACCAATTTTACATATGTTCTAACAAGTTCCACATATGTCCTAATATATATATATTTTTTTTTAAGTTGTGAGGAATTAATTGAGCCCAAAAACTAATTCCGCTAGGTCATTAAGTGAGATCAATAACCATGACGTATTTGAAAGATCACAATTAATAATTGCAACAACTATATATTATTAATTTAAAGAAGGACAGATCAAATTCTTGAGCAAAAATATTTATTTAGGCACGATTTGCCCATTACACATTATACGTGATTATTAATTACTAGTTGAATATAATAAAAACAAGATTTATGAATATACAAGTTATTTATTTACTTATTATTATTTTTTAGTAAAGTTGTGAGGAATTGAACCCCAAAAAAAGTCCATGAGTTCATTGACATCTAGAGTTTTGACAATCGAGATTCTCCAAAAAAAAAAAAAAAAAAAGTGTTTAGACAATCGTATTTAAAGGATCACAATAATTGCAACAGTTATTATTAATCTTCAGCAGGGAAAATCAATTTCTTGAGCAAAACTCCTAACACAATGCATGTTTATCTAAGATGACTTGAAGGTGCTATGGAATAGAAGATAAGTACTTCAAAACCCTAGGGTTAATTAGGGTTATATATCCATAAAATCTTGATATTCGAGTAATGATTGATGATAAATCATCAAAGCACCTTAG
The DNA here is from genome assembly GCA_029955455.1 of Quercus agrifolia. NCBI lineage: Eukaryota > Viridiplantae > Streptophyta > Magnoliopsida > Fagales > Fagaceae > Quercus > Quercus agrifolia. The sequence continues at coordinate 67,157,982 of JARQAD010000002.1, forward strand.
ATAACTATAAGAATCTGATCTTAGAGTTGATGTTTGACTTTGAAAGCAGGAGCATGAGCCATGAGAATGTCAAGTGCCAGTTGTACTTCGGCTTTCTAAATTAGAAAATGACTTTAGCTAACATACGCAATCATCCTTTGGGCGTAGGTGATGCTCTGTATATCTATATAGCATGGTCAACTGTCCTCTCACATCTTAGAGTTAGTTAGTTTACATGATTGTACAGATTCATTTTTTTTTTTCTTTCAAATATATATATATATATATATTGCTATATAATTTTTCTTTCAAGAAGTCAATCATATTTGTAGCGCATAATTCATTTATTTTTATTTTTTACGACTAAAAGGTGACTTAAATGAAATATTGGTTCTTTCTCAAATAATAATAATAATAATAATAAATATTGGTTCCTCAACGAGTAGAACTTAAAGCGCACAAGTTAAATACTAATAAATACTCAATTATGAGCTATAATGAATACTTTTCAAAAAATAAAATAAAATAAGTAAAATATATACACACACATATTAATGATTCATTAGCTTACGTATACAAATTCATTGTGGTTGTGTGTGCTTACACTACTTCATTGTGGTTATGTATACAAATTCATTGTGGTTACGTATACATTAGCTTACACTACTTCACAACTTGTTAGGCCATTCACATCAACTTATGTAAAAATTTGTCTGTTTTTTAGATATCTTACTTTCTTTTTCTATTTTACATACTTTTTAAAACACCTCACATCCTAAATTTTTTAAAATTATTTTTCTTTCTTCACACACAACTACCAACATTCATTCTCTTCCATTATTCTCCGGATAGATTAAAAAAGAATAAAAACTTAAATACAAAATGAATAATACTAGTGTAAATTTACATAATCATTATAAGTTGTAACAACTGTATATTTTTACACAGTTTTTCTTAATTTAATGTCGATAAATTTTCGGCATAATTGGCTAAAATGTAAAATTTAGTCAATTTTTTTTTATCATACAAGCACATGTACAAGTGCTCTTACATCAAATAAGTGCAATATCATGCGATATGATAGAGCACTTCCACAAGTTGTCTGCTAATATTACACCTTTTTATTTTAAGAGCTCGTTTCAGTTCCATAGATGATAGAGAAGCATCATGAAAAATTGTGCCTATTATGAACTAACAATTAAAACAATATACCTGTACACAAATTTTCACAATTAATAGAAGAACAAGTTGTATTTGGTCGCTTAACATCAATTTTATACTCCCCTCTATTGACCCACATTCTCTTAACATGTACAGCAATCATAATTTTTTTATGACTTTTAACAATTGGTTAAAAAGTTCCCTCACATCAACAGCTATAGCTCAATGAAAAGAAATCAGAAAATTATTTAATCATGGACTTATTCCTTCGTTTTTTAATTTCAGTCAGCCAATAGCCATGTGATGACAGAATTTCCTTGAAATCTACTAGTTTTGGTTCAATATAAAATGGCACATACGTTGCACAGTATCTCAGAACCAAAAACCAAGCATTATCAGCTTTCTCTTTACGATATGTCTACGTCAAAGCTTTTCTCTTCTTTCTTTCTCTGTTTCATGTTTGTTCTTTTTGTCCTAGACCCCGCAAATGCACAGGGACTAAAAGCAGGGTTTTATGCAAAGACATGCCCAGAAGCCGAGTTCATAGTTAAAAAGGTTATAACTCAAACTATGTCAATAGCACCTTCACTTGCTGGCCCTTTGCTGAGAATGCACTTCCACGATTGCTTCGTTAGGGTATGTAACTGAATGTCTCGTATTTGTTTTGTACTATTTTCTTTCTCTTTTTTTAACACATATGGCTTTGTCTATATAGGGTTGTGATGGCTCTGTGCTTTTGAATTCTTCAACAAAACAAGCTGAAAAAGACGCAGTTCCAAATCTTAGCCTTCGGGGATTTCAAATTATCGATAATGTCAAGTCTGCACTTGAAAAAGCATGTCCTGGTGTAGTTTCTTGTGCAGACATCGTGGCTTTAGTAGCTAGGGATGTGGTTGCCGCGGTAAAAAACACCTATTTCCCTCCAATTAATTTGTTAATAAATTTAGTGTTTCTTGTAACATAATATATAATTATATGGAATTTATAATTCTTTCAGAGTAAGGGACCATCCTGGGAAGTTGAAACTGGCAGAAGAGATGGAAGAATCTCAAACTTGATAGAGGCCCTGCTAAATCTAATTCCGCCATTTGCTAACATTACTATATTGAAAAATGATTTCCTACAAAAGGGTCTAAGTGTAAAAGACCTAGTAGTGTTATCAGGTACTTAAACACCAAGCAATATTATTATTATTATTATTATTAATTTTATTGTGTAGAATTATAGTTTTTACTTTTAGTTAAAAAAAAAAAAAAAAGGGTGTATATTTAATTAGAAATGTCACTAATTTAATTAGTTGTTTTGTTATTGATTCAGGTGGACACACAATTGGGACTTCTCACTGCTCTTCCTTCACTAACCGTCTTTACAACTTCACCGGAAAGGGCATCGTGGGCGATGCCGATCCTACATTGGATCCCAACTATGTTTTAAGATTGAACAGCAGATGCAAGCCAAACGATGTGAACACACTCGTAGAAATGGATCCAGGAAGCTTCAAGACATTTGATGAAGATTACTACACTCTTGTGGCTAAGAGAAGGGGTCTCTTCCAATCAGATTCAGCTCTTCTTAATGATCCTGAGACGAAAGCATATGTCAAACTTCAAGCCTCTACTCATGGATCTACTTTCTTTAAAGACTTTGGAGTATCAATGGTGAATATGGGTCGGATTGGAGTTCTCACAGGAAATGCTGGTGAAATCAGGAAACAATGCAGCAGGGTTAACTAATTAAGGACTAGGTGATTAAACCTAGCTAAGAACAGAAATGCAAGAAGTTTCTTACATTGTCACGGTTGTGCTCTTAAATAAACTGGGTTTTCCAATGTTATATGAGCTTTATTAATATTGTTTGGTCATTCCAAAATAAAATTTCAGAAATAAAATTTTTGTTCGATTGGTTTTTGAAGTCTTCAATTTGTGTATAGTTTTTTTCTCATGTGGTTTTTTCCAACTAGGCTTACCATTGCTTGGTGGCATAAAGAGTCACAAGATTCTTTATGCATTATTTAACAATTTTATATGGGTCTAAACTTTTTTTTTTTTTTTGAGAATGAAGCTTGCTATTATTATTATTCAATATTGGCTAAATCAGCTTGCACAAAATTTTTACATTGTTTCCTAGACAGCGTACTTGAGAGAAACCCACAAATTGAAAAGCTCCTGCCAAACATTTGACATCTTGAAGCATATGTCCATGCAAAGCTAGAGATGGACTGTGATCTTGGAGTCCCCAGCATATAACCTCTGAGTCTCCCTCCAAAATAACTCTGTTTAAACCAAGTTCAAGTGCAAATTCCGTAGCTCTCCTTGCTGCTAAGGCTTCGACCTGAGCCACTGTTGTTGGGAGTGGCACAAGCTGTGTCATCGATGCCATCACCGCACCTTCCTCATTCCTGATAACAACGTCGAGACCAGCTTTCGCTTGCTGATTGAAGACCGCCCCGTTGTAATTGATCTTGTAACTCCCTTGGTCTGGTGGCTTCCATCGGACATGTTTCCTGTGTTGAGGCGTCCTAGTTTGTTGATGAAGGAGCTGGAACTCTTTTTTCCTATCCGTAGATAAGACATGAATCTGATCGAGGGGGCAAGCCTGTTGCTTGAGTCGCACTTGGTTCCGCCTGTTTCACACGGCCCAGCTAGTAAAAGCCAACAGCTCCACGTCCATCCTCTCCTCTGTTAGAAATACTAAAGGATTTGTATTATATTTCTTGAATGAAATAATATACATCAGTGCCTTATATAGGAGGCGTAAGTGTGCGGTACAAGTAAAGTGTAGTACAAGTACAAGTGTGTTATACAAGTAAAGCAGTTGAGCCTAAAGCCCATAACAAAACACAATATACATTAACAGCCCCCTTCAAACTCAAGGTGGATGTGAGACCAGCTTGAGGTTGTCAACCAAATCACGAGTGTGACCCTTAGGAAGTGACTTGGTGAAGATATCTGCAAGTTGATCTTTGGAGGAGACGGAGAAAAGCTTGAGAGCACCATGGACAAGATGATACTGGATAAAATGACAATCAATCTCGATGTGTTTAGTCCATTCATGGAAGACATCATTGTGGGCAATATGAAAAGCACTCTGGTTATCACAATAAAGGGGAGTGGCAGAGGATGTGGACACACCTAAATCCATAAGAAGCCATCGTAGCCAAAGGAGCTCAGATGTGGTATCAGCAAGGGCACGATATTCTGATTCAGTACTAGAGCGGGCCACAAATGTTTGTTTCTTACTTCGCTAAGAAATTAAAGAAGAACCAAGGAGAAAGCAATAACCTGTAGTGGACCTGCGGTCAGTGGGATCCCCTGCCCAATCAGCATCAGAGAATGCACGAAGTACAAGAGGAGACTGAGCTGAGTAGAAAATGCCATGGAAGAGAGTGCCCTTCAGGTATCGAAGAATGCGCAGAACAGCAGCATAGTGAGTAGATTGTGGAGCAGACAGATACTGGCTCACCTGATGAACAGCATAGGAGATGTCTGGACGAGTGACTGTGAGATAAACTAGGCTGCTAACCAATCGTCTGTAAAGAGAAGGATTAGACAATGGTTTCCCTCCTGTGGGAGTCAGATGCGTATTAAGCTCAACTGGAGTGTCAACAGTCTTGCTATCAGTGAGTCCAGCTCGAGACAATAGTTCAGAAGCATACTTGGCTTGAGTAATATAAAGTCCATCTATAGAATGAGTGATTTCAAGACCCAAGAAGTAGCTGAGATGTCCAAGATCTTTCATCTCAAACTGCTGATTGAGAAAAACCTTGAGTTCTTGAATGCCATTAAAGTCATCACCAGTTATGATCATATCATCCACATACAGGAGAAGTAAAATAGTGCCTTTATCAGTGCGACGAAGAAATAAGGCAGAATCATAATGACTGGCCATGTAACCCAAGCGAGAGATGGTAGAGCTGAATTTGGCAAACCAAGCTCGTGGAGCTTGTTTAAGGCCATAGAGTGCACGTCGAAGGTGACAAACCTTGTTTGATTCAACAGAGAGACCAGGAGGAGGTTGCATGTAAACTTCTTCACTTAAATTTCCATTAAGGAATGCATTTTTGACATCCATCTGAAAAAGGTCCCATTTTCTGGCAGCAGCAACAGCTAAGAGAGCACGAACAGATGAGATACGAGTAACCGGAGCAAAAGTCTCTTCGTAATCAATCCTATACTCCTGTGTGAAACCTTTTGCAACAAGGTGAGCTTTGTAGCGCTCAATGGACCCATCAGAGTGAGTCTTAATCTTATAGATCCACTTACAACCAACCACAGATTTCCCAGGGGGGAGAGTCACCAAGTCCCAAGTATGGTTTTTAGATAATGCATCAAGCTCCTCTTTCATTGCAATTTGCCATAAAGGGTCAGTGGAAGCCTCACGATAGGTGTGAGGCTCGTGCAGTGTAGCAAGGGCAGTGTAACAATGATAGTCAAGTAAATGTGTAGGAACGGATCTTACCCGAGTTGAGTGACGAGGTGGAATGTCTTGTGCATGATCGTTAGGCGGAGCAGGAGTAGGAGCAGGGGACCCAAGCTCAGGGTTGGGTAGCTCGTCTTCAACCTGTTCATCTTCCACCTGTTCTTTAAATGGTGAACTAGGAAAGGGATCAAGGATATCTGGTGGTTGGACAGAGAAGTCTACAGGGGAATCAGGAGCAACTACAGTAGGATCAGGAGCAACTACAGGAGGAATATGTGCCTCATCTGGAAAAAGATCTAAGACAGAGGAGGAAGATAGGGAGGCACGGAAGTGAGAGAGCTCGACAAAGGAGCGATGTTCCCAAAATACAACATTGCGGGAGACACGAAAACGATGAGAGACAAGATCATAACATTGATACCCCTTTTGAGTTTCACCATAGCCAAGAAAACAACAAAGCCTTGATCGAGGCTCAAGTTTGTTATGCTCATGTGGCTGAAGAAGAATGAAACAAGCAGAACCAAAGGAGCGAAGGTGGCGATAATCTGGAGGTAACCCAAAAAGGCGCTCATATGGAGTTTGATTGTGGATAACAGGACTTGGAATGCGATTAATAGCATGAACAGCATGAAGAGTAGTTTCGCCCCAAAAAGGAGCAGGAACTTTGGCAGAGAGAAAGAGAGCACGAACAGTGTCAAGAATATGACGAAGTTTTCATTTGGCTCTACCATTTTGCTGAGAGGTACCTGGACAAGTTAGATGATGAACAGTGCCATAGGAATGCAAAATAGCTTGGAAAGCATATTGAGTGTACTCAAGAGCATTATCAGATCGAAAAATTTTGATACGTTTGGAAAATTGAGTTTCAACCATTTTTGCAAAATTAGAATATACTTGCAATAATTCAGAACGATGTTTCATATGAAAAATCCAGCTATAGCGGGAATAATCATCAACAAAGACAACAAAATATCGAGATCCACAAATACTAGAGACCGGAGAAGGCCCCCAAACATCAGAATGAATAAGGTCAAAGATATTAGTGGATATTGATTCATTAGAATTGAAAGGCAAAGCTGGTTGTTTTCCTAACTGACATGAGACACAATCAGAATTTTCTGTAGACACTGAACCTAACAAACCTCTAGAAGCCAATTGTTGTACCAGAGAGGAAGATGCATGACCAAGACGAGCATGCCAAAGTGCAAGGGAAGGAATTGAAGAAACTGCAGCAGCTGCAGCAACAGAAACAGGAGCAACAAGTGGAAGACGAAGGTTGTCCACGGGAAACATATGCCCAACTCTGGGACCGGTCCCAAGTTCCTGTCCCGTCCTCGGATCCTGCACAATATACCCAGAATAATCAAATATAATGCGATAACCCAACTCAGCTAATTGTCCCACAGAAAATAAATTGTAAAAAAGGTCAGGAACATTAAAGACCCTAGGAACCGAAAGGTTGGAAGTCGAAACAGAACCGATATTATGACCAGACATTGTGGAACCATATGCTGTGCGAATATTAAGAGGGTGTGGTGCGGGTTTGAGTTCAGAAAATAAGGACGAGTGAGGTGTCATGTGATTGCAACAAGCGGAATCCATAAGCCAAGAGGAGGGAGACATACCAGATAAAGCTGAGAGAGAAGAGGAGTAAGATGCATTACCAATCATATGAATGACATTGGCGATGATATTTTTAAGGTCATCTGTGGACATGGTGAAAGTGCGTTCTGAAGACTTAGACTGTGCAGAGATAGGAGCCATTAGTTGGACACTCTCAGTGTTAGCAACAGTAGCAGCAGAAATTGAAACAGCTGATTTGTTGCGACGATAGAAAGTCTCAATACTGTGGCCAAAACGTTTGCAAAAATTGCAAAAACGTTTGCTAGATTGTCGACGACAATTATTGTAACAAGAAGAAGACCTGTCCTTATTCTTCATTTAGAAGCAAAATATGCAAAAATAGACTGCAAAAATGAAATCTACGCGAAAAACTGGGTAAGGAGCACCTGGACTGTAAAAGTCAACTCTGGCAAAAAGTCAACGGTCAAAGTCAACGCTGGTCAACGGTTTGGTCAACGATTACGTTAGCAGGTGCTGTGGTAGATGACGTCAGCAGATGCCGTGGCAGATAACGTCAGCAGATGACGTGGCGATGACGTGGCAGATGACATCACCTAGGGTTGACGTTAGTAGAGAAACCCTGGCGCGTGCAAGCGCATGGCGGCACGTGGCGGAAGCAAGAGGCGTGTGATGGCGTGTGGGATATATTGGCGGTGCGTGAAGGCGCGTGCCAGTGACGTCGAGACTTCTGGTGGCGCGTGGAGGTGCGTGGGAGGTCCGATGAAGACGAAATTTCACAGAAAGGGAGATCGGAGAGATTTCTTTCCGATGGTGTAATCTGTGGTCTGATCGAAGAAGTAGAAGCGGTGGTGGCGACAAGGCAGTGGTCTTTGATGTACTGAAGTCACGGTGGAGGCAGTGGTGCCGCTCACAACAACGGCTGCAGATGACACCCAAGAAGACAAAGACTGCTTAAGAGCGGCACACCAAAGGATTAGAGCAGTGGCTCTGATACCATGTTAGAAATACTAAAGGATTTGTATTGTATTTCTTGAATGAAAGAATATACATCAGTGCCTTATAGAGGAGGCATAAGTGTGCGGTACAAGTAAAGTGTAGTACAAGTACAAGTGTGCTATACAAGTAAAGCAGTTGAGCCTAAAGCCCATAACAAAACACAATATACATTAACATCCTCAAAAGCTCGTTTGAAGTTGTCCATAACGCTGCTGCCTGTCATTTCCGAAAGCCATCGCCACTGAGGGTCTAAGTTCCACATTACCTGCACATCATAGCAAAAGAAAATAGCATGTGAACATGTTTCATCCCCTGTTTTGCAAGTCTCACACTGGCCCTCCCTGGTGATCCGTCTTCGGCATTGATTAGCTTTCACCGGCAGAGCTTCCCAGCTAGCTCTCCACACGAAATTTTTATCCTTGCTCAGCACTCCCAAACTCCATAACTTCTTCCAGAAAGCCAAATCCTGATTTGAAACCTGGGGTTGGGCAGAATTATCAGTCAGAAACCCGTAGCCCGATTTCACTGAATAAGTGCCAGAAGGTGTAAAAGGCCACACCAGTACATCCTTTTGGCTTGTGGAACTCAGTGGAATACCTTTGATAATATCGGCTTCCTGTGTATTGAATACATGCTCAATTACCTCCGCCCTCCAACTTCTAGTCACCGGATTAATTAACACCTCCACATTCGAGTTCTCTTGTCCAAATAGAACCGGTGTTGTGATTTTGGCTGAAGAATGTGAAGGCAGCCAATTATCCTCCCAAATCTTTATCATCTTCCCATCACCCACTCTCCAAGTGGCCCCTTTTTGGATGACATCTCTACCTTTGAGAATACTTTTCCATGCGTAAGAAGCAGAAGAAGACTCCTTGGCTTCTAGAATGGAACATCTTGGGAAGAAACGAGCCTTGAACACTTGGAAAAAAAGAGAATTGTCATCATGAAGGAGTCTCCAAGCTAACTTAGCAAGCATCGTCTCGTTAAACATTGTCAAATCCTTAAAACCCATTCCTCCCTTATCTTTGTGTTGACACATATCCTCCCATCTAACCCAATGAATCTTCCTTCTATCCCCCCTTTGGCCCCACCAAAAATTTCTGATAAGGGTCTCAATCTCCTGACACAAAGTAATAGGGAGTTTAAAGCAACTCATTGTGTAAGTAGGGATTGCTTGAATGACGGATTTGATGAGTACTTCCCTACCGGCTTGTGATAAGAGCTTACCCTCCCATCCTTGTAGTCTCTTTCACACCCTTTGCTTCAATTTATCAAAACTAGCTCTTTTATTCTTCCCCACCATAGCCGGAAATCCCAAATACTCTTCATATTGCTTCAGCTCACTACCTTCAAGGGTTTCCATAATCTGTCTTTACACATCACTTGGGGTAGACTTACTAAAAAAGAGAGCTGTTTTGTCTCTATTTAGTTTCTGCCCCAACACCTTTTCATAAGATGAGAGGATTTCCATCACCTTTTCACACTCCTGAGTGGTAGCCTTGCAAAACAAAAGGCTGTCATTTGCAAAGAACAAATAGATTAGTTTAGGACCATTGTGACATATAGACACCCCATGAATATCACTTCTCTCTGTTGCCTTTTGAATCAACCTGTGCAAGCCTTCTGAGCAAAGCAGGAATAAATATGGTGACAAAGGATCACCTTGGCGAATACCCCTGCCTGGCCTGATTTCTCCACTGGGTTTCCCATTGATTAGAATTGAGTAAGTGACTATGGTAACACACTCCATAATAAATCCTATCCACCGATCATTAAACCCCATTTGTGACATCACCGCCTTCAGGAAAGACCATTTAACACGGTCATATGCCTTACTCATATCGAGTTTAAGAGCCATGAACCTTGAGTTTCCAGAATTATGATTCTTCATATAGTGCAAAGTCTCAAATGCAACTAAAATATTATCTGTAATCAAACGCCCCTTGATAAATGCACTCTAGTGTTCTGAGATAATGTTGGGAAGGACTCTTTTCAGCTTGTTTGCAAGAACTTTTGAAAAAATCTTATAAAGCACGTTACATAAGCTAATAGGTCTGAACTTAGTAACATACTCAGAATTTTTTGTTTTAGGAATCAAAGTGATGAATGTATGATTTAAAGGGCTAGGGATGCAACCCGAATTTAAAAAATACAAAACATCATGAATAACATCGCCTCTTACCAATTCCCAAAAGTTCTGATATAATAATGACGGCATTCCATTCGGTCCCGGTGCTTTAAGTGGTGCCATTTGTTTCAAAGCAAGCTCAACTTCCCAAGCCTGAAAATTCTCAGTTAAGCTCTCATTCATTTTAGCTATGACTACCCGTGGAATAGAGTCCAAGTCTACCTTAGTAATCTTAGGGCTAGATGTAGCAAAGAGTTGCTAAAAGTATGATTTAAAAGTGGCCGAAACTTCTTCAGGGTTTGTACACCAGGTATTGGACTGATCTTTGATACCGGTGATGAGATTTTTACGACTTCTTTGTGTTGCCTGACAATGAAAAAATCTGGTATTTTGGTCTCCATCTTAAAGGTACAAGGTGCGTGATCTCTGACACCACATTCGTTCCTTCTTATCCATAAGAGAATTAATCTCTTTTTTGAGCTCCACTAATCTGCCCAAATCCCCTCCTTGGAGGACCACTTTTTCTATCCGAATTAACTCCCTTCTTTTTTGCGCTAATTGTTTTCTAACATTGCTGAAGCAGTCTTTGCTCCACTTAGTTAGAGCTTTCCCACAATTTTCTACCTTTTTAATTACTCTAGTGCTTCCTTCCTCTTCATAGCTGACCTGCCAAACACCTTCCACCGTCTCACCACACCCTTTATTGCCTAGCCACATTTCCTTAAACCTGAACAGCCTCTTCCTCGGTGAACAGTTCAAATCCAAATTCTCAATCCATAGAATCTTGTGATCCGAAGTTGTACTATCTACATGATGAACCCGAGCACCCGGGAATTTAGAAAACCAATCATAAGAGACCACTACTCTATCTAGCCTTTCCCATATCGAAACTCCATTATTATAATGTTTGCTCCAAGTAAAAGGCGAGCCCTTAAAGCCAATGTCCATGAGGCCACATTCATCCAAAATGTCCTTGAAGAGTTGCATTTATCCCAAAGGTCTCATCCGTCCCCCAAGCTTCTCACTTTGCTTTAGGATCTCATTGAAGTCCCCAGCGCACAGAAAAGCCAGTGAATTTTGGCTATGTAAATTACGAAGTAAATCCCATGATTCATGCCGTCTATGTGATTCTGGTTCGCCATAGAAACCGGTGAAGCGCCAAGCTGCTTCAGTATCCTTATTAATAACCGCATCTATATGGTTCAAAGAAGAAAAGATCACATCAACCACCAGATCATTTTTCCAGAAAAGAACGAGACCTCCACCCCTGTTAATCCTCTCCACAACACACTTCTTATCAAATTGAATCCTATTTTTCATATACTCCAGCCTAGCTTCATCTGCCAGTGTTTCGGCCAAGAACACAACAGCGGGAGCTTTTGCAGTCACTACCTCTGCTAGTTCTTGAACTGCTAGTTGGTTCCCAAGCCCCTTGCAGTTCCACACGATGCAACTCATTGCGCTTGGCGGGCTTGCGAACCAGCCTCTGCCTATATCGAATAGTTTTCCTTGTCTTCATTAGAAACCAAAAGATTTTTGCATGGTGACTCACAGATGTCTATAACCATATCACTAGGGCGTTTTAAACCAATCTGATCTTCTAAGGTGGAAGTTTTACCTGAAAACTCATGGATTATGCGCTTCCATTTTGTCTGTGATGAAGGTTTAACAATTGAAGGTGCATGACTCTGATTCGTCACATCTAGGAATGGACGTGCATGGGGTCTGTGGCTCGGCGCCTCACCAAGTGGCGGTTCTGCAGGCTACTGAGTAGGTGCTAGCTTATTTCTTAAAGTGTCCATATTAAATGGTTGGGAAATTTCAGTCAACGGTGCTGCTCCCTCAGCGGATCCTGATTTTTTTGGCTTTTCATAAATACCCAGCTCTGTACCAATCTCATTTAGTTGCTCCTCAAAGTCCACTCCTTGATTTCCTCGGGCCTGGGCAGCTGAAAAGGAACTTCTGGTTACAGACACGGGATTATGGGGATTTGTTTTATTTATTTCCCCCTAATCCGCACCTGAAATGGAACTTTCCTTATGCGTTGGATCTGCTGTATTTGCCTTCGGAATGGAACCTGTCGCCACCGCCGGACTGAGTCTCATTTCCTTCCGCCACCGTGTGGACATGTTTTCAGCCCTCTCTTCATAGAACCCCGATACCCTGACCACATTTTTCTCTGGCGGACCTGACTGTGTAGCTTGTATCTAAGACCCAAACTGCTGTTCTTCCACCCTTAACGTGCCCTTGCTCTGAACCCAGGTGTCGCAGTCCCTGTCATTGTGATCAAAACAACCGCACCAATAGCTAACAAGTAAACGTTCATATCTGAAACTTACCCATATTTTTCCGCCTCCCTCAAAAGTGACAACTCTTCCTCAGCACAGCAGCTGGTACACATCCAAAGTAACTCTCACTCTAACATAGCTGCCTCCCTCGCTATCTGAAACTTTAGTTGATCGATCAACCCTTCCTATCGCTTCACAAATATCTTCTGCAACTGATTTGTTCTGATAGCCGATAGGGATGTTATGCACTTGGACCCAAAAAGAAACCTTATCAAACTTCAGATCCTCCAGAGGAGTTTGACACTCATATCTCTCTAGGATGACCAGATATTTATCAAAACTCCAAGGCTTGCTAGAGAGAATCCGATCCACATCATCCTTGTTATCAAAAATGAATAAAGCCTTATGAGATCCTTCTTTACTCACTGTAAATCCGTTGTTTGCCTTCCATAGTGGCTTAAAAGTCTTCGCCATAGCATCCATACTCAAGGCTCGCTTGGTGAAAAATTGGGCTGCAATAATATGTTCATTGGAGCAGCGGTCTTTTTTTAAACAAACATCATCCCCCTCCTTTTCGGATAGGGAAAGGCAGTTCCAATGCCTCGTCAAATCATCCATAGGTCCACCAAGCAGGAAAAGTCAAAAAACAAACGTTTGTAATTTGAAGGAATAGTAGAAGAAAAGAAGAGATTGTTTCCCAAACCCCCCTTAAAATAAAACCCGACAAGCCCTATACGTAACACTATTACGCAAGGGAAGAAGAAACCTTACAAGAAGGTACAACAATTCTACTGTCTAAGAGAAGGAGGAGAAACCACCTTTCTTAGCACAGAGAAACTCGTGTGTATTGAAAAAGATTATCAAGTTGCTTTGTACATTGGACTCTTGACTAAACCTTTTTTTTTTTTTTACTTCTCCATGTGTTAGTAGTGATTAGTAAAAATAAAAATTATATGGGTCTAAACTTATGATTCAGTACAATTTAGAGATTGAAAACAGCTAAATAAATTCAACTATATAATAGGAACTCTTTAAATGTAACGGGCCATTTATTTTATTTTATTTTTTATAATAAATTTAATTTGCACGTCCGAAGTTGGCGAGTGGGGACATGAACTTATCAATTTTTTTTTAATTTAACTATGTAAAGTCTATGTTAATTAGCTTGATTCAATGACAAATTTTTACATATTTTATTTTTATTTTAATGTATTTTTTCAAAACTTTTTTTTTTTTTTTTTTTATACAAGATAGAATTCTACTCTAGCCTAATTTAAGTGTATATGTGTGTGAAGCTCTCTCTTGGAGACTTGAACCCCGACCCTTGCCTCCCACACTCTACAAGCATTTATACTTGTGGAGTGATCATCGCACCAATGGTGTACAGTGGTATTTTTTCAAAACTTAATTGTAGTTAGGATAGATGTATTTGAGCCTCATTTACTATTTGGAAAGCTACCTTCAGAATCTACTTTCGACTTCAAGCGATCTCAAGCTAGTTGCTCTACCCATAAGTGACATTTGGTAAACTGCCAGGTTAGAGTGCTATCTAGGCAAGTCGCAACCATTTCGTGACTAGTTAAGTCATGACAAGGTCGTGAGTTGCACGATTAGTGTACTTTGTTTTCTGACAATATTTGGCCGTTTTGATGATGCTAGCACACACCCTCATAGCTATTGTACATGGCCAAGTCTTTAGATAAGGGTTATTGCAAACTCTAGAACAAAAGTTGAATATCCAAGAGGCCACTATTAGGATTAGTGCACTAAAATCCTATTATATGTTATATATGACATTATGTCATATGTAATAAAGTTTTTTTATTATTATCTAAAATAATGGTAATATGAATATTTGGATATTATCATATAGTTCTTAAGATGCATAGTACATGATTTATGTGATTTAGTCACAGAAGATATCAAATACAAGTTCTTTGTAAACTCAAAATCTTAGTTCGTAGTCAATAATGAAATTGGACATTTCATTTGCGAAGAATATAACATGCCAATTAAGATGATTTTTCTTGATCATGCAAGTGAAGACTTTTAGTTGATATGTTAATATGTTTTAAGTGTATAAGACATATTGAATTGGACTACCGTGAGATTTATTATTCTATTAACGACTGTCAAATGAATAATAAATCTTACGACTTGTATTTACATAAACTCTCAATCCTGAGGGAATAGTGAACTCGATCATGAAATATACGTTGCTTTAATATATCAGGAGTGAGATCTAAACAAACGGTCAAAATCTCAGTATGTTGGGCAATTGCGCGGAATATTGAAAGAATACTTATTCTCACGATGGAATTCATAGTCTCTTTATAGAGATATAAAATATTCCCTTGAGATAAGTTTAATGAGTTTAATTATTTAGAGTGTTCAACCTAACCACTTTAGCAAAGAGTTACTAAAATTTATATTTTATGAAATTAGATTTCATAAAATATATATGAATAACTTAAAGGATTAAAGCAGATACTAAAGGATCAAGATGTAGTAATTTTCAAAGTGACAGTTACACATTATGATTTTGTATTACTATGAATATTTTCATGAAGGAGTTAAATGTGTTAGGACATATGTGTTTCACATGTTAGGAACACATGTCACTATTTTATATAATTGGCTAATTTTTTGACAAAACGCACTTTACTTATAATTGGGTAGATTTATGATGTGTTTAATGCTTCAAGAAACAAGGTTTCAAGTTCAAGTGTTAAAACTATGCAAGTCTGTCCAAGAATCAAGTGTGAAAAGTGCTATTCATTAAATCTCGACAGCTAGCAATCTATCAAGACTTAGAAGTTGTCTGAATCTCGTGGCTCGACAGTATCTCGACAAATAAGGTATCTGTCAAGGTTTATGAAACTTAAATTTTCGAGTCTGTTTTTCATCCAATCTGTGATTATATGTTTGGCTTTCTTTTCTCACAACCCTAGATATATATATAGATTATTTTAAGGGCCGTTAAAGGTGACAAAAGTTGCACAAGTGTTGAGTAAAGTTTTGTTCAAGCAAATTGTGACCGGAGATGGAATTTGCCCTAGTTCATCTTCCTTGTGAAGAAGTTGCTGTGTTTGTACACCGTAGGGTTTGTGACCAAGGAGCTTTTTAATCTTCATCATGTGATGAACTGAAAAACTTTGCAGCTAACAACATTTTCTAGTTGGTGATTGAAGTCGCGTACTGGGATTCGCGTAATTGGTTAGTCACGTACTGGAAGTCGTGCATTGAAAATGAGAGATTGTCACTACAGAACAAGTCCAATTGGGTATTGGGGTAAGAGTTCAACTGTAAGTTGGTATAAGGTACTAAGATTCCTTTACTTGTAACTGCTTGTTTTGATAATAGTAGATTCTCGAAAGTGATGACCTTAAAATCACCCTGTGGGGTTTTTGTCGAGTAGGTTTTCCTTATTTGAAAACAAATCACCTGTGTCAAATTTATTTTCCGTTTCACTTTAGTTTATCGGAGATTTGTTTGTGTTACCATGTATTTTGCATGTTAATTTGATTAATTAATAAACTTGGGTAATTAATCAATTAATTTATCACAATGGGTCAATTCGTTTTTGGCCTATCAAAATGTTTAATGAAGTCTTGGGATATAATTTATTAATAAGGTCTAGAATGCAATTATATTATATAGTAATATTAAATATAATTAATAGTAACTTTAGGATTATCAAGAGTTGACAAATAAGTCTAAAACCCATTGGAGCTAGAGCTTTATTTGTCCATTTTTGGTCACATTCCAAGCCACACACTAAAGACCAATTGGGCTAGCCCAAAAAGCTAACCCAATTAGATAATTAGTTATTTATTTAATAAGAGTTATTAAATAAAGTAATTGCCATGTGCAGAAAAATATACGTATGATTAAAAAGAGCAATATTTAGTTTTTTTTTTTTTTTTCAAGAAATTTTGTGATTTTCTTGAACAAATACGTATAGAACTTATTGAGAGACCACACATCTTGGGCACATTTTGGAATTGGAGTGAAGATTGAAAGTCTTCCCAAGTACAATCTTCATTTGTTTTGAATTTCGCTGCATCAAGGTACGCCTTCTTTTTCTTTGTTTGTAAAATTCAAATGTTGCATGTTATCTCACATGAATGAAGTAGATCCATTTATTTTAGCTGCATGTTTTTTGTATGAGATACAAAACTGTATTTTCATATATTTTCCCAACAGCCACCTCTCATAAGAGAAGAGAGAATTGTTGGTTGTTGAGCAAAAACACCCACATCTCTTTTCCATCTCTTTCAATCCTTGATTGAGATGTGAATTCCCTTCATCTCACCTATTCATAGTCCTTGTGAGTTGTGGTGAAGGTTCTTGAAAATTTCAAAAGCCAAAAGGAGAAATGGCAGAGAAGCTGCTAGTTGTGAGCTGGAGCTTGGAGAGCTTGAGTACATTTAAGCTTATGGGCTTGGAGGGTATAAAATATTCTATTGTACTACAACTGTCTTGTCAAGTGGAGTTTTTCAATGGTGTGGTTTGGAGAAAAGTTTTTCCCCCGAGTTTGGTGTTTTTCTCTTCCTAAACAGTTCTTAGTGTTTAACCATAGTTTGCATGCTTTTACTATTTTCCATATTGCTTTACAATTTACTAGAAGAAGAAGTTTTATTTGGTCATTTAACAACAATTTTATTCTCTCCACTGTTGATCCATATTCTCATTGTAAAGTTGTGATTTTCAACTATGTTTTGTTGGTTTTAATTTTGTGTCAAATTTGATTGTAATTAGTCAATCATTTCCTTGTATGTTTGTGGGATTTAATGTAAGGGTGGAGTGTGAGAGTTTAGTGAAAATTTGTGAAGAACAGTGAAGTTCGCGACTTGCTCGCGACTAGCTTGCAAGTGGTCAACCTGTGAAAGCACATGTTGGAAGCTAAGTAGTCAAGTGCTAGGAGGAATTTCGAGAATCATTTCGCGAGTGGACCAACTCACGAGATGACCCGTGAAACTCACTTCTTAGATGTTTTTAAATGTGCTTTCCTATTTTTTTTACCTATATTATATAAGCTCACATTACCCACGAAATTGTAAGGAGACTTTTAGAGAGAAAACCTTAGAAATACACTTGAGAGTTAGAGATTGTAAACTTACAATCATTTACACAATTTCTCTTAGTTTTCCTCTACTCCTACTTCTCAAATTACAAATCTTTGAGAGCTTTTTAGTCCAAACACATACCTCACCCAATCTTTGGAGGACTCAGGTACATTGGGTAGATTAGGCTTGGAGGGTCTTTTTGATACCCTGGTACTCCAAATTTATTCACTAGTTGATCATTTTGGCTTTGAGGGCCTTCGGTTTCCTTTTTGATAACACGTTTCGGGGGTATTTTGTGTTTGTATCTCTCTTCCCTTACTTTTTATGCCTTATATTTATTGTTTATTATTTATGATTATGCACTAGAGAGTAGTTTTTGTTTATTGTTTTTTGTAAAGTTGTGATTTATAACTATGTTTTTTGTTGGCTTTAATTCCATGTCAAATTTGATTGTATTTTTATTCAATCATTTTCCTGTATTTTTTGTGGGATTTGATGTAAGGTTTGAGTGTGAGAGTTTGGTGAAGATTTGTGAAGAAGGTGAATTCGCGGCTAGCTCATGAGTGAACAACCCGCGAAAGACCACGTGAGAAGCACATGCTACAATCTGAACAGTTTCATGCCGAGCTGGATTTCACAAGTTACTTCACAACTTAGGTGAAGTCACGAGTGACTCGCGAAACTCACTGCCTGAATTTTTGAAAGTGTGTTTTCCTCATTTCTTTACCAACCCTATATAAGCCCACGTTACCCACGAAATGGTAAGGAGTTTTTCTAAGGAACTTTTGAGAGAGAAAACCTTAGCAATACACTTGAAATTTAGAGATTGTAAACCCACAATCATTTACACAATTTCTCTTAAGTTTTCCTCTACTCCTACCTCTCCAATTACACATCCTTGAGAGGTTTTAGCCTAAACACTTACCTCGCCCAATTTGAGTGTTGAGAGAAGTTTTGGTGCGTGTGGGATGCATTGGAAGAAGCCATCAATTGGTGGATGCAATTTGGAGCTAACTACGGGATCCGGATAACTAGTGAAGATATAGCTTGGTGAAGCCCGTTGGTAGTTGAAACTTGAAGGGTTCAAGTACATTAGATAGATTAGGCTTGGAGGGTGTTTTTGATATTTGTGTACTCTAATTTTATTCACCAGTGGATTGATTTCAGCTTGAAGGGTTGCGGAGAGATTTTTCGCCGAGTACTTCGATTTCCACTTCGATAACACGTCTCAATGTCATCTTGTATTTGCTTCTCTCTTCCCTTACTCTTTAGGCTTTATGTTTGTTATTGCTTGCTTATGGTTGTGGCTTAGAGAGTAGTTCCGATTATTGTGTATCATTTATTCTTGTCCCACACTTAAATAAGTTAGGATAAAAGCAATTAAGCCATTTTTAAAATTAGGGGTTTAAACAAGTTATAGTGTTTTACATTATTTGAGTTTTCACACTTCGTTTACTCTTATTCCACGCTTAGTTAAGTAAAACAAAAACAATTGATCCGTAAGTTTAAAATTGGGGGTCCAATTAAGTTATAGTGTTTTACATTATTGAGCAATCACACTTAACAAACCGACCATAATTTTTTATGACTTCAACAATTGGTTATAGAGTGCAGCCACCTCAACAGCTATAGTTCAATGAAAAAGAAATCATAAAATTATTGAATCATAGACTTATTCCTTCGTTTTTTAAATTCAGTCAGCAAATTGCCATGTGATGATCACAGCATTTCCTTGAAATCTGCTGGTTTAGGTTCCATATAAAATCGCACATACGTTGCACAGTATCTCTGAACCAAAACTAAACATTATCAGCTTTCTCTTTACGATATGGCTACATCAAATCTTTTCACTTCTTCTTTCTTTCTCTGTTTCGTGTTTGTATTTTTTGTCCTAGACACCGCAAATGCGCAGGGACTAAAAGTAGGTTTTTATGCAAAGACATGCCCAGAAGCCGAGATCATTGTTAAAAAGGTCATAGCTCAAACTATATCAGAAGCACCTTCACTTGCTGGCCCTTTGCTGAGAATGCACTTCCACGATTGTTTCGTTAGGGTACGTTACTGAATGTCTCGTACTTATTTTGTAGCATTTTGTTTGCCCCTGCAGAATTTTTTATTTTATTTCAACACTCATGGCTTTGTCTATAGGGTTGTGAAGGCTCTGTGCTTTTGAATTCTTCAACAAAACAAGCTGAAAAATACGCAGTTCCAAATCTTAGCCTTCGGGGATTTCAAATTATCGATAAAGTCAAGTCTGCACTAGAAAAGGCATGCCCTGGTGTAGTTTCATGTGCAGACATCGTGGCTTTAGTAGCTAGGGATGTGGTTGCTGCGGTAATAAAAAAAATTATCCTTCCAATTAATTTGTTAATAAAATTAGTGTTTCTTGTAACATAATATATAATTATATGGAATTTATAATTCTTTCAGAGTAAGGGACCATCCTGGGAAGTTGAAACTGGAAGAAGAGATGGAATAATCTCAAACTTGACAGAGGCCCTGCTAAATCTAATTCCGCCCTTTGCTAACATTACTACATTGAAAAATGATTTCCTACAAAAGGGTCTAAGTGTAAAAGACCTAGTAGTGTTATCAGGTACTTAAACACCAAGCAATATTATTATTGTTAATTTTATTGTGCAAAATTATAGTTTTTAGTTTTTTTTTTTTTTTTTTTTTAAAAGTGTATATTTACTTAGAAATGCGACTAATTTAATTAGCTGTTTTGTTATTAATTCAGGTGGACACACAATTGGGACTTCTCACTGCTCTTCCTTCACTAACCGTCTTTACAACTTCACCGGAAAGGGCATCGTGGGCGATGCCGATCCTACATTGGATCCCAACTATGTTTTGAGATTGAAGAGCAGATGCAAGCCAAACGATGTGAACACACTCGTAGAAATGGATCCAGGAAGCTTCAAGACATTTGATGATGATTACTACACTCTTGTGACTAAGAGAAGGGGTCTCTTCCAATCAGATTCAGCTCTTCTTAATGATCCTGAGACAAAAGCATATGTCAAACTTCAAGCCTCTACTCATGGATCTACTTTCTTCAAAGACTTTGGAGTATCAATGGTGAATATGGGTCGGATTGGAGTTCTCACAGGAAATGCTGGTGAAATCAGGAAACAATGCAGCAGGGTCAACTAATTAAGGACTAGGAAATTAAACCTAGCTAGGAACAGAATTGCAAGAAGTTTCCTGCATTGTCACGGTTGTAATTTTAAATAAACTTGGGTTGCTCAATGTTATATGAGCTTTATTAATATTTTTTGGTCATTCCAAAATTAAATTTCAGAATAAAATTTCTTTTTGATTGGTTTTTGAAGTCTTCAAATTTGTGTATAGCCTTTTTTCTCATGTGGGTTTTTCAATTAGGCCATTGCTTGTGGGCACAAAAAGTCACAAGATTCTTCATGCATTATTTACCAATTTTATGTCTAAATAAATTCAACTGTATAATAAGAACTCTTTGAATCTAACTGCCCAATTTTATTTATTTTTGGATAATAAATTTAATTTGAAGAAGGGGAGTGGGGACTTGAATTTATCAACTTTTGTCTGATTAACTGCATTTGAACTGACAACAAATATGTTTAATCTACGTGGTTGAGCTAAAAAGTTTATTTATTTATGTTAACAATATAAAGTGAGAGAGAAAGACTGAATAGTCTGTATATTGATGTGTAAACAATAATGTACAATAGAGAGCCTTATATAGGCTAGGTATGTGTGCAGTACAAGTAAAAGGAGTAAACTACAAGTATAGTATATTGGGCTAAGTCCAATGGGCTAAACTAGTCTAAGCTATACACTAACATCCCTCCTCAAACTCGAGGTGGCAAGGAGGAAGCCAACTGGAGTTTGGATATAAGATCTCGAAGACATCCAGGCGGGTGAGTCTTGGTAAAAATATCAGCAGGCTGGTCAGCAGAGGAGATGGAGAACAACTTGAGATTTCCTTTCTTGAGATGTTGGCGAGTGATGTGGCAGTCGATCTCAATATGCTTGGTACGTTCGTGGAAGACATCATTATGAGCAATGTAGATAGCACTACGATTGTCACAATAAAGAGGAGTGGCAGTGGGCTGAGAAGCATCCATGTCAACTAAGAGCCAGCGAAGCCAAACAAGCTCGCAAGTGGTGTCGGCAAGGGCACGATACTATGCCTCAGTACTGGAACGGGAAACCACATCCTGCTTCTTGCTGCGCCACGAGACAAGAGAAGTACCTAACAGGAAACAGAAACCTGTGATAGAGCATTGATCAGTCGGATCACCTGCCCAGTCAGCATCTGAATAAGCATGAAACTCGAGAGAAGATTGAGAGGAGTAATGCAGACCATGATAAAGTGTGCCTTTGACATATCAAAGAATCCGAAGAACAGCAGCATAATGGACAGAACGAGGTGCATCCATGAACTTACTAACCATACCCACGACATGTGAAATATTTGGACGAGTAACAGTGAGATAGATCAAACTGCCAACCAACTGACGATAGCGAGTAACATCGGATATAGGTTCACCATCCAAGGATGTGAGCTTTGCATTGTATTCTAAAGGAGTGGAAACAGTCTTATTGTCAGTGATACCGGCTTTGGAGAGAAGATCATAAACATATTTAGCCTGGGAAAGATAGTATCTATCAGAGGATGAGGTAACCTCAAGCCCAAGAAAATAGCTGAGAGTGCCTAGATCTTTCATCTCAAAATGTTGACTAAGGAAGTGCTGAAGAGAGCGGATACCTGCAGAATCATCTCCAGTAATAATCATATCATCAACATAAAGAAGAATAAGAGTGATACCAGCAGAGGATCTTCGGACAAAGAGAGCGGTGTCATGAGGACTCGAAGTGAAACCCTGCTGAGCAACAACCGAGCTAAACTTTTCAAACCAAGATCGATGAGCCTACTTAAGACCATAAAGAGCACGGCGAAGGCGACAAACTTGGCTGCCTGAGTGTGGATAACCAGGGGGTGATTGCATGTACACTTCTTCATGGAGGTCTCCATTAAGGAAAGCATTCTTCACATCCATTTGATAAAGAGGCCAACGGTGAACAGCAGCCACAACAATGAGACATCTGACAGTTGTAAGGCGAGCAACAGGAGCAAATGTTTCCTCATAATCAATACCATACTCTTGAGTAAAGCCCTTGGCAACTAGGCGAGCCTTGTATCGTTCAACAGATCCATCAACCTTGGTCTTGATCTTGTAAACCCACCTACAACCTACTACAGACTGACTAGGAGGCAAATCAACCATATCCCAAGTGTTATTCTTATGAATGGCATCTAGTTCTTCGTTCATAGCTTGCTGCCAAAGAGAGTCAGTATGGGCCTTACGATAGGTGTGAGGTTCATAGAGGGTGGCAAGAGCAAGAGAGCAGTGCTAATTAGTAAGATAAGGGGGAGGAATGCTTACCCGAGTGGAACGACGAAGTTCAGGACCAACAGGTGACTCAAGTTAGGGTGGTGCCACAGGATCCAAGACAGGCGGGTCATATGCCGGAGACAGAACCGGAGATGAGTCGTCTGGAGAGGCAGCTGATGTTGAAGAATCCTCCACAAGTTCAGGATAGAGAGGGAGGAAAAGATCAGTAAAAATGGGAGACTCTGAGGAAGGAGATGCAGGAAACTACTGAAGACTCGTGAAAGAACGATGTTCCCAAAACTCAACATGACGGGAGACACGAAAGCGATGAGAAATGGGATCATAGCAGCGAAACCCCTTTTAAGACACACCATAACCAAGGAAACAACAGAGATGAGTACGAGGCTGGAGCTTTGTTCATTCATAAGGAGGAAGAGAGACAAAGCAAGCACAACCAAAAACCCGAAGGGAGGAGTAGTCAAGAGTTTGACCATAAAGAAGCCCAAATGGTGATTTGTTATGTGTAGTTGGTGAAGGAATACAATTAATGGTGTACACAGCAGTGAGTGCGGCCTCACCCCAAAAGCGCTCAGGAAGAGAGGCAGAAATGAGAAGGGTGCAGACAACATCAAGAATGTGACAATGTTTTCGTTCTGCACGACCGTTTTGTTGAGAGGTGTAAGGACAAGACCGCTGAGGAAGAGTACCATGACTGTCTAAAAAGGATAAGAAAGATTTATCATTATATTCTTGAGCATTATCTGATCGAAAGACTTTGACGGTGCGATTGAACTATATTTCAATCATTTTATGAAATGTTTGGTAAATAGACACAAGTTCAGACCTATGGTGAAGCAGATAAATCCAAGTATATCAAGAAAAATCATCCACAAATATGACAAAATATTTAGATCCCCCCTTAGTGGGAACAGGTGCAGGACCCTAAATATCAAAATGTATAAGATCAAAAGGCGCGTGGAGGCGCGTGTGATGAAGTTTCTGGCCGTTCTTGGTTGGGTTTTGCTCGGGATTGGCTGTTCTGTCTTTCTATGCCTTTTCTTTGGCAGTTGAATGCGCAGAACGTTGATATCTGAGTGTTGCAGGTACTGTGGGCGTGACGGAGGTAGCTCGCTTCTGACAGTGACGACTGGATGAAGGTGAGGGCAATGGAAGAACGCCGGAGATGTCCATAGGAACCAGAAAGTTAAAGGAATGGCTCTGATACCATGTTAACAATATAAAGTGAGAGAGAAAGACTGAATAGTCTGTATATTGATGTGCAAACAATAATGTACAATAGAGAGCCTTATATTGGCTAGGTATGTGTGCAGTACAAGTAAAAGGAGTAAACTACAAGTATAGTATATTGGGCTAAGCCTAATGGGCTAAACTAGTCTAAGCTATACACTAACAATTTATATGGTGATCAATAAGTAATTTCTTTAGAGAAGATAAAGATACAAGTTGTGGATTAGAACCCTTTCAATTACAATAGCAATGGACTCGTATCCACTTTATAATCATGGTTTAGTTTTCAGGCATCTAAGGGTTTATAATTTGTGATATATATGGTTTAAAATTCCATTCAAGTAAATAAAAAAGGCCAACCAGATAACCACTACCGTTGTTTCTTTAGACATAAATTAGCGGTTAAAATTGTCTTAATGAATATATATATATATATATATATATATATATATATATATATATATATATATATCAAGAACATGAAAACACCTAGCTAGGACCATCATGTACTTTTGAATAAACAGGGTTGGTCAATGTCATATGAACTTTATTAATTAATAGATTGTTTGGTGAATGTTAATTATTTTGAGCGTCTTTCAGGGGAATGAGACGTGAACTTATCCATTTTCATTTGATATCTCTGCATTTGTACTGACTACAAATATGTTTAGGTCATATTTGGTATGGTGTAACAATAGTTATTTTTTTAGTAATTGTAAAAATTTTTAAAATTATTATTTTTGAAAATACAAACTTGTCATGTGCACTATATTAGTAGATGTAACAATTCGATAACTAAACTTATGCATATGAATAGGTATTACTTATTTCATTACAATATCTTTTATTTTTAATAATAAAAATTACTATTCTTATTATAATTTCCATCCAGTATGTCAAATGTGTCCTTAATTTGGGAAAATGAGCTGAATAAGTTTCCTCACACGACTTAGGAACAGCAAGGTCCCAATGTTCTAGTCCATGACTCCCCAAAACACATTTCTTACATCTAGGAAAGAAATTTCTCTACAATTTAACATTTTTGTCGAATAAGAAATTTCATTAGAGAAGACCTCTCCATTTCATAAGAATTAAACTGCATCCATTTATAGCTAGGAATTAATTTTCGGCGATGTACATAGTACCACATCATATTAAATTATTCCATTTCACCAAATAAGAAAATCCAACCAGATAAGCTCTGACATTGTCTCTTTAGGCTGAAGTAAGAGAATAAATTTTTTTAATGAATTAGGTCAAAATTAAAAATTAAAAAAAAAAAACATGTATATATATATATATATATATATATATATATATATATATATATAGAATGAAGTATTGTTAGTTCATGAATCATGATAGCTGCATGATTTTCTGGCGAGAAGTCAGAACAGCCTCCCGGCCCAATTATAGATCCATGCATGTGACTGTCTTATTCCAAATCATATATAATGATTTAAATTTCTCTTTTTAAAATAATAATAATAATAATAATGAAAACTGGTTTCTATAATTTTGTCCTAAAATAATGTCTCACGGAATCACAGGAAAATGAAGTCATAAGAACATAATAAGTTCACAAGCTAAAAATTATTCCTTGGGTTTGTAAATATACACCGACTCTGCTTCAACATGATTAATTAATTATTATTTTAAATACAAAACTTCGTACCTACTTATTACTCAAAATATTTTATTATACATGATTGGCTAGGCATAATTAATGTCAATAACGCATTAATAAAATTGTAATCTATAGCTACATTTATAGATTGTTTAGTCTTCTACATTTTTCATTGACAAAGCACATGCATGGCTGATTCTGATTCAGTTAATTGCTGGCAAAGCAAAATAATGCTAAAGAGAACAATATCTATTATCAACGGCCAGCCGATTTTATTATTATTCATTTATTTGTTTGTTTTTCAAGGTCACTTGATCCGAGACACCCTCAACAATTTTGGTACTCGTGGAATAGTTTAAGACTAAATACCTAACAGGATCCCCTAATCTAAGACTCTTTTTAAACACGCAAACTAGTTCTTAAGTAAGCTTTAGAATGGGCAAAGCCTCTCTTGTACTAACTAATCCTTAGAGTTATGGATATTGATAGGCTAAAGACGTATTGACCCCTTGTGATTAAATTAATTGATTAATTAACCAAATTTATTAATTAATCAAATTAACATGCAAAACGCATGGTAGCACAAATAAATCACCAACTAAACTAAGTGCAGCAGAAATCAAATTGACATGGTGATTTGTTTACGAACGGGGAAAACCAATACGGCAAAAACCCCACCGGGTGATTTTAAGGTCACCACTCCTAAAACTCCACTATTATCACAATAAGCGGTTACAAGTAAAGGAATCTTAGTACATTATACCAACTTACAATTAAACCCTTACCCCGATACCCAATTGGACTTGTTCTATAGCGACAATTTCTCCTTTTGATGCACAACTCCCAAGTACGTGACTAACCAATTGCGCGGATTCTAGTACGCGACTTCAATCACCAACTAGAGAAGGTTGTTGGTGCAAAGTTCTTCAGTTCATTCACACGATGAAGATTAAAAAGATGCTTGGTCACAAAACCCTACGATGCACAAACATAACAACTTCTTCAGAAAAGATGAATTAGGACAAAACTTTGTCTCCGGTCACAATTTGTTTGAACAGACTTTTCTAAAAGCTTATGCAACGTGTGAACTCTTTGACGGCCCTTAAAATAATTTTTTTATATGTCTAGGGTTAGGAAAAAAGAAATCTCAAAGACACATTCACAGATTCCAAGAAAACATATCAAAATTTCTATTTCTTTCTTAAACTTCGACAAATAGGAGGTGTTGAACAGGTGTCGAGCACATGGGCTGAACAGCTTCTTAAACCTCGACACATGCTAGTTGTCGAGTTTTAATGAACTTGCATTTCTCAGTTTGTTTCTTGGACAGACTTGATGACTTTAACACTTGATCTTGAAACACAGTTTGTTGAAGTATTAAAAATACCTAGATCTACTCAATTACAAGTAAAATGTATTTTGTCAAAAGATTAGCCAATTACATAAAATAGTGACATATGTTCCTAACAAGTGAATCACATATGCCTTAACAATCTCCCCATTTGGCAATCCGTGACAAAACCACAACAAACAAATAAACACACGAGAGAAGTCATAAATCACTCAACTCATATTCACTTGTTGAACACAATAAAATCTATCCTAATACAAACTCTTGAAAAACTTTGCAAGAATAGAGTTTATGGCAAGTAGACTTTGACAACTTGTATTTCTGAAACACTTTAAACAAAACTCATCAAGGCATCTTTGTGTGAAACAGAAATAATAGATTGCATACAAGTAATAAGAAGTATGTGTATAAAGAGAGAAAAGAAACAACACATGTAAGAGGTAGGTGAAAGAAAAACATACATCCATATATAGAGAAGAATAAGTACAATGTATGCCAATAAATGGTCACAAGATCTAAGGTACAAGAACAATATATCTATAAAAGAAAGAAAAGAAAATATACATAAAATTCTCACTACATCCCTCAAGATATCAACACTCTCTTTAACAAAAATGTCTATACTAACAATGTCCTATACTAACTCTCCCCTTAAGTATGACTACTCTCATATATCAAAACTGCTACTCATTTTTGTCACGAGTGACAAATGGTAGAGTGTCAAGTAGACATCTCATCGGTAAAGCTAGCATCTCCATCATCATCATTAGAAGCATTATCGTTATCACCATCATCATCATCCTCATCCTTAGAATTAGAAGCCACTAGAGGAGGTGGTGGAGGAGAAGCCTTTGGAGCAAAACCACCCATAGTTGCTTGCCGCTGTGCAATACGACTAACATGAACGTTCACCTAATATAGCACTATAGAGAATGTATCAAGGAGAGCATCCATGCACTGAAGCTACACCATGATGTCTCCTAGTGACACATCACTCGTGGAAGAGGAGGGAGCGGATGTGGATCAAGAAGATCGAGATAGAGCTGAACGGGTGGGAGCTGCTGAATTCGTCTGTCGTGACTTGAACTATGCCTCGCTACGTTTTACGGTAGCGGCATCTATGGCATAATAAATGACTGAAGTGGTTGAACATAGGAAAAGGGACCAAAAAATGGCACAATATCCTCGTGATAGCAGAAGGAAAGATAAGGTTATCATGGGACGTCGAATCCAGATGAACATCTATAATGGAAAGAATAAAATGAGAAAGGAAATCAATAATAAGATGCTCAAGAAGGGACAACAAAAACCGAGCACGAGGCTCTGTAATGGAGTTATAATGAGAAAGAGGATAGAGTACAAAGGTCATCACCATGTTCAAAAACCGCGGGCCTTTTGCAAAGGCCAAACAGTAAATGAACTCGCGCTCACCCCACTTGAAAGGACGCTCACAAAAAGCGGATTTAAGCTCATCCTTGGACACAGTCCATAGATGCTCATAACTAAGGTAATCAGGGAACTCTACCCTAGGAACCCAAAGCACATCCGTAACAAGCTGCGGTGTGACAGGAATGCGCGTACCTCGTACGCGAGTGAAGAAAAGAGGTACTGAACGATCAATTCCGTGCATGTTGGAGTAAAACTCCTGGATAAGCACGAGAGGACAGATGACTGGGTCATCACATAATGACTCCCATCCCTGACTGTGAATGACATTGGGAAGGTCGATGTTGGTGAAGTCCGCTAGAATGATTTGGTGTTCCGAATGAATGTCGTGTCTAGAAAAGTTCTCCGAGAATGCCTTGTGGGCATCATCATCACGGAACCGAAGAGAGCTAGGAGCAAAATCAGAAGATGAAGAAGCTCCGAAACGAAAAGGGTTCCGAGCTGGAGTAAATTTACGCTTAGGTGCCATAGACACGACTAACGTAAGTACAAAGAGAGGGAGAGAAAAAGAGACAATCAGAAAAGCTCCAAAACAATTCAAATATAGCAAGTATATTGAAATGGAGTACATACGCATGGGAAATGCATGAACATGTGACATGTAAAGTAAATTGCATTATGGGCTTAGCCCAATCCAATCCTACCAACACACAATCAATTGCACACATCTAAAATGCATGATAATACTATTATTATGCTAATGTGATGCAATGCATGAGATTTTAAACTCATTTAAGCAAAACCCATCCCAAAATTTCAACAAACACTCATCAATTTTGAAAAACCCCAAATATTTTAAAATCCCCAAAACCTAGGTTTCAAAACATGAAATGCATGAAGAATGAGAGATTAGAAGCTTACCAAGTGAAGAAACTCTTGAAAAAGCTTGAAGAAACCTTAAGGAGAAGATTGGGAGTGAGATAAGAGTGTTTGGGAGATGAAGAGATAGAGCTACTAAGAGAGATCGAGAGAAATGAGGTTCGGATCACACGAGGAAGAATATATAGAACCTCAGTAAAGCTCAACAGATGAAGGTGTCGAGAGGTGTCAAGTAAGGTGTCGAGGATTTGGCCATCGACAGATACAAGTGTTGAGTAAGTGTCGAGGTACAAAAACATCAGACACAAGAGATGAGGCTCGATCGATCCACCAGGTGTCAAGAAGCTATCGAGGTGACA
Organism: Quercus agrifolia; assembly: GCA_029955455.1. NCBI lineage: Eukaryota > Viridiplantae > Streptophyta > Magnoliopsida > Fagales > Fagaceae > Quercus > Quercus agrifolia. The sequence continues at coordinate 67,187,837 of JARQAD010000002.1, forward strand.
TGAAATTTCTCGATTGATCCACCAAGTGTCAAGGAGGTGTCAAGATTGCGATAAGAAAAAGTTTGGAAGCTCGACAGATAGCCAGGTGTCAAGGAGTTGTCGAGCTAGCTTTTAAAATCAGTTTTTTGAGAAGAAAAAAACACAGACATGAATGCAATCAAGCATGCAACTCAACCAATAATCCAAACACCATATTAACCTCTCAAAATCATCTCTCAACAACCATTTTAAGCACATGGATCCCAAAAACACACACACACACACTAAAGAGGTCTAACCAATTTTTTATTTAAAAAATAGGTTAAGATAGTTTAGTGAGCATACATTAACATATGTAAACCTTGTGATGGTCAAATCACATTGTACCTGCGCATGTATCAAGAGTAGCAAAGAATATTGTGTGTTGTGTGTGAAAAACATCGCAAGATTGCATAAGTGTATACATGCTATAACTCCCACATCTCCTAGTATACACGCTTACAATCATATTAAAAGCATTTTTATCTCTTTGCTTTTTATTTTTCTTTGCATATTTTTCTTTCTAAGCAAATCATGAATGGGCATATAAGATACAAAAAAGAAAAACCCAATTATGTTAAGCTTTTGACATTCCAATTTTGATATGCTAAAGCACACAAATGTCATTGACATTGCACTTTTACTATGCCAAAGCATACAGATGTCATTTCATGATTGGCGGGCAACAGTGGTGAGATGGTCATTTATGCTTTTCTCTTAAGATTTTCTAGTTCTTCCCGTCAAAAAGAGTGATACGAGTGTTAAGTACAAGAGATAACTTAATCTTACTCATCACAAACAATAGTCACAAAGCTCATTTGCTTAGTTGTGCATAGAGATGCTCATCTAAACTACAAAAAATATAAAGTTTAGAAAACTTTGTTTCAATGGCCATCCAAGGTACACAAGTACCAATGTACACAAACACACACTGTTTTTGTATTTTTGTGATTTTTCATTTTTATTTTTATTTTGAAAACAAAACAAAATAAAAACTAAACAACCAAACAAAAACAGACAAACAACATAAAAGCATGAAAGAAAGATGCATATGCATGAAGGCATGATAGAAGGGTGCAGATGCATGAAGGCATAATTCCAAAAACAGATAAGAAAGCAAGAAAGAAAGTTCAACTTTAGATAGAAAGAATTAAAGCAAAGGACAAACAGAAAGACAATTAAGTCTTAGGCTCCTTTCTCACCCACACAATATGAGTCTTTGGTCATGAAGATGAAAAAACACGTGTCCTAGTATGTCTACTAAAGTACATAGAAGAATTAAGATTCTCCTGAAATTGAGTTAAAAAGCTCAAGGCTTTTAATAACTCTCCAAACAAAGGTATAGGTCCTTGAGAGGAAACTTGTGACCGTTTGGACACTTGTTTTTGATGATACAACTTAAAGAAATTAGGACGAGTGTGTCTAGAAATACTACAATGGTGACAAACATGAGCAATTTTAGAGCTACTCGACTTCTTAGAAGGAGGTCTAACTTTAGAGGTTGACAGAGATCTCAACTTAGGACAATTTGGCCTAATATGACCAACAATATGACAATGATGACAAATAGGGACAAATTTAGAATCTTTATTCAACCTAGAAAGAGTTTTAGACATAGGTTTAGAAACTTTAGTATTAACATCAGATTGTTTACCTTTGTCTATCCTAACAATATTAGCCTTCAACTCTTCATTATTCCTTTTAAATGGAGGAATACAAAAATCTTTTTCTTTAGAGTTAGGCTCAACAAGTTTGGCACTAGTTAATTTTTTAACTTCAATTTTAAATTCAATTAGTTGCTCTTCCAAACTCTTAATTTTGTCCACCTGAGATGAAATTTGATTTTTAAAATTCTTATTCAAATTATTGGCTTCATCCAATTTTGCAATCAAATCATCTTTTTCAAGTTTGACCTTTTTAAATTTAGCTTTTAATTTTGTAAAACATTCAAGAGATTTCATACAAACATTATAAAGCTTGCAATAAGCATCTTGAATATCATCAGCATCATTCAACATAAGATCATGCAAATCAAAACAATCAAGAGTTTTCATGACAACAGGAATTAATGGATCACACAGCAATGATTAAAACCTAATCAGAGTATGCCTACTCTGATACCACTTGATAGGTCAAAGACGTATTGACCCTTTGTGATTAAATTAATTGATTAATTAGCTAATTTTATTAATTAGTCAAATTAACATGCAAAGCGCGTGGTAGCACAAACAAATCACTAATTAAACTAAGTGTAGTGGAAATTAAATTGATATGGTGATTTGTTTACGAATGGGGAAAACTAACACGGCAAAAACCTCACAGTGTGATTTTAAGGTCATCACTCCTGAAACTCCACTATTATCACAACAAACGGTTACAAGTAAAGGAATCTCAGTACCTTATATCAACCTACAGTTGAACCCTTACCCCAATACCTAATTGGACTTGTTCTGTAGTGACAAATTCTCCATTAAATGCATGGCTCCCAAGTACGTGACTAACCAATTGCGCGGATCCTAGTACGCGACTTCAATCACTAACTAGAAAAGTTTGTTGGCTGCAAAGTTCTTCAGTTCATCCACACAATAAAGATCAAGAAGATGCTTGGTCACTAAACCCTACGGTGCACAAACATAGCAATTTCTTCAGAAGAGATGAACTAAGGCAAAACTATGTCTCCAGTCACAATTTTCTTGAACAGACTTTTCTCAAAACTTGTGCAACTTGTGAACTCTTTGACGACCCTTAAAATAATCATTTTATATGTCTAGGGTTAGGAGAAAAGAAGTCCCAAAGACACTTTCACGGATTCCAAGAAAACAGATTAGAATTTCTGTTTCTTTCTTAAACCTCAACAGATAGGAGGTGTCAAGCAAGTGTCAAGCAGGTGTCGAGCACACGGGCTGAACAACTTCTTAAACCTTGACACATGCTAGCTGTCGAGCTTTAATGAACTTGCACTTCTCAGCTTGTTTCTTGGACAAACTTAATGACTTCAACACTTGATCTTAAAACACAGTTTCTTGAAGTATTAAAAACACCTAGATCTACCCAATTACAAGTAAAGTGCATTTTATTAAAGGATTAGCCAATTACATAAAATAGTGACATATGTTCCTAACAAGTGAATCACATATATCCTAACAATTATCTCTAATTGGGCCTCTCTATATTGACATGGCCTAGTATCAACATAACACATTTAGACTACCAACACATACGATTAGTGGCTCAAGCCTTGGGCTAGCGAGTGTGCGTTTGGGAGTTGTGGTTTGTGCGTTTTGTGTTTGGGAGGGGCATTGTTCATGGAACAGCCATAAAGTGAAAATTGGAAACAAGTTTTAGCAATAGTGTTTTGTCATTTTAAAATTATTTTGCAACAACGTTTTCTTTTTCTTTTTTTGACAATGTTTTCAGTATTAAGTTTTCAGCAAATAAACGATATCCAAACACATTCTGAGATTTTAATATGGGGAGCATCTTGGGTTCAAATCACCCCTCCCATACTAGCGACATGTTAGCATTCTTTATATTTTATCAAGATGAGATCTTGGCCTAAGAGCATTCGCATCAGGAAATTCTATTCTATCCTATTTTACCATCTTGAAAAGTCATTTTATCAATTATACAATACCATTTTAAAATACATTTAACAACCCAAATTTTATTTTCCTATTCTACTCATTAAAATAATATATCTACACAATAAAATATATTTTTCCTTTTTTGTTTTTTCCCAATTTTCTCCTCCACCTTCCTTCAACCTCTATCACTGCGCCCTTACTGCCTAGTCACCACCACCGCGCCTCCACCATGCCCACCATACCACCACTGCCCACTTCCCACCAACCACCAAAATCCCACCAGAATCAAAACCCATATTTACACAAAAAAAAAAAAACCCAGCGTTACAATAGAAAACCCAGAAACATAGCAAAACCCATCGGAATCCACCCCCATCTCCACCACGCATGACATTTCCATGACCTCGCCGTGACCCATGCCAATCTCCACCAAACCCATCAGTAATCTGAGCAACTGAGAAACCCAACAACACCAGACTTGAAAGAACCATGACCCACAACTTACTTCAGCCATACCTACCTCTTCCTTTAAGCACCAGTCACAAAAAAATAAAATAAAAATAAAAATAAAAAATAAAATAAAAAATAAAAATAAAAAGTGAGAGTTGAGAGTTGAGAGCAATTCACAAATAGAGAGGAAGACGAAATGTGAGGAAAGAGAGAGAGTTAAGAAGTCTGACATAGAGGAGAGAGAAAGAATAAGTCAGATTAAAAAACATATCCAATAGTCTACAATGCCATTCTACATGTAGAACAACACTGTAGCAAGATTGTAAAATTTTTTTACAATTTTGAGCATTTGCAATTCCAGATGTGGTAGGTTTTTGAGGGAAAAATGCTAAATAAACCTTACATATGGCATTTACAATCCGGGGTGCAAATGCTCTATGAGCAGTTAGGAGTTACTATGATTATGCCTAACTAGGTAAGGTCCACTGTTTTCAGAACCGGACCGGACCGGGAGGTCGGACCGTGAAAACCGGGAACCGGGATGAAAACCGGTTTTTTAAGCCTAAAGAACCGGATTTTTTGTTAATTCCGTGAACCGTTAAAACCGGGGTTGGACCGCTCGAACCGGTGAGAACCGTGAGGTCCAACCCCTTAGCAATTTTTTTTTTTTTTTTTTTTAAAACAACTTAACACAATTTTATTCTACTTAATTAAATTATCCATCTCTTACAAGGAATAAAAAAAATTATAATTAAAATTTTTCAAAGATATTCAACTTTACTTCAAAAATTAATCATAAATTTTAATGTTTTCATGGTTATTGTTTTATTTTATTAACTTTCTTATTTAATTATTAAATATATGCTTGAAAATCATTAAATTTCCCTCACATATATAGATATATTGTCAATTTTGCTAGTTTTATAAATTTAATATCTATATTTAGGCTTTAATTAATTATTAAATTAATTATGACGTCATCACGGTTCGACCCCGGTTCGACCTCGGTTCGACCTCAAAAACCTTGAACCTCTCCCTTTTACGGTTCAATGAACGGTCCGGGTCTGAAAACCTTGGGTAAGGAAGCTATATTGGTCACCCTCTTCTAACCCTTTTTTTTTTTTTTTTTTTTTTTTTTTTTTTGGTACTAAAAAAACATACACACTTGCACATTTAGGCTGATTTACATTATATATCTGCCGCTATTTTTGGATCAAGTACTATTTCAGTGAACTCTTGTTCTTGATCGAATTGAAATAAGTCTTTATTGTTAAGCACAAGACAACATGGTGAAACGAGTAGGGTAGTATTGAAAGGTGTACTAGATCTAGGCACATGAAGACTGTAGATTCATGATATCAAAATAAAACTACCACAAGTTTATTGGCACTCGCATCTCCAGCAGTGTAGGAATTTTCTCACCTAAGTGGGAGAGTAAAATTATTTTTTTCATTTTTGCCTACTTTTTCTTTTTTTTTTTGGGGGCCGGGGGGGGGGGGGGGGGTCAGTGTACATAAGATTAGAAATTAAGGAAACTGGAAATTTAAAAAAAGAAAAAAGAAAAATTAAATAAAAGAAATGGCTAATATATTCTTGATAAAGTAAAAAAAAAAAAAAAAAAAAAGAAAAAAAAAGGAGGTTGGAAGCGTTGTCTTGAGGAAATATCTAAGTGGATAGAGATTTTTTTATTTATTTTTTGTATAAGTCCGTTTTGAAGACATAGATTAGTAGGAGAATCTTCTATTTTGTAAGCATGTGAAATTGAAGATATATTTTTACCAGATTATCCTCAAGTTTTATCATATTAAACGTTAGGTTTTGGAGTATTTCTGAATCATATAAAAATCAAGTGGAAAGAAGAGAATTCTTGTATAGATAGTATAGATCTTTTCATTCTTTTCAAAATTCTTTTACTCAAGTCACCTACGTTGGTGACATTTGATACCAAACTTCTTTGTGATATATTGCATTTTTCAAAACCAGTTTCTTAGCCTTAAAAAATAAGTAGGAGCATTTTTCAGGGGTATATGCAAAAGCAACGAAAAATGTATAAATAAAACATTATAAATCGGAATATTTTAAAGTACACATAACATTGGAGATTGGAGTCTTGGACTCGAGTCCACGAAACATATTCCCGTTAGTATTCGCATATATACTTTCCACACGCTGTAGGAAACCTTTATTAAGGATGCATTATTTTTGAAAAAGACAAGGCTACTGTTGCTTAACGTTCTTCCTTTACAAAATTTATCATTCAAAAGTGTGATAACTTATAATAGAATAATGCAACTTATTTCTAAACACGTAGTATAACTGTACCTTTAATATCAGCTTATTTATTTATTTATTTTTGGTTGAAAATGTGCTAAAAACTCAACAAAAAATTTGAAGGCAAACTGACGCTTAATCTTAAGATGAAGATTAATTATACTTTACTCACATGTGGGCAATAACATGGCTTGAAGTCGATTAAATTTGTGATCTAAATTTTTTTTTTTTTTTATGGGTATCCTTATGAGGTTTAATATTATATATATCTATCTCTCTCTCTCTATATATATATATTGATGGAAAGGTTTAATTATATCTGTAATTGAAGAATTTAATATATTAAGATTGTGATATGATTGCTGCTTTGTTTCTATATCTACTTTTCATAGATTTTTTTTTTTTTTTTTGAGATGTTTTTTCTTAGTGAATAAAGCAATTTAAAGTTGGTCTTTCTCAAATAATTAAATCTCATCTGGATAAAGCCTAACATTTGAGAAGGTATTCGACCCAAAGCATATATGTATGAAATATGTTTATCCCACATATTAATTTTTATCTCAATTTATGCTACCTTGGGCTTCACAACACAAGATAAAGCTGATTATGACAGCCCAAAAAGTGTAGTTCTCTCAAGTGCACGTAAAATGCAAAGGATCATATAGCAAAAGTTAAGCCGACCCATGGTTAAAACAAGGACCTTATTCCTTCCTTTCTCCATGCAAAAGAAGCAAAATTCTCCTACATTCCTTTCTTTTCCTTACCACTCTTGTACATAAATACCCTAACCAAGACATCTGTTCATCAACATTTCCCTGAATTCCCCTCCAATTTCTTGCTCCCAAAAAAATGTACTCCCCTGGCGGATTACCAACCCGGTCCACCCCGGTGTCCCGGCCCATAAAACGCCACCACTCTGTCCGGCAAATCGCCCACCGGGTCCATGATAGCTTCACCTCCCGACTGTGCAAGTTGTTATGTGCCATTTTCTTGACACTTGTGCTAGTTGTTGGTTTGATCTCTTTCATACTATGGCTTAGTTTACGTCCACACCGTCCAAGGTTTCATATCCATGAATTTGTAGTTGTGGGCTTGGGCCAAGGTTCTGACATTACCCAGATTCAATTTAATGCATCGGCCCGAAATGCAAACCATAACATTGGTGTCCATTATGATTCGATGGACGGGTCGGTGTTTTATAAGGATCAGAGTATCGGGTCAAAACCGTTACTCTTTCCGTTTTATCAGGGGCCAAAGAATACAACAGCTGTGGGAGACACAATCACTGTGACAACGTTAAAAGAGAACGGTCAACGTTGGACGGAGATAATGAATGAACGTCGTATGGCTGGAGTGGTCGTGTTTCGTCTAGAAATAATCTCGATCATCCGATTTCAGATCTCCAAGTGGCATAGCAGGCCCCATCGGATGCATGCCAACTGTGAAGTTTCGGTGGGCCCAGATGGTGTGATGTTGCCACTTTATAAAGACAAGAGATGCCCTGTTTATTTCACTTGATGTATGATGTATTATGTTGCATTAAAAGGGGTATCATGCATTTTCATTCTTCTTTGTTATTTTCCTCTTTGCAATTCTTTATGTGTAATTCTTTTGGTTTTGGTTATTGGGATTGGGTTTGCCACGATTGCTTAACTTGGTGTACATTCTTTGAGGATTGGTTTCAAATTATTTGATTTGTAATATCATTATTGAGGAGAAAAGAAATCAACGAAAATCTTTTCCATTTTCAGCTTAAAAATTTATTTAATGCTTATCTTGGTATACTCTGCCATTTGGTACCTCATTCCACCATTCCGATTCTCTAGCTTCAAATTCAATCTCCAATTTATTTGACACAGTTTTTACTTCTCCCCCTTCACAAATCTCTTAATAATAAACGTATTTTTTTTTCTTTAAATTAATAATTCATTTAAAAGTGAAGCTTTTCTAGTAGCTAATTTCACTAAACACGCTAGGATGCAAACATGTATTCGCATATTAACGTATCAAGTGAAACTAGCCATTGGACACAAGTCTAACCCTTTCTTCAATGAAATCTTTTATATATATATATATATATATAAAAGCTTTTTGCCCTTTGCTTTGGTAAATAGCAATGTTGGTAAAATTATTCTACAAAATAGACTTTTTCTGAACTCATCTTTTCAAAAGAAGAGTCCTATAAATAAAAGTTAAAACAGTGCTACTTTACCAAATAATTTTAAGATAAAATTATTTATATGTATAAAAAAGACCCTACCTAGCTATTGGTGTAAATAGTTGGATTAACATGCAATTATTGTTTACAGGATCGTAATTCTATGTCCTAAACTTTCATAATAGCCCATATGGCTCACATCCATTGATTATCGTAAATAGGATGGCTGCCATTAGTTTCCTCATTTGGCCACCAAACTAAGATGGTTAAGGTTTTATCACCCTTAATTTTTCTTTCTCGAGAGACAAACACATGTACATAAGAGAGGGGAAAAATGATTTTAATATAACGGCACATCACAAACTCCACGCAAACATGTCATGCAGTAATTCACTAATTGGCTCTTAAGGTGAATAGCATATCGCTTGATGTAACATGCGTGAAAGCGTATGCAATATACATGATGACTAGATAGACCCTAAGACATCTTTTGAATCCACTAGAAAAATTAAAAACTAAAGATTGAAAATTTATTGATTTCGGTTTCTTGTTTTTGCAAACTTTAGCGGCAAACTTAATTCCTAAGCAAAAATATTCAGAACATAGATCTTCATTAATATCCTATGATATAGCAACTTAATTTTGACTAAAATGATCAAAAAGCTATAGAACAAGGAAATAAAATACTATTCTTAAAAGTTCCAAAATTTAATAAAATAATAAGAATATTGAGGAGAAAGTGGCCTACTGATTTGATACAAAAAAATAAAAAGCTAAATTGCAAATAATTTCCTCTAACTTTGGCCTAAATTGAATTCAGTTTTTTAATTTTGCTTTCGTTCAATTGCATCTTTTAAATTTGAATTTTATTCAATTAAGTGTACGTTTGACTTGCTTGATTTTGCCAACTTATTTTACTATTCAGTTTATTTGACTTGCTTTAAATTAATAATTCATTTAAAAGTGAAGCTTGTCTAGTAGCTAATTCCACTAAACACGCTAGGATGCAAACATGTATTCGCATATTAACGTATGAAGTGAAACTAGCCATTGGACACAAGTCTAACCCTTTCTTCAATGAAATCTTTTATATATATATATAAAAGCTTTTTGCCCTTTGCTTTGGTAAATAGCAATGTTGGTAAAATTATTCTACAAAATAGACTTTTTCTGAACTCATCTTTTCAAAAGAAGAGTCCTATAAATAAAAGTTAAAACAGTGCTACTTTACCAAATAATTTTAAGATAAAATTATTTATATGTATAAAAAAGACCCTACCTAGCTATTGGTGTAAATAGTTGGATTAACATGCAATTATTGTTTACAGGATCGTAATTCTATGTCCTAAACTTTCATAATAGCCCATATGGCTCACATCCATTGATTATCGTAAATAGGATGGCTGCCATTAGTTTCCTCATTTGGCCACCAAACTAAGATGGTTAAGGTTTTATCACCCTTAATTTTTCTTTCTCGAGAGACAAACACATGTACATAAGAGAGGGGAAAAATGATTTTAATATAACGGCACATCACAAACTCCACGCAAACATGTCATGCAGTAATTCACTAATTGGCTCTTAAGGTGAATAGCATATCGCTTGATGTAACATGCGTGAAAGCGTATGCAATATACATGATGACTAGATAGACCCTAAGACATCTTTTGAATCCACTAGAAAAATTAAAAACTAAAGATTGAAAATTTATTGATTTCGGTTTCTTGTTTTTGCAAACTTTAGCGGCAAACTTAATTCCTAAGCAAAAATATTCAGAACATAGATCTTCATTAATATCCTATGATATAGCAACTTAATTTTGACTAAAATGATCAAAAAGCTATAGAACAAGGAAATAAAATACTATTCTTAAAAGTTCCAAAATTTAATAAAATAATAAGAATATTGAGGAGAAAGTGGCCTACTGATTTGATACAAAAAAATAAAAAGCTAAATTGCAAATAATTTCCTCTAACTTTGGCCTAAATTGAATTCAGTTTTTTAATTTTGCTTTCGTTCAATTGCATCTTTTAAATTTGAATTTTATTCAATTAAGTGTACGTTTGACTTGCTTGATTTTGCCAACTTATTTTACTATTCAGTTTATTTGACTTGCTTTAAATTAATAATTCATTTAAAAGTGAAGCTTGTCTAGTAGCTAATTCCACTAAACACGCTAGGATGCAAACATGTATTCGCATATTAACGTATGAAGTGAAACTAGCCATTGGACACAAGTCTAACCCTTTCTTCAATGAAATCTTTTATATATATATATAAAAGCTTTTTGCCCTTTGCTTTGGTAAATAGCAATGTTGGTAAAATTATTCTACAAAATAGACTTTTTCTGAACTCATCTTTTCAAAAGAAGAGTCCTATAAATAAAAGTTAAAACAGTGCTACTTTACCAAATAATTTTAAGATAAAATTATTTATATGTATAAAAAAGACCCTACCTAGCTATTGGTGTAAATAGTTGGATTAACATGCAATTATTGTTTACAGGATCGTAATTCTATGTCCTAAACTTTCATAATAGCCCATATGGCTCACATCCATTGATTATCGTAAATAGGATGGCTGCCATTAGTTTCCTCATTTGGCCACCAAACTAAGATGGTTAAGGTTTTATCACCCTTAATTTTTCTTTCTCGAGAGACAAACACATGTACATAAGAGAGGGGAAAAATGATTTTAATATAACGGCACATCACAAACTCCACGCAAACATGTCATGCAGTAATTCACTAATTGGCTCTTAAGGTGAATAGCATATCGCTTGATGTAACATGCGTGAAAGCGTATGCAATATACATGATGACTAGATAGACCCTAAGACATCTTTTGAATCCACTAGAAAAATTAAAAACTAAAGATTGAAAATTTATTGATTTCGGTTTCTTGTTTTTGCAAACTTTAGCGGCAAACTTAATTCCTAAGCAAAAATATTCAGAACATAGATCTTCATTAATATCCTATGATATAGCAACTTAATTTTGACTAAAATGATCAAAAAGCTATAGAACAAGGAAATAAAATACTATTCTTAAAAGTTCCAAAATTTAATAAAATAATAAGAATATTGAGGAGAAAGTGGCCTACTGATTTGATACAAAAAAATAAAAAGCTAAATTGCAAATAATTTCCTCTAACTTTGGCCTAAATTGAATTTAGTTTTTTAATTTTGCTTTCGTTCAATTGCATCTTTTAAATTTGAATTTTATTCAATTAAGTGTACGTTTGACTTGCTTGATTTTGCCAACTTATTTTACTATTCAGTTTATTTTTGTTACTATTCATGAGTCTTATTATACTATTTTAACTAATTTTTATATTTATTTACAATACTTTCAGCAAAAATTTTCAATTTTAACGAGATAAACTAATTTCAAATATACTATAAGACTTTTAGTTACTGATAAGTTTTGCTTCTTTTTGAATTTTTTAAATTAAAGAATCCAAATAATTTTTTGAAATTTGTGTGCCATAAGACTTTTTTTTTTGCAATATACAAGAAGATAAAGAAGATAATAGTTAAATATTTGTCTTATTGAAAAGATGTTAAGCTGCTTAAGTACCAACATCCTGGAAAAGACGTATCTTAGAAAGAGCCATTCATACATCAACGTTCTAGCTAGCTTTTGTGCATGGTCAAGGTTTGCTTTAGAAGAAAGACAGCCCCTGGGTTACATGTACTGATCTGATCGGTGATGCCTAATGGCTTTACATTTCTTAATTACACAGCTTCTTAAAAAGAACTAAAAGCAACTGGTAATCCCTTTCATATATGCCTTTTCATCTTTCTCGACTATGCACTAATAATAATTAAAACAGCATGGTATTTTGTTTGTAACTTGTAAGAATCCTGGAATGTTATTGGTATCAAGAGAACTTCAGTGCTAAGAAATCTTCTACATTTCTTCGTGCCGATCTACGAGCTATACTGTATTGTGTTGTCTTAAAAAGTATGGTTTTCCACCAAAGAGCCACCACCGAAGTGTTTTAGAAAAGTGTAAAGAAGCATTCTTTGAGCCTGTATGATTAATGGACAACGAGTCAGCAAACAATTGTGCAAAAAAGAGTTTCAATCACTATTACTTTCTTCTCAAAAAAAAGAAAGAAAGAAACACTAATATTTGGTCCAGTGTACTTTTTGGAATAATAATATTTTTGTTACCAAATCTTAGTTATGTATATGGCCATCTAAAAAGAGCCTTTGGACACTGAAAAACACAAAATTTCAACCCTCCTTTCTCACAAAAGTTCATTCACCAAACTAATTAAGTCCTAAAGCAACCTCTATATAATCCGAAGAAACGCGTACCTCAGCATGTTCAATGATCAATCCCTCGAAAAATAGCTTTTTTCCAATATGTCTGATCTCGAAGAAACTTCGGAATCTCAACCTGTTCTCCCACAAACCTCTGGCCCTCAAGTTTCTATATTTCTATTTCTATTTGAGGTTGTAATCTTGTTAACATCGATCGCGGTGCTAATATGGCTGATTCTAACTCCAAAGAGTCCCATTTACATAATCACCAATGTCCACATTCCGGCCTTGCATGGTAGGAATTCCACATCACATGTCTACGTTTCCTCCTTGGTTGCTATGAATTCTACTTCAAATCACACAAGGGATCCCTCTATTCTCTTGGATTTGATATTCTCAAACCCCAACAAAAGGATGGGCATCTACTACAAGGACATCTACATTACCTTATTTCATGGTGATGTTCATATTGGCTCCAAGTTATTGCCAGACTTCTACCAAGGCTACAAGAATGCGACAAAATATGAAGTGCTAGTGGAAGCTAACAAACAGTTCTGGAAAGAAATTACAAATGGGACAATAGATTTGAGGGTTTGCTTGGAAAATGCTGTAAATTACAGGATATTCGTGTTTAAGACAAAGCATCATCAGATATATACTGAAGCTTATGTGCCAGTTGGTTCAAATGGGAGGATGTTAGGAAAGAAGAATATAAAGCTACACCACATATCCAATCAGATCAAAAATTGAAATTAAGATTTGTTTCATAGGACTTAAGTTTGAATTGTTTATTTTTCCATCATGTAGTATAATTTCTTCCATTACCATTCTTGTTTTTTATTTGCTGAAGTTGGTTTGGCATCTCTGCATGCTAGCCTAGAAATATAGCGCCAAGCATGTGATTATAGTTTTAAGTACTGGAAGCCTGTGGCTTTATATCAACAAAGCCTTTGTCCCACCTATTCGAGGATGACCATACTTCCTATAAATTCGCACAATTGAACATGCATTTTCTCAGTTCCCCTCGGTCCTTGTTATAATGTTATGTTTCATAAATAGTCTCTCTTAGACTAGAACATAATTGATAGGCCAATAGTGTATTGATCTCTTGCAATGAATTAACCAATTAATTAGTCAAGTTAATTAATTAATTCAATTTTCATGCAATAATCGTAGTAGTACAAATAAATCACCAATTAAGTTAAAATGCAACGAAAAATAAATTGACACGGTGATTTGTTTGCAAATGGGAAAAACCTACACTGCAAAAACCTCATCGAGTGATTTTAAGATCACCACTCACGAGAATTCACTATTATCACAACAAGCGGTTACAAGTAAAGGAATCTCAATACCTTATACTAATCTACAACTGAACCCTTACCCCAATACCCAATTGGACTTGTTCTATAATGACAATTTCCCCTTTTAAATGCAAGGCTCCCAGTACGTGACTAATCAATTTGATGCACGGATCCCAATGCCCGGCTTACTCACCAACTTAAGAAAAATGTTGACTACAAAGTTCTTAAATTCATTAACACAATGAAGATCACGAAATTCCTTAATTACAAAATCCTAGGTGTACAAACACAGTAGCTTCCTGAAGAGAAAGATGAACCATGGCATATATCTTTAGTTCATAATATGCTTGTGAAAAACTTTTGCATTGAGTTGTATCAGTTGTGATGGCCCTTAAAACAATCTTTATATATGTTTAGGGCTGTGAGAAAAGAAAATACAAACATCTATTCATAGATTGGAGTGAAATTAGTTATGAAAAACTGAATTTCATAAACCTCAATAAATACCCTATCTGTCGAGAAGATATTGAGCATCGAACTGAAACAGCTTTTTAAACCTCGATAGATTCTAGCTGTCAAGCTAGCTGTTGAGTTTTAAAATTTCGCACTTCTTCACTTGATTCTTGGACAGATTTACATGACTTTAACACTTGAACTTGAAATCTTGTTCCTTGAAGTATTAAACACATTCTATATCTACCCAATTACAAGTAAAATGCATTTTGTCAAAGAATTAGCCAATTCTATATTGACACATGTTCCTAATATTGATTCACATATATCCTAACAATGATGTATATTTATATTTTGTCATGCAATAACTGGTTTATTGCAATGACTGCATGCGCTACTAGTACAGATAAGAAGCTTGATATATAGGTTTTAAAGATTCTAAAATTCCTTTATACATTCCAAGCACAAACATATGAGCTTCCACATAGCTTCTTTCATGTGCCAACTATGAGGCTTAATTAAGGTTTTTACGCGTGAGAAAAAGCGTAATAGCACCCCTGAATAAAAGAATGATTCTTCTTGTCCATATAACCTGAACAACATGCATCCACCTCTAATATTCCCCTTTCCCTTTTATTAAAAACCTTCAAATGAAAGTCTCAAGCCTATCTCCCTTATCCTCATAAAAATCAGTGCTTCTCCTACCATATTTAATTCTGAAATGATATGTAATTTCAGTTGAAACCTCCTTCTTATCATCTTTCTCCACAACAAAAAGATGTGTGAAGCCAAGAACTTCTATATATGGCTGCTCCAAATTTTAGCACTCTTGGGTATCCTAGTCCTGTGTCTATGGCTAATCTTACGTCCCAAAGCTCCCAACTATACCATTGTTGACATCACCATCCCACCAGGCTCATTAGCTAGTAGTGAGGGTCAAAATGCCACCATCTACTATAACCTTGAAATTGAAAATCCAAACAAAGACTCAAGCGTATATTATGATGACATTTTGTTCACTTTTTTTTATGGTCAGGATACAGTAGGACAGAAAACAATACCTTCTTTCCATCAAGGAAGAAGTAAAACTCGTCAAGTAGTTGATTATTTGGAGGTAAAACCGAGTGTTTGGAAATCTTTTCACAATGCAATATCAAATGGAAAAGCCGAGTTGAAGGCGAGCTTATTAACTAAAGTTCGATATAAGACTTGGGGACAGAGGAGTAAGCATCATAAATTAGATTTGGTAGGTAAACTACCAATTGGCTCGGATGGGAAGATTTCAGGTAAGAAGAAAAAGATTAAGCTACGCCATTCTTCCAAGAAATGGAGAAAGTATAAAGCTTAAGTCATTATGGTTGGTAATTACTACATGATTAGATGTTTTTGTATCATTATACACAGAAAGAATGGTTGTGGAATTAATTTGTTTCTAGGTTAATCTACAATTTGTTGTCTTATATTTGTGTAGTGTTTTACAAAGTAATACTTGTGTAGCACAAAAAAAAAAAAAAAAAAAAAAAAAAAAAAAAAAAAAACTCTATTTTAATACAATTGCTTGGAACTTGAAATGCTTTATTTAATTATCTTTTCCAGGTGAAAATGGTTCGAAGGTTTTACTGATTATCAATTCTTTCTTCTGGTAACAGGCTTCTTTTACGTCAATTAGAGGCAGCCAAGCTCGAGCAATACCAATCTTAAGCTTTCCGAAATCGAAATGCAATATATTTGATTAGATTTCGACCATTCTATAACATCTTTACTCAAAATTTTCTTAAAGGTAATTAGGAGGTAAGACAGCCATTAAGCTCAACTATCCTTGTAAAGTAAGCAAAGGATTTGCTCAAATGTTAGAAAGTTAGTTGTAGCATGCGAAACTACAGAGCAATAGTGTGAATCCAATCTTGCATGGCAACAAAGCATTCCAATTTTTTTCAAAAAACAAATGCTTATTCTGCAAATTGGTTAAATAATAAATACACGTCAAAAGATCCCATATTGTGAGTCAAAACACGGCTATAAAGTTATAATAAGCACGAAGTACATGAAATTTGTTCTTGCAAATTGGGATTTGAATGAACTATTAAGTGGCAGGGGAAGCAATAAATTCATATTCAATTGGGAGATTCGATTTTACATGCAAATTATGAGCTAAAGAAATTATGTCTATATGGCATCCATTTGCGTAGGAAAGGACAAGTTGAAAGGAAGAAGAAAAGGAAATAAAAGAAAACTAAAGAACAAGTAAAATATCTCTCTTTTCTTTTTTTCTTTTAAGCTACACCAATTAATAAGGTAAGGCCGGGAGCAATCCTATTCTGCATGCTGTTCTTTTTTGTCATCTTAGCAGAGAGACTATATTTTTTCCCTCAAGTTTTCTCATAGGTATTTGGTTAGCAAGAAGAGTTTGTAGGAAATATTTTTAACTTTTTCTTGATGCACAATTTTGTTTACAAATGCGGAAGGTTTGAAGAAAACCAAAACCATTCACGTAGTTAATGGTTTGATCCACACTTTTTCTTGCTAAAAAAAGGAATAGAAAATGTTGAAAAAAAGTGAAGCTTTTCTTTTCCTTTTATTGTCAATCATTCGGAGGCTTAACACAAACAGATTTTCTACCCCTATTATGGATCCTTTTCTGCAGGCACCCATTGAATTTTTCTAGAAGATGCCTTGTGTTTGTCCAAAGCCCAAACTCAAAACTAGCTTGCTTCCCAACTCAATGAAGAAGTTTGAGTCCTGACACTACCAAAAACCCTAGACTTTATGATGCTGGGAGAATCCATTCAAGTTGTAGTTTCCATAAAGTTACTATAAAATTTGCCACAGATCTAGATTCAATGCCAAGTACAGTTCTTTACCGCTAAGCAAGGAAGTGCCTAACAAGCTATACATCGATCAGGAGTCGGACAACCTTTGTGGCATCCAGTTGAGTCTCAGATCGAACCCAGAACAGCATATCATTAGACATCCTACTTAAGGAACCCTTTTCTTTGAAGTCTGGAATTGGGTAGCAACTTGTCTTCGCCACTCACGAATTGGAACCTGCATAGCAAGCAAAAAAAATGTAAAACAAATCCATATATAGTAGCTCCAAATTTCCAGTCAGTCAGCACCAACAAGTTTGGCTGACATGCTCAGTCATCCAATCGCAGAATGGGTAATACTTGTTGCACACAAGCTGTTACACAGTTTTACACACCCTATTTTAGAACTGTGCAAAATGTGCAAAACAGTGTAACAGTTTGTGTATAATAAACACAACCCTCATGGAACACATTAAAATAAAAAACAAATTAAAGAACATAACAATACAATCCTTACAGCTGGGAAGCCACCATAATCTCCAGGTTCTTTGACATCCTTGGTGACACAGCTAATAGCAGCAAGCCGGACCTGCAACTCCATGTGAATAGATATCTTGTTTTCAACCCAATATTTTTACTCTCTAGTTGACGAAATGCAGTCCCATAGTAATTCTAAATATATTATGATTGAAGCCATGTGCTCTCTATATGAACAAATTGTAAGAGCACAGAAGCACATTTTAAGTATGTGGGCCAAAGATGAATGTTTCAGGGTTTTATGAATTCACTTCAGAGTTCAAATGAGTGCAGAAAAGGGAGTAAAATATTAGTAAACCACAGCTTGGATGTGAAAATTCTAAAGCCAGATCAAAGTTAAATAGTCTCCTCTCCTGACAATATTTCCAATAAAATCAGATGTGAAAATATTTTAAATGGTTTATACATTATCACTACATTATGCTACAAAGACAGCCTTCTTTTTAATTACAAAGTTGATTCCTTTTATACTATCTAGCCAAAAAAAAAAAAAAATGTTTATACCTTTGATACAATGGAAACATGATCCCGAACAGCTACCCTTCCCCCCAAAGTTACATAGTCTCCTATCCTGAAAAGAACATACAAGACAAAGTAGTAAATCTTAATTCTTGGAAGATTAACTTCTCCAAGTACTTATAAAGGGAAAATTGGTTAAAGCTATTATACTAGGAACTTGATAAATAAATGAACAATTGAAAAACATTGATTAAAAGTAACATACGTCACAGAACCCGCAATCCCAACTTGTCCACAAAGGATACAACTTCTCCCAATAACTACATTATGACCAATCTGCAATGCCAACAAGACTACAAATCACAAATTCCAGAATTAATTGAATACCAATCAAGAAAGCAAAAAACCAACCTGAACTAAATTATCTATCTTTGAGTGATCCCCAATTACTGTATCTCTCCAACTGCATAACCAAATAGGTGGTGGAATTATTACTCCATCCTACAGCTTCAAGTTCAAACTGATACAGAAAATATGTATATGCACATGAACACACTATAAATGATACTCAAAAGCCATTACATGTCTCACCTCCCCCTGTCAATGCATGTATTTGCACCAATCTCCACATTGTTCCCTATCCTAGCATTCAGCATCTGAGAAGAAAAAACAAGATATCTAAAATAGGGTACTTTATTGCTGATCCAAGAAGGAATAAGAATACCCAAAGAAGAGAATATAACAAGTTAGGTTATAAAAAAACTTTAGTATCACCAACCTGAGGCTTCTTCAACATGTTCCCTTTCTCATCCACAAAAAACCCAAACCCTGCAGGTCAACAATGTGGCACCTACTATCAGAATATAGAAATGGATTTATAATAAAAGCTCAATTTCACATTGAAAATAGTGTTGTTACCACAATAAATAACTCCTATAATTAAAGAAGTGTAAAGGGGAGGAAAAAATATTGGTATGTTGAAGGTTTAGTGTTGGGCCATTATTTAAAATTTAAGATTAAGGTCTTCTAGCAAGGAGCATTACAAGCAGCATAGGTGGCAAGAATTGACTAACAGGTAGCACCTAGCAGAACAGATGAAAAATTAAGATATATTCTACACTGTTCCTCAGTAACCACATGTACCATGATACATATCAATAGTTCAGTACCAAATCTGAAAAGTTGTTTATCAAAAAAAAAGTCTGAAGTCAATCACTTGAGTCATATTACAGTCAGTAATATGCAAGGGAGAAAATTTGATATCAGTTAATAAAAAGATGACTAATGAACCAAGCTGATAGTTATCAAGCCTTACCATCTTGACCAATGCAAACTCCATTGTGGATTACACATGAATCACCTACAGTGCAATTAGTGAGTACAACATTATACCTGGAAAAGCACAGTAGTTTTGTTAAATGCCTATTAGGATAAATGTTTTTTTATAAGTAGAAGCCATATTAGTATAAATGTAAATGATTTATGAACTTAAATTTGATAAACTGAGCTGTATGTATACATGATACATGTGTATGCTCTTGCATTCACACATGCACACACCTAAAGAGTGCAGGAATAACAATGATCAGGCTTAGTGTCACAACCAAAGAAAACCACTGCTAGCTACATTTGTGTTATACCCCAAAAAGACTAGTCAAGTTACAATTGGAGGATCTAGTAATCGTTTATATAGCCTACATTGAATTTGGGACTCAACACACATCCGTGCAACGCATATTATCATCCAATTTAATCAAATCCAAACAACCTAGCATATCACATTCAGGTTTGCTGAAAACAAATCTGACATATAAGCTACCAGTCTACCATCATACATGAATTAATATTCACCACTCAAACTAGCATAAGCACATAACCAGCAGGTTAAGTTGCTTCATTCTTCACCTTTTTTTTTTTACAAGTATTCTTCACTTTGTTCATGTGTAAGACCAATTTTATTATTTTCCAATATTTTACAGATGAAAAGGGAACCAACAAAAAAAAAATTGGAGCACAAAAGCTGCTGCCCAATATTTCCAGATTATAATTTAAAGAATCAAACATTTTAAAATGTCCTCCTTTTTTTGTTTGATAAGTAACATGTTAAAATGTTCTTGTTATTCTGTATTTTCTAGGAAAAGGCAATAAACCTACAGGAACTTTTCATGATATTTCAAAAAATTCAGGGCTTTTAAGGAACTTAACCTTAATCAAGAAACCAAATTCATTAATTAAATACAAGAAAAGGGGTGAGGGAATGACTAATCTACACATTTTACTCTGCTTATCCATAGTGTGTTACTACATAATAAATCCCTCAGGAATTTAT
This sequence comes from Quercus agrifolia, assembly GCA_029955455.1. Classification (NCBI taxonomy): domain Eukaryota; kingdom Viridiplantae; phylum Streptophyta; class Magnoliopsida; order Fagales; family Fagaceae; genus Quercus; species Quercus agrifolia. Next base: position 67,208,477 of record JARQAD010000002.1, read on the forward strand.
TTATTTATTTTTTAACTTTATTCTTAGTGCACATTGGCTTCAGTGAAACTGAAAAGACAAATGAGCAGTGAAGACTACCATACGATATAAAGATCACAGTAACACCACATTGGAATTATACCATATTAGTTGCAATATCTCTGTTGCTGCATAAAGAAGAAACTTCACCCTATTTTTGTCAATTGGCCGATTGTAACAGAAGGTCCAATAACAGTTCCTGATCCAATATGAACATATGCACCAACAACAGATTTTGGATGAACTATGGCACCCATCTCTATTAGTGCTGTTGGGTCAATGCAAGCCGACTTGTGGAAAGTGCCACCTCCATTATGCCATCTTTGAAACTCTTGGTAACGTACTCCAGCACCATCCTCTAATCTTAGAATTCAAGGCATGTGAGTATGTGACAAATGCCAGTTAATGTAAGTAATTGAAGTAAAACCACATGAACTTCAATAATGAATGCTTATAAAATTCTTTTTAAAAATCAAAATAATTCTAAGCCCAAAAAACAAAGAATATTTATTAAGGAAAGTTGACATCAGACTGAAATGAAAACAACGCAAATAAACTTCATAACCCATGTCAACAAAGCAACATAGACTTTTGATTTTCAATAAAAATCAACCATCATTCATTAGAAAAAAACCTCAAGCTAAACTATTATTACCTTACAATATATAAAACCCTTGCATTTACTGGGGAGGTTTTAACACAACAACATAAAATGTGGTCAGTACCTAGCATCTCAATGATCTCATAGTAACTGTATTGCACTCAGCAATGTTAGACTACGCGCTGTGTTTAATGTTTTTGGACAATGCCTAAGCTCACTTCTCAACAAGCCTTCACCATGAGTATTTCCCTTTTTTTCTTTCTTGGTACAATTCAAATACGCATTCATCATAAGCTCAATCAACAAAAACACATACCAAGCATCTACAACCTGGTATATAGCAAGACATATGCTATTCTCTTACCGGGTCTACTCTCACAGACATTTTCACAAACAGTACTAGTGCAAAAATAAATAAATAAATAAAACACTTCAACTTTATAGTTCAACAAGACGCACCAGCAGTATCAGAGGAATCACCAGACCCAGTTTGGCCAGCGCCAACGGAGAAGCTGCAACGACTAGTACCATTAGTCCACGGAGATAAAGCACGAATATAGGCGTTTTTGTTCAGGGACACGAGGTGAGACATTGCTAATTTTTTAACAGTGAGTGACATGGCTGAGAGAAGAATGGGTCTTACGTTGTTTTATTTATGTAATGTTATGTTAATGTAATGCTAATGTCGAGTTGAAAGTTGAATTTCTGTTAAGGAAATTGGAAAGAAAGTGCCTCGGCTTGTCTGCTTCTGAAGACAGCTACGGAGTACGGACAGAGATAGAGGGGCAGTCTCGTTATTCCAACTAGGTAATAAAGGGTATTTCGGTCTACCGGATGATAATGCTTTCGACGGACGGTAGTTGCACATTGCACTTGTATGCGGCATATAATTATATGGGTATTTTGGTCATAAAATTTTTTTTTTTTTTTTTTTTTTTTTTTCATCATCATCAACATCATTTTCCTAGATACTTTGAGAGAGAGAGAGAGAGAGAGAGAGAGAGAGAGAGAGAGAGAGAGAGAGAGAGAGAGAGAGAGAGAGAGAGAGAGAGAGAGATATATATATATATATATATATATATATATATAAAAGATAGAAATTCTATTTTAGTCTAATCTAAGTGTATATGTATGTGAAACTCTTCCTAGAGACTTGAACCCCAACCCTTATCTTCTACATCCCATAAACACTTATACTTGTGAAATGATTACCGAACCAATGATGCATAGTAGTGGTACTTTAAGAGTTGAAACTGAACATTTTTTAGAATGGAAGTTGACTTGTTTTAGGGTGGAGAAGTAGACTTGTTTTAAGGATTGAAGTAAGGCTTAACAATTTTGGTATACTTAAGGATTTAAAGCATTCATATTAGTTTCTTTAGAAATTATAACTAAAATAATCCAAGAAAACTCAATTTTCTAGTTTATCTATTTTTTTTTTTTTTTAAGTTGCATATATTAGACTTAATATTTTATCTTTTACTTTATTTTGAATATTTATTTTTCTCTCATCTCTGTTCACTCTCCTCTTAACATATTCATATTTTCTTTCTTTCTCAATATCAACCACCAAAAGACCCAATTGCCACCACACATAGCCATGAACTAACCAAATTAGCTAGCCACCATTGCATGTAGTAGAGATGATAGATTTGGCCACCAACTAGAATAAGCCAGATCATTTACACAAATTAGAAGCCCAAATTGGGGAAGAACAAAATCCAACACCTTCAGCCCACCATGACACAACACCGCCACCAAATACAACAAAACTCTCCCTAGAACCACCACCCCAACAACACCATATACAATAAATCCCAAATACAACCACATCAAACAACTAAATCCAATATCAAACCCACATCAAAATTGAAACTCCATTAAAAATCCAAATCTGATTCGCACAAGTTTAAAAAAATCCATTTGTTGGGCAAATATTGAATAGTCGGGGCAATTTAAGGCTAGAAGCCCTAACTGTGCTACTACTTTGATCTCTAGACCACCACCAATAACCGTAACTCAACAGATCTACTCTAATCCACTTCAATCCATGGCATTCTTAGACATGGAAAAATGGGCGGGTCGGGTCGGGTCGGGTTGAGTCAATCAGGTTGCGGGTCAGGTTTACCCATATTTTTCAAACAAGTTTTTTATTATTTATTATTTATTATTTTTACTTACAAAAACAAACCAATGACAACCTATTTAGAGAGAATAAATAAAATCAATTAAGCAAATGAATTGCATTTAATGCCACTTGTTAATATTCTTCCAATTCTGATAGTTTTGAGCATGACAAAAATTATTTATAGTCATAATTTTATGATGGAAAAAGTCTTCAAAGTTAATAGTTCACTGTCAAAATGCATATAATTACAAATTTACATTTTCAAAAAGAGATAAATCTTAAAACAAATAAAACAAGTAAGCTAGCAAAGTAGCAAGTTATCGGTCTTCTTAAATGCACATGTTCCTGTTGCATTTAAAATAATAGTAAAGCTAGATTACTTAGAAAGATAAACTAAACAAAAAAAGATTTGAAAATAAACATAACATATTAAGTAAAAAAGAATAAGTAAATATTTTATAAGAATTACATCTCAATTTCAATCTACTCAAAGTTGGTAGTAGATTCAGCACTGCAAATATTCATACTTGCAAATTGTAGCTTAAGTTGGCCAATTTCGTCAGCATCTTCATCTACAATACAATATTTTAATATAACTTAATGTACCATGAAAACAAATCAATAAAGAATTAAAATTGTACAATTATGACTATAAAAAAATTAAATTACCTTTAAATCCATATAGCCAACTTTTAGAATATAACGTAGCTTCTACATTCTTAGGTAAAAGACGTGATCGATATGGAGTAAGAATTTTTTTCTCAGTGCTAAAAATTGTAGCTTTACTGCTTTGGCCCTTGACCCTTATGGTCCGTGGATGTGGTTGTGTTGTCACGTTTTGACGGTTTTGTTTCACTCTTTCATGTTTATGAATCACAATTTTGGCTTTGGACTCCAGCTAAGCTAGTCAATTGAATTAGATTTTCTTTTCCTTTTTTTTAATGGTTGTGTTGTCTAAATCTTGTCTCATTTTCATGTCATGTCTCTGTGGTCCTATGGAGGCAGCGCTGAAGGCTAGCTTTATTGGTTGTGGTTTGTGAAGCCCTCAAAATCAAATAGGCAAATTGCATGTAAAATACTATTGTTTTGTCTTCTTGTAATATAATAATTTATTGACTATTGACTATTACCTATTGGTTTGGCTCTGCCGTTCTGATGTTTTGTGCTTTATACACTTAGTATCAGGACATAGTTTAAAAAATTAAAAATTAAAAATTTGCAGATTTTTTTTATTCGGGTCGGGTCAGGTCGGGTTGACCTAAAAAAATCGGGTGGGTCACGGGTCAATCCATTTTTTCTTTGAGTAAAAAAAAAAAAAAAAAAAATTCGGGTTCGGGTCAGGTTAGAAAATTTTGACCTGTTTTGCTATGTCTAGTTATTCTATAAGTGAAAGATGACATGAGAGAGAGAGAGAGAGAGAGAGAGAGAGAGAGAGAGAGAGAGAGAGAGAGAGAGAGAGAGAGAGAGAGAGAGAGAGAGAGAGAGAGAGAGAGAGAGAGAGAGAGAGAATAATTTTATATATATATATATATATATATATTTATTTATTTATTTAGCTTCGGCGAGTAACAATCTCACGCCAATAGTAAAAAATTATTGTTTATTGTTGACATTTTTTTTTTTTTTGGGTTAATTAGTTTGTTGAGCTTGGTGCATGAGGTTTTTGTGGGTATTTAGTTATATTTTTAGCATCAACCTATTGACTAACCTAAGGAAGATGCTATTAAGCATGTTCAAATATTAGGCAAGCCATTGGGTTTTTTTATTTATTTTTTTTTTTTTTGGGTGAGGAAAAACCTTTTTGGAAAATAGAGTATAATAAGTTTTTCAATTAAATTCTAACATTTATAATATAAAAAAATTTAAGTAAAATTAAATTTAATATAGTTATATGTTTGAATTTAAATGAAGAATCTAATGCATTGCTCTTAAGCTAGTGTACCCTTAATGTGTTGGTTATTTCGCAAGTATAAGTGCTTGTGGTGTATAGGAAAAAGGCCGGGGTTCAAGTTTCTATCTTATATAGAAAAAAAAAAGTTTTACTTTTTTATTTTGGGGTCCTTGGACGACTCATTCAACCCCTATATGTTCATATTAATAAATCTATTTACACACAAATTTCATACATTTTTTATTTTTATTTTTAATTATTATTGAGAAAGCATGTTATGATTGGTGTATAATAAAAGTGGTATTAATGATTGATCATGTGAATGTGACATTGCACTAATCACAACTTGCAACATGACTTGTGAGATATATATATATATATATATATATATATATATATATATATATATATATATATATACACACACATACATTCACTGCTATTTGTGAGTATTATGAAGGGTACTATAAACTTTATTATATAATTTATTATCATTATTTTTTTTATTATAAATTAATGTGTCTTGAATTGAGTAATCTAAGACTAAGACTAAGACTAAGACTGAATCTCGACATATTTAAAGAGTAAAATATGATGGAAAAAAAGAAAAACGATTACTCTTATATTGTATGATTCGGATTCCTAAGCTTGATTGCCTGCAATATAAATAAAAGTATAAAACACTTCTTCCTAGGAACCTACAAAACTATCTAATATTTAGAATTTATTTATTTATAAATGTGAGAAGACTTTTCTTTTTCTATCATTATTTGTGTATTCAAACTTGATGATGTGTGAAATTAGTAGGTCGTATGTTTCAAACTTCAGCAGTAGATCAACAACCTGAAAAAGGAAGAAAGACTATCAAAAGTGACCAAAGTGAATCGACCAAGGACCCTCCAATGATTAAATCGGTATTTCTCTCAATAACTCAAGTATGATAAGTGGATGAATGGTCATGCATACCTTGGTTTGGTCCCTTTTATAAAGAGTTTGGAGTGGCTTTACTTGTTAGGTACCACTAACATCGTGGGAGATGTGTGGATTTAGTTGAGCTAATCTCGGAAAATTTACTCCATGTCTCGGAATAGTGGAACATGATACAACTATTCTTGGTTTGAAAAAAACACCTTAGAACCTTAGAATTCACTAAGTATTAGTTGTCCATGGTCTTTTGTCTGTAGATGATCTATCTTTCCTTTAGATGACCTTGCTCTTTGATGTTACTATTTTTCCTTCTTTTCCTTCTGGACGACTATCTTGGATGACTCTTATGGATGATATATACTTTTTTAATTACCCATTAGAACTAATTAATGATCTTCACCTCATGATTAAGGGTGGACCCACTTAGAAGGGTGGGGGCCATGGCCCTCCCAAACTTTTCTAATTTTATAAAATTACTCTTAAAGTTTTCTAAATTTTTCGAAAAATATAAGATTGGCCCCCCAAACTTCATAAATATTATAATTTTACCCCTAAATTTACCTAAAATTTTCAAAAGAAATATGATTAGCCCCCTCAACTCTTCAAATTCCTTGTATGACACTATTAAATTGGTTCAACTTTATATTTATTATTATTTTGGCCCCCATTCATAAAATTTTGGTTCCGCCACTACTCATGAGGTATGATTTCTAGTGTTATATACCAGTCATTGGGATGAAAGATTACTCCACATCCTCTATGATGTGCTCTCATCTCAACGGGAGGAAAAGAAAAATATAAAAATATTCTTGCAAATTATCCTTATATATGGAATCTATGCCTGTTTATTTCGGAAGCCAAAACAAACCAGTCACCCCTAGTTCTTTAATATATCGAGATCTATAAATCTTTATCAGGTTGTTAGCTTTGTAGTATTGAAATTGTGTTTTTAACCCACGATTTTAATTCAAAAAGTAAGTATAATAGTGTGTGTATAATAAATACTATTTCTGTCCAACTGGTTTAGAACTTGAAAGTCTCGAAGTACTTATGCTTATTGCTTGATGTCAATGAAATATTCTTCAAAGTCAGACAACCTATGGAACACTTAATTTATATTTTCAAACAGGCACCTTCCTCGAAACTACAACTCCCTCCCATTTTCTATTCATATGGCTAAGATTGTTTTGTACTACTAGAAAATTTTCCCTTGACTGTCATTGTTAAAAACGATGACATATCAACATCCCGTAGTTACATAACAAATACCGTAGAATAATATAAGAAATAAAAGTCCCATTGGATGCAAATCACAATTGTAGCCCACTAGCCCCTGGATTAGCTATCATTGAATATTTGCTTTCATAGGCCAATAATGCATTTTTTATTTTTTTGCAATGCACTCCACAAATTGGTAAACGTTGAATTTAAAACAATGATTGACTTGATGTTGGCCTAAGAGCTCTAATAAGAAATTGGTCATTGATTAAATTTGAAGAGACTCCAAGTATCCAAGAATGGTTTTAAATTTTCAGTTCTAGCCTAAGGTGTAACAAAAAAAAAAAAAAAAAAAAAAAAAAACCCACTTCAGTACTATATATAGATAGCTAGAGAGATTTCAGATGTCCATTATTTCGAAGTAAAACACTCAGAAAGTGACATATGGCTCAATTCCATATTGTTCCACCAAAAGTCTTTCAATTGCATATGCTCTTTGTCTTCCTTGCCCTCCTATGGGATCTGGCCTATGCTGACCCTCCATATTCCAATTGTTCAAACACTGGTAACTATACAGTTACTAGTCCGTGTCAGAATAATCTTAACAATATCCTCCGTTCTTTATCCTCGAATGCTTCCATTTCCAAATTCTACAATACCTCCACTGGCAATGACACAGATAGAGTTTATGGTCTCTACATGTGCCTCGACTATGTTACAAACGAAAGCTGTCACGACTGCATAACTACGGCTTCACACGATATGTTGAAGCTTTGTCCAAGCACAACAGAAGCAGTGGTATGGGAGGAGTATTGTCAATTGCGCTACTCCAACAAAAGTTTCTTTGGCATATTAGATGTCACAGGAAATATTCCCTTAGATAACCAGAAGAATAATTCACAACCAGAAGTGTTCAAATCTATTGTGAACGTGACATTGAATACGCTTGCTTATCAGGCAGCTTTCAATCTTTCAGCTAACATGTATGCTACCGGAGAAGCAGCCTTTCAAGACAAAACAATCTATGCTTTAGTACAGTGCACTAGAGACCTGTCTGCCATTGACTGCAATTTTTGCCTTCAGAGTGCTACAGCAGATATTTTGAGGGTCTACTATTACTCCGTTGGTGCAAGACTTCTCAGTCGTAGTTGCTACTTGAGATATGAATTGTATTCCTTTTATGAAGGCACATCTAACTCTCCTGGTTCTTCACAAATGGGAGGTAAGTATTTGCAAACAATAACACCAATTTTGATTTTATAATATTCACAAGTGACAATCAATAACTAGCTGCAAATGATCACTTTCAAATGCAGGTGGTCAAATGAAATTGTGGATGATTGTAGTTGTTACTGTTGTATCAGCATGCTTGGTGATAGTCCTTCTGGGTTCCTATGTTTACTATCGTCTGATGAATAAAAATGGTAAGTAAAACATGTAATTATATACATTTAGAATAAATCATAGTTTTGGTGCCTGAAATTTGGAAAAGGTTCGATTTTGGTGCAAAATATTTGGATTTGGCCCCAAATTTTTTACAAAATTAAGGTAACAATTTTGTCCCATGTCCATGGGCTCCATTCAATTTCAGTCTCTTAATTAGCATTTGGTTAGTTCAATTTTGGTCACTAAATATGGGATTGATTTGATTATAGTCCTTTAAATACGTGATTGATTTGACTTGATCTTTTAAAAATATTGGGTATCCTATATCCCATTAGTCACCCAAATTGAAAAGTAGATGAAATGACCAGATTTTTCCCCTTTGGAAATTTTTGGGACCAAATTTGATTGTTTTAGATTTGAGAGGTCAAAATCAAACCTACACCAAATTTCATGGACAGAAATATGTAACTCATATATATATATATATATTGCTCTATAATTTTCTACTTTTTCTTTTATCTTATGATACTGCCATTCAATTCAGGGAAGAAGAAAATTTTAGAACATGGAATAATTCAAAACATTGGTAGTTCCAGTAACTTAGACATCCATCACCTGCATTTTCAAGGAAGATATGAATCGAAATCTCAGGAGTTCCCCTATTTTAATTTGGAGTCTTTGCAAGCAGCTACCAACAACTTTGGTGATTCAAATAAGCTTGGGCAAGGTGGCTTTGGTCCTGTTTACAAGGTTATAGCGTTTCTTAGGGCTCATTTAGAAAAGTTTATTTTCAACTTATTTACTTATGTACAATTTTTTAAAGCTTTATTTTTATAGATACAATTGTATTTTTGTCTCCTTTATTTTTAAGCATGATCTAAGTCAATAAAAATAATCTTTCTTAAACTAGCACTAAACAAAGCAATACCAATGATGATTATAATAAAAGGGAAAAGTCCATCCTTGATTTCTAATTTTACAATTTGAAGAATTATCCATTTCACTTTTATGTTAACTAGTTGAAACAACCAATGATCTATTGTAGGGCATACTAAGCGATGGAAAGGAAGTAGCAATTAAGAGGCTCTCATGCTACTCTGAGCAGGGTTCAGAGGAATTCACAAATGAAGTTCTACTAATAATGAAACTTCAACACAAAAATCTTGTCAAGCTTCTGGGGTTTTGCATAGATGGAGAGGAAAAGCTACTTGTCTATGAATTCATGCCCAACAGTAGCCTAGATGTCATTCTCTTTGGTTTGTTAATTTCCTTGCAACTTTATATTTTCTTAGCTCTTGAATTGACTTTGTACATATTCAAGAATAACTACTAAATACATTTCATTAACTTCAATAATTACTTCTTTGAAGCTATTGATTTTCTTTTGGCTTTTGATGGTTAAGATCCAAGGAATTGTGCACAACTCAATTGGAGCAGACGTCTTAATATAATAATTGGAATTGCACGTGGAATTCTTTATCTTCATGAGGATTCTTGACTTAGAATTATTCATAGGGACCTAAAAGCTAGCAATGTGTTGTTGGACTCTGAAATAAACCCTAAGATCTCAGACTTTGGAATGGCAAGGATCTTTGCAGGAAATGAAGGAACAACTAATACTACTACAATAGTGGGGACGTAGTAAGTACACTTTTTTAAAAATAATTTTCAATTATATTCCTTAGAGTCAATTGGATGTTTAAAAATGATGTACTCTTTCTGAAAGAAATTCATACTATGCCATATAGTAAATGAATGAAGGAGCTGAAAAGATTAGAGTTATAGGTATTAATCATGAAGAATAAAAATGCTCTACTAATTATTTCTTCTCTATATTTTGTATAGTGGATACATGGCTCCAGAATATGCTATGGGAGGAATATATTCTATTAAGTCTGATGTGTTTAGTTTTGGAGTACTCTTGCTTGAGATCATATCTGGGAAGGGAAATGCTGGCTTCCATCAATCAAAATGTGCTTCTAGCCTCCTGGCATATGTAAGTTTATTTGTCTTAAGTCAAGACCATACTTCTGAGGTTCACATTGCAGTAAAAAATGATCTATAAACGCATTGAATCATGGTGCAGGCATGGAAACTATGGAATGAAGGAAAGGCATTGGAGCTAATGGATCCTTTATTGATTGACTCGTTCAATAGAGATGAATTTCTTAGATACGTACATATTGGACTTTTGTGTGTTCAAGAAGATGCATCTGATAGGCCAACAATGTCAGCTGTGGTTGTAATGTTGAAAAGTGAAACTGTGAGTCTTAGCCCACCTGAACGACCTGCCTTTTCGATGGGTAGATTCACTGATAACAACGAAACTGATCCTGATTGTCTCTCTGTTTCCGGCTTATCAATTTCCAGTATTAGGCCACGGTGAAGGATCCATAAATGGAATTGAAACTCCATTAATGTCTTATATGATTATATCATTCGTGTGTGCTGTACAGAACAAATGCCTGTTTCGCTTGTAATGTACAATTGACTTTATAATGCATGTCATTATACATGTATCCTATATTCCCTATGTGACATCGTTTGAAAAATGTTAATAACTTTTAACATTCTAGCAGCACTTGCATGTGGTATTAATAATTGTATAATAGAAAAAGTAACACATTTTAGCGAACCAAACTCAAAATTAACCTACATCATGCCATGTAAAGTTGTGAAAAATTACATAGTTGTTACAGTAATTATGTAAATTTATACTAAAACTATTCATTTTGTAACTTATTTTTTATTCTTTCTTTACGTATCCTGAGAATGAAGAAAGAAAATGGATGATAGTTGTTGTGTGTGAAAAAAAATGAAGCAATTAAAAACATTAAGAAAAAATGATATTTTAAATTTTTAATAAAATATTACGCAAAATAAATAATCTAGTATGAAGTATTTTAAAAAGTGAACATGTAAATAGAAAAAGTAAGTTATTCTGCTAAAATAGACAAAAATAATTTTGCAAGGGATTGATATGAATTCTCTAATGCTAGAAAACAAGAAAGCAGTGCACAAGCCAATGATGGCCCTTTAGTTTGATTGGAGGATTCCTCCTTGCCTTCTCTCCATACTACAAAAGGGCTTACTAAGTTAATAAAAAAAATTAAAAAAAAAAAAAAAAGCTTTAATCCTTAACAACTAAAAAAATTCCATTGTTTAAAGTCAGTCCCTAGGTTTTTGGTATTGTTATCCAATGTTACCCTTATTATTATCTCACTAACCAAAAACCCCTAATTATGGTCTATTTGAAATCTGTTTATTTTGTTAAAACTGAAATTGTTTTACTTAAAATACTGTAGATAAAGGTAAAAGTTAGCTGATATCATTATCTCACTAACAGAAAACCCCTAATTAGGGTTTGTTTGGAATCCATTTATTTTGTTGAAATTGAAAACTTTTTTGCTAAAAGTACTGTTTGAAAGCTCGAAAATGTGTTAAAAACACAAGAGCTGTTTAGACTCCCAAATCAAAAAATTACGATTCGATTGATTTTACTCTAACTTATACTAAGTGTGGAATAGAGTAAATGCGAGCGGATAAACAATATAACTACTCTAAGCCATAATCATTAAAACACAATAGTAAAATGAAAGCTAAAATAGTCGGGAAGAAGAATGCAAACACAAGATAACATACCGATGTGTTATCGAAGAGGAAACTAAAGTACTCGGCGTAAAACTTCTCCGCCGCCCTCCAAGCGGTAAATTGATCCACTAAACAATCAATTGGGATACACGAATAGCAAGAGACCCTCCAAGCCTAATCTACCTAATGCACCTAAAACCTCCAAGCTCCTACTCCAACAAGGCTTTTTAGAACCGTGTCTTGTCTAGCTTTCTGGATCCCGCAATATGCACAATTACATCCGCCAAACCTTGGCTTCTTCCAAGCAACACCAAAACCTCACTTGACACTTAGAATGAGAATGGTAAGTATTTGGGCTATCAATCTCTCAAGGATATGGAAATTGAGAGGTAGGAGTTGAGGAAAAACCACAATGGATTGTGTAGAGAAATGTGGGTATAACAATCTCTAACTCTCAAGGGTTGTGACTAGGGTTTTCTCTCAGAAGTACTCCTCAACATCTGTGGGTAATGGGGGTATATATAATGTGAGTAAAGAAAGTGTATATCAAATATGACAGTTCAACAAAATAGAATGTTTCACAAGTATCTCGCGAGAAGGCCTTACCTGCAAGACACTCGCAAAAACCAATTGTTTCCATCCTATCCTAATTCTTCGCATTCCAGTTATGTACAGTACACATGTTTCACTTTGCAGGAAGCCTACTCGCGAGCTACCCACGAAAACTGCTTTAGTATTCAATTGCCTTGAGTCTTCACACACACTCTCTCTCACACAACCTTTACAAATAAATCTCACATAAAATACAAGGTACATAAGATTGAACAAAATTACAATCAAATTTGATACGGAATTAAAGCCAATATAAACTAGTTGTAAATTACAACTTTACACTGTTGATAAAGTTAAAAGTTAGCTGAAATAATACAATAGGACCCATGAATAGTACCAAAAAGTGTAGTAGGGCTCATAAATAATAGCAAAAATAAGTTGAATAATAAAATAAACTGACCTTTTAATTTTTGCCAAACACAAACCTAGTGTGCGTTTGGATTGAAATAAAAAATTAAAATTATTTTATTGTTCAGCTTATTTTTGTTATTATTCATGGTTCTACTGTACTTTTTGGCATTATTTATGGGCCCTACTGTACTATTTCAACTAACTTTTACTTTTATCTACAGTACTTTCAGTAATAATTTTTTAGTTTCAGTAAAATAAGTGATATCCAAACACGCCTCTAATGTCTTACAAATACAAATTACTTACACATCATACTTAGAATTGATGTGAATTATAACTTAATATTAGAATTTGACCTATATGAGATGGGTGTGTCCAAATTAATGTTTGGTAACACTAACCTCTTCTCTCAAGAGGTCTTCTTTTAATCCCTCAAAAAGAAAAAAAAAATGGTCTTCTTTTACAAATAAATAAATGTGTATTATTTATATATTTATTTATTTATCCACCATCTAAATATTTTAAAGTTGACAAAAAACCTTGTAACTTGGTGAAATTACTTAGTCTTTGTTACGAAGAGTATTAAAGTTTGAATCCTCATTGTAATAATTGTTTAAAAAAACAAGTTATATGGAGTATGGAGAATCTGTTTTAAAATTTAAAATGTCGCTGTCACCTAAATTTTAGCTGTTTGAATATATTATCATTTTATTTGGCCTTATTATTTAAACTTATTTTGATTAATGTGTCAGGATATGTCAGGATAGGTGTGAAAATATTTTGGACCATTTCAAAATAGAATAATAGATACAAAAATGTTGTATTTGTGTTAATAATATGTAGGTGAAATTATGCCAATCACTTCTAACGTTTTACAAAATGAAACTTCCTCAAACGTTTTGTGAAATGACACTTACACCCTTAAGATTTTAAGAATATTATAAATAAGTCCATTAATTTTTATATAGATAGTCTCATTAAATGAAATATTTTGTTAGAAAAGTGAGGATAAACTTATTTGTTACATTTTAAAATTTTCAAGAGGTTGGTGTAATTTATCTTAGTAGATGACTATGAATACGGATCTGGATTCGATTTGCACTGTGCTACTGCTGTTTTGATTTGAGGAAAAAAAAAGAAGAAGTTAACAATGTGAAAAAGTAGAATGGCAAAATATTTTATAAGTTAAAATTAAGAGTGAATTTTTCAAATTTTAATCTTAGCTATTAAAAGCGCAATCTGATTTAGATATGAGGCAATAAAAATGTGTAATTACTCATTACAATTGGAGGAAAATAGTTAACAAAGAGAAATGTGTGTGTGTGTGTTTTTTTTGGGGGGGGGGGGGGGGGGGGGTGGGGGGAATAGAAGCCATGGCTGTCACAAGTGACTTCACTAAATTAATTGCAACAAGTAGCTTCACTAAATTATAGGCAATATTTTGGAGGGGGGGGGGGGGGAATAGATGTCGTGGCTATCACAAGTGGCTTCACTAAATTACAGGCAATATTTTGGATAAAAGCAGTTTTTTAGATACAGACAAGTAGACAACAACTTATTTTTTCCTATCAATTTCTTTAGATAAAATAACAATAAGTTTTTTGAACAAAACATGCAACATGCATTTTAGATAAAAAAATAATAATAAGTGTTTTAACCGAAGATGCAACATGTATTTAAATTTCAGTTGATAGAGACAACAACTTATTTGTCTTTATTAATTTATTTAGATAAAGTAACAATAAGTGTTTAAAAATATATATATAACATGAATTTTAAATAAAACAATAATAAGTATTTTAACAAAACATGTAATATGAATTTAAGTTTCAGTTGATAGAGACAACAACTTATTTGTTCTTATCAATTTTTTTAAATAATATAATAATAAGTATTTTAACAAAACATGCAACATGTTGCATGCATCTAAGTTTTAGTTGATAGAGACAACAACTTATGTGATCTTATTGGTTTCTTTAGATAAAGTAATAATAAGTGTTTTAACAAAACATGCAAGATGGATCTAACTTTTAGAAATTTAAATCCTACTCTAAATAAAAATTTATTATCAAAATTTAAAAACTTATATATATTCACCAATGACTTTTCCATAGAATCACTCTTGCACCCCATGCTTTTGTTTTTGTTTTTTTTGTTTTTTTTTTTTTTTTTGAGTTGCAACTTACGTATATGTGTGTGTATTGGAAGGATATACATGTTATATAGATTCATAGGAATTAATAAATTTATATGATACCTCTCTCTCTCTCTCTCTATTGTTTTTCTAAAAAACAACTACTCTCATTAATTATTATTAATTGTTAGGATATATCTCCTCATACTAAGGGATAATATTAACAATAGTTTAATTCAGATAAAACTTTATCATTTAAATTTAAATTCTATTCAAACGAAAAGTCTATTATAATTTTTTTAGCTTCCTTACCTAAGAAAAAAAAATTCTAAATTGAAATCCGAAATCCCACACAACACCCCATGTTTTTTCCCCCCAAGCTACATCTTACGTTTTATTAATTATTTTAAAAATTATTTTATCAATTTTTAGGATATTTTTCAACGAATCAAGGGATAAGATTTAATTATAATTTAATTTAGTTAAAATTTTATCATCTAAGTTTCTGAAATTCAAACCCTACTCCAACTAAAAATCTATTATTAAAATTTCAAAACTCACACGCGCGAGCCCGCATACACACACACACATATCTTCACCAATGGTCTTTCCATAGAATCCTTCTTGAACCCCACGTTTTTGGTTTGAACTATTTTGTGTGTTTTAGGTTTTGGTTATTCTCTGTATTTATTAGTTTGTAAGTGTTTTAATTTTTACATTTGACAATCACCATGAAAAAATCTTGTCCAAAACATGTCTTTCATGTGCTGTATATGATTCCAAGTTACTTTTACTAATTGATTGTTAAGACTTTATCAATGTTTATCTATTTTTATATTTATAATTTTCATTGTTCTTTGTGTTAACTTCTTATTATGTGAAATTCTTCTCATATCCTTTTAAATCATATAATATAAGGTCCTTGTGAACTTTTTACTAAATTCAATTTAAAATTCCTCCTATATCCTTTTAGATCATAGATAATATTTGGTTAAATTAGATCCATCGGTCTAAAATCCTATGTAAGACTATCTTTACTTAACTTCTTTTTCAATTTATTAAAAAAGTTCGTAAATTTGGATTGTTTTTCTTTAATGATTTGAGATTTTGGCTTAACTTAAAAAAAAAAAAAAATTTGAGAGTGTATTTTATAGCAATGATGCAACTTTGTTGCTTGGATTTGCTATTAAGGTTTAGGGTTGATATTTATGGAATTTGGGGAAAATATTTGTTTTGTTGCTATCTTTTTCTCCTTATATGTTTTTGTTTGTTCTTTTATTCCTTGCTCGGATTCTTGGCATAAGTGTTTGGGTTCAAGTCTCACCAATATATGTGGGATTGGACAAACCTAAGTTCGGGGTTTAAAACATCATCATCTTTAGTTCATGTCTACATTGAAAACACCCACACATAACACAACGTTGTAGGAGATACCACCATTTTTTGTTTAAAGTTCTGTTTTTTTTTTTTTAAACAAAAAAAAAAAAAAATGGAACTTTTTCTTGTTTTGGTAAAGTGTTGAATAATTTTCTCATCTAAATTTCCTCTAACATGTCCTTGGTCATTGCTCATCAAGACCAAATAGTCCACCCCTGTTATTTCCAGCCCTTTAGTCATATATTCTAATTTAAGGTGGATTAGGTTCAAGTTATACTTGATACAATTTTGATCAATGTTATACTATTTTGTAACTTTTCATTAAGAGAGTATTTTGATAAATCAATGGTTGAATTACATTACCTCCTTATATTTTCTATATTTGCTCAAAATGATCATAGATTAATAGTTATCTCGTCGGATTCAACAAAACAAAAGAAATCTAAATTTTAAGTTTCATTTGCTTAAAATTATATACAAAACATGAGTTTGTGGATTAGGTTATAAATAATATCTAATTGACTCAAGATATAACATGCATATTAGCATAAAAAAATTTAGCGTGCATAATAAGAATAATGAAAATATTTAAGGCGAAAACCACATTTTCATCCTTATATTTTCACGCGATTCTCACTTTGGTCCAAATATTTTATTTTCACTGCTTTTAGTCTCTATTAAAATAATAATAAAATTTTTTATTTTGGCATTAAAAATTGCCACATCAGCATCTAAATTAAAAAAAATTAATTTATTAATTTTAACTGAATAAAAAAATTAAAAAACAAAAAAAAACCAAAAATTAAATTAATTGAAATCTATGTCTTGAACAAGAACACAAACTCATATTTAAGAACACAAAATTAAAATCCAAAAATCACAAACTCAGAAACACAAACACAAACCCAGCAACTGATTTATCTTGCCAACCAAACAAAAACCCAAATATCAGTAAGAATACAAACAACAATGGCGAACCCAAGTCTGTATGTCCTTCTACCTTTCACTTTTTTCTTCTCATCCTCCATTTGCTTTTCTCCCAAGCTTCGAAAAACCCAGATTTGGAACCTCTCTTGCCGTTCAAAGCGTGTACAGATAAAGCAAACAAACTTACAACTTGGAACTCCACCACCAACCCATGTACCTGGAAAGGCATCTCGTGCCTCCACGATCGAGTCTCGTGACTCGTCCTTGATGACCTCGATCTCCAAGGCTCGTTCGAGTCGCTCACTGCTCTGACTCAGCTCCGAGTTCTCAGCCCTAAGCAAAACCGTCTCTCAGGTCCCATTCTTGACCTCTCCAATCTCATGGCTCTTAAGCTCCTCTTCCTCTCTCATAACGACTTCTCCGGTGAGTTCCTGTCGTCAATGCCGACTCTTTTCCGACTTACTGTCTTGATCTGTCGTACAATAATTTTTCCGGCAAGGTTCTAGTATCGGTCAACGGTTTGACCCACCTCCTGATGCTCCTGCTCGAGGAGAACCAGTTTTCCTGTTCTATTTCCGGTCTGAACCTCCTAAATCTACAGGACTTCAACGCCTTCGATAACCACTTCTCCGGTGAAATACAATAGGTTACTCAATTTTTTTTTGATAAACATTGACTGGGTTTATTTACTTATTTTCCCATATCAAAAAAAATATTTTTGATAATAAAGGGTTTTCAGCTAATATCGTGTTTGGTTGCCAACAAAACAATGATCAAGTTTGTGTTCTTATGTTCTTACTCAAAATAAAGCTAGATCTCAATTTATATTATTTTCTGTTTTTATTTTTGTTTTTTCCTTTTTTTATTTAGTTAAAATTCACAAATTAATTTTTTGTTTTTAAAAGATGATGTGGCATTTTTAAAATGATAAATAATATATTATATTATTATTTTAATGTTGATATCAGTATTTAGTGTGTCAGCGATGCACTATGTCTATCACCTAAAACTTTGCCGGGCACTGACGGAAATGAATAAAATAGATGACGTTTTTCTAAATAGGGACTAAAAGCGGTGAAAATAAAAAATAGAGACCAAAATGAGAATCACGTAGAAATATAAAGATGAAAATGTGATTTTCGTCAATATTTAATTTAATGATAAATTTTTAAAATATGAAATAAAAAGTTATTCATTGATGTAATATCACAAAAAATTACATCGCGTATAACTTGATCCTACCTAAGGTCATTTGAACAACAGGATTTGATCAACCGAATATGCCCTTAACAGGGAGTTTCATACATACATACATATATATATATATATATATATATATATATATATATATATATATTTGATCAACCGAATATGCCCTGAACAGGGAGTTTCATACATACATACATACATATATATATATATATATATATATATATATATATATATATATTAAGATTTGAAATTCTTATCAACTGAATATGCCCTTTAACTACAACCTTTCAAATATGAAATGTCAGCATAACAGTGAAGTTCAAGAAATATTTCAAAAATTTCCTTATAATATTACTAACCTCTGAGCACGCTTTCATATGCATGCTTAGTGATTCTTTTATTTTTTTGGTAAAGATTAATAATTTGCATCTATCATTATTTAAAAATTTTTTATTTTATTTTTCAAACAAATAAAAATGATAAACTTTAAAGATAAGCAGTAACTGTAATTTCTTTTTTAAATGTGAAGAAAAAAAAATCATAAATTTTAAGAGTATTTTTTTTTTTAAAATTCAAAATGAAATTTTTTATTTGACATTTATGACTCTATTTTTAAATGAAATTACTTTTCATTAATGAAGATATTTTTGAACCATATAAAAGTCCAGTTTTTTTTTTTTTTTTTTTTTTTTTGAGAATAATATAAAAGTCCAGTTGAAAGATGAGAATCATCTCATCTTATATATAGTATAGATAAATACTATATATAGTTAGATTTTTTTGATTTGTTATACCATATTTTCAAATGAAGGTGGTTTCAACTTTTGAATCCCCCTTAAACTCCAAAGGAATATCGACTACATTTCCATTTCAAATAATCAATTAAATAACATATCTGAGAACTGGTCATAGATTTTAATTATTTTCCCTGTATCAAAGTGACAAAGTATGGAGAATCTCAAGGTAACAATCAACTGAAAATGCTTGAACAAGGCACACCTGATTTCTAAAAATCATACCCATGAAGGGCTAAATATGTAAACAAAATAAAGAAACTAAAATATTGTAACAAGCGAGGATTTAAAGGATTTTTTTTTTTTGGAAGAAGTCAGCTAAACCCTTGTTCATTAAATTATTTCACAAGTTTATGCATCATTATATTCTTGACAGCCACTCATTAGTTTAATAAAGAGTAAATCTTTATTATCAAAAAAAATAAAAAATAAAGAGTAAATCTCTTTTAGTTAGGATTTCTATAAAATTAAAAAAAATAAAAAAAAGGTAAAGTTTTTTCTTAATCATTTTCTAGGGTAGGTAAAGAATTGCAAAGTTAATAAGTCAGAATACAACTGTTAGGTAAGATAGACTAATTATAGTTTATAGTTTATAAGGCCATTTTACAACCTTCTCATGGTGACCGCTGTGGGTCAATAATTGACCCAAAGCAGTCACCATGAGAAGGTTTTAACATTCAAAATTGACTGGGAAGCCATCTGCAGCCTCTTGCTAATTGTACCATTTCATAGTTCACACGTCTGAAATGTAGCAGAATTAGATAAATAACTTGTTACCCAATCCATAATATCAAATTAATAGAATGGTCATACATAATTAAGCTCGTTCACGTGATTTAACCTCTTAACAACTAAGCCACTTGTTTAACTAGTCCTTAGATGGTATCAACCACCACTTTTAGTATTTAATAGAAAGCAATATTAATTAAATCCTATTGGACATAGTCACATAGATTAAAAACTACTGTGGGCAATTTATAATTATGCCTAATATGATGTCAAATTTTTTTTAATCGAGCCTTGTCAGGGTGTACTCCATTGACTTCCGATAAAGAAAAAAAAAAAGGAATTATAGTACTAGTTGCCCTGGTCAGTCAAGATTCAAAAATAATAATAATAATAATAATAATAAAATGGGAAATTTGTCCTGATCACTTCATGGAATAGTCAGTCCTAAATCTTTTCCAGTCATTAATTATCCAGCTTAAGCATGAAAGTTTCTCGGCAATTTTCAACAGCTTAATATTATCCAAGTATGACTTTTCATGCATGACATTCTGAGGCCTTGTGTGCTTGAGGTGTCAGCTTCTACCCTATCCATCTCTACTTATTCCTTCTATGTAAAGTAGTTATCCTGTGTGCTATCATATTTGGAAGATGGAGAAAGATGTACTTTTAACTATGCTCTTCTTAATTATACCACTGTTTTTGCTCCCTATCCTTGCCAGTGCAGACCCTCTCTCTATCTTTTGCCCGAATGATTCCAGAAATTACACTCACAACAGCCCATTTGAAAACAACCTCAAGCAACTTCTTGAGTTATTGCCTTCCAATACTTCAGTAACAGGTTTCTACAACACCTCTATTGGGGATAACCCAGACACTGTCTATGGCCAAGCACTTTGTAGAGGGGATGTCAATTCCACAGTTTGTCAGAATTGCATACAGAATGCAAGTCAGGAAATCTTAACACAGTGTACAAGTGAAGATGCAATGATATGGTTTGAACTTTGTCAAGTTCGCTACTCATATCAGATGTTCTTTTCCTTGATGGTTTATGCTGGAAAGTATCCAGATGATCAGAATAATCTGGAGCTGAATGTATCAGATCCTGTTCTGTTTGATGATGTTCTAAAATATTTATTGAATAACATTTCAAATGAGGCTGCGTATGATCCTTCTAAACGAATGTTTGCTACTGGGGAAATTAAGTTTTCAAAGGGCACAATTTATGGTCTTGTTCAATGTACTAGGGACATGTCTGGAGATAACTGTAATAGTTGTTTGCTGTCTGCAATTGGAGATCTTGAGACATGCTGCTTTTCTCGTCAAGGTGGAATAGTCCTAAGTAGAAATTGTAATGTGAGGTTTGAGATGAACCAATTCTACAACTCCTCAAGTTTGGTATTGACCTACCCATATTCCAAAGGTAAGTAAAAATGATCTTTGATTAATTGTCTGTCAATGCCTTGTAATGCATTAATGCTGCTATACACTTAAGAAAAAGGGGGAAAAAAGAAAAGAAAATAGAAACTTCTATAAAAGAACATATTAATGTTGCAGGTGGGCTTTGTTCAATCCTCAAGCAAATATGTTTTATAATTTTCTACTTGTCCTAAAAGTTTAAGTTATTAAAAGAAATGTGAAAAACATTATTATAACACAGGAGCTAAATGGAAGACTTGGATGGTGGTGGTGGTCACGTGTGTACCACTGTTAGTTCTAGCAATTCTCAGTGGGTCTTGTGCTGTTTATCATAGGCGGAAGAAGAGAACACAACCAGGTGAGTGTTATCTAAATGGATAACCATCATAAATGTACTTCAGAATTACCAACAACCAGGTTTCAAGTTCATTTGCAGATGGTGAGAAAAGCCAAAACGCACTATTACATGAGTTGGCACGCCCAACTGGAGTTGAGATTACAGAAGATGGTGAATTGGTACCAGGTTCTGAAGATCTTCATTTTATGAATCTATTGACTATAAGGGCGGCTACAGATGACTTTTCAGATTCAAATAAGCTCGGAAAAGGTGGGTTCGGCACTGTCTACAAGGTAACCAAAGAAGGAAGTTATTTGGCTAAACTATTTACTGCTTTTACTATTCCACCTACTTTTGTTGTAAGCTATAAAGTCAATAGCATATGCGTTTGGATAATCACAGTTGATGGTACCAAAAATTTAGTAATTTGTCACTATAAGAAATTATTTTATTTATTTTACTATTTTATTTTATAAAATATTTAATATTAGTGATTTTATTTTAATATTTAACCTAATAAAATAATATAAACAATATAACAAAATAATGTAGTAACTTTTAATAATATATATATTACCATCTTAACTATATTGCATAACTAAAGATGGTTGTGCATTATAACTCAACAGCTAAATTTTTTGGTTTTTCCTTCACGATTGCAACATTCTTTTCAGTATTGGTGATGCTAAAATTAGTAATATGACTTTTTAATACCACTAATGTTAATGCTCTAATATATTTGCTGAAACTTGGTAAAAATACAATTATAGCTAAAACAAATGTGAGATTTTAAAGAACTACACATAAGCAAATCAACTAAAATTACTATCGTAAGCCACTTGGCCTGAATTTATGCTTGATTATGGATATTCTTATTAGGGTGTCCTGCCAGATGGTAAGGAAGTAGCAGTTAAAAGGTTGTCAAGGAGGTCATGGCAAGGCTTACAGGAATTAAAAAATGAGGTCATACTTATTGCAAAACTTCAACATAGAAACCTTGTGAAGCTCTTGGGATGTGGCATAGAGGGAGAGGAAAAGTTGCTTGTGTACGAATTCATGCCCAACAGAAGTCTTGATTTCTTTATCTTTGGTTTGTTTCTTCCACTCTCCTTCTTATTAGCTTTATTATATTCCAAATTGGTCATACAAATTGACTTTAAACATTATGCCATACATTAACTCTCTATTCTAGTACTAAATTTCAGATTCAGAAAGACGCACTCAGCTTGACTGGAAGACATGCTATAACATTATTGTTGGTATTACTAGAGGACTTCTTTATCTTCATGAGGACTCCCGGCTTAAAATTATTCACAGGGATCTAAAACCCAGCAATGTATTGTTGGACAATGAAATGGTTGCCAAAATATCAGATTTTGGAATGGCAAGGATCTTTGGTGAAAACCAAAACATAGCTAATACTAGGAGAGTCGTTGGAACATAGTGAGTCTTTTTTTTTTTTTTTAATTTATTTTTTTTCTTTGCTTTTGTCAAATTTTCCCCAAACATTTTCTTATTTCATTTGAGAAGAATATGTTGTATTGTGGTGCTCAAAACAGCGGATATATGGCTCCCGAGTACGCAATGGAAGGCGTATTTTCTGTAAAATCTGACGTTTTCAGCTTTGGCGTGATCTTACTTGAGATTATAAGTGGGAAGAAAAATAATGGGTTCTACCTCACAGGACATGCCCAAACACTCCTTGCATATGTATGTTTCTTTTGTTTGCTTGAACTAAATATTATTAAGTTGGAGAAAGATGGTTCTGTTTTGGTAAAATTTGGAGTATTTATGAAATAAAATTTTATATAACTTGCATGGATTTTGATACTATGATAAATTCTATCTCTCCCAAAAGTTTAAGTTTTTTGAAATTCTGAATTTACCTTAGGTTTGGAATGTGAGAGATGAAGGGGAGAGAAATGGAGAGGAGAGGAGATTATCAGTAGAATGTACTAAATATTAGTATATTCTAGTCTAGTCACTTTCCCCTTATCCCTCAATCTCCTTATGTTCAAAACATACCTTGAATCATTTAACTATAATACTCTAACACATTGATTTCCAAAAAAAAAAAAAAAAGTACTCCAACACATTACACACTTTTTGAAAATAAAAATATACTCGTCAATAATTCATTGGCTTGCTTGCATAAATTTATAATGGTTGTTTGTCTTTTTCTTAATATTTATGCACAATTTCACTTTTCTTTTTTGTAAATTATGTAAAATCATTATTTAATACAGTATTTAAGGCACATTAACAAGGCCTAAATAAATAAATAAAATCTTTTATTGTTTAATGTGCATGGACAGGCATGGAGGCTGTGGAAGGAAGGGAAAGAATTAGAATTTGTAGATCCTTTGTTGATGGTGTCTGGCCAGACAATAGAAGTATTAAAATGCATGCATATTGGGCTTTTGTGTGTGCAAGAGGATCCAGAAGACAGACCCACAATGACATCTGTGGTAGTTCTTTTAGGAAATGATTCAGTAGCTCTTCCTCAGCCAAAACATCCTGCATTAGCTATAGCTAGAGTAATTCAGACTGATCAGCTTTCAGCAACAAATCCTTCTATAAATGAGCTTACTTTATCCAATGTTTCTCCACATTGATAACTGACAAGATAAATGCCTCTCTCCGTGGTTTCAGCATCATTGTAAAATGTAAAGCAAAATCTAATATCAGAATGTAAGTAAAAAAAAAAAAGAAAAAAGAAAAAAGAGAAGTGTAAATATTTCTGTAATTATACATGGTAGACTTGTGGACCAATTGCATTTTTGTTCCCGTTGGTGAAAGAGTCATTGTTAATATTATTGTTATTTTTTATATTCATATATAGTTGCCCTCTGGCAGTATGTTATTTAAGTGTGCACATGAGTTTTTAATTTGACTTTGTGATATTTTAATTTGGAAGTGATCTTCTTGTGGAATTTGAGTCATTTGAGAGGTTAAGTATGAAAACTTAGGATCCTAAGTTTTCTTACTTAACCTCTCCCCTGTTTTCTGTACATCAAATGGGCTTAGATCCCCTGTTTTAAACTTTTTTTTAACTTAGATAATTTAATCAACAATCCCTTAAACACTAGACAAGGTGTGGGGGATTCAGTTTTAGATTAGGGCTTCAAAATGAGGATTTGAATTGGAGAGACCTGTTTAACAGTGGGTAATGTAAGGTGTGGTCATATTTAATTCTTTAATATTAACATTTATGACATATTATTTAAATGTTGTCACGTCATTGCTCCGTTAGCTAGTAGGCATTAACACTAACAACTATTAACAAAAGAACCAATTGCTCCTTTTTTTAATTTGAAAGATCAACAACACTCATTCAAAACTCAAGAAACTAATAGCATTGAGTAGCCAAATTAACTTTAGGAACCAAGATTAATTGTATTATACAATAGACTTTACTTATTAATAGAAAGAATATTATACAATGGATTTAAAAAAAAAAAAGTTTTTAAACATATGCATAATGCATGCATGAGGTATAGTATCTATTATAGGATCATTAATTTTATGAACTACACAATATGACAATAACACAACAGATTCTGGTTATCCTCTCTGATTTTTCAAATCTCCTCTTCCCTTGGACTGCAAATCAAAATTAGATGCGACAAATTTAAAGTATTTATTATTTGGTTATCAAACATAATTTCCCGATAATTCCTATTTTGGAATAGGAGTATAGTACACTCACTCATCTAAAAAAATATGTTGAACTTGTCTTACTTTTAATATAAATTCATTGCCCACATGCATACAAAAAGTAATTAAGTAGAAATGAGACGACTTTCCTGGATTTTTACACCTGTGAAAAGAAAAAAAGAATAAAAAATTGTCATTTTCTCATATAGATGTTACTAGTTACATATGTTTCACGAGGTTCACGACTTAGATCTCTAACTTGGAACTTACGAAGGCTTTATATTTATTATTATTATTTTTTTAACGAAGTTAATTAGTAAGACTTTAATTTGGGTCAGAAGTCAATGAATCATTTCTTATTTAAAATTCGAGCCATCTCCAAAGTAGACTTGGAGACACGCATTCATGCTGATGAGCCAGTAGACAAGCATTTTCTTTAACATAAATATAATTACAATTAACAACCTTCTCTTTCTTTGATTTCAATTTTCTTATTTTTTTAGTTCATTTTTTGAACTCTATCTATATGTCTTGTCTCAAATAAACCTAGCGTGTAGTTTAACACGTAATTGACTTCCTCCATATCATGTCGATATCTTGATCTTGCATACATTATTGTTAGCCCAAAAACCAAATGACATTGTCTTTATTATATGATTAAGTAAGCAATGATGATATGGTTCTATCCGGTATTTTCACTACCGTGGACGGGTCATAAAATCAAATGAATTGGAAATCTCACCTGGTAATTAATTGTCTTATTAGAGAAGACAAACTTCTTTGCCATTAAAATAATTTTCAACTTCCATATAAGGTGTGGAATATTCCAAGGTATTAATTAGTTTATTGTGTATGTTAAAAATTAATTGGCACCCATAAAATATAGGATTAATATGATGTAAACATAATGATGTAATTAAGTTTGTCTATATGCTAAAACTTTTGAACTTTTGATTTGACAGTTTTCTCTCTAGGTCTTCTACGAAGCCCTAGAGGTGAAAGATAGGCTTGCCACACGGCAAAGATTTTCTCTCCGTTTCTAACGGTGGAAACTGGTTTTCTCAGTATTAATCAGGGCGTTATGGAGGAAATTATGAAGAAGTGTGTAGGGTTACGCCTATCAGGAAGAGAAGGGAGTGAGGTGGATCTTAGTCCACCAGAGAATGGAGCGGGTTTTGTCCTTGCAGGAAAGTTTTGCACGAAGAGGAGGGTGAACTTAGAATCAGTGGCGAGGGTTTTGTGAACAGTATGGAGGACAGAGAAGAATTTCGAAGTTAGCGATGTGGGTGAAAACAAGGTCTTGTTCCTTTTTCAGCAGGAGGAGGACTTGGACAGAGTTCTCATGCTTAGTCCATGGTCTTTTGACAAATAACTCCTAGTACTACACAAGCTAGAACCTGGGGAAATGGTGAGCCAACTCAAATTTAACAAAGCGTCCTTCTGGGTCCAAATCCATGGCCTACCTACCATGAGCCAAACAAAAGTTGTTGGTCTTCGCATCGGTGAATCTTTGAGAAGGGTGGAGAAGGTGGACGTGGAAAACAAAGGTTTTTGTCTGGGGAATTATCTCCGGATTCGGGTGTCAATAGATATATCAATGCCGCTATGTCGGGATTGACTGGTTCGAATGGGAGGCCCGTCACCGCCGTGGGTGGATTTTAGATATGAACGTTTGCCCATCTTTTGCTATTAGTGCGGAATGATTGATCATGATGAAAAAGATTGCATGCAGTGGATGCGTAATAAAGAGTCGCTTAAGGCAGAAGACAAGCAATATGGACCATGGCTATGGGCAACGTCGGAGCGTGTTCAGCGGCCTCAACTGGTGGTTGCATCAAAGAATGAGGGAAGGAAGGAATACAAGGCAGCGGCAGATGGAGTGTCCATGACAGCGGAGCAATTGGTTAACACAGGGAGGGAGTTGACGGCGACTGCCATACAGAATGCACATGGGGATAATGACGTGGCAACATGTAGGGCAAAGGTCGCTTCATCCGACGAGCCAGAAGGGCACGAGATAATGAGGATCCCGTGCAATCTGCAATGTCTAGGATTTGAGGAGCAGTAAAAGGAGATTGATGACGCAATATTTGGAGAAGTTTTAACAAAGGAAACAAGTACGAAAAGGGTGGCAGGAGAGAAGGAAGTATTGAAGGAGATAAGCCAGCTGGATGTTACAAACGCCAGCCATAACGCGGATAAGGCAGATGACAGTGGGTCGCTTTTAAAGCCCATTTGTAATAAGGGCCAACATGAGGAGCCTAGGAAGGGAGGATCGGACTGGGTTCCCATTAAGTCTGGCGATATATTCACTATGGGCTTGTGTGCGCAAAGGCCCAAAGGAGAAATTAAAACAAGAAAAAACAAAGTTTTGGCTCAAAAACAAATTAAACTGGACAAGGAAAATAATAAGAAGGAGGGTGACAAAGGCATATAGGGAGAGGCAACGGAAATGGAGGTCGTGATGGGGATTGAAGATGATGGAGTAGGAATGAAAAGAAGGGTAAGGACACCGTTGAATGAAATACTAGACAATGGGATGACAGGGAAACGGTCAAGGGTAGAAGGAGAGGTTCTGACTCTCAGCAAGCTAATGGCACAGCAACTTGGAGCGGCGGAGGCTGTTGGACAGCCCCGCCGGGAGCCATGAGTTCAATATGTTGGAACTGTCGAGGGCTTGGGAACCCCTGTACAGTTAACACTCTCCAGAAAAAAGTTTTGGAGGAAGATCCCATTTTGGTCTTTATAATTGAGACCAAGCTTGAAGTATCGGAGATGGCAAGTATCAAAAAGAAATTGGAGTGACAAGAGGGTTTAGTGGTGCTAAGTGTTCGACACGGAGGTGGCTTGGCACTTTTATGGAAAAGCTCAACGAGGGTTGACGTTCAGACATACTCTCCATGCCATATTGACGCCATTGTAACTGAAGAACAAGGAAATAAGAAGTGGCGGTTCACGGGGTTCTATGGCAATCCGGAAACAAGCAAAAGAGAGGAGTCGTGGAAACTACTGGAACAACTAAGTAGGTCTAGTGATCTTCCATGGGTATGCATGGGGGACTTCAATGAGATAATGCACTCCGCTGAAAAAGAAGGTGGTGGTGCACGTCCAAATGGGCAAATGAGAAACTTTCGTGAGGCAGTAGACAGGTGCAATCTGAGGGACATGGGATATATCGGTCCAGATTTTACGTGGAGCAGGCGGTTGGGATCGCGAGGTTGGGTTAGGGAGAGGCTTGACAGAGCTTTTGTGTCCACAAACTGGGCTTCATGTTTTCCACATACAAGGCTTCTCCACATGGCAACATCGACATCAGACCATTGCATGCTAGTCCTCAAGACAGATAGTACCGGTCGGCATAGTGTTCGGCGACCAAAACTCTTCCGGTTTGAATCTATGTGGCTGAGGGATGATAGGTGTGATGAGATAGTAACAACGGCTTGGGAGAGAGGGATGCATGAGGGGTCGAAATGGCCATTTTCAAACTGCATAGAGGAGTGTCACACTGCCTTAGTGTCTTGGAACAAAAACACGTTCGGGCATGTGGGGAGGAAAATATCCTTTTTACAGAAAAAGCTTCAATACTTAGAGGAGAGGAGAAGCAACAATGTGGTCATGGAGGAAATTCAAGGAACAAAGATGGAGTTGAACAAAATGCTAGTGGCAGAGGAGGACATGTGGCACCAAAGGTCGAGAAATTGCTAGCTGAAGTCAAGGGACCGTAATACATCTTTTTTTCACACCAAAGCATCAAATAGAAATCAAAGAAACATGATCTCAAAAATCATGGACTCTAATGGTGCCTGGCAAGATGAAGAAGTGAAGATAGGCAGTATTTTTGTGGAGTATTTTGAGAAGCTCTTCATGTCGTCGCAACAGGTGGTGAGCAATGAGTTGCTTGATGCTCTACATACCAAGGTGACTGATAGAATGAACTCCATGCTCATCCAAGACTTTAACGTCCATGAAGTAGAGAAAGCATTGAAACAGATGCATCCAATGAAGGCACCGGGACCCGACGGTATGCCTCCATTATTTTTTCAGCATTTTTGGCCTACTGTAAACTCTATTGTTATTCAAACTGTTCTTGGCTTCCTTAACCATGGAATAACACCTCCTAAATTTCATGAAACGCACATTGTGCTCATACCAAGGACCAAGGACCCAATAAGTGTTACTGACTACAAACCGATAAGTTTGTGTAACGTTGTCTACAAGTTAGCATCCAAGGCAGTGGCCAATAGGTTAAAGGTGGTCTTACAGGACATTTTAGGTGAGAACCAGAGCGCTTTCATTGCGGAGAGACTTATCATGGACAATGTGTTGGTAGCTCATGAACTAATGAACCATGACAACAGGAAAAGGAAAGGGAAGACAGGTGAGATGGCGTTGAAACTAGACATGAGTAAAGCATATGACCGGGTGGAGTGGAAGTGCCTGCAACAAATAATGAGGAAGCTTGGTTTTAATGATAAATGGATTAGGTTAGTCATGAGTTGTGTGTCCTCGGTAACATATGCGGTGCGGGTCAATGGAGTTCCCTATGGACATATTTCACCTACCCGTGGACTGCGTCAAGAGGATCCATTGTCACCCTACTTGTTTCTTATTGTTGCTGAAGGACTGTCTGCATTACTACACAAAGCCGTCCAAGAAAAGAAGCTGAGGGGCGTTGTAGCTTCGGTAAGGTGCCCAAGAATATCACACTTATTCTTCGATGATGATAGCCTCATTTTTGGAAGAGCCACTACAATGGAGTGTAATGAGATACAGAGGATACTACAAGTTTACAAGACACATTACACACTTTTTGAAAATAAAAATATACTTGTCAATAATTCATTGGTTTGCTTGCATAAATTTATAATAGTTGTTTGTCTTTTTCTTAATATTTATGCACAATTTCACTTTTCTTTTTTGTAAATTATGTAAAATCATTATTTAATACAGTATTTAAGGCACATTAACAAGGCCTAAATAAATAAATAAAATCTTTTATTATTTAATGTGCATGGACAGGCATGGAGGCTGTGGAAGGAAGGGAAAGAATTAGAATTTGTAGATCCTTTGTTGATGGTGTCTGGCCAGACAATAGAAGTATTAAAATGCATGCATATTGGGCTTTTGTGTGTGCAAGAGGATCCAGAAGACAGACCCACAATGACATCTGTGGTAGTTCTTTTAGGAAATGATTCAGTAGCTCTTCCTCAGCCAAAACATCCTGCATTAGCTATAGCTAGAGTAATTCAGACTGATCAGCTTTCAGCAACAAATCCTTCTATAAATGAGCTTACTTTATCCAATGTTTCTCCACATTGATAACTGACAGGATAAATGCCTCTCTCCGTGGTTTCAGCATCATTGTAAAATGTGAAGCAAAATCTAATATCAGAATGTAAGTAAAAAAAAGAAAAAAGAAAAAAGAAAAAAAGAAAAAAGAGAAGCGTAAATATTTCTGTAATTATACATGGTAGGCTTGTGGACCAATTGCATTTGTGGTCCCGTTGGTGAAAGAGTCATTGTTAATATTATTGTTATTTTTTATATTCATATATAGTTGCCCTCTGGCAGTATGTTATTTAAGTGTGCACATGAGTTGTTAATTTGACTTTGTGATATTTTAATTTGGAAGTGATCTTCTTGTGGAATTTGAGTCATTTGAGAGGTTAAGTATGAAAACTTAGGATCCTAAGTTTTCTTACTTAACCTCTCCCCTGTTTTCTGTACATCAAATGGGCTTAGATCCCCATGGATGAAAGTGCAAGTATATGATGTGTAAGTGAAGGAAATATTCATGGGGAAAAAAAAGTTAAAGGAAATAAGTGCGTTCTTAAAATATTACTATAACATAATTTTTTTTTAAAAATATCAATTAAATTTTTTATAACCTAATATGTGTAGTACAAAAAGTGTATTTATTAAACTACAAATTGTACTAATATTGACAAAAAGTTTTAAACTTTTTTTTAACTTAGATAATTTAATCAACAATCCCTTAAACACTAGACAAGGTGTGGGGGATTCAGTTTTAGATTAGGGCTTCAAAATGAGGATTTGAATTGGAGAGACCTGTTTAACAATGGGTAATGTAAGGTGTGGTCATGTTTAATTCTTTAATATTAACATTTATGACATATTATTTAAATATTGTCACGTCATTTTTCCGTTAGCTAGTAGGCATTAAGGCTAACAACTATTAGCAAAAGAACCAACTGCTCATTTTTTTTAATTTGAAAGATCAACAACACTCATTCAAAACTCAAGAAACTAATAGCATTGAGTAGCCGAATTAACTTTAGGAACCAAGATTAATTGTATTATACAATAGACTTTACTTATTAATAGAAAAAATATTATACAATGGATTTAAAAAAAAAAGGTTTTTAAACATATGCATAATGCATGCATGAGGTATAGTATCTATTATAGGATCATTAATTTTATGAACTACACAATATGACAATAACACAACAGATTCTGGTTATCCTCTCTGATTTTTCAAATCTCCTCTTCCCTTGGACTGCAAATCAAAATTAGATGCGACAAATTTAAAGTACTTATTATTTGGTTATCAAACATAATTTCCCGATAATTCCTATTTTGGAATAGTAGTATAGGACACTCACTCATCTAAAAAAATATGTTGAACTTGTCTTACTTTTAATATAAATTCATTGCCCACATGCATACAAAAAGTAATTAAGTAGAAATGAGACGACTTTCCTGGATTTTTACACCTGTGAAAAGAAAAAAAGAATAAAAAATTGTCATTTTCTCATATAGATGATACTAGTTACATATGTCTCACGAGGTTCACGACTTAGATCTCTAACTTGGAACTTACGAAGGCTTTATATTTTTTATTATTATTTTTTTAACGAAGTTATTTAGTAAGACTTTAATTTGGGTCAGAAGTCAATGAATCATTTCTTATTTAAAATTCGAGCCATCTCCAAAGTAGACTTGGAGACACGCATTCATGCCGATGAGCCAGTAGACAAGCATTTTCTTTAACATAAATATAATTACAATTAACAACCTTCTCTTTCTTTGATTTCAATTTTCTTATTTTTTTAGTTCATTTTTTGAACTCTATCTATACGTCTTGTCTCAAATAAACCTAGCGTGTAGTTTAACACGTAATTGACTTCCTCCATATCATGTCGATATCTTGATCTTGCATACATTATTGTTAGCCCAAAAACCAAATGACATTGTCTTTATTATATTTTCACTACCGTGGACGGGTCATAAAATCAAATGAATTGGAAATCTCACCTGGTAATTAATTGTCTTATTAGAGAAGACAAACTTCTTTGCCATTAAAATAATTTTCAACTTCCATATAAGGTGTGGAATATTCCAAGGTATTAATTAGTTTATTATGTATGTTAAAAATTAATTGGCACCCATAAAATATAGGATTAATATGATGTAAACATAATGATGTAATTAAGTTTGTCTATATGCTCTTGTTAAAGAGGGAAAATTATTAGGTACTCCCGGAGTACCATAAATGCGTACTCCTTCCTCTCACATGAATGGTGGGTCCCATCATGAATTTAATTAGTGGGACCCATCATTCATGTGAGAGGAGGGAGCACGTATTTATGGTACTCCGGGAGTACACAATAATTTCCCGTTAAAGAGATGCTCAAAACATTGGTGTTTCTAATTGGATCCACAATGTCATTTTTTTTTCTTTTCTTTTTTACCTCCATGAACTATTTATAATTAAATATGGGAATATTCGGAAATCGTCTAAAAATTCTCAAAAACCCTAAAAAAATTGTTGCAGATCAAACTACTAGTGAAAAGAATTTGACCCTAATCATATTTGCCCTTCCAACATAGAGGGATGTGTCAATTGATCTAAAGACTTTAGCTTTCTATTGATGTAAATTTCTTTTGGATAATTCAGATAGAATATATTGCAAGTGACAAAATTACAAACTGTACCTTCCTAAAGGGCTTGACTTTATTTGCTGCTGCTGACACACCTGAGAATAAGATTTTAGGAAGGAAATTGCTCTTGGATATATTTTAAAGCATATAACAACTGTTAGGTTCTAAAAGTTTAGAACGATTGGCAAACCGTGAGCACAAACTTATTTAGATATAGATTCCTAGACCAATAGGTTTGATTAGACAATGTTTAAAGTGTTACAAGTCAAAACACAAGAACATACAAGCTACAGAAAGAATAATTCAAATTCCATGAAATCCGACCGATCGAAAATCATAGAAAATCAGATTCTACAAAATTTTAATTAAGCCCAATAGTCCATTGTCCCATTATGTGATTAGTGTTTCAAATCTATTTTACATACTATATAAAGGAAACCTTAAGGCACGTTTTGAAGAGACTTTGGAGGTGTTCGTGTGAGATCTAAAAAGTATTGTGCCTTCTTCTATCAAAGTCACTGTCGGAAATCATTCTCATATCATTAGATCCGATAGATCTGAAGTTGCTGTAACAAGATCAACAACTGCTGATGATCTAAACCTTCAAGAGTGGTCTTGGAGTCACAAATTAGAGAGTTTGTGTTGCAGTAAATCTAAGGAGAGAAGGAGTTCGTGGATTTGAAACTTGCACATGCATGGTCATATTAGTAAGTTACTACATGAGGTAGAAATAGATTTAGGATTAAATCTTTTGCAAGAACATCAATTCTCTTATAGTTAATTTACTTTATCTTGAAGATAGCTAGGTCAAATCCTCCCCAAGTTTTTACCTTAAAATTGTTCGTTTTATCGGTTTTCTTAAGCCATCCTATCATGATGTTATTTACTTTTCCGTTGTTGTGCATAATATGATACATGCTTGTTTAACCTAGATTTGAATAATAAACCTAATAATCAACTTGGTTAGTTAATTAGGTTAAACCACCTATTTTAAGGGGGTCTAAACAAACAAACAACAACTACCTTTGTGCTTGATGAGTCAAAGGGAAGTATTTGGGGGAGAGAGGAGGGGAACTCATATACTAAAGAACATAAACACATGTAAATTCTAGCAAACCATGTACTTATAATGGTATTTTTACAAATCTTAATAAGGTGAATCTTTGGGTTCCAATGGTCATTGTTGTGGGAATTTTTGGGTAATTAGTGGCTAGTTAGTGGACAAAATCAATTGCACATCCCAACATTGGGAAAATAGATAAACCGCCATGATAATTAGCTACCGTTTATCTTAAAATCTTAAATAGATAATAAATGTAGAATTTTAACCATTCAATGTAGTCTATGCTAATAGGTCATGTATCTATTTGGACAAAACAACATATGAAAAAATCTACTATGCTTCATGTAAGATCATAATTTAAGCTTCTAGCGTAACATAGATACGGATTTAAGCCCAAAAAAGCCCAAACAATAATTTTGTAGAGAATGGGTTGGAAACCTGGACTTTTGCGAATTAGATGATCGCTCGTTGGATCTTGATGATAAAGAAAGAAAGACAACCAAAGTTTACTAGGAAAAAATGTCCTTGGATTTTATCCGAGGAGATTGATTCTTAAATATTGCTCTTAGAACTTTCTTACCCCCTAATAGCCACTTGAGATTCTTCTTTCCTACTCCATGGGAGGAAAGAAGGATCTCAATGTGATAGTAGCCCCTTTGCGCCCATTTTACACCACTTTTGATTGCAAGGTGTCTTTTTGACTATCCAAGTCGCGTTCCTGACGTTTCGGTATATGAAGCGCGCCTTCATTAAATTCTTAAGGCTCCGTGTTCCGTGCTCTTTACGATGCAACGTAGATCCAACAGTTGAGGATCTCATTGGAAATTGAGCGGGATTTATCTCGTTTGTAACTCTTTCTTTGGATTTAAAGCGAATTAATTCCCACTAGATTTCACCTTCTATATAAGGCGCCCTGGGGGAATCATTCTTCCTCATTCAAAAATCCTTGAGTTCTCTAGGAATCTCAAGTTCTCAACCCTTCAGGCCTTCCCAAAGACCCTGCCAAGATGGTGATCAAAGCCTAGGAAATGAGGTGGCCAACGATAAAGGCAAGGGCAAGGAAACCAAGCCCTCCTCAGAAAGGATGCCGCCAAGATCCAAGATGACGCAATTAAGGCGAAAGAAGCAGAGGCCAAAGATGTTCCTGCCTTTCAACCGAGCAAGAAAGAAGACCCTCCTCCTTCCGCCAAGACCCAAAGTAGGTGTAGATCGCATTAGATTTTTGGTGCGACAAAGTTTGGGTTTCACCTGGCGACATATATCATGTGTGCATAGATGTGAAAACAACCTAAGGTTGATCAAGCAAATCAATAAGAACAAGGATAGACAGGTTTCCTGTTTTTCAGCCTTGATAGCAGAACATCTTGTAGTTAAGAGAAAAGGGGTTCATCAAGTGATTCCGCCTCTTCTTCTTTCTCATCGCCGGTACCATCCATACTTGCTTGATTGCTGCTAGAACAAGATTGTGAATCTACCATTCCCATGAGCTTTCTCTTTTTATAGTTAGCTTTAAAACAAGCCTGCCTAAGCCGCTTTGTATATGATGTACCTTTCCTTTATTTAATAAAAAGGGCTGCACTTTTTATTTTATGAATCTTTCCTTTCTCTGCAATAATTATTTTATGAATGGGTGTGTTGTTATTTTTCCCTCTGATGGGACTTAGAATTGATGCTATTGACGGTAATGAAAAGTTGTCACTTTAATTTTATCAAAAACGACAGTAGCACACGTTAACTTAAATAAGTTAACTATGTAGAAATAATTAGGAAAATAACCATGTTCTCTATACTGTGACCTGTGCAACCATTTAAGAATGTTGAATCTAAAGCAAGTGATCTAAGGGGATCATCGTGTACTAAGGTTCCGTTCAACATTTATAAAGATGTCATAGCGTTAACTTCCCCCAAGTGTCTGGTCCGAGGACTCAGGCATGCCTTACGTTTTGTTTAAGCACTTTAAAGAGATGTCATAGTGTTAATTTCCCCCCAGCATTTGGTCTAAGGACCTAGGCATGCCTTAAGTTCTGTTTAAGCACTTTAAAGAGATGTCACAGTGTTAATTTCCCCCCAACATCTGGTCCGAGGATCCAGGCATGCCATAGGTTCTGTTTAAGCATTTTAAAGAGATGTGTCATAGTGTTAATTTCCCCCCAACATCTGGTCCGAGGATCCAGGCATGCCTTAGGTTCTGTTTAAGCACTTTAAAGAGATGTCATAGTGTTAATTTCTCCCAAATATCTAGTCTGAGGACCCAGACATGCCTTAGGTTCTATTTAGCACTTTAAAGAGATGTCATAGTATTAATTTCCCCCAAGCATCTGATCCGAGGACCCAGGCATGCCTTAGGTTCTGTTTAAGCACTTTAAAGAGATGCTAGAACTAGCCCAACTTCAGATCACCTTTGATTTGTAGCACCATCAACATATACCCTTCTGGACAAAGGGTCCTGTGTGGCGAGACCGTGCCAACTGATTTTCCATCCATTTGTTGTGCTTCTGTCATTTCCTCTGACAGGTATTCAGCGATCTCGGCCACCAGGTCCGTGAGAACTTGGCCCTTGATAGAGGTACGAGGTATGTATTTGATATTAAAAGTCCCCAATATTGTTTCCCATGGAGCAATCCTCCGCGTAACATGTGCCACGGCCAAAATGGTCTACTTCGCCAATGGTTGATATCTCGCTGCATCGCCTCGGTACGTTGAGCATTAAACTTGCTAAAACACCAGATTTCCCACAGACGGCACCAATTGTATGGTCATAATTTGAGCTTCTAGCATAACAAAGATATGGACTTATGCCCAAAAAAGCCCAAACAATAAATTTGTAGAGAATGGGTTGAAAACTTGGGCTTTTGCGAATTAGATGATCGCTCGTTGGATCTTGATCATAAAAAAAGAAAGACAACCAAAGTTTACTAGGGAAAAACGTCTTCGGATTTTATCCGAGGAGATTGATTCTTAAATATTACTCTTAGAATTTTCTTACCCCCCAAATTAAGAAATAAATCTCAAGTTGGTCTACAAAATGTCAAGAATTAAGCTCAGTATATTTTATATTTATTGCAAATATTACACCTTCTAGGAATCTAGAAAACAACTAGTTAAGAAGCTACCAAAGTATTTTTTTTTTTTCTTATTTTCCCATGGTCTTCTTCTTCTCCCCTTATTATTATTTTTTTTAAATGAAGGATATTAGAAAATCCCAACGTTCGAAAAGCTACATAATGCTTGTAACTTTTTTAATTAGACAGCAATAAATTAAAATTACCTATAACCTTGAAAACATAACACCATTACGCGTATTATTATATCTTGCCAATAATTAAATATTTAAAAAAGAAAAAAGAAAAAGAAAATGTCATAACAAAACCTTACCGTGTTTCTGACTAAAATCTTGAGACAGTGATTGATTTAAGTAGGTTTTTGAAGTCTTCCAAGAAATTTAGAGATTATTTGAATTGTTAATATTTAATAGAGGTTACTCCCACGAGTGCATGTTATGTATATAGCTACAAAGTAGGACTTCACCATCATCATTGTGCTAGGGCAAAGAAACCAAGATATGGTTCATTCCCATGTTGATTGCTTTTGCTTTACTCGAATTCTTTTGCTTTATTCTCTCTTCGTCCTAGCTTTTGCTGATCCTCCTTATAACTTTTGTTCAAACACTACTATTGGCAGTCCAGTTCAATACAATCTCAATAATCTCTTCCTTTCTTTGCACTCAAATGCTTCGGTTTCAAAATTCTATTATACGTCTATTGGAACTGGCCCAGATAGACTATTTGGCCTCTACATGTGCCTCAACTATGTCACAAATGGAAGCTGTCAGGATTGCATAAGAATGGCTTCAACAGACCTCACGAAGCTTTGTCCGGAAGCAAGGGAAGCGGTTATGTGGGAAGAATTATGTGAAGTTCGTTACTCATATAAAGATTTCTACGGCCAGTACTTATTAAATGTCACAGGAAATCTTTTTACAGAAATAAGCATGATGAATATATCGGAACCAGAGCAATATAGATCCATTGTGAATGACACACTAGGTGATCTTACAAAGCAGGCAGCTTTTGGTTCTTTGGCCAACATGTATGCTACTGGTGAAGTGCCCTTCATAGATAGAACCATCTATGCTCTAGTGCAGTGCTCAGGAAATTTATCTGCAGAAGATTGCAATTCATGCCTCCACATTGCTATCACAGAAATTCTAACTTGCTGCTATTCTGCTATTGGTGCTAGAGTTATGAGTACTAGTTGCTATTTACGGTATGAGGTATATCCTTTCTATGGTGATGCACCAGCACCACCAAAAAATTTGATAGCTGAAAGTAAGTATTTGTAACTATTTATTTCGTTTAATTATTTCGTTTAACACGATTTGTTTATATTATAATTTTATGCAATTGATTGTCAATCATATACTTCAAATGATTGGTTTAAAATGCAGGTGGTGAAAGGAAAAAGTGGATGATCATAATCCTTACAATTGTATCAGTATACCTGGCAATAGCACTATTTGGATATTGTGTCTACTGTCACGTAAAGAATAAAAGAACTCAAAAGAGTAAGATTATTGTGTTTGCTTTCTCTTTCTTTCCTGTTAATTATATTATTCGGGAAAGAACAAAATTATGATTACTCCAATAACACATGTTCCAGGAAGAAAAGACATGAAAGATCAGGAATCCCCTAATATTAGTTTGACATCTATATGTGAAGCTACTAACAACTTCTCTGAATCAAATAAGCTTGGACAAGGTGGCTTTGGTTCTGTTTACAAGGTAATAGTTTCTCTAACAAAGTATGTCACTGGTATTTGATTACAAAACATTAAATAAGTGATATTAGGGACACTACAAAATTTATTACATTAAATTTACAAATTGATATCACTAATCATAAGAATATAATTAATACAAATGTCTATTTATAATGTTATTAAAGTAGTACCAAACATATTCATTGTTATGTACATTTGTAAGTATTTTGTAGTAATATTACTAATAATTTTAACATTTTCCTTATCTATTACTATATAAGTTGATGAGAATAATTTTATATATATATATATATATATATATTTTTTGTTATTTTGTAGGGTATACTGAGTGATGGAAAGGTAGTAGCTGTCAAGAGACTTTCAAAAAGTTCTGAACAAGGTTTGAGTGAATTCACCACTGAAGTTCAACTAATTATGAAACTTCAACACAAAAATCTTGTCAGGCTTTGGGGTTTTTGTGTAAAAGGAGATGAAAAGTTGCTTGTCTACGAATATATGCCTAATAACAGCCTAGATGTCTTTCTCTTTGGTTTGTTTCCTTCATTTCCTTCTAAATTTCTTTTGCCTTAAAAGAACTTAGATCCAATTATGTTCAAATTGAACGTTTAAAAGTAAGCAATATAGGTGCTTATCTTACACTTCAAACTTTATGTCTATTTGGAATGGATAGATCCAAAGAAACGGGTGCAGCTCAATTGGAGTAGACGTCTTAGTATTATTAGTGGAATTGCACGAGGGGTTTTATATCTTCACGAAGATTCTCGACTTAGAGTCATTCATAGGGACCTTAAAGCTAGTAATGTGTTGTTGGATTATGACATGAATCCAAAGATCTCAGATTTTGGAATGGCAAGAATATTTGAAGGAAATGAAAGTGAATCCATCATAGGATTAATTGTTGGGACATAGTAAGTTAAATGTTTTTTCAATTTTTAGTTCAATTTCCTCAATATTATCCCAAGAATGAGTGGGAAAAAACAAAACAAAATTATTACCATGACATATGTTTCAACATCAATAATATTAAAAAAATCTTTAAAAAATCAATTATATTATAAGGTATCATGTGTTAAATGATTTTTTTTTTTTCAACGTATGCCTATATTGTTATGTATAAGTAGGTTAGAAAATGTGCCAAACATTACTTTAAATTTTATATTTATGCTTGAGTGTGCTACAAACTACTACAAATTTTACAATATAAGCCATATAAATCGATATGTAACTTTTAAACACAAAATAAAAAAGTTAAAAATTATTTATTATTTATTATTTATTTTAGTTATTGTTATTGTGACATCAATCATATTTATTATCATGTTAATTTCAAGTTTTTATTGTAAAATTACATGTTATGTAGTAGCATAGATTGCTCATTGATCCTTCATTGATTTATTTTGAATAGTGGATACATTGCTCCTGAGTATGCTATGGAAGGATTATATTCTGTTCAGTCAGATGTTTTTAGCTTTGGAGTTCTCTTGCTTGAAATCATAACTGGAAGAAGGAACGCTGGCTCGAATTGGTCAGATCAAGGTCCGGGTCTCCTAACATGTGTAAGTCATTATCTAGGTAAGTTTCTAAGCGTCACTGCACCTACTGGAATGTAGTTGATGTTGTAAAATGATGCATGCAGGCATGGCAGTCATGGAATGAAGGGAAAGTGTTGGAGTTAATGGATCCTTTGTTGACTGATTCATGTGATCCAGAAGAATTTTTAAGACACGTCCATATTGGTTTACTTTGTGTTCAAGAAGACGCATCTCATAGGCCAACCATGTCTTCTGTTGTTCTTATGTTGAATAGACAGACCGTGACTCTTCGCCCGCCGCAGCGACCTGCTTTCTCTGGGGGGCGATTTTCTGATTACAAAGAAACCAATGTCATTTGCTCTGTCAATGCTGTTACAATTTCTACTATTTTGCCTCGCTGATGGAAGCAAGGAATGGGTTAATTTCAAACTTCAAATGTGTGCCTTGTCGTTAGACACGGTTTCAAAATTCTGTTTGGACCGTAGTTTTTGTTTTATTTAATAGTTAAAGGTGATAAAATTTTATTCAAGGGGATGCATGAGAGGGCAAGGAAAACATAGGGAACCTCCTGCCCAAGGGAGTACAGAATGTTCGCAAGACTAAAAATTTGGTCAAGGATGTAGTTATACCTGTACAATGTATGTGCCTTTTCAAATTCATTTGTGGACTTTGTTTGTGATTCCAAATTTTCCAAATTTTCCTTATCTCTATATATTTAAAAAAAAAAAAAAAAAACATAGACATATGGGGCAAAAAAAGGACAAGCTAGATCATCATATGATAAAAATCCACTTGTCTCACTTAGTGCAATTCATTTCATGTTCTACTAATCATAACTTGCTATATGCCATATTTTCTTTTTATAAAGTAACCAAAGTTTAAAATGAACAATAACGGGGAGAGTGGATCTCCTTATAGCGCAAATCTTGATAAGGTTTAATAAAACCTAAAAGGATTCTAGACAAGGAGGAGCTTGAGATTCATCGGATTATGCAATTGATACATTGCTCGTTAAAACCAAAACACTGGAATGCCTTAACCAAAAAACATTCAATGGTCACATTCCATTGATACCTCACACTGCATTGTTCTTTTATCTTGCACTATTGATAATATTATTTTGTTGGGCATTTTTCCAAGATTATTTGTATGTGGGTTTTATGTGTTTGTCTAGGACTATTACTTAATGTAAAAGTTTAAGTCTATGGATTTGAGCCCTATAACTTTATATTAATTCTTCAAATTATTTAATTTTTCTACATGTAGGACTTCCAATCACATGTATATACCCAACGACTATAATTGGTAAATATTAGCATACGCTTTTTAGGATTTGGGGAGGATAGCAAGAAAGGATGTAAAATCAAAATTTGGGTTGATGCTCATTGATGGCAATAATTCTTATAGTTGATGCTCCATCAATCCATTTATGGAGCTTGGAGATTTTCCCCCGGCCCCTTTAATTTTATATTTTATTAAAATAAATATTAATAATGTTTTGGTATTTTTTCTAAAAAAAGAATGGTTAACGATAAATATGGATAGAAGGACTAGCGGTGTCAATCTATATATATCTAAAAGTTAAAGCATAACTGTAAGGACCAGTTTTGACTCGAACCCAAAAAAGGAATGGGCTCAGGCCCAAAAAGCCCGAACAATGAATTTGTAGAGAGTGGGAGAAAAAGCTAGTCTGAATATAGGGTAAAGATATTGGTTGGCTGATAGTGTTAAAGGGAAAAAATTACTCATGCAAAGATACAAAAAACATCCTTGGATATGCCCTAATAGTATGATCAATAATATGGAACTCCTTTTTACTGTTATCTTTCTTCAACCTTTCGCTCTTTTTCTCTTCTTTCTTTTTTCGTCCCCCTTTCCTTGCCTCCCTTTTTGTGTTATATACTGTGGTTTTTGTATCCTTTTCTCCATCCACGTGTGAGTCAGGTGTTGAGAGTTTCTTTGTCCCCTTTTGCCCCTCCTTGAACTTTTTACTCTTAGCTGTAAGGCTGCTTGTTTATTGTTCAGACATCACCTACACATTAATGCGGCCAGAGAATTAGCTGGGCAGCATTTAATGCGGAGGTAGCAGTACTTCCAGATATTTGTTATCCCTCATCCTTATCCTTTATCTGGTATTTCCTCATCCCCTTGCCACAAAGTTCTTCCAATATGCTACATTAAGGAATTGAGAAGGTTCATGGCCACCTCGGACTGAGGCTCCGAGATGGTCATTATCCTCGGACACGGTTAAGTCCTCCATGATATTCCTTACCTCTTCCTATAAAACAGTTTTCATTTCTTCCATTGTTGATCGTCCTCGGATACACTCTTATCCTCGGACTGGGTATTGGGCCATAGGCCCAGCCCTTTCCCACACGAGTAGTACCTATGGGATCAATTGGCCCCCACAATAACATTTATTGTTGCTATGCTCTTGTTGAGTCATATCAACGACCATATCATCTACCTATTTCTCATTTCTCTCTACTACTTCCAACCATAACTTCTCTTTTACATTTTCATCTCTCCATTACTCTCATCCTTAATGTCACTCTTCATCTATCTCTTCATCTTCCTTTTATTTTGACTCTTCTTATCCCCATTTTATTACTATAAATATGACATTCTCCATTTCATTCTATAAATATTTTCTCATATGAAAAAAGGTTATTACTCTCTCTCTCTCTCTCTCTCATGTTTGATTTTTGTGTGAATTTTTTGTATTTTTTGTATTTCTACTTTATATTGATGTATTTATGTGTTCTTTAGAATTTTACTTTGGGTTGCAATTTGGTTTTGTGTTTTTAAGTTATTATCTTTTTTTTTTCTATAATTGTTAAATATTATTTTATTGCATATAAATATAGTTTACAAGAATATAACGTTATTCTATTATACATAATGGTTTGGATAATTTGATGTTTGACTTATAACTATATTTTTTATTTGATACTTCTTTTTCTCATTTTATTTTCTATATCTCTCCCAAAAAAGGTGATTACCTCTCTCTCTCTCTCTCTCTCTCTCTCTCTCTCTCTCTCTCTCTCTCTCTCTCTCTCTATATATATATATATATATATATATATATATTCTTTTTTGCAATTTTACTTTAGAATGATGAATCATTGTATTTTTTATATAATGCTATTTTGGGTTAATACGATTTGGTAGTGTGCTTGATTTTTTAAGTTTTCCGTCACAAGTCTTCTCTCTCCCTCTTTTAGCGTTTGTTTGATTTTTTTTTTTTTT
This sequence comes from Quercus agrifolia, assembly GCA_029955455.1. NCBI lineage: Eukaryota > Viridiplantae > Streptophyta > Magnoliopsida > Fagales > Fagaceae > Quercus > Quercus agrifolia. The sequence continues at coordinate 67,252,312 of JARQAD010000002.1, forward strand.
TTGGACATAATACTTAGTTATTTTGGAAGTGAGATTTTGAATTTATATCAAAATACAATGTTGGCTATGTATTTGAATGTGTCTATCAACTATTAAAATTAAAACACCCAAGTTGAATATGTACATACAATATTTTTATTTTTATTTTTCATTGATTTATTATTTAGTTATAACATTAAAATTAAAGTAGATGAATATGTAAAGTTAAAACTAAATGAATTTGTAAAACCAATATATTTATATATTTAATATTTTCAAAAAATTAAAAGTAAAAAATAAATACAAAAAAGAATAATGATGTGGCCAATAATGTGACGAATGAAAAGGCTCAACAAGAGTGTAGTAACAAAAATGCTATATGAAGATCTAGTTAAAGGTAATTAAATCTTAATAAATAAAACTGTATGTAATAATAATAATAATAAATTAGATCATGTTCTCTTTATGTTATACTAGCTATTTTCTTTCATTTTGATAGGTGAAGTGTTCAATTTTAGACATAAAGTCTACTTTTTTCCTACTTATTATTTTAAATATTAAATTTATAATATGGTATAGTCACATAAGATTGTTTAAGAAATATGTAGTTCCAATTTCATGTATCTATATTAGTAAACAAAACTCAATCAATAGTTCAAAGTTACTCCAAAAATAAGAAAAATTATAAATATAATAATTTCTTTTTAAGTGAATGAAAATTTTGAATAATATATTTGAAACTCAAACAGTTTAGTTGTATAGAAAAAAAAAAAAAAAAAAAAAAAAAGAAAGAAAGGAAAATATAACGCACAATAGCATAATTTATCAAAATATGGACCGCTTAAAAAATGAAAAATATCAATCAAATAAATCCAAATAATAAAATGGTGATATATTTTTTGAGATAAAGAAATGAAAAATAATTTTAAAAATTATTTAAGTTTTTAGGAGAACGAATTATTTTTCACAAAATTTAGAGAACAAATTATATATTATACCATAACTAAAATATAATTATTCATTCCCATCACGTGGATTTGCGACTAGTAGATATAAATTTGATGAGTTAAAGTAACAAAAGTGAGACTTAAAAAAGATGAACATGGACTAACTTAAAGTTTGTTTGAGAACAATTTATTTAACTGAAATTGAATTTTTTTTACAGAAAGTACTCTAGGGCTGGGTTTGGGAAGCACGTTTTGCATTTCCCAGACTCAGTGTTTTTGTTTCTAGTGGATCCCATGCACTGTTCACGGGATTCGCAAGTAATTTTTTTCAATAAAAACAACTTTAAAACTGGGTCTTACAATACTATTTATACATTTAAAAATTATTTTGGTATAGTGTTTTCAGTTTTCAGTAATAAGCGGTATTCTAATAAACCCTAGATAAAGTAAAAGTTAGCTGAAGTAGTACAGTGAGACTTATAAATAATACCAAAAAATACAATAATACCCATGAATAATTGTAAAAATAAGTTAAATAGTAAAAAAAGCTGCCCAATATATGTATATCCTAAACACAACCTTAAAGAGTGTAACAGAGTGTCTCAATAAGCTTTAGCTACATATGCTAAGGAGATAAAGGTTCTCTGTCTAGTTAGAGAAATGTCCTTTTCTTAGACACCTTTAGCTACATTTTGATAAGCCACCTTTAGCTACATATGCTAAGAAGACAAAGGATCTCTCTATCTGGTTAGAGAAATGTCCTTTTCTTCTTCCAATTGTAAACTTGGATTCTTGATTAAATAATTTCTATTACTTTTGATTAAAAAAATAAAACAATGTAATACGTATTTTTACTGCTATGTAATTTAAATTTGACAAAGACAGGAAAGACAATTGACATGTAATATTATTTGTTGACTTTACAGGACAAAATACCTACAACTATTTTCTCAAAAAAAATAAAAAACATACAACTAAAATGACCTAGCATTCTAAAATACTGCAATAAATAATAAAAAAAGACTTTGCATTAAATTATGAAAATATAAAAAGAAATATTTATTTTAAAAGCAGAAGCTTTTAACAAGGCGCTGTCACGTTAGAAAAAAAGACCACTTAAAAAACAGCCACGTTTACCATTTAAAAAATGATGCATTACAATATATCACTATGTTAAAACACTGTTTGAAGCCTTTGGGTATAAAATGAAACTAACCGCTTAAATCAAAATAAAAAAAGAAAGAGAGAGTGGTAAACAGAGAAAGGAGAGAGAGATGAGGCATGCCGAAGACCCTAACACACAGAGAGACTGAGACCGAGACCGAGAGATTCCAACAATGGCGACACATTTCAAGGAGAAAGGAGAGAAACCCGTAACTCCTCTCTCTTCTCAGAAACCCAAAAATCAAAACCATATCCTTCCCCCAAAATCAAAATCCCAAACTTAGATGAGAAAGAAGTAAGCAGTCACTCAATCTCCGATTCTCTCACACAATGGCCACCAATTCATCAGACCAACTCAACTTCAACCCTACTACTACTACAGAAGAAAGCACTAAACAAACCCTAGACGGTGACACTACTACTACTGCTGTCATGCCCACCAGATCGCCTCGAAGAAGAAGAAGAGGAAGAACCAACCGATGAGGCTTCCGATCAACCTTCTGTAACCATCGTCGATTCTGACATGAAGTACTGCGAGGATTCGAAGAGCATTGTAGTCGCTGCCTGTAGGGGATGTTGTTGATGTGGATCCCCAGCTTTCAATATTCAGAAGAAGATCCGCCGTGCCGAGCGATTCGGCGTTTCTTTGCAACTGACCGAGGAGAAAAAGCGTAATTCACGAAAAAAGGTCTTTTTCTATTTGTGTTTTCTTTTTAATTATTGAATTGGTGTTTAATTTCTGTAAATCTACATTTTTTTTTTTGTTTCTTTTAATGTTTCATAAATAATTTTTTAAAATACTAATTTCATGATATTTACCCGTTTAGGATTATTGAATAATTTTTGTTGTTTATGTTTGTTAACTATCCTGCAAATTTTCTTGGTTTTTCTCTTAAAAGACCATAATTTGCCAATATGAATTTTTGGGTTTTAGGATCAATTAGTTCAAGTTGGTTTCTTTTTATATCTGTATACAGTTCTTATATATGTTTGTATATATTATATTAATACTCTTCTTGCTGGCAAGGTTATGGGATTTTGATTCTATAAGAGCCTCTATGGGTTATATACTTATATATGATTTTTTTGGATTTTAGGATACTTAATTAAATTGGTTTTTTCCTTTTTTTTCTTTTCCCTGTGTATTTGAAGTTTTGAACTCAATTTGATTTTGTGAGTTTTTCCTCACATATACATTATGATTGTTGATTTATGATTGTGGTCTCTATAGCATTTATTCTTTTTTGGTGATTGTGGGTTTTGGTCTTTTAGATTTCATGGAAGAACAACTCCAGTACTCTGCTATTTGCTGATGTTTAGAATGTTCAAATATTACAGATTCAAATCACAATGGAGTACAAAACTTTGAAGTAGATATCAGTGAATGTGGGATGCAGTTAACATAGCGAACAACCATGAACTGATCAATATTGCTTGGAAAGGGTACTTTTTACATCTCTGATTCCTATGTTTTCAGTTATTTTTATTTTTCGACTGAGTCTGTATTGCGTATTTAATTGTATTGTGACTGTCTAGATCAGTTATATATTCGCTTGAATGCATCAAAATTTTCCTTATAATGTCTATTGAATTTTGCATAAGATTTTGTATCATGACTATAATGTAATTTCCTTCTTTCTTTTTTTTTTTTCTTTTTTTTTCAATTTCTTGAGTTCTGTTTTCTTGAACTGATTATGTTTTGTCGATGAGTGCATGCTAAATACTTGGCTACCCAATATCAAAACATAAGTTGGCCTAAAAATTTTAAGGAATATGTTTTTATGTTGTCACTGCTTTCACTGCCATCTTTCTAACTTCTGTTTGTGCTGATGTTGGTAGCATGTACATTTGTGCTCTTTTTTCTTTTATCAAAGAAAATCTTATTATTCCATTGTTGTCCCATAAAAATGTTGGAAATTTGGAATTACTTTAGGCTTTTTACCATTTTTGCAGCAGCCTAATAGAAGGTTGGAATTCTCCACAAATTTTTTTCACTACAATTTAGACTAGCTCAGTGATGACATTGCTTTAGTTTTTGTTATTTCCTATTGGCTTTTCTTTTATATATGGCTGTTAGAGACAATTTTGTGATGCCATCTCTAATCACCTATCTCTAATCACCTATGTTTTGTATTCTATGTTTTGTTAATGGCCATATTTGTAAGATGGATGGTTTAAAATCTTGAATGTTTGGGGAGTATAGTTATTTTGTAATTTTTTGTAAGTAAAATTATTAGTTTTTTATGTTAATTACTGAGTTTTTGGTTCTCTTTAGAATAGCGTTTTGTTATTTTTCTGTTGGCTCTTCTTTCATATATGGCTGTTAGAGACAATTTTGTGATGCCATCTCTAATCACCCATCCTCTAATCTCCAATATCACCTATTTTTTGTATTCTATGTTTTGTTAATAGCCATATTTGTAAGATGGATGGTTTAAAATGTGAATGTTTGGGGAGTACAGTTATTTTGTAATTTTTTGTAAGTAAAATTATTGGATTTTTATGTTAATTATTGAGTTTTTGCAGATTGAACTGCATTTTCTCTGATCGCCTTTGTTGTTTCTCTTCTTGATATTTAATTTTACTATTATTTCTCTATTGATATATGTCTCTGATTTACTAGAATGCTTATTTTGTTTTTGTTTTTTTTTTTTTTTTGGGAGCATCTTACGCTTTCCTTTTGCGTTAAGAATAATTTCTCATATATTTCAAAATTGTTCTATTAGACTTGGTTTCTTTTAATTTTTGTATTGCTCAGGCTATTAGGCTTAGTTTATTGGCAGGTTTTTTTTAATGTTTTTGTTGTTAGCTTTGTTTATTTTGTTTATTCATTTGTTTTTATTGTGTATGTCTTAGTGTTTTGGATTGAGTACTTATAGATGCTTTAATTTTATTTATTTATTTTATGAATAGATGATTACATAATAATGGGTGAAAAGCTTCATGAATTCCATAACTTGGGTGTGTGTATAATCTAATCTATCTCTTTGTGTAATTTTGAAGCAAAGCCTAAAAAATTTGAGGAACTTTAGTGTAATTAATCTTGATTCTTGCTGTCTTATTGAGTGCTTATGTTTATGTGCTTTTTCAATCAAGGTATTTCAGTTAGTATTGATTTATGCTTAGTATAGTTGTTTTGATTTGGTTTGGTTTTGGATATATGGTTAATATGATTTTGGGCAATTTTTCAACCAGCATAAGAGTTTTTGCCTTTTGCATATGCATCATGCTTCGTGAATTGACCATTTCAACCTGAGTTTACAAACTTTTCACTCAACTTTCATCAAGAACAATTTTAGGTTTACTTATCACTCTTCATTTATTATTGATTTTTTTCCCCTGGGTTTGTAGGTGGAAAGGCATTTCCTTAATGCAATCCAAGTCTTAGAAGATAAGGTATGACCAATGTATAGTTTTTACTTTATTGAAATCTCTTTGATTTTGTGCTTTCATAGATCGTGGTGAAAAAGTTCAAATTTGTTGAATCAAAGGGTTTTGAATCTTTTGATACAATGATTTGCATTTATCTTTAATTTTGCTTATTTATGTAAAAATAATTGAATTGTCTATTCAAATTGTCAGGTTATAGAGAGGAATTACCATATTCATCTTGCTTAATTTGTTTTTTAATATTTTGAGTTACATTGTTTACTAAAATGGTTTTGTTAGTGGGGACTGAAAATGTTTCCAATCCTTAGATAGTTAAAAGTAGAAAACATAGACATGTTTGATGCCTGTAGCCCATTGTTATTAATCTGAGTGACATCTTTGAGAAGAGGATCCCATGAAATTGCATTATCAAATTTAAACCATAACTGAAATATAAAAGTTGCATTTTATAATTTAAAGATATAACATTAAACCTAAAGCATAAGAGCTGGACATAAAGAAATTACATCTCCATAGACTTATGGGGGATAAACTTGGTAATAGATGTGTTATCTCATATAAATTGTGTATTCATTTATTTACGTTTTGTATACAAGTGAATATTATGATGAGGAGGTTGCTGGTAGAGTGTATGATCTTGCTACCTTAAATAGACAATCTATATCAGTAGTTAAATGAATAACATATTTAGTTTTATACAAGGTTGAGATTTCTCAATTATATACAAAAAATTGTAATATTCAGTTTGATTTTTATACATCGTTGATATTTTTCATAGTTAAACTGGCCTTCATTTGGGTTCTATTCAATATTTTGTTGCTTTAATACAATTGGTAGGCTTCACCCATGGTTTCTTACTTTTTCATATTTTTACATTATAAACATTGTCTATATTTTCTTTTGGTGTAGTAGGTATTGTCATTAAAAAAAAAAGAGAAGTGAAATTGATAATTTGTTATAAATTCGTGGCACTACATTTTTGGAATCACTCTTATAGTGAGAATGCGAATTTTTTTTTTTTTTGGGGCTAAGTGAAATCAAATTTTTTTTTTTTTAATTTTGGGGGGGGTGGTGGTTTAAGTGAATTTTGTGAGACTATTTACTGTTGTAGTTGATGTAATTCGTAGGTTATTACTTTAGGATTTGAATTTCATGATATTTTAATTATTAATTATTGTTAGTTGAAGACATTGGTACTTGCTTCTCTCTTGGACCACTTTGAATATATTTTGTTTATCTTTTTGGAACTTTGGAACATGCTTTAAATATTAGCTCTTTTTATTTATTTATAGAAAAACAAAATAATTAACTCTTGGTTGGAGTCGAAAGAAAGAAAAAAAAATCACTTTTTTTTTCATTTCCTTGAGTGCATGTGTGATGAAGGAAAACCTTTTTTTTTTTTTTTTTTTGGGTCTATTTCAAATTTTGTTGAATGAGCAAGAAATTTCAAGATTACATTTTATTGTCTCTATGTAAGACTCCTTGAATTTAGGTTTCTTTCTTGCAATTTTTTTTGTTTTTTTTTTTTTTTATTATCTAATTATGAAAATTTTAAATTTTCACATGTGGTTTATTTTTTGTAATAAATAAAAGTATCCCGCACATTGTGCGGGTTATAAGCTAGTTTATATAAAAATAATGGTCGGACCTAGTGTTCTAGGCTACTAGTCATTTTTATATTTATTTTTTGGCAGAAAAATATGACCAATATTTACTGTCATCACATAGTTACTAACATGAAATCTTGTAAACATTCTTTGACTTTTGTTCGGAGGGCAATTTCCCTTTCATTCTTTATTTTAGTTTATTTTCTGGTTGGCTAGAGAGACAGCAAGAGTTGCTAAACGAAGGTGAACTATTTCAGCATAATCATTGGATGGGGAAAAAGCTCCTAAGTTTTATGATGGGGCAAAGCCCACAAGCAGATCTGAAAGGCTCTATCCAAAACTAGGCCATTCTGATCCGGTCAGCTCAATTGGGCTGGGCCTAAAACTATGGACCCAGGTTGATTTAAAGTTATCCTGCAAGCTCAAGGCTTGAACAAGCTAGCTATTAAGCTTGATCCTTTGAGCAAGACAACTATGTATATTTTTGAGAACTGCTTATTTTGCATTAAGTCGATAAAAAAATATAATTTCTGGTAATTTTTAATTTTTTATGTTAAATGTGTTACAACAATTTAAAAGCTAATTTATATATATTTTTTATAAGAAAAAGCTAATTTATTCAAAGCTACTAAAATATAGATTATTTGCTAAAAAGTTGAGATAAAAAGCAAAAGACAAAACCTTTTTCAAAAATTACTAAATTCATGCTAGGTAAGGTTGAATAGTTCCTCTAGCCGAGCTACATGCATGAGGTACATTGAACTAAACTCAAATTAACCTATTATTAATAGTTGACAGTTGAGCACCATTACCTAAAAATGAGTGCTTACTTCCTCCTATTTCAGTATTTATTACCTCCTATCAATCATCGTTTGCATTTCGTGAAACACAACAATACTTTTCCTTTTTGTTGTACCGGAAAATGTTCTCTAGCCCACCTCAAGGAAAAATATACCCAACACGGGGAATATGTTTCCTTTCTCTCACAACTAGTAACTTCCACTATAGAATGAGACTTACCAATTGTGAGAGAGGAAAAATATATACCTGATGTAAGGTATAATTTCTCCCACCTAAGTGGATGGTATGCCCATAATTGTCAGTATCGTACAATACGCGATACGTATCATATCGTGTGTAAAAAGTTTTGTATCGTATCGGCGTATCGTAAACACTTATGAATCGTATGATACAATATGTGTATCGTATGAATCGTATCGTATTGTAAAATTGTACATATCATACGATACATAGACATATGCTTTAAAATGAGATTTTTTTAATAAAAAATTTGTACTTTTATTTGAATCTAACAAGTTGTTAGACTTGTTTTTAACACAAAATAATTAGTTTACTTAATTTATCCTACTAAAGTAACATATTCATAAGGTTTTTTTTTTCTCTTTCCTATAATTGGACTACACAGTACACACTTACCTTTTATTTTAATATTTAAAAATTTAATTTATTATTTATTTTATTGTTATTGTTATAAGTCCAAGAAACTAGAATGCCAAAAAAGAATTTATAAAAAAATTATTAAAATAAAAAGAACAAAAAGAGATAGTAAATGTTAATGACAAATGATGATGAAGAAAATTTTAATGAAGAAATAAATTTGCAAAATTATAAACATGATGATAGCGTTGACTTAGATGGGGTTATTAGGAAATTTGATGAATATGATGAAAATAAATTATTATTTTTGGGTCATTTGTAATATATTATCACTTTTGAATTTAAGTAATTTAAATGTGTATGTTATGAACACATGCTAGTTTGATTTATTTAGTTAGCTTGTTAAATATTATTACATAAATGATGAATAAATTAGTCATTAGTTGAATATATTCAAAATTTATAATAAATATATCCTTTATATATGTATATTTATAATTTTTTATAAATTTTATTAAGTGTTTGTGTATCTTACGATACACGATACGATACAATACATGATATGAAAAAACTAAAAATCGATTCACAATAAGATTCACGTTTTGACAACTATGGGTATGCCCACATATTGGCCCATTACTTAAGAATTGCAATATGATTAAATGTAACATTAACTTGCTTAATAAGCACAATAGATGGACTGTCGTTTCATAGCAAATGAACAAGATAATGATTTATACCTACTCTTATCAGGATTCCTTCATAATTATGAGATGTTCCTTTGTTTTTAGTCACTTTCAATTGTGACTCTAATTCTCTCCTTTGCGTCTGTGTTTGTTTGTATATATACTTGAGCTTTTTAGCCAATCAATGAAGTTAAATATATATATATATATATAAATTAAAAAAAAAGTTCATTTGATCGAACGATGGAGTGGCATCATTGATATTTCTCTCAAATCATAAAGCATTTGAATTTTGAAGTCAAGGCGTATTAGCATTTCAAAACGAATGTCCTGGAAACTACTTTTACTGTCTGCAAGTGTTTGGACTGGCAAATCATGTTAACTACAATCCCACAAGCTACAAAATACAAATTCTATTATTCCTTTGGATTCCTCAGTCAAACAAAAAATATTCCCACAATGTGCTCTGTGGAAAAATCTAGGAAATTGATTGATACAGAAATTTTGGCCTAAGAATTCTTCCAAGAAATTATGTATCAACAATAGTGACTCCATGATTTGAGAGACTTGGCCATTTTCATTTTGGTAGTACTAAGAATGCAAAGTATGCTTTCAAGAATTATTCTTTTTTAAATGTGTTACAAAAATTTAAAAGCTAATTTATATTTTTTTATAAGAAAAAGCTAATTTATTTTAAAAAATTAAAATATAGATTATTTGCTAAAAGGTTGAAAAAAAAGCAAAAAAACAAAACTTTTTTCAAAAATTACTAAATTCGTACTAGGTAAGGTTGAATAGTTCCTCCAGCGGAGCTACAGGCATGAGGTACATTGCACTAAATTCAAATTAACCTATGTTTTAATGGTTGACAGATGAGCACCACTACCTAAAAATAAGTGCCTACAGAAAGCCCTCCCCTTTGATATCAGTATTTATTTATTTTTTGGTAAACATATCAGTATTTATTACTTCCTATCAACCATCGTTTTCATTTAGCGAAACACAACTAGACTTTTCCTTTTGTTGTACCGGTGAATGTTCACTAGGCCCACGTTAGGGAAAAATATAATATGCATATGTTTTCTCTCTCTTTCACAATTAGTGGATGACATGGTATAATTTTTCCTACCTCAGTAGATGACATGTTCCCATATTGACCCATTGCTTAAGAATTGCAATATGATTAAGGTTATATTTGGAATTAGCTTAAAAAGTCAGTTTTTATTTTTATTTATTTTATTTTATTACTATTTAGCTTATTTTTACTACTATTCATGGATCCTATTGTACTATATCAGCTATCTTTTAGTTTTATCTATAGTTCTTTCATCAAAAAGTTCTTAATTCCAACTAAATAAATTGTTCCAAACAGACTCTAAATGTAAAATTAACCTGCTTAATAAGTACAATAGATGGACCGGGGTTTCATAGCAAATGAACAAGATAATGTTTATACCTATTCTTATCAGGATTCCTTCATGATTATGAGATGTTTCTTTGTTTTTAGTCACTTTCAATTGTGGCTCTAATTCTCTCTCTTGAGTCTTTCCCTACTTGAGCAGGTGAGCTCTAATATTTCTTTGAATTTCTCGGTCAAACAAAAATTATTTCCACAATGTGCTCAGTGGAAAAATCTAGGAAATGATTGATACAGAAATTTTGGCCTAAGAATTCTTCCAAGAAATTATGTATCAATTTTCGTGACTCCATGATTTTTCGTATAAAATAATGACAAAATTATATTATAAGGCCTAAGGTGAAACAGGATAGAGTCCATTTCGAGAGACTCGGCCATTTTCATTTTGGTAGTAGTAAGAATGCAAAGTTTGCTTTCAAGAATGATTCAATTGCTTAAGCTTTGTTCTTTTCTAGCTCTCATTTATGAACTTGCTTGTGCTGACCCTCTTAATGATCCTCCTGATGAGCTTTGTTCAAGCATTAGTAATTACACGGCTGGTAGTCCTTTTGAAAATAACCTCAAAGATCTCTTCCTTTCTTTATCTTCAAATTCTTCTATTACTAAGTTCTACAATACTTCTTCTGCAAACGACCCGGATAGAGTTTATGGACTGTATATGTGCTTCAACTACGTTGATGGAAACGACTGTCAGAGCTGTGTAAGCCTTGCAACAACAGACATTGTTAAGCTCTGTCCAAACAATAAGGAAGCATTTGTAGGGGAGGAACTTTGCCAATTTCGCTACTCGAATCAAAATTTCTTTGGCCAATTGAATGTTACTGGAAACATTCCCAAACAAAATGAAAAGAACATTTCAGAGCCACAATTGTTCAAAGGTGTTGTAAACAATGTATTGAGTAACCTTGCGAAAAAGGCAGCTTTTGATCCTCTGGCTAACATGTATGCTACTCGAGAAGAACCCTTTAAAGATGATACAATCTATGCTCTAGTGCAGTGCGGTACTGACTTGTCTGCAAATCAATGTAACTCATGCCTACAGAAGGCTATATCAGATATTCAAACATGCTGCTATTTCTCTGTTGGTGCAAGACTTTTTAGTCGTAGTTGCTATTTGCGCTATGAGTTCTACAACTTCTATCAAGTTCCACCTTCTTCCACAAATAATATGAATGGGGAAAGTAAGTATCCATAAACACTTTTTGACATATTATTTATGTTTTTATGAAGTGACAATGATCAATAATTAATTGAATGCAGGTAGTGTAAGGAAAATATGGATGATCATAATCTTGACGGTTGTACCAGTATGCCTTGTGGTAGTACTGATTGCTTTCGTTTACTGGCTTGCAATGAATAACAAAAGCAAAAAAAGTAAGGTGATTGATACAAAGTTGCTTGAAATCTACTCTCTCATTTTTGTCTAATTCTATTTCTGTTCAGGGAAGAATGAAATAGCAACTCAAGGACCTATTTTTCGTACCGTTCTTGACCAACATAACACTGACTTTCAGCACCAAAATTTTCAAGGAAGAAATGACCAGCAAGATCAAGAACACCCTTACTTTGATTTTGCATCCATAAGTGCAGCTACTGACAACTTCAGTGATTCAAATAAGCTAGGAGAAGGGGGCTTTGGCACTGTTTACAAGGTAATAACAATTTCTGAAAACAGGGGGAATGTTTGAAGTCTAAATTGTACAAGCTTTCTATTATTCCATTAAGTGAATTGGAACTAAAAGAAATCATCATTTGTAGGGTATACTGAGTGATGGAAAGCATGTAGCAGTGAAAAGGCTTTCTGGTTGTTCTGAACAAGGTTCAACGGAATTCACCACTGAAGTTCTGCTCATTATGAAAGTTCAACACAAAAATCTTGTCAGGCTTTTAGGTTTCTGCATAGACAGGGAGGAAAAGCTGCTTATCTATGAATACATGCCAAATAGCAGCCTAGATTTCTCTCTCTTTGGTTTGTTTCCCTCAATTAAGTTCAATATCAATTCAAAAAAAAAAAAATCTATAAACCTAATGTGATTTTTCAATCTTTGAGTATTTTCTCTACATTTCTATGGTTAGATGCAAATAGACGAGAGCAACTCAATTGGAGCAGACGAATTAATATCATAAATGGAATTGCTCGGGGATTACTTTATCTTCACGAGGATTCTCGACTTAGAATAATTCATAGGGACCTAAAACCTAGCAATGTGTTGTTGGATAATGATATGAACCCAAAGATTTCAGATTTTGGGATGGCAAGAATCATTGAAGGAAATGAACATGAAGCTAATACTGCTAAAATAGTTGGGACATAGTAAGTAGTCCTTTATTCTCTTGATCTTCAGTTTTTTTTTTTTTTTTTTTTGGTTGTGGATAAATCTTGAATGATGGAGAAAGGGGATGGAAAAATGAAGGATTTTTATTTATTTATTTATTTATTTCTATGGTGGAAATATAGAAGGACAGAAAGGGAAAATGCATGGTGAAATTTTGCTAGTGAATAATTTTCTGAACAAAACCATCCTTTCAAATTAAAACTTGGTAATTGGTAGGAAAACTTTAAAAAGAGAAAAGTGTTCTTTCAAGAAATTTACTATTTAATTTTATGCGTTTTTATAAGAAGTAATTGTCTTTTATTAAGCTCATCATATATATATTTTTATTCACTCAATTATTTAATTACATTGAACAGTGGATACATGGCTCCAGAGTATGCTATGAATGGATTATATTCCATAAAGTCTGATGTTTATAGCTTTGGAGTTCTCTTGCTTGAGATCATAACTGGGATAAGGAATGCCGGCTTCCATCAATCAAAACGTGCTCCCAGCCTCCTAGCATATGTAAGTTTGTCTGGCATGTGTTGTTAATACGTTCATCAAGATTACTGGTGTTGCCGCAATTGCTGACCCTGTTAGATGATGATTCATTATAGGCATGGAAATTATGGAATGAAGGAAAAGGATTGGAGTTGATGGATCCTTTATTGACTAATTCATGTTCTTCGGATGAATTTTTGAGATACATTCATATTGGTTTACTATGTGTTCAAGAAGATGCATATTACAGGCCAACAATGTTCTCTGTTGTCCAAATGCTTAAAGGTCAAACTATGACACTTTGTCGACCTGAACGACCCGCTTTCTCTGTGGGGAGATTCACAGATCACTATGAAACAAATCCTAACAGCTGTTCAATCAATGGCTTAACAAGTTCAGGTGTTTTGCCTCGATGATGGAGATGAGGGATCGGTTTGATATCTCACAATGCCGACATTTGTTTTGTGTGTTTCCAGACTGGTCATGACATTGAAGACCTTACAAATTCAAGGTTATACCTAAAGTTTATGGGGGCATTAGAGATAATATGGCCTTAGAAGCCCAAACCTGTTATAGGCCCATTTACTTGTAGAAGAAAGCAAACTTAATTCAAATGTTAGTCTACAATTTTCTAGTATATAAACCCTATATTTGATCATTGTAATATATAAGTCATATGATAAAGATGTAAACAACAATTGCTTTCTGCTATAAAATTAGGCTGAACCTTGCTTCTGGTTTTCTCATTTTCCTGACTCAACTGCTTTACTAGAAATAAATTTACTGTGTTAAGCCAACAAATGCATGTGGAGATAGTCCTAGAAACTTGCTTAAGAACTACCATGAATGGAGCATGAATTCTCTCTTTTTGGAGCATGGCCTATAGAAAGAAAATTAATAAATAACTTATAGCTAGTCCTATATAATGTCATTGTTGATTTTATTTTAAAATTGAACTTGATTATATTACTTTTACATATAAAGAATGTTCACAGAAAGTACGTTTGATCTGCAAATTTAACTCTGATATTGACATACCTTATAGACTATACAAGCACACCACATAGACTATTGATATCTTCACGGTCACTATCAACAACTTGCATACTATTTACTCCGCCCCAGACCCTACTGCTTGGATTCTTCAAAAAAAAAATAAGAAAAAACAAAAAAGACCCAACTCTTTTCCAGTCAAGATTCCCTCTTTGAGCACGGCAGCTTCTGAGTGATGGTTAATACTTTAACCGTATAGAAAATTCTGCCAACACATTGTTGTCAATCATGGAATGTCGCGCAGCCTTTTTGGACCACACATTGATTGTTGTCAAACATGGAAAGTCATGCAACATTATAGGACCTCGTGAGCTAGAAATCTCTGCACATTTCTTTTTTCCATCTCTAGTGTGTTCAGCTGATCCAATTTGCTATCAAATTAGGAAGATGGACAAAGGTGCACTTTCAGCTATGCTTTTCTTCCTTATACCACTGTACATGCCCAAAATTGTTGCTGCTGAAGATTGTCTCTTTCTTTTTTGTTCAAATGATTTCCAAAATTACACAAAGTACAGCCCTTTTGAAAACAACCTCATACACCTTCTTGAGTTATTGCCTTCCAGAACTTCAGTAACAGGTTTCAACAGCACCTCTTTTGGAGATACTAGAAAAGTCTATGGCGAAGCACTTTGTAGAGGGGATATCAACTCCACAGCTTGTAAAACTTGTATTGAGACTGCTAACAAAGAAATCTTGCAGTGCAAGAACGAAGAAGTGGTAATATATCTAGAACATTGTCAAGTTCGCTATTCCTACCAGCAATTCTCAATTATGGTTTATGCTGGGAAGTATCCTGACAGGAATAAAAGGGAGAAAACTATATCAAATGAGGACCCGGTTCATTTTAATAAGGTTTTGAAGCATTTAATGAATGTCCTTTCAAATGAGGCAGCACTCAATCCTTCTAATAAGCGCATGTTTGCAACTGGGGAAATTCAATTTTCTAAGAACAGAACAATTTATGGTTTAGTACAGTGTACTAGGGACATTTCTGATGTATTCTGTAATAATTGTCTGGAATCTGCTATAGGCGATTTGAAGGCTTGCTGCTATTCTCGTGAAGGTGGAATTGTTGTTAGTAGGAATTGTAATGTGAGGTATCAGCTGTACAGATTCTATAGTTCCCCAAGCGTTCTAGTAACTTACCCAAGTTCCAAAGGTAAGGTCATTCAACCTTTGATAATTTATTTTCTATCAGTGCATTACATTAACACTTTTTTTTTTTGGTAAAGTGGAATATGCATTAAAACTAGGAAGAAAATAGAGGTTCAGGACAAAGCCTGTTAGAGTACAACCCTTGGCTATCAGCCTCAAACACATTCAAAAGGTCCACAGGTGGACTAGAGAACAAAATAAAGTCTGAAACTTGTGCACATCCTAAATTAGCTAATCGATCCGCGCAGCTGTTGGCCTCAAGGTAGACTTGTCTGATGCGGTGCTGGGAGAAACTAGTAACCAATTACCTGCAGTCATCAAAGAGGGTAGAAGCAATAGAGTTAAGAGTAGGTCAGGTTAGTAAGCACGTCAACTATGGCTTTAGCATCTAGTTCTATAATAATAGCAGTCAAATTCATCTGTTGGCACAACAACAATCCGTCCCTGAGTGCCCAAAGCTCAGCCAAGAAGCTATCTGCTTTCCCAATTTTCCTGGCAAAACCCACAACCCATTTCCCTGCGTCATCTGTTAACAGACTCCCTCCCCCTGCTATGCCCAGCGAAGAATTGGAGGCTCCGTCTGTGTTAAGTTTCATCCATCCCGGATCAGGTTTCTCCCAACAAACTTTCCTGGAAATCATGTTTTTGGAATTCTTAAGTCGGTCAGCACAATGAAAGAATTCAGTCACTTGTCTGACAATTTCCTTTGCATTACATTAACACTTTTGAGAACAATAAGTCTACTAACACAACAAATTTCACTACATTTTTCACAACTGCAAGTCTGTGAAGATGACATGTTGTGATTGATGTTCAATATAAATAATGTCAATGCTCATCCCATATGAAAGTGATGTTACACTAATCATAGTTTGTCACCTTAACAAGTTGTGAAAAACGTTATGAAATTCGTCATATATCATTGTTGCTTCGAGAAAAAGCCTATATATGTCTTTTGGGCAATGCATATTTGACATGACACACATAACTACTAGATGACATTGATTGGAATATGTTGAGAATCTGTTATCCTTACCCCTGCTATTAAGACAAAAACACAGTCTAGTACTAGTTTTGGAATTGATATGTCAGCTAAAACTTAATTAAATGTAAAAGGTTGTAAATGATTCTAATTTCCATGATTCCTTCCTTGAGAGACTGATGTGTCATACAATAAAATCATAGCTACACCTCTGGGTGAACCTGAATTGAAAGGTAGGTCAGGGGAAAAAATGGTAAAAGAAAGAAAAGAACTGAATGCTAGAAAATTTAGTACTGTGTTGTTTCTTTTAATAGCTATTGAGAAAGTCTTTCCATTGAAAAACAGGGAAAAAACCGAAAATTTGGATGGTTGCAGTGTTTACATGTATATCAACATCGGTGGTAGTGGTTCTACTTGGTTCTTGTGCTGTTTATCGCGGATTGAAAAAGGGAACAAAACAAGGTAAATTTATCTAACTTTCTAAATAAACATCCTAATTATCTGATTTGCTAATAACCAAGAATCTGTCTTTGGTAGATGAGGAGAGAAGCCAGCATGCATTATTGCATGAGTTAGCCAGCTCCGCTGCAGTTGCAGCCAAACAAGAAGGTGAATTGGTGATCGCTGAGGAACTACCTTTTATTGATCTAGCTACAATTAGATCAGCTACAGATGAATTTTCAGACTCAAACAAGCTTGGGCAAGGTGGATTTGGCACCGTGTACAAGGTAAGACACTTTTGTGCTTCAAATTTTTGTGCTTACTTCCATGTGGCTGTATTGCTTCATTAGCCCCATTTGCATCTGACATTGGAATTCTTTCAGGGAACGCTACCAGATGGGAAGGAAGTGGCAGTGAAAAGGCTGTCGAGAAAGTCATGGCAAGGCTTAGAGGAATTTAAGAATGAAATCATACTAATCGCTAAACTTCAACACAGGAATCTTGTGAAGCTATTGGGATGTGGCATAGAGGGAGAGGAAAAGGTCCTCATATATGAATACATGCCCAACAGAAGCCTCGATATCTTTATTTTTGGTTCGTTCTTTTCTTCCTACATTCTGTTTCATAAGCTTGCTAATATTTTCAATTGCTTTTAAGTTTTCTACAATTCAATTTTACACATGATGTCAATGCACTAACCATTTGTTTAGTACTGAATTTTAGATTCAAAAAGAAGCTTGCAACTTGATTGGGAGACATGCTATAATATTATTGGTGGGATTGCCAGAGGACTTCTATATCTTCATGAGGATTCCCGACTTAAAATCGTTCACAGGGACTTAAAGCCTAGCAATATTTTGTTGGACCATGATATGATTGCCAAAATATCAGATTTTGGCATGGCAAGGATCTTTTGTGAAAACCAGAATATGGCTAACACAAGAAGAGTTGTAGGAACATAGTAAGTTGCTTCTTCCTATGTCTTTTTTCCCCCTTGTAGCTATTTTGTTATTGATGATAATAATGGCAAGCATAATTTTGGGATACAAAACAGTGGATATATGGCTCCAGAGTATGCAATGGAGGGACTATTCTCTATAAAATCAGATGTTTTCAGCTTTGGTGTGATCTTACTTGAGATTATTAGCAGGAAGAGGAATAACCGCTTCTACCTTACACAGCATGCCCCAACACTCCTTGCATATGTACATTTCTTTATTCTCTAATTGACAATTTTACTTCATATAATTTCAACTGGGAAATAAAAATTTCTATAAAATATTACGGATTAAACAATTAACAGGTATGGAGACTTTGGAGTGAAGGAAAAGATTTGGAAATTGTGGACCCTTTGTTGATGGAATCATGCCAGACATCTGAAGTCCAAAGATGCATTCAAATCGGACTTTTGTGTGTGCAAGAAGATCCTACAGACAGGCCTACCATGTCCACTGTGGTGGCTCTTCTAGGAAGTGAATCAATGGAACTTTCACCACCAAGACAACCTGCACTTTCTGTTGGTAATGTGGTTCCAAGTGGTCTGTCTTCAACAACTCCTTCTGTAAATGAACTTACTGTTTCTATTATTTCACCACGGTGAAGATTGACAAAGAAACTACTAGCCAATGTAGCATGTTCTAATACTGGGGAAAAAAGTGTACAAAAATTTCTATAAGATAGGGAGGGGGACATCTCACTTAGACAAGGAACATGGTCAAGTTTGAACATGGTCAAGGCAAGGAATGTTCTCGAGTTTGTGCAGCAAGATCTGGCTAGCAATTTATTTATTTATTTTTGGATAAATTGTTAGTTGGGATTAGAGAATTTAAACCTTAAAAGCCTGTTTGGTTTGAACCAAAAAGGGGTGTATTTTGTATTCATTTTCAGTTTTTTTGTGAGATTCACCACTAAAAAACTTGTTTGGCTTTGTATTTGTATTCAATTTTCATTAGAAGTATCCAAAAAAATAGGATTTGAATACAAAAACTGAATACAACTTTGTGGTGTTTTCATTTTTTTGAAAATAAATATAGTGTCATTTTTGTAAAAAAAATCAAATCTGTTGCGTTCCACTATCATTGACTTATCACAACAAAGAACACTCTCTCGTGTGGAAATTTTTACAAAAAAACACATAAGCTATCACCCAAGTAACCCCACTTGGCCATTCTATCTCGTGTGGACAACTTGTTGATTACAACTAACCAACCAATAAATGAATGCCTCGGGATAGTTAAATGGAACCAAAGCAGCTTCCACCACTTAACTTTGCTAGAGTTATCTCTAATCTCAACATGTATTGTAGCACAAGAAAACTTCCCAGATTTAGTAGCGTTAATAGGCTTTATTCTCATCTTTAAGTTCAGTAAGGAATAGTTGACTCTAAATAGTTATAAAGGCATTAGATTTAGCAAACCTCCAATTCAATGTCTTATCTTTCAGTTCATAATCCACTTTACCTTTAGGATTACTTGCAGCATCATAAATGAAAAAAGAAGAAAAAAAAAATTCACTTGTGGGTTTCAATCAACTCAAATCAAAAATCAATTGTAGTAAAAAAAAAAAAAAAAAATAGTGATTTTGGGGGAGAATTTTCTGTTGTAGTTAAAAAACAAATGACCTTTTTTTTTTCCATCAAACCTTGTAATCCTAATTCCACCCCGACCATAAAAGTGCATAAATTACACAATCTTATTTCCTTTTAGCCTTTAGGTAATTAGGTTTGATTCAATATTATTAATTCTGTTCCATTTCAGCCTGAAAATACCGTGCTAGTAAACAAATTGGAATAGTAACCCATCCTATTCCACTTCGAAAAAATTTCAGGTCATTACAGTCTATTTCAGGTTTTTTGGAATGTTTCGGTAAATATCGGTTGAAATTCAAGGTTTGGCTTGCATGAAGTTTGTGCTTAAAAAAAAAAAAAAAAAAAAAAAAAAAAAAAATTCTTAAAACCAAAACCAATTTGCATTTTGTACACCAAAAAACCTCAAAAGGAAAAAAAAAAAAAAAATTTGAAAAGAAAAGAAATGAACAAAGGTACCTGTACAGCTAAAAAAAAATCGTATTGAGGAATTTGAAACTCAAAACTTGAGAAGAGACACTACCCCACTGGTACTGGTAGAAAACATAGAAGTTACGAATAAGGAGGAAGGCAAAATGTAGATATAATAGTGTCTGGAAACTGCTTATTTTGCTAAAACTAAAATTTTTTTGCTGAAAATACTATAGATAAAGGTAAAAGTTAGCTGAAATAGTACAGTGGGATCCATAAATAGTACTAAAAAGTGCAGTAAGGCCCATGAATAGTAATAAAAATAAGCTGAATAGTAAAATAAGATAGCTAAAAATAATTTATTCAAGTAATATATATTTAGTGAGGAAAAATAATAATAATAAATAATAAAATGTTGGAAATTGTGTTGTATTAGGTAGTGTGCTTAGTCAAGGAATCAAGCCACTGCTTAACCCTTAGGGGCGTTTGGTATGAGGGAATCCACATTATTCCTAACATCTAGATTCCTAGGAATATAGCTATTCCTATGTTTGGTTTCATTGGGAATCTCTTAAGATTTCTAGGAATGTGAGATGATAATATTTGGTTTATTCTCAAAAATCTTAAATGAATTATTTATTTTTCCCATTCTATCCTTAGATTTGAATGTGAACTACCAAGTCCTTTAAAAAAAATTTCCTCTAAATAAATAATGAAAAAAAATATAAACTATTAATTAGTCCTTTAAAAAAATATCTTCCTCTAAATAAATAATGAAAAACAAAATATAAACTATTAATTAGCAACACATTCATTAAAACTGTAGTCTAATGTATGAATCTAGAAACAAAGCCATTAATCTATAAAAAAAAAAAAAATATATATATATATATATATATATATATATATATATATATATATATATATATATATATATAACCAGATGAAGCCACCCATCCAGATCTATATTTCTAGCAACTAAACAAAATCAAGAGTAAAAGTGAATAATTGGCAATAATGAAGGGTCATCTTCAAACTTTTTTTTCCACACGTGAAATTTGAATAGAACTTTGTTAAAAAATATATTAACAGAGTTGTCTATCATGTTTATGTTGTTTTGGCGGGAAAAGATAAAGATAAGAGAAAAGATATTGATGATTTATTTTATATTTTATCTTAATTACTTAAATGATAAGGAAAATGGGTTAAAATTGTCAATTTATAAAAAAATACAATTTCCTTTAAGCTTGGGAATCTAGATACACACCTGTTTTAAAGGGAATCACATTCCTACTGAGAGGGGTTTAAGGGGAGAATTCAGATTCCCCTGGCATCTGATTCCCTGGTGTAATTTACAACCAAACATGAGAATCTTTAAACATTCCTAGGAATCCTAAAACATTACCCCGTACCAAACGTCACATTAGTAGTTTTATTATAATTTTTTTTTTCAAGATTTTAGTTCATTTTTTTTTTTTTTAGTTTTTCCTTTTTGCGTGAAAAACCCTAATATATTATTAAGTTGCTCAAATTATAGATTAAAATTTAATTTTATTGGCATAAAAAAAAATTCTGGACGGTCCCAAAATTTTTTTTAAAGGTAAATAAATATAAAATTTTAAATTATTATATATAATTTTTTTTTTCTGAGGACCACCCTGACCATAAGTTGGCGCTACCACTGTTTTAATGTCTTGGTTCGGTCTCGTTGTGGGCTCAGCTTCTCATAGAGCGTTTGATCCGTAGGCCGTTAAGAAAAAAGGGACCTTTGGACAAAATAGACAAAAGACCTCGACATTTTGGCCGTTTATATCTTTCAGTCATATCTCATGGATGGGCCTACAGAATGACTTGGACAGTCCAAAATTTGAATTCAATCAATACTTAGTGTTGTTACCCATAATAAAATTTGTAGTTGAGGGTTTGCACTAGACTCATTGCGATGATGACATATGGTAAAAAATGGACACATGTCATGACCATAAAGGATTTAGTGCACTAGAACAATAGACCCAATTCAAGTTCCTCATAGGATTAGCCACATTGTATTGACTAAGCTTATCAAATTAACCTCCAATGAGGGGTAGCCAACTTGCTTTCAACCCAATCAACACTTATCATTCTCTTCAGTTTTTGTGTCGCCTCCTTACCAAATTTAAAACAAACTGGAAACTAAAATCATGAGTGCTATTTCCTTCAGTCAAATCCCATATGGGAATTACATATTTAATAAAAAAATAATCTTTTATATTTTTGATTACATATAATTAAATTTTCTTTTATCTTTTATACTCTTGATTCGTTGTTCGTGCAAGATAATATACCCATCTGTTGTGGTGCTGGGTCTTATATTTTGGGGCATTGGTGAAAGTAGTTGTTTGATATACAGTTGCAGCGAGAAGGGGTGTTAGTGTTCACTGACTATAGCTATATCCAGTGCACACTAAAACGTCTTGGTGTAGCTACCACTTTCCATAGACCATGAAAATGGTAAGATATGAAATATGGCTACCACTTTTCCTTGCCATATCCATGAAAATAGTATGTTATAAATTACCAGTTATTAGAATATAGTGACTTTGATTGTTAAACAATTATTGTGATATATATTCCCTCTTAATAAATAGGACTCAACATGTGGAATTTTTAATAATTTTGGTAGAGTAGGGACAAGATTTAAACTCAATATCACATTATCAATTATTTCAAAAGTTTTAGTTATTAGAAAATAATAAATTTACTTATTAAACCATCATTCCGATACCATGAAAGCTAAGTGTTCAACTTTAGTGGAATTTCCCCAAAATTTGTGTCTGGGTATTACCTTAATTAGGACCGAGGTAGTGAGACAAATGGCATGAGTCCATGGAGCAAACTCAAAATTAAGCATTGTTTGCAACAGTGTAACAACTCAAAATTTGGTATGGATGACAAAAGAACCTTTGTCATTCTACATATTAATGGCTATTACATGTCATTCTACAAAAGAACCTTTTTTGTTTATAATATTCGCTGGTCTACTGGATAAAAATTCATAAATATTTTAGAATGGAAACAATTACGTGGTCCTTGTGGCCAATGAGTTGTTTTGTTCTATCCTATTCAAACTGCGGACACTGAACCTACTTCAGAAACACATCACGCTAAACCCAAAAATAAGTTTAATTCGTTTACAAAATAACATGATTCTCCATTATTTCCAACATGATATAATGCTTGAGCAAGTGAACAAATATTACAAACTAACATCCCTGCTCTCTGCAACTGTATATCAAACAACTCCTTTCACCAATGCCCCAAAATATAAGACCCAGCACCACAACAGATGGGTATATTATCTTGCACGAACAACGAATCAAGAGTCTTGGGTTGCCTCAAATCTTGTTGGAGTGTCAATGCCTATTATCTAGTGGAAAGCAATAAATAAGGAGAGGGAGAGAAAGATAGAGAGAATGACGGTATTAATCAGGTGATAAGATGGAAAACAATAGCATTTAATGATTTTTTTTAACCGTTAGATTTCTTAAAAATCTACGGTGTAAAAAATGTGTAAGTTTATAAGAGTTACACTAGGTGTAACTTGAATATATATATTTACACTTGGTATAAGTCTAAACAATAATACACCACTTAATATTTTTTAATTGGATGCGAATTTTGACAAATTCACTGTTAGATTACATTATCTTCATATATTCTCTACGCTTGCAAATTTTCATGGTGATCAAAGATTAATAGTCATGTCATCAATCAATTGTTTAAATTCAAATTTTTGTCGTTTAAAATAATGCATAAAATATGAGTTTATGAATCGAATAGTAAATAATATTTAATTGACATGAAAATTGGCAAGAATGTTAAAAAAATATAAAACATGTAATTCAATGGTGAGATTTTCAAAATATGAATTTTATAACAAATTATTGGATGGTAACATTACTTAGAGTTACACCAGTTGTAATTTGAACTCAATCCTATAGATATATATATATATATATATATATATATATATATATATATATATATATATATATCTCAAGCTATT
Organism: Quercus agrifolia; assembly: GCA_029955455.1. Lineage (NCBI taxonomy): Eukaryota > Viridiplantae > Streptophyta > Magnoliopsida > Fagales > Fagaceae > Quercus > Quercus agrifolia. The sequence goes on from JARQAD010000002.1 coordinate 67,276,390, forward strand.
TTCTTATAGATAATAATCATATCAACAATAATTTTGGCACACAAAACAGTGGATACATGACTCCAATGTACACAATCGAGAGACTATTCTCTGTAAAATCAGATGTTTTTAGTTTTGGTGTGATCTTGCTCAAAATTATTAGTAGGAAAAGTAATAATGGCTTCTACTTTGCACAGCGTGCCCCTATGTACAGTCCCTGCATATGTTCATTTCTTTATCCTCTTGAATTGACAATTTTCCTACATATAATTTCAATAGGAAAAAAAAAATTCTATAAAACATTACTGTTTAAAAAATTAACAGGCACGGAGACTATGGAATGAAGGAAATGATTTGGAAATTGTGGACCCCTAATTTGTTGATGGAATCATGCCTGCAATTGGAAGTCCAAAAACTCATTCTATTAGGGAGATAAATACCTTGAGGAGCTTCTTTGAGTAATTAATATAATATATAGAGACACTTTAACCCAAAAAGCCAAACCCCAATGGGTATGTGCTCAATTATGTTATATTAACCACTTATTCTTCTCATCTTTATTCAATGTGAGGCTTCACTCACACGTGTAATCCAACAATCTCCCCTTCATGTGTGAGTCTCTGCCTCTCTATGGGTTTTAAGACCTCTCTATGGGCCATGAACAAGTTCTACTCACTCCCCCTTGCCTATTGGGCTTTTCACTTCATCAATGCATCATCCATGAGTCTCTCGTACGCCATCCATGGGAACCACGTGTCAACCCTGCATGCACATCCATGGGAACCCTGCACGTCTATGTCCATGGGAACCTCGCACCACACCATTATTTAGCACCATTAGCAATATTTCTTTGTTGGGCTTTTCTTTTCTTTCTTTTTGCTCCAGGATCTTTATGTATGGGCCATTTAGGCTTTCTTTGTCCCCGCTGGGTAAGGACCATGAACACATCACCACCTTCGCCGCACACCACCATGGGCTCTGATACCACTTGTTAGGGAGATAAATACCTTGGGGAGCTTTCTTGAGTAATTAATATAACATATAGAGATACACTTTAATCCAAAAAGCCTAAACCCAATGGGTATGTGCTTAATTATGTTATATTAACCACTCATTCTTCTCATCTTTATTCAATGTGGGACTTCACTCACACGTGTAATCCAACACATTCAAATCAGATTTTTGAGCGTGTACAAAGATCCTGCCGACAAACCTACCATGTTCACTGTGGTGGCTCTTCTAGGAAGTGAATCAATGGAACTTCCACCACCAAGACATGCAACCTGCACTTTATATTGGTAAAGTGGTTCCAAGTGGTCTGTCTTCAACAACTTCTTCGGTAAATGAACTTGCTGTTTCTATTATTTCACTATGGTGAAGATTGAAAAAGATGGGAACTGGATGCCATTCTGCATGCTTAATGTACCAAAATTTCTGGGAGATTAGGAGGGGGACATCTAACTTAGACTAGATACGCATTAATTTCAAGTTTGAGCATGGTGAAGGCTATGAATGTGCACGAATTTGTGCAGCAAGATGTGGATAGCAATTTATTTATTTATTTTTGGATAAATTGTTAGTTGGGTTGGAAAATTTGAACCATAAGTATCTCTATGAAAGTGACAATTAAGCTACAAGACTCTTTGTAGGTGGCTAGAATATTCTAATTTCGCAATACATGGCTTGTTATTTTAATTATAGAATGTTGAGTTAAAAAAAAGGATAAAACTTAGCTACAAAATCGATTGTAGCATTAGGCTACAAACTCACTCAATATCTTTTTATTTGAGGTGAATTTTGATAAATCCACTATTAAATTACATCCTCTTCTTATATCCTTCATATTTGCAAAATCATTGCCACATCGTAAATACATGTTTCATAAATAACATTGGGCAGGTAGATATCTATTGAAATCGTCTAACAAGTAAGTCTAGAAAAGGTTATTTAGACAAATATTCAAGGAAAATGTGATAATAATGTTCATACTATTTGTCGTGATGTGAGTGTGTAATAGTGGGACACACTTACAAATTACAATAGGCAAAGGATACCAAAACAGCCGAAGAAAAATGCTACGTCTGCAACATTTTCACAATAAATCATAGGTGGTAAGTAATTTCTGGTTCAAATTCAAATCTAGAACATCATTTCCTTTTTGCCCAACCGTAAAAGCTAATTACAACCTATCTTTTAAAAATTGCTTTGAAAATGTTATGAACATAGCATTTTTCATAATTAAATGGTTGGTTGGTCCAACGTGTGGCCTTTCATTAAATTTTTTTTTTAAATCTACATTTTGTGTGTTTTGCTACTAAAAGTTTTTTTTTTTTACTAAAAATTTAACAAATAAGTAAAAAAGTAAGGATAAATTGATAAACAAGAGGCCAGGATCCTTTAAAAAATATTGCTCTTTTTAATTCAAAGTTAGTTCCCTGCTCTTCTATATGCATGTGTGTACTTCATTCTTTTATTAGTGTATTTTTTCCCCTCAAAAATTTGATGGGGGTGATAGTAGATCCAAAGTAAGTATATGTTTTATTCATAATCATATTTTTTTTCTGAATTTTTCCAAAAGGTTGATAAGGACTCATAGATTCAATATATTATTGCAAACTTTAGTACATAATCAATCATAAAAAAAATTTAAAATAACGTCTATTTATATTTTGATAAATAATTTATTTGAAATATATTGAGCAACCATTATTTTGTGCCTTTATAAAACCAAATTGCAAATTGCATCCTTTAACTTTGCGTCATTTTGATTTTGTTCCTTAAAATTTAAAAATTTTGGATTTTGGACCTTGACATCATTTAGAGCATTTTGATTTGAGTCCTTCCATGAATACCTATTTCCAAGAAAACTCATAATCAGGGCCCACCCAACCACTAAGGCAGTTAGTGTGGTTTTGAATAATGTTCCATTCCGATCAAAACAAATGAAAATTGTATATTAATCCTGGTTTTAAAATCCGAACCAAACCGTATAATCCGACTTGGTTAACGGGGAACGCCTATCTAAATGATTCTTTTAACCCCAAAACCCACTCTACACAAAAAATTTAGTGAACTGTGCAAACCGAGGTCAAACCACTCGGGTTCGAGAACTATGACCGGGTTGATCTCACGGTTCAAGCTAAAGCTTAAAAAAAATAAATAAATAAAAAGACTTCAGTTCATCTCCAATGAAACTGAGTTGTTTGTGCCATTTTCTATGCCTTCTCAACCCCAAATTTGAAATTGTAGTCCCAAAACACACTAAATCAGAAAATTCACGTAATGAGATAATAGCACAAACCTTTTCTTAATCTTTCTCGCTTGTGTTTTCCTTCTACTTTCTTCTTCTGTCGCCAGTCACTAGTACCTAAAAGCCAAGATTTTTTCTTTTTCAATGAGTTCTCTACCACTACGGTCTATGGAATTGATAGGCACTACACTTCCCTATGTGAAAAGTTGGACATGTGGCTATGTCTCCACCTTTCATTTTGGTTTGTAATTTTAAAAAAAATTAAAATTAAAAAAAAATTTTAAAAAAAATGAATTGAACATCAAAACAGCCTACTACAAACCCATCAATTCCCACCAATTCATAATTTTGTATATTAATTTATTTATTGCTTTCGTACTGTCAATGTAATTGTAGAATAAAAAATGCTTAAAACATTGTATATATTTTATAATGAGTATACAATATTATACGAATTTGTATAAAAGTGTATAATGTTGTAAGCATTTATTTAATCTATAATGTAAATCTTACCTTGATAGTATATTGTAAATAAATAGTTTTTCTTATTATTATTATTATTATTAACAATTGCTAATATTGCGTTGATTTTTGAACATTATAATAGAAATTGTGATATGAAAAATACAATTGAAAGATGGTCTTTATATTTATTTGGTTTATTTTAGTCAAATTTTATATTTATACTAATTTAATATATTAATTTATATTTTAAATAATTATTAAATTAATTATAACGTCATCACGGTTCTATCTCGGTTGAACCTCGATCTGACTTTAAAAACCTTAAATATCTTCCTTTTACAATTCGATAAATGGTCCGGGTTTCAAAACCATGGTACCAATATGTAAACCAAATAGTAACCCCCAATTATACCACAGTTAAAATTACGGCCAATTCCAAACATTTCAATCTGTTTAAGCCAATATTGGCCAAAATTAGATTCAGTCGAGAAATAGAAGAAGTTTTTTGGCCATTAATTATCTTCTAGAGTATTAATTAAGTCTCAAAATTTAGCCAATGCATGAAAATCTCCATCTTAATAGCCATGCAATTTGTCTCCCTTCTTTCAACAGTTGGAATTCCTCTATCCATGTGCCACATAAAATATTTCTATATATAAACATAATCATAATTAATATATTATGCTAAAATATATAGTTACATATACAAACACAATATTCATAATAGATAACTATTAATAATAACAATGAAATTTTATATTTAGAAAATTAAAAAAAAAAAGAGAAAAAAAATCACATTATGTTACTTTTTTTGTTCATTGCACTAGTTACAAAATAGTATTTATAAATTTGGGATTCAAGTGATTGTTGAATGCAAAACACTAATACCATATTTTGTGATAGCCCTTGTCCAAATCTCACATTCCCCTCTCCCACTATTTATCTATCCAAAAAAAAAAAAACATGTAAATTTATTATATATTGATGAATCACAAATTGTGGAAAGAGAAGTCTACAATGACTAGGGGCAGAACCATAAACTTTTGTCTGGGGAGGCTAAGACTAAACATTCATTTTGAATCTCCATTCAAGTAAAAACTCAAAACACTATGGGAGCATCATAGCTTTCTAAATCCTTTTGAGTATACAAAAATTTTCTATTTTGCAAAACACATGTAACAAAGGAAAAAAAAAAAAAGAAAAAAAAAAAAGATCCAACATCTTGACCGTAGTGTGGCAATGTGGCATTATGCTATACGAGTAAAACATTTGGCATCCAATTTAGCTCTTCTTTAAATAATTGAATGATAAAACATACAAACATTGAAAATGTATTCATCAATGGATACTCAATTGGCTTTATAAATAAGAAAAAAAAAAAAAAACCGAAAATCATAAGCCACAATATAAATAAACTGAAATATAAATGAAAAGGAGAAGAAAAATCTTGTATCTCTCATTATTTTAAAGCCATATTCCCTTAACTTCAAGTAAGAAAACAATTTATTAAGAAAAAAAAATTGAGTAAGAAAGTGAATGTGAATGTGACTGTGATAAAAATCGCACCTGGATGAGAATCTTTTAGAATTGAGTGGTTCATGGCTGGAAAGTAGAGTGTAACGGAAAGGGACATGGAAGGGGATCAATTTCCTTGGGGCCAGCTCTTTAAAAAAAAGGTATTGATCCACACACTACTTTTATTTTTATTTTTTTCTATCATTCACTCCTCGGGGTAAAAATTGTAAATTTTGTTAAAAAAAACACATTTCTGTCTACTTTGTACCTACAATAAATCATTTTGTAAAATTTTTATGGGCCCATTGCTGTTTTACATATCTTTGGTAGGTGGCTTGGCTTTCTTCATAGACCTCATTGGATCTCAGTATAACTGACAGAAATTTTCTAAGAATAAAAAAGTTTTATTAACAAAACCTTCTCCATGGTCCTGACTCATGATATGTACCTGAGACTCCTGAGTCTGAGCAGTACAAGTATAAATATGGGCATCCCTTCTTTCAGTTTCTCCATGCACCTAGTGCTCCTTTCCATACTCACCTCTCTAAGCCTTACGATTGAAGCAGCCCAATACCGCTACCATTTCTGTTCAGACCAAACCACTTTCTCCCCCAATAGCACCTACCAGTCTAACCTGAACAACCTCCTCTCTTTCCTAAACGCAAATTCCACTCGTGAAACCGATTTCTACAACACCACCGTGGGTCAAATTCAAACCCCAGAGAACACAGCTTACGGCCTCTTCCTTTGCCGCGGTGACCTCAGCACCAATGAGTGCCAAGACTGCGTGTCAACAGCAACCAAAGAGATTGTTCAGCTGTACTGTCCAGAAGAAAAAGAGGCCGTGATATGGTATGATGAATGCATGTTACGCTACTCAAATCGATCATTCTTCTCCATCATGGAAGACGAGCCGAGTAAGACTCTGTGGAACTTGTTGGATATAACAGAGCCTGATCGCTTCCTTCAGCTAACATTGGGTGACTTGGTGCCAGTGGCCGCAAATGCTTCGTCCGGTGCTAAAAAGTTTGCTACCAAGGAAACCAAATTTGCGGAATCGGAAACGCTATACAACCTTGTACAGTGCACCCCTGACCTATCCAGCTTTGATTGTAGAAGGTGTCTTTGGGAAGCCATAACAAACTTGTCCAATTCTTATGGTGGAAAGAGAGGGGGAAGAGTTTTGTATCCTAGTTGTAACATTAGGTATGAAGTTTTCTCGTTTTACCATATGCAAGCTCAAGCTGCTGCCGCACCACCAAAAGGTACATATCCACTAAGTTTCATCCTCATCTGTACCGATGAAACTTAATTACTTTACCAGGCCGCACTTCTTGTAACTGGCCATCAACTGTTGTCAATAAAACATATATTGTTTTTGCAGGAAAAGGCAAAATCTCAACCGCAATAGCTATCGTTATTGCTGTTACAATTGCTGCCGCTGTGGTGCTAGTCATTCTGCTCTACTGCTTCCGAAGGAGGAAAGCAAGTAAGAAGTCCAATTCTATAAACGAAGTGAATTCTGGGATATCTGACGGCGTCCTAAATTATCATGGTATGCAAGTGGTTTCAAAGTTCACATCATACATTCATATGTCACTCTCCTTATTTTCAAAAGTCCAGGTGAGGGAATCATTTCATTAAGGATGTGTTAAATATTAGTATTAATACACCATGTTGAATATGCTAGTATAGATGCGAAAGTGGAAGAATAAAGTATACAACACAAGAGGATTATGTGGTTTAGCATAATGACCTACATCTATGGATGAAACCTTAAAAGGCTATATCAGTATTAGCATTAATATACCATGTTGAATATATATGCTAGAATAGATGCAAAATCAGAAGCATAAAATATATAACACAAGAGAGTTATATGATTTAGCCTAACAATTTACATCTACGGAGGAAACCCTAAATGGATACATGTCAATAATATATTAGTGTAGCATAAATCATGCATTACAATGAACCATAATGTGTGTATATATAGTAGGTTAAACCCTAGACTAGAAGGATTAGGTTTAGACCTATTGAATTTGACTAACATATCTTTAATAGGATATATTTTAAAAACTAAATAAATTAGAAATAATAAATTCCCGGCAATTTGTAGGTTAGACTTCTAGTAGAATTTGGAAGAGTGTTAAGTAAGTATTGGGGCAGCCAAAATTCCATAAGGGGTGATAGGAATCATATTGTTGACTGGGTAGAAAAACAATGTAAAAGAAAACCCTTGAAATGTGCATGTAGTAAACTGGGGCTTAGTGTTGCTGTTTACCACATTTGGAGTCATAGAAATGCAATCATTTTTCAAAGATTGATTAAACAGAAGATTAGATTGTGGGGCTCATCAGAAAGCAAGTCAAGATTCGAATTGAAGGCGGTAGCATGTTCCCTAGATCCGCTGTAGATGGGGATTCACTAATTTTGTTCTTCAGAGAGCCTCGATTTAGATTAAGGATGCTACCTAGGCCTCCATACTAGATTGATGAAGTTGTTTATTGTTTGGTTTGCTGGCTATCTGTTGTTGAGTGTATTGGTTGTATTTTGTTTTGATTGTGCTTCAATTTGTTTGCTGATTTATTTATTTATTTATTTATTATTATTATTATTATTATTATTTTCATTTTGGTGTTGTAGTTCTGTAATGGTTCTGCAGGTTACAAGGTGGTGTTGCTTTGAGTTGTGGTTCTTGTTTTTGTTGGTTTGTTGTTATTAGTCTTGCTTTAAGGAACCTAGTCTAATTTGTTGCTAGTTAGGGTTGTCTGTGGTTCTGTGTTTTTGCTGGTTCAACTGTTTCAATAAAGGTTCCGGATTATCAAAAATAAAAAACATCTACGATGGTTAATAATTTATCGAAATTGATAAAGATTAAGTTGATTATGTACAAACTCTCACCTCATCATATTTGCAAACAATGCTCTTTGTAGTGTAATCTCTTACGTTTATTTATTTTTGGATGTTTAGCTGCGAGTGAAGTAACAACTCTTGAATCCTTGCAATTTGATTTTGGGACGATTGAAGCGGCCACAAACAAATTCTCAGATGACAACATGATTGGTGAAGGTGGATTTGGTAAAGTTTACAAGGTACGTAGAATCAATATAATCTTGACCATTTCTGACAGAGAATGAATATGAGATGGAAAACTGAAGGAAAACATTTTGAATGGAAAAGCCACTATTAAAAGAAGAATTATATAGTTAGTGACTTACAAAACCTTTGTCTCGCCTAGACTTGTGCAACCTTTGCAAACACTCAGCTTGCCTTCCAATCATTGTAATCCCACAATATTTGGAATTCTTATGTACTGATCTTCTCTAAACCAAAACCTTAACCACTTCAAGAACCTCTTGACGATTTAGTCAGTGAACCTCACTGAATTTTGGCTCCGTGGTTTCAACCTCACCCTTCCTTACAATGGGATTGAAATATAAGTGGAGTAGAGAAAGTTGGTTCTTTGATCTTGCCTTAATCAATGAAATGTAAAATCAATGCAAGATCAGAACTCAATACAGCGATGGTGTGGAAAATTTTCCAGTTCGCTCTTACCTGATCTCTCTCTTTCTCTCTCATATAAATGGCTAGGGGCTGTGTATTTTATTAACTAGTAAGTTGTCTGTGCGATGCACAAATAATTTTGTGAATTGTATATAAAATAATTTTGAAGAATGTTGTACATATATATATATGTGTGTGTGTGTGTGTGTGTGTGTATTATGAATAAAAGGTAAACTAAATTAAAATAAAGAAACATATACATTTTGAAATATTAAAAATTAGTTTAGTAGTTTCATTGCACATTTGTAGCCTTCTCAAGGTAAGATTAATTTTTTTTTAATATAAAAATCATGAAACTAAAAATAAATGCAAGAGGACCATGAAAATCGACTAATTTGTGTTATGTTCACAAATTACATACCATGAAATGAAAGTACGTCCAGCTTGCTCACCGTCTTCCATTTATTGATAATGTTACATTAAAACATGGTGTGGGCAAATGCATATGTATGTGTCTAATAGATGATTTAAAATCATGGTATAATATGGCTTTACATTGTGCATCAAATATTCTCTTTACTTACATATCTAAAATAGAAACTATCAACCAAATTACCCAAACCAAAATCATATTTAAGCCCCTAATTTAAAAATAAATAAATAAATAACCGTAGAGGTTTGGTAGTATGATAGTGGTGAAAGGCCAATATGACAGAGGTGGTAGCCCTATAGATTCCTTTTTTTCTCTCTTACAAATGCTTTGTCAATCTTAGGTCTTTTATTTTGGTAATAGTGAAATAATTTTTTAAAACTTTTTTAAATTTTTTTTAAATTTTTTTTTTTTAAGAATACTAAGTATTTTAACACACACACATAAGGGGAGAGAGGAGAAGGTTTTAAAGAAACTAACAGTGGTATATATCTAAAATTGTCTAACTCTTAGATACACAGCACAAACTTTAAACCTCTATAACTCACATTCATTTTTCAATGTAAGATTAATTGACTGTTTTTTCTTTTTAGTGAAACAATATTTCATTTAACAATTTATCACATTTTTGTCTCGCTATCTCTCTCCAGTGCCTTATTTAGTTAGTTATTACTATTAGTCCTTAATTTTTATTTATTTATTTATTTTTTTTTTTGCTTTTGTTTTTAATACTAAAACACATGAAGAAGAGAAAAATGTGTGGTGTAAGTTCAAGCAATTAATGAGAGATTAATGAGAAAATCAGATAACAATAAAAATAAGTTAATATAAATTTTAGGTTAACAGTAAAATAACTTAGCGAAAAAAGGTTAAAAAATGCTAAATGCAAAATTAGAATACCCTCGTGGCAGGATCTCATATACTATTATATGAGGTTTCTGCTTTTATATGTATATATTGATTTAAAATAGTAAACCTTAGGTCTACTAGGATCCTTTAAACTTGTTATGCTGAACTCCAAAACCGAGTAGTGAAAGAGCTTCCAAAAGAATTTGGCATTTACTTATTTGTTTTTTAATTTTTTTTCTTTTTGTCTTAGTTTTTTGGCAAATAATCTAAACTTCGGTTTTTTCTTATTTAAGTTAGCTATTAGCTTTTTGTCATACATGTAACATAAAATTTACCAAAGATTATATCTTTTGATAAAGATTATGTAAATAAGTTGCCGCAAATAAACTTTTCCCAAACACATGAATCAAAGTGGGCTAATATTATTTTTCTTGCACATGCAAAAAGGCTTCAAATGGTAATCTAATACAATCCACACCAGCTAACAATTTGGTCCTGAATTTGTCTGTTTGGACGTTATTTCATTCAGGGTGTGCTACATGAAGGGAAGGAAGTAGCAGTTAAAAGGTTCTCAATGAAGTCATCGCAAGGCTTAGAGGAATTCAAAAATGAGGTCATACTTATTGCAAAACTTCAACACAAAAATCTTGTGAGGTTATTGGGATGTGGCACAGAGAGAGAGGAAAAGTTGCTTGTATACGAGTTCATGCCTAACAAAAGCCTCGATATTTTTATTTTTGGTTTGTTTCTTCCTACATTCTACATTATAAGCTTGCTAGTATTTTAGATTTCTTGAAGATTTATAAAATTCACATTTATACATGATGTCATAACTTAAAATTAAAATTGAATTTCAGATCCAAGAAGGCGCTCACAACTTGATTGGAAGACTTTCTATAACATTATTAGTGGGATTGCCAGAGGACTTCTATATCTTCATGAGGACTCCCGACTTAAAATCATTCACAGGGACTTGAAGCCTAGTAATGTGTTGTTGGACCATGACATGGTTGCCAAAATATCAGATTTTGGAATGGCGAGGATCTTTTGTGAAAACCAGAATATAGCTAACACCAAAAGAGTTGTAGGAACATAGTAAGCCGCTTCTTCTTTTATTTCTATTCTTACTGTCTTTTTTAATAAAAAATAATATTAATGTTGGTATCCACAAAGCGGATACATGGCTCCAGAATATGCAATGGCAAGAGTATTCTCTGTGAAGTCTGATATATTCAGCTTTGGTGTAATGTTGCTTGAGATTATTAGTGGGAAAAGGAATAGTGGCTTCTACCTTACAGAACATGCACAGATCCTTCTTGCATATGTAGGTTAACTTTTTTCTACTTGAATTAGAATTAGACAAAATGAAAATGGGATAACATATATGAAATATAACTCCATTTGCAATCTAAATTAATAGGCATGGAGACTATGGTGTGAAGATAGAGTGTTAGAGGTCGTGGACAACTTCTTGATGGAATCATGTTGGACATCAGAAATTGTAAGGTGCATACATATTGGACTTTTGTGTGTGCAAGAAAATCCACAAGACAGACCCACCATGTCAAATGTGGTAGTTCTATTGGGAAGTGAATCAATAGCCCTTCCTAAACCAAAACACCCTGCATTCTCTGTGGATAAATTCATTCAGATTGATAAATTCTCTGTAAATGAGGCTAGCATTTCTAGTGTTGTACCACGATGAACGCATACAGTTGTATAAGATTGCTATTGGGCCTTGCATGATGGTGAACTTAATATTGTAGCCTAAATTTCTACAAAATAGGAATAGGATACGTATTGGGAAGGTCCATTTCATTGAGAAAATGATTGTTCTGTACGAAGTTATTAGATAAGATTGTATGTTGTTAACCTGAGTTTTTTTTTTTTGGGGGAGGGGGGGGGGGGGGGGGGGTGGTGTTGATGGTGAGTTTTCATTTGTATAGCTAAAAAGCAAAATGACCCTTTCTTTTCCCCCTCAAACCTTGTAATCCTAATCCCACTCGGACCATAAGGACAATCTTCGGTGCCAAAAATGAGTTAATGTCCATGTTGGTCTCTTTGTGGGCTCGGCTTCTCACAGTGCCTTTGATACTTACGTAGGGCTTGTCACAGTGCATTTGATACGTAGGCCGCTGATGAACAAAGGGACCTTAATTTGCACGAAATAAACAAGAGACTGGACATTTAGGCCCAGTATATCTTTCAGTCATATCTCATGAGTGGGCCTAAGGGATGACATGGACAGTCTAGACTTTGGATTCAAACAATACTCAGGGTGAGTTTTGCATCAGTTTCAAATTTTAGCTTTTAATGGTTATGTACACTTTTTAAAATCTCTTTTTTTTTTTTTCTAGTTTTTCTTAGTTTTTCAAAAAAATTTAAAGTACAGGTATACTTTAGCACACTTTTATCAAAAAATTTTCATCAAAAAGTTAGATAAACTATTTCCAAATGGACCATTAATGCTGTTACCTAGATTAAGATTTGTGATGGGGGGTTTGCACTAGACCAATTGAGATAATGACACATAGCAAAAAATGGGCATGTGTCATGACCACAATGGTTCCGAAGTGCACTAGGGCAGTAAGCCCAAGTCAAGTTTTCTTCCGTCAAAGCCCTTTTTGGAATCACATATTTACACGTACAATTATCTTTTATATTTTTTATTGCATATAATTAAATTTGCTTTTATCTTTTATATTTTTGATTACGTATATTTTTTATTACTAATTTGAGCATACAACTATTTTTAATATTTTTTATATCATGTGTTATTAAATTTGATTTTACCTTTTGATGGTTTTGTACCAAATCAACTGAACATGAATTCAAAAAGAATGTCATATTACAAATCAATTGTTATTTTTATATAAAATTTATTAATATAGCCATATAAATTCATTTGATATAAATAACTGGAGCACCATATATGGATAATTAATATATGAAAATCAATGCATTTAGTATTTACCCAATTAATTAACACATTGACATATATATATATATATATATATATATATATATTATATGAGGTGGAAGGCTAAATGAAAATAATTCAAATTCCATCTTAAATTTTATGCATAAAAAAAATAAATTTATATGCTACTTGTCTAAGAGATTCATAACAAGTAGTGAGTATATAGCATGCTTGGGTTAATGCGAAGATGACATGTTGTGAATGGCAACGTTGATCCCATGTGAAAGTGATATTGCACTAATCACAGTTGCCACCTTAACAAGTTATGAGAAAAGTCATGAAATTTGTTGTGTATTTTGCATTATTGCTTTGAGAAAAAACCCAGACTTTTGAAAGTTTGCATGACCAATTAGTGGGTGCTTTTAATTACGACTTAATTAATTTTACATGTGATTTCTTGCACTAAACATTCCTCTAGTACTTAATGTTAGATTAAAAAAGAAGCTTGTAACCTGATTGGAAGACATGCTATGGCATTATTGGTGCAATTTCCAGAGGGATAGGAAGCATGGACACGGACACGAGTAAGATACTGCGACACTAAAAAATTTTGAAAAATTAGAACACAACACAGTGAAGATACGCAAATTAATTGATTATTAAATATATTTTATTTTTATTTTAGAAACTAGAATACAAACCAACGAATCAGATCCAAAATAATAAATAAAAGATAAGTATGTAATTATTCAAGATTGAAACCAAAAAGAAATAAAAGATAAGTGTCTTGGCCATATCCATTAATTTTAAAAAAGAAAAGAAAAAAGAAAGGACACAACTGGAACACACCTCCAAAAGTGTCCCAAACTTGTTCCATGTCCGATATGGATATGACAGCCCGAATGAAGTATTCATGCTTCCTAGCCAAAGGACTTTTATATCTTCATGAGGTCTCATGGATTAAAGTCATTCACAGGGACTTGAAGCCTGGCAATGTGTTGTTGAATCATGACATGGTTGACAAAATATTAGATTTGTGCAAGGATCTTTTGTGTGTGTGTGTGTATTCTCAAGCTGTTTTCTTATAGATTATAATAATAACAATAATTTCGGCACACAAAACAGTGGATACATGGCTCCAATGTACGCAATGGAGGGACTACTCTCTGTAAAATTAGTTGTTTTTAGCTTTGGTGTGATCTTGCTCGAAATTATTAGTATGAAAAGCAATAATGGCTTCTACCTTGCACAGCATGCCCCAACACTCCTTGCATATGGACATTTCTATATCCTCTTGAATTGACAATTTTCCTACATATAATCTCAATTGACAATTGGGAAACAAAAATTTCTATAAAACGTTACTGTTTAAACAATTAAACAGGCATGGAGACTATGGAATGAAGAAAATGATTTCGAAATTGTGGACCCTTAATTTGTTGACCAAATCAAGCCAGCAATCGGAAGTCCAAAGACTCATTCAAATCGGACTTTTGTGCGCGTACGATGATCCTGCAGACAGGCCTACCATGTCCACTGTGGTGGCTCTTCTAGGACGTGAATCAATGGAACTTCCACCACCAAGACAACCTGTACTTTCTGTTGGTAAAGTGGTTCCAAGTGGTCAGTCTTCAACAGCTCCTTCTGTAAAAATGAAACTACTGTTTCTATTATTTCACCATGGTGCAGATTGACAAAGTTGGGAACTGGATGCCATTCTGCTTAATGTACAAAAATTTCTAGAAGATAGGGAGGGGGACATCTTACCTAGACTAGATACACATTAATTTAAAGTTTGAACATGGTGAAGACAAGGATTGTGCACGAGTTTGTGCAGCAAGATGCGGCTAGCAATTTATTTATTTATTTATGGATAAATTGTTAGCCTAAAAAAGGTTATTCAGACAAATATTCAAGGTAAATGTGATGGTAATGTTCATACTATTTGTCGTGACATGAGTGTGTTATAGTGGGACACACTTACAAATTACGATAGGCAAAGGATATCAAAATATTTGAAGAAAAGTTCTATATCTGCAACATTTTTATAACAATTCACAAGTAGTAAGTTATTATTGGTTTAAATTTGAATCTACAGCTAAAATTACTTGACCTTAGTTTCGTGGAACAATATACTTACTACTTCTGAAACACATAGATCAAAACATTATGTGAAAGTAAGGAAGTCAATACCATATCGGAGGCTGTACCGGTTTGGCCACTAATACGATATATTTCAGATACCGGTCAATACCTGTATACCGTTTCAGATTTACCACTATTTTATATATTTAATATATGTATATATACACACACACACCCACACAAACACATCTACACAGACAAATCAACACAGAGATACATAAACACACCTAGTGTTTTTGTAATTAAGCAAAATTTTGTCATATATTATTTAATAATACTAAAATTATTTATAATAAAATTATTATTGCACAAACAGTATTACACATAACCGTACACTAACTATCACTATTCTATTTACAAATAAAGCCAAACGATTAAAGTGAGTTTGTAGTTATCTCAATGCTTCATTATAATAATTACACATGTTACTATTATTAAATATAAGTTAACATAAACAAACATATAAGTATGATAATAAACAAATACAAATAACAATACATTGTTATCAAAA
The DNA here is from genome assembly GCA_029955455.1 of Quercus agrifolia. Lineage (NCBI taxonomy): Eukaryota > Viridiplantae > Streptophyta > Magnoliopsida > Fagales > Fagaceae > Quercus > Quercus agrifolia. The sequence continues at coordinate 67,291,961 of JARQAD010000002.1, forward strand.
CTAAGAATAATATAAAATAGTAAAACATTAAAAGTGAAGTATAATAAAATATAAAATAAAATGTATTATCAAAATAATAAAATAATACTACATGTGAGCTGTAAATCACAAGTATTGTTTGACTTTGTGTTTTCAAATATTTCACTTATGAGCAATTGTGTTGTCTCATAAAATACCAAGCTTTTACATTTCTTTTACTTTCTTATTTTACATTTGCTCCTTTCCTTTCTTTCACCTCGTCGTTGCAGCATTAGTGTTTCTTTCTTTTTCTTTTTCTTTTCCTTCATTTCTTCACATCTATTGCTTCTTCTTTCTTTCTCTCTTCTCTTTTCATCTCTTCACACTAATGCTTTTGTGGGTTTTATTGTACTTTTTTATGGGTCTTTTTGTTTTTGAATCAGTGGGTTTTGTTTGGGCTTATGAAGAGGAGGGAGAGACGGCCGCCGGACTTTTGTTCATGGGTTGTGTGTTTTTGCGGTGGTTGGGTTGTGCGAGTTGGGTTTTTAAGGGCTGCAATCGATGGATTTGGGTTGTCGGTAGTGGTAGGAGGCGGAGTGGCTCTGGCTCTGGCTCTGGCTCCGGCTCTAGCCAAGTGCAGCAGCTTTGGGTAAGTTCTGAAAATTCATGAGAATTTTTCTTTGGGATTTGTCTATCTTTACCCGGTATCCATTTACCGGCAGAAACAGTAGGATTTTGCCGACACGGCCGGTATGAGGCCGGTACGGCTAGTATTTTTTCCGATATAAAACAATAGGGGTATCTGTACCAGTGCACTGGCCTGTACGGTATATACTGGCCGTACCGGCCGGTACAGTACAAAATTGACTTCCTTGTGTGAAAGTATTGAGAAAATGCTATAAATGTAGCATTTCTCATAATTGAATTGTTAGTTGGTCCATGTCATGTGGCCTTTCATTAATTTTTTTTTTTTTTAAATCAACGATTTTGGTGTTTTTTGCTACTAAAGGTCAATTTTTTAATTATAAAAATTTACAAATAAGTAAAAAACTAAGGAAAAATTGAGAAAAAAGAGGCTAGGGTCCTATGAAAAAATATTGCTCTTTTTATTCAAAGTTAGTTTCTTTCTCTTCTATATGCTTGTCTATGCTTCCTTCTTTTATTAGTTTAATTGTTGTTTTTCCTTTCAAAAATTTGATGGGGTGATAGTAGGTCCAAAGTAAATATATGTTTATTCTTAATCATATTTTTTTCTGAATTTTTCCAAAAGGATGATAAGGACTCATAGATTTCATACATTGAAAGAGAAATTATAAAATTTAGTACATAATCAATCATAAATGATTTTAAAATTTTAAAGTAATGTCTAGTTCTATTTTGATAGATAAATTTTTATATTTTTGGAAATATTTCAATAGATAATTGATTTGAAATATATTGAGTAACAATTATTTTCGGCCTTTTTAAAATCAAATTGCAAATGTATCCTTTAACTTTGGGTCAATTTGATTTTGTTCCTTCAAATTTAAAATTTGAATTTTGGACCTTGACATCATATACAACATTTTGAATTGAGTCCTTCCATGAATACCCATTACCAAGGAAACTCAAAATCAGGGTTTGCCCAACCACTAAGGTAGTTGGCATGGTTTTGAATGTCGTTCCATTCCAATCCGAACAAACAAAAAATCTTGTACCGATATGTAAACAAGAACAATGATCCCCCCAATTCTACCACGAGTAAAATTACAGCCAATTCTAGATTTTTAAATCAATTTCAACCAATATTGGTCAAACTTAGATTGGGGCGAACAATAGAAAAAACTTTTGGCCTATTACTTATGTTCTAGAGTATTAATTATCAAAAGGCGTGCAATTTGTCTACCTCTCTTTCGATAGTTGGATTTCCTATATCCATGTGCCACATAAAATAGTTATATATATAAACAGAATCATAATTAATATGTTATTCTAAAATATGTAGCTCCATATAACATGGCCATAACATATAACTATTAATAACGACCATAACAATTAAATTTTATATTTAGAAATCTAAAAAAAAATAAAGAAAAAAAATCACATTATGTTACATTTTTGTTCATCTCACAAATTACAGACTAGTATTGTAAATTTAGGATTCAAGTGATTACTGGACGTTTAACACTAATACTATATTTTGTGATAGCCCTTGTTCAAATCTTACATTCCCCTCCCCACTATTTATCTATCAAAAAGAAAATAAAAAACATGTAAAATTACTATTCATGAATCACAAATCATGGAAAAAGAAGTCTATGATTACCTAGGGCAAAACCATAATTTTTTTTTTTTCTAAAAAAGCCAAGACTAAACTATCATTTTGAATCTCCATTCAAGTAAAAACTCAAAGCACTATGAGAGCATCATATCTTTCTAAATCATTTTGAGTATGCAAAAATTTCCTAGTTTGCAAGACACATGTATAAAAATAT